>CM067169.1:64467083-64563776 GCA_034093135.1 Erigeron breviscapus
TTTATCTTCTCCATGAAGGAGCGAGCATACTCGTTGACCTTTCCGACTTCAGCCGTCAAGGCATGAAACTCCTTTTCCATCTTACGCTGCTCATGAACCCCAATATATTCCTTAATGAATTTCTGCTTAAAGTTAGCCCACGAGATAGCAGATACCATAGCTGGAGTCATCGAAATAGTAATGCCCTTCCACCAATCCCGAGCACCTTCTTTCAACATTCGACTAGCGCACAACACCTTCTTATCCTCGGGACAGTCACAAGCTTCAAAGACCATCTCCGTATCATCGAGCCATTCCATGCAACCCACTGCATTAAGGGTTCCATCAAACTTCTGACCTCCACACTTCTGGAAATTTTCAAACTTAAACCGAGGGGCTTGAACGACATTAGGAGTAACCACAACGCATTTGCAGGGGGAATAACAACATCATCGACCGGTGGCTCAGAGTGGTGAGAAGGCACTGAATAGTTGCCATCAGTTCCTTCAGCATTTTCATCAAGAGCGTTGTTCAATTGCTCCTGTGTCTGGGCTAATTGGGTCTGGAGAGTCCGTACGAGATTGTACAACTCAGCCGCGTTAGGGATTTGTTCCACCACTTCCTCGTTAACCCTAGGTGGATTGCCGGGAGGTGGAAGCATAGGACCCAATGAGCCTTGCTGATTGACCTGGCGGGGATTTCCTCGATTTCTATTTGCATTGGCTGCAACAGCAGCAGCAGCATTTGCAGCGCCTGCACCAGGATGGACAGGTGGGGTAATGCTAGCAGTAGCTCCATCACGTCGGAAGTTGCGGTTGCGAGTGTTAACCATTTTCCTTTAATAAAAAGGTAGAGTCGATAAGCGCAAATTAAAGCAAAATGCTTGTTAAGATAAGGCTAAAACATATCATCGTAACGTAAACATCTCATAAGCCCCATCACACTCGCACTCGTCCCAACCCATCCTATATCATCTTTCATTAAAACTAAGGCATCCTACAAATACCTAGCATGCATATCTTAAGTTTAAGTCCAAATCCTATTGTTAATAGGCCTTGGTTCACTTAAACCACTTCTCTGATACCAACTTGTAACACCCGTCGTTAAAAAATATTTGGGTTTTCAAAACTCTTCACCTAACGGTGTTAAATTGCGGAAGTGAAGACTGTAAAAGTCAAAACCGATAAAAACATTTCGGTTTCTGCATTTATTTGGTGTTACATGCCATATCAAACAATAGTTCAAATGAAAACCCCACGGTTGCCCAACATAAAACAACCGTTCACAAGTCACAACATAAATTCGACATTAAGTACGAAATGTAAATAAATGTCTAAGCAAAGAATCGTCTATGGATAACTAAGGCTCCTTCAACGAATCTACCCAAGCTCACACATCCTTCGTCTAATTCCATCAAGCTAAACCTGAGGGAACAACCACATTAAAGAAGCAAGTGTTAGCTATAAGAATAGCTAAGTAAGATAACACTTAATTAAAAGCATTTGTCCAATTAAAACAATCTTCATTATTAGACAAGTTTTATTAGGCACTACACACATCACACGTTCACACATATACTACATTTCGACTTCATATTAATTAGGATAATCATCCAAATGTGCCTATCCTGCATTAGTTCACACATTGTCACACGTATCTTTGTTAACTGCATATAAGTGTGCCCTGCATCACACCCGACTGGATGATCAGTCAAAAGACTACTCATCTTACGTCGTTAAGGAATGGCAAGCCAATCCCAGAGTAATCCGTATGTGGAGGTTGGTCAAACCTCTCGTATTACTCGCCCTGCGTTATAAAGACCATGTTGCGAGGAGCCACCCAAGCAACAACTGCATCAACGCACTCATCCGGCTAAGACAAGTACGGGTTAAGCTTAACACTTTCCCTGCATTAGTTTTATGAGCTCAATTTCACACATATAGTTTGGGTCCCTGCATTCCCAAACATTCACACACATATAGTCTAGGTAAAACACATTCCTAGACATTCACACACTTTAACTTCATTACGTTTGGATCCTTAAACGTGCAAGTGACATAGTAACCTAGCAAGTCTAGTGAATTAGGCGTACAAGTCAAACATGCATATCACACATCAACTTTATTTCTATATATCATGCTTATCAAGATACTTCATTAAACTACATCAACTGCATAACTACATACTACATTAAGCAATACTACATTACACTACAATAGGGACTGCATCTCAGGTCTCATGGTCAACTGCATAACCCATAATACCTCCCAAGTAACCCATATGCCCACATGCAATATAAAGATACCGAATGGAAGTGTTTACGATTTGAAACCAGCTTTTAGTTTATCCCCCAGCGTGTCAAAGTAGTGTATCTTACCTGGTAGTAGTGTACGCGCGCAAACAAATAGCTAATAGTGCTTATCGGTAATCCTCGACACCTATCGTACATTAACATATGAAATATAAGTCATTTGGGATCTTATCGAACTTAGTTTTGTTCTTAAACCTCACTTTAGCTTCAAAACGAATTTAACCAACGAATTTGGCTTCAAACGAAGATGAACTTCGTTTGCCAAACGAATTTAGACCTCATAAAACGAATTTAGGTTAACTGGAACGAATTTGGACTTTCCTTAACAAACGAATTTGAACTCATATGAGCAAACGAATTTGAGTTTCATTTTGACAAACGAACATAAGCTCCTATCAAACGAAATTAGTTCCAAATGATTTTAGGCTGTCAACATCAAACGAATTTGGTCTCAAACGAAGTTAAACTTCGTTGGGGCAAACGAATTTAGATTTGCAGGAACGAATTTGTCATCAGCAAACGGATTTAAGCTTATTTTCGACCAGAATTCATAAAACGACTTCGTTCTTCATTTTTTTCCAGAAATCAATCAACTTTGGCTTCACCCAAAACATGTTTTTGACATACATAGACCTCTTTTGATCATCAAGATCGATTACAAACTCGTTTGACATCGTTTAGAACTTTAATTGGCTTAAACATAATATAAACCCTAACTTAATCAACCCCTTTCAAAAATCAGATTTAATTCGTTAATATATGACCTTGAATCTAAAAATACAATCAATTAATTGATTATTACCTGCTAATGACCAATAGGATGCAAATACTCTTGACAATGACTACCAATTCACACACAAAACAACTTTTTGGCTTGAGAATTGATGAGAGGAGGCTAAGGGAAGGCTTAGGGCTCAATTAGGGAGAATAAGATCTGCAAATAATGACCTAATGACAGCCCCTAAGCTACTAATCCCGTTTTTGACTTTCCACACATGTCAAAACTAGTCCCTAGGCTTCCTAATCCTTCATTATTGGTCACAAACTTCTTTATTGCCCATATACAATATTAACCCTTCATTAAATGTCACTACATAGACATAATTCTTCATATTTCACACATTTATACTACATTAACATTTAGGTTTTCAAACCTCACACATTAACTACGTTTATGCATATATCCACACTAGACTTAACGACACACATGAGGTTGACTTAACAGCGTTAGTCAAATCTTAAAGAAAAGTTTGGGATGTTACAATTATCTCCCCCTTAAGAGGATTCGTCCCCGGAATCTCATCATTAAGGAACAACTCGGGATAATTCTCCTTCATTACTGCTTCAGTTTCCCAAGTCAAGCTTTCTCCATGATTATGCTTCCACTTTATCAAGACAAGATCTATCACTTTCCTGCGTAACTTCTTTGCTTCCTTCCAAGTATTGCCACCGGTTCTTCAACCATTTTCTTCATTGGGTCAATGCTCACATCTTGAATTGGAATCACACTGACTCCTCGGCTAGACACTTCCTTAGGTAGGATACATGAAAGGTGTTGTGAATTCCATCCAATTCTGGAGGTAATTCCAACTGATATGCTACATCCTTAATGCGTTTTAAGATTTTAAAAGGTCCAATAAATCTTGGGCTCAACTTGCCCTTCTTTCCAAATCGGATTACTCCTTTCCATGGTGACACTTTCAGCATCACTAAGTCACCTACATTAAACTCCATTGGTCTCCTTTTCTTATCTGCATAAGTTTTCTGCCTTTCTCTGGCCACACGTAAAGCTTCTTTAGCTACATTAACTTTCTCAGCGGAGATTTCAATAATTTCGGGACCGGTTAACTGCTTTTCACCGGGCTCCATCCAACAACTTGGAGTCCTACATCTCCTTCCATATAACATTTCAAATGGTGGCATTCCAATACTTGCATGGTGACTATTATTATAAGCAAATTCAATCAACCTCAAGTGTTCATCCCATGCTCCACCATAGTCTAGTACACACGTTCTCAACATATCCTCTAAGGTTTGGATGGTTCTCTCACTTTGCCCATCGGTTTGAGGATGATAGGCGGTACTCAAGTTCACTCTAGTACCCAATTCTCGTTGAAGACCCTTCCAAATTTAGACACAAATCTAGTGTCCCTATCCGAGACAATAGACAATGGAACTCCATGTTTCGAGACAACTTCATCTATATACATCTTTGTCATCTTCTTTAAAGGCACATCTTGTCGGGTAGCTAGAAAATGAGCACTCTTCGTCAATCTATCTACAATCACCCAAATCATATCATTCCCTTTCGGCGTCTTCGGTAGCTTCGTTACAAAGTCCATTGTGATATGATCCCATTTCCACTCGGGAACGTCTAATTGATGCAACAAACCATACGGCTTTTTATGGTCCGTTTTCACACGTGCACATGTCAAACACTTTGCTACAAAATGAGCTACTTCACCTTTAATATCCGGCCACCAATAAATCGGCTTCAAATCTGCATACATTTTGGTGACACCGGGATGCATCGAATACCTACTTCTATGAGCCTCTTCAAGGATCAACTCCCGGTTACCACCAAGCAGTGGCACCCAAATACGACCCTTGTATGTTTTAAACCCACGGCTATTAGTCTCCATCACAAGTCGTTTCTTCTTCCAATACTCTCTTTATCAATATTATCCTTCATTAATGCCATCTCTTGTGCTTCTTTAATTCGATCTAATAGGCTCCGACTTGGCTTGAACTTGCATGCTCATCAACTTACAAGAAGAGCTTTGCACTTTCCTACTTAGTGCATCCGCCACTACATTGGCTTTACCCGGATGGTATTTGATTTCACAATCATAGTCTTTGAGTAATTCCATCCACCTTCTTTGTCTCACATTCATCTCCTTTTGAGTAAACATATATTGTAAACTCTTATGGTCGGTGTAAAGTGTGCATTTAGTACCATATAAGTAATGTCTTCATAATTTCAATGCAAACACAACCGCCGCTAGCTCAAGATCATGGGTAGGGTAATTCTTCTCATGAGGCTTCAACTAACGTGAAGCATAGGCAATCACTTTGTCTCTCTGCATTAGACACAACCCAAACCCGTAATAGAAGCATCGCTATATACCACTAAATCATCAGTACCTTCAGGCAAGGCAAGGATAGGAGCTTCACACAACTTCTTTTTCAACGTTTGGAATGCATTTTCCTGCTTTTTAGTCCACTCGTCCACTCGTACTTCACACCCTTCTTTGTTAACTCCGTCTCTTCTTTTCTCTTCTTGATCCACACCTCCTTCCTCGCCCGCGGCGTTCTCTCCTCCACTCCTCCACCCCCCCAACCCCCCTCTATCCTAAAACTCGGTATCTCAGTTCCTTTTGTGCTGCTCCCAAAGGAGTCTTTGGCTGCTCCCACTTTGAAACAGCTTCAATCTTTGAAGGATCTACTTTAATACCTTCTGATGTAATAACATGACCAAGAAACTGCACTTCTCGGAGCCAAAACTCACATTTAGAAAACTTTGGCATACAACTTCTTCTCCCTCAACACCTCCAAAACTGCTTTCAAATGCTCACGGTGTTCATCCTCTGACTTAGAATAGATCAAAATATCGTCAATAAACACAATAACGAAATGATCTAGAAAGGGGCGGCATACCCGATTCATTAAGTCCATAAACGCGGCTGGAGCATTGGTCAACCCAAATGGCATGACCAAGAACTCATAATGACCATATCTAGTCCGGAAAGCTGTCTTTGCTACATCTTCCTTCTTTACCTTCAACTGATGATAACCGGACCGCAAATCAATCTTTGAAAAATACGAAGGACCATGTAGTTGATCAAAAAGATCATCAATTCTCGGGAGAGGATACTTATTCTTGACCGTTCGTTTGTTCAACTCACGATAGTCAATACACATGCGCATTGATCCATCCTTCTTCTTAACAAAGAGAACCGGAGCTCCCCAAGGCGAGGAACTAGGTTGTATGAACCCCTTGTCAAGTAACTCCTGAAGTTGCGTCATTAATTCCTTCATTTCTGTAGGGGCTAATCGGTAAGGTGCTTTAGCAACGGGTGTAGCACCGGGAATAAGATCTATCTGAAAAGTAACTTCACGATCGGGAGGAATACTGGGTAGATCATCGGGAAACACATCGGGGAAATTGGATACTACATCAACACTAGCGATTGGAGACTTCTCCTTTCTTGCATCAATGACATAAGCCAAGAAATGGCTCTTGTTTTTCCTTATACATTTAATAGCTTTCATCATACCAATAATCTTTATTCCTCCTCTCTTCTTGTCTCCATACACCGTTATCACTTTACCCTCGGATATAGGCAATCGTATTATCTTTTGGGAACATAAAATACTAGCTTCATTTCTAGCCAACCAATCCATGCCAATCACTACATCAAAACCACCTAAGGTAGTAGGCAATAGTTGGACTGGAAAAGAACGACCTTCAATCTCAATGTCACAATCGTCATAACCCACACGTATATTATTAATCGTACCATTAGCAATTTCTACCTCTAATGAACAATCTAAGGGAGTAGTGACTCTTTCTAGCTTAGGAGCAAATAATGTGGACACAAACGACCTATTTGCACCTGAATCAAATAAAACAGAGGCAGGCTTTGAGTTAACAAGGAAAGTACCACATACCACTTCATCGTTGTTCCTTGCGTCATCAACCGTCATTTGAAGGGCTCTCACTTTTGTTGCTGTCGTGGCGGTCTTCTTTCCAACATTCTTCATCTGTGGACAATCGGCAATGAGATGACCCGTTTCTTGGCACTTGTAGCAACGAGTCTTGTCCCTACATTCAGTGGCAAGATGTCCTGACTTCCCACACTTATGGCACCTTCTTGTCTTGTCGGTACAATGCCCTTCATGAATTGTCTTGCAAAATGTACACCATGAACCATTCTTCTTTTTATCCTTGTCACCGCTCGAACTACCACTTCCACGGAACTTCTTATTATTATTGTTATTGGAAGACCAATTTGACCTTCTTTTAAACCCCGACTTCTTAACATCACCCTTCTCAACCTTCTTGTCCGAAGCAAAATCATCGTCAAGCTTCTTAGACTCCTTGATAGCTTCAGTCAGAGTCTTGTGCTGCCTGCAGATACCTCGATAACTCGGAGGCAAACCATCAACATAGCAAGCAACCTGATCCGCATCAGTACGGGATAAATGACCCACGAACTTTATCTTCTCCATGAAGGAGCGAGCATACTCGTTGACCTTTCCGACTTCAGCCGTCAAGGCATGAAACTCCTTTTCCATCTTACGCTGCTCATGAACTCCAATATATTCCTCAATGAATTTCTGCTTAAAGTTAGCCCACGAGATAGCAGATACCATAGCTGGAGTCATCGAAATAGTAATGCTCTTCCACCAATCCCGAGCACCTTCTTTCAACATTCGACTAGCGCACAACACCTTCTTATCCTCGGGACAGTCACAGGCTTCAAAGACCATCTCCGTATCATTGAGCCATTCCATGCAACCCACTGCATTAAGGGTTCCATCAAACTTCTGACCTCCACACTTCTGGAAACTTTCAAACTTAAAACGACTTCGTTCTTCATTTTTTTCCAGAAATCAATCAACTTTGGCTTCACCCAAAACATGTTTTTGACATACATAGACCTCTTTTGATCATCAAGATCGACAACAAACTCGTTTGACATCGTTTAGAACATTAATTGGCTTAAACATAAAATAAACCCTAACTTAATCAAAACCCCTTTCAAAAATCAGATTTAATTCGTTAATATATGACCTTTGAATCTAAAAATACAATCAATTAATTGATTATTACCTGCTAATGACCAATAGGATGCAAATACTCTTGACAATGACCACCAATTCACACACAAAACAACTTTTTGGCTTGAGATTTGATGAGAGGAGGCTAAGGGAAGGCTTAGGGCTCAATTAGGGAGAATAAGATCTGCACATAATGACCTAATGACAGCCCCTAAGCTACTAATCCCGTTTTTGACTTTCCACACATGTCAAAACTAGTCCCTAGGCTTCCTAATCCTTCATTATTGGTCACAAACTTCTTTATTGCCCATATACAATATTAACCCTTCATTAAATGTCACTACATAGACATAATTCTTCATATTTCACACATTTATACTACATTAACATTTAGGTTTTCAAACCTCACACATTAACTACGTTTATGCATATATCCACACTAGACTTAACGACACACATGAGGTTGACTTAACAGCGTTAGTCAAATCTTAAAGAAAAGTTTGGGATGTTACAAGTATCATCCCGGAAAGGCGAATGTAGTAGCTGACGCTCTAAGCAGAAAAGAACGAGTCAAAATCCTGTCTATCAAGGAGGCAGATCGTACAGACTTGAAACAACGTGTGATCGCAGGTCAAGAGATCGGGTTGGGGTCAAAAGAAAACCTAAAGGCAGAACGGTTAGGCCCAATCGCTGAAGAGCTTGAAATTGATGACGAAGGAGTCAGGAAGTTCAAAAACCGAGTTTGGATCCCTGCAGTTAATGGTGTTAGAGAGATCATCATGCAGGAAGCTCACAATTCAAGGTACTCGATTCATCCGGGCGTAGACAAGATGTACAAGAACTTGAAGCAGGACTACTGGTGGCCTGGGATGAAAAGAGAGATCTATGAGTACGTCAGCAGATGCCTGACATGTTCTAAAGTTAAGATCGAACATCAGAAACCTTCCAGCTTATTGAAGCAATTGAAAGTCCCAGTGTGGAAGTGGGAAGATATTACCATGGATTTCATCATGAAACTACCTCGTACGAAAGACAACCATAACTCTATTTGGGTTATCGTAGACAGACTGACGAAATCAGCTCGTTTTCTTCCAATTCGTGATGACTACTCACTGGAGAGACTCACTGAGATCTATATAGACGATATTGTGACCAAGTACGGTGTCCCTTTATCAATAGTGTCCGATCGAGATCCTCGCTTCACATCTGACTTTTGGCAGTCACTTCAAGAAGCGTTAGGTACTAGACTTAACTTGAGCACCGCTTATCACCCCCAGACGGACGGGCAAAGCGAACGTACTATTCAGACCTTGGAGGACATGCTCCGTGCTTGTGCATTAGAGTTCAGAGGAAGTTGGGATAAACATCTTCCACTGATCGAGTTCTCGTACAATAACAGTTATCACACTAGCATTCAGTGTGCACCGTTCGAGGCCTTATATGGGCGTAAGTGCAGATCACCACTTTGTTGGCTAGACGCCGGCGAAAGAAGCTGGATGAAGCTCCCAGTCGTGCAGTTCACTATTGACAAAATCGCTGTTATCAAAGAAAAGCTTAAAGCTGCTCAAGACAGACAAAAGTCCTACGCTGACAAGCGCCGTAAACCTTTAGAGTTCCAAGAAGGCGATAAGGTCCTATTAAAGGTTTCCCTATGGAAAGGTACTGCCTGTTTTGGCAAGAAAGGCAAATTGGCGCCTCGGTACATCGGACCTTATAAGATCGTTAAACGTATTGGGCCAGTTGCGTACAAACTGGAACTACCCCCAGAACTTGGCAATGTTCATGACACATTTCACGTGTCCAATTTAAAGAAGTGCTTGGCTGACGACCTGACCGTCATCCCTGTTAAGGATGTTCATATGGATGAAGGGCTTGAGTTCACTGAAGAGCCCATCGAGATCATTGACAGAGATGCTAAACAAACTAGACAGAGCAGAGTACCACTAGTTCGTGTACGTTGGAGTGCTAGACATGGATATAATGACACTTGGGAACGCGAGGACTTCATTAAGAAGAAGTACCCTCATCTTTTTGATCGGCAAAACTCTTAATTTCGAGGACGAAATCCTCTAAGTAGGGGAGAATGTAACAACCGTCTTAGAAATATTTTAAATAAGTTCCTCGAATCACACTTTCGCCATTTGAACGGCTAGACAGTTCAATTTATTTAAGTTTTTGACGTACTTTAGACCCGATTATGTGCTTATATGACGGTCAATTTGATTTTAAATCTTGATTTATATGACGAGTTTATGATTAAATACGATGAAATACTAAAGTTCGGTTCGTAAACGTTCGTGTTCATAAAAGTTCTAGTTCAAAATGTGCATAAATAGTCCTTGCACTTATTAAGTTCATTTATTATGGGAAGACTATAAATATAAGAGTTTAGAGAGAGAAAACCCTATTCATCATCTTCTCCATCTCTTCTCTCTCTCACTAAAACACACACTCAGACACCATAAAACACACACTAGAGCATCTCTTGATTTTGGAACATTTAATCAAAATCGTTTGTACTTTTAGCATCCTTGTGATAATCAAAACACACTTTTTGAATCATTTCTCAGGTAACAACAACATTTGATGGGTTTTTGATCAAATTAAAAGTGTACTTTTTCAAGTTCATGTTCTTGATGATTTGGTCCAATTTTGAATGAAAATCGTGTTAAAAGATAATGGGTTTGTGTCTAAATCTGTTTAACAACACATGTATGAACAAATTTGGGTCATAACGTGCTTTAATTTACAAAACCATTTTTGAAAATGAAGGTACAACTTGTGCTTGAAGTCACAACTTGTTCATGTGATATTTGATCTTGAAATCAGTAAAAGTGTTGTGAAATAATGTTATTGTGTATATATGTACTAGTGCTATGTCCAAACAAGTCCTAAAATCGATCTAGACCTTGTTGATTGAGCTCGTACCTGTTCTAGACCTTAAAACGGTCCTGCTAGGACGATCTTGATGCCTAGATCGTCATAGGGCAACCACTCGTTCTCATGAGCTTGTTCGTTGGATCATGTGTTGTGTTGTGATGTTGTTTCGTTGTTGTGGTTGGGAACCATGCATTCCTTGGGTAACTAATCTTTTGGATTGGTTTTGCTCAATTTATCGATCTTGAACCTAATAACAGCCAAAACGATCTTGAAGCTAGAACCATAAAACGATCTTGTTTTGATGCAGTCCAGGACGATCTTGGCTAAGCAACCTAGGACGATCTTGGTCTATCTAGGATGATCTTGACCATATGAATCCTAAAACGATCCTGTCTTCATTACACCATAGGACGACCTTGTTCCCTTATACCCTAAAACGATCCTGGACATGGTTGCTCTAAAACGATCTTGCACCTATAACTTATCATACTTGAACATAAATCGATTAGACTTTGTAGATAACTACTAGACAAGCTCCTAGTTTCATTACCATGCGATAACAAACTCTGAGGGCTGTACAAACATCACAATACTAGTCCAAACTCGAATCCTAGTTAAGATCATTGCTCGATTCTTGACCAAGTACATTAAAGTCACGGTTCATCTTAGTCATAAGTGCAAGTTCTATAAACAACCAAACTGAGTTCTTAAGGCTAAGTCCATTATTAAAGACGTATTAACATTATAACTACATATGTGTGAGTTCAAAGACGTTCGAATCGAGTCCGGTTCAAGTACTTAAGTTCATTCAAACCCATTTTGAGTCAAAACGTTCAAAGATCATTAAGGACCAAATCATCAGTTCATCAAGGACATTTCAGTAATTAATTAGTCACTTGAACTAATATGTGTGCATATCTATGAACAATAACTTGTACTTAGGCATCCATCAAGACTGTAACACCCCAACATGGCGGAATCATGGGGTATCACTTAGAAAAGCACAGCGTGACATGGGAAATATGTAGAGTCAACTATATGCATTCAATAGATTGAAACAATCCACAAGCTCATTCAAATACATTACAATAATCAACATTCGAAAATACGAAATAATTCACAGATGGTGAATAGTAATTATATGAATTAGGATAGTTAGGTATATAACTATGCCCTTGTTTATATACCATAATAAGTATTTAAAATGATTTAATAAAAGTTTTACGATTTCTCGTACTTTTGCTAATAATTCATTTTTCGCAATAGTAACAATATTTCAATATTCATATATAAAAGCGATAGTTACCGTATTTAAATGCAATTATGTATCAATTAAGTATAAAATTAAGTTGACAAGCATTTCAATACATAACATATATTTCTAAAATCATAGAGCAAAGTATAGTAAGGTTTTATAAAAATACTTACAAGAAAGGAGAGTTTATGAACTCTAAGATCAAACTTTCGACGTACGAAGAACACGACTTCTGATTCAAATGAAATTTGCCCAAGACTTGGACTTGTTTACTTAATAATTGAAGATTATTCCCAACCCAAATTGAGTATTATAACTAGAACTTTTGAAGATCTTAGAGAGATTTGTTGATAACAACTTCTCTTGACGATTTTCGGCGAACTTTGAGATCAAAGCGACTTTGCTTATACTAGAACAATCAAGTGTTCTTTGAAACTTATAACAAGAAGGGAAAGGATGATTTTAGACTTATAGAATGCTAAATTGAGAGAGAATGAAGTTTAAGGTGTGAGTTTTTATGATAACTTAAGCCTAGTATTTATAGTAAATAAAATGGAGTTAAATATAATAAAAATGATGTACATTCTCGACTTTGTAACCTCATGGAATTAAATATGATAAAATTAGTATCCATTCTTGACTTTAACAACTTATGATCAGATTTTTAAAGATATTTAGAGGTTTATAAAAATACTTACAAGAAAGGAGAGTTTATGAACTCTAAGATCAAACTTTCGACGTACGAAGAACACGACTTCTGATTCAAATGAAATTTGCCCAAGACTTGGACTTGTTTACTTAATAATTGAAGATTATTCCCAACCCAAATTGAGTATTATAACTAGAACTTTTGAAGATCTTAGAGAGATTTGTTGATAACAACTTCTCTTGACGATTTTCGGCGAACTTTGAGATCAAAGCGACTTTGCTTATACTAGAACAATCAAGTGTTCTTTGAAACTTATAACAAGAAGGGAAAGGATGATTTTAGACTTATAGAATGCTAAATTGAGAGAGAATGAAGTTTAAGGTGTGAGTTTTTATGATAACTTAAGCCTAGTATTTATAGTAAATAAAATGGAGTTAAATATAATAAAAATGATGTACATTCTCGACTTTGTAACCTCATGGAATTAAATATGATAAAATTAGTATCCATTCTTGACTTTAACAACTTATGATCAGATTTTTAAAGATATTTAGAGGTTTATAAAAATACTTACAAGAAAGGAGAGTTTATGAACTCTAAGATCAAACTTTCGACGTACGAAGAACACGACTTCTGATTCAAATGAAATTTGCCCAAGACTTGGACTTGTTTACTTAATAATTGAAGATTATTCCCAACCCAAATTGAGTATTATAACTAGAACTTTTGAAGATCTTAGAGAGATTTGTTGATAACAACTTCTCTTGACGATTTTCGGCGAACTTTGAGATCAAAGCGACTTTGCTTATACTAGAACAATCAAGTGTTCTTTGAAACTTATAACAAGAAGGGAAAGGATGATTTTAGACTTATAGAATGCTAAATTGAGAGAGAATGAAGTTTAAGGTGTGAGTTTTTATGATAACTTAAGCCTAGTATTTATAGTAAATAAAATGGAGTTAAATATAATAAAAATGATGTACATTCTGACTTTGTAACCTCATGGAATTAAATATGATAAAATTAGTATCCATTCTTGACTTTAACAACTTATGATCAGATTTTTAAAGATATTTAGAGGTTTATAAAAATACTTACAAGAAAGGAGAGTTTATGAACTCTAAGATCAAACTTTCGACGTACGAAGAACACGACTTCTGATTCAAATGAAATTTGCCCAAGACTTGGACTTGTTTACTTAATAATTGAAGATTATTCCCAACCCAAATTGAGTATTATAACTAGAACTTTTGAAGATCTTAGAGAGATTTGTTGATAACAACTTCTCTTGACGATTTTCGGCGAACTTTGAGATCAAAGCGACTTTGCTTATACTAGAACAATCAAGTGTTCTTTGAAACTTATAACAAGAAGGGAAAGGATGATTTTAGACTTATAGAATGCTAAATTGAGAGAGAATGAAGTTTAAGGTGTGAGTTTTTATGATAACTTAAGCCTAGTATTTATAGTAAATAAAATGGAGTTAAATATAATAAAAATGATGTACATTCTTGACTTTGTAACCTCATGGAATTAAATATGATAAAATTAGTATCCATTCTTGACTTTAACAACTTATGATCAGATTTTTAAAGATATTTAGAGGTTTATAACTTTGCTACTAAATAAAGGAAAGTGCTAGGAAGTTTCCTCATGGAGGTGTATGGTTTTACTAGCTTTGGAAGTAAGTTTTCTTAACAATTTACACAACAATTGTCTACTAGTAACATTATTCAACTAATAAATCAAATATAGCTTGTGACAATTTCACGAGTATTCCTACTTTCCATAAAGTATGTCGGCTTTGTTCCATTAATGGAATTATCATCTAGCCACCGACACTGTTCCACCGACACTGTTTCACCGACACTGTTCCACCGAAACTGTTGGAACCGTACATTATACTTAAGGTTTCGTATATACGTTTTTCCTTGTTACTACCATTACTCAATTACCGTCTATATTTCCATAACACATATGGGCCAATATCATAATCACATAATATGGGCTTAATTCTAGAAGCCCAATATAACATCATATTTAACCCAATTTACCGATAAATGTACGCAATTATGTCAAAGTTTCCATTTATTGAACTAGTTACTCAAATTACATACACGGTCAAACGGGTAAAAATCACAAATGTTACAAAGACGTACTTGGATTTCGATAGATATAACTTATCTATCTCGGTGCTTGTTCTCTGTGCTATAAACTGTGCTTGTACCAGATCACTGTGAGTTCACCCATCCCCCTTTCGTACATTTTGTTCAAGTTCTTTTATCGGGGACTGAAAAGCATGAAAACTATTTTGTACTCGTACATATGTTCTTGAGCTATTTTACGTACTATATTATGTTCTTAATGAAATATTTATAAAATGATCCCTTGATTGATTAAGTATATTTAGTACGTTGTGCAAGGGCATTTAAAGTCTTGAATGGGCAATGCTTTAAATGCGTTTACATAAGGTGCTACCTATACGAAATCGATCCTATATACATATGCTCTAGTACTTGTTCTGATTTTGTTCATTGTTCAGTTCAGTTCTTATGATATGATTCTTAACTATATTTTAAAGAGTATTTAAGTCTTGAATGGGCAGGATCTTAAATACCTCTATACTACTGTACTTGATCTTTAACATGTTCTAGTTCGTACCAGTACTTGTTCAGTTCTTGTTCACTGCTATCAATTCATATCCCACAGTTCAGGGATTGAACCGTAGGTAATTATGGACAGCGCTGTTTAGGGTAGGCCCACCCTCATTCTCCGCAGTTCTGGAGGATGCATATTATCTGTTCTTGTTCTGATTTGGATCTTCTTGAAGTACTTGATTATTATGTGCATAAGTTCATTACAGTTCAGTTCTGGCCAATCGGGTTAGCAGTGACAATACACTTAAAGTTCATTATATGTTCTTGTACTGTTCTTACTATCACAAAGCACTTTTGTTAAACGTACAGATCTTATGACTTGTTCTTACTCTACATATTATTATATGTATACGTACTAGTACTTTATGTGAATCTCACCAACTACTTTTGTAGTTGACCTTTGAACTTACATGCTTTTCAGGCTAGGTTAGTAGATCTCTTAGCATAGGAGTCTTCCTCTTTAAAGCTCATCTCTTTTGGCGACTGTTCATACGTTCAAGACCGGAAGCCGTGAAGATCTCCCTTTGCTTATTCAGTTCAGACTCCAGTACTTCAAGACAATTGTTCTGTCTTTTGATTATTAACTATTCTGGGTATATCCCAAGTGCTGTAATAACTTTTATACTTTTTCTCTTTTATGTTATTGGCTGTGTTGGAACTTGTACTGTGTGCATATGTGCTTGTCTGTACATCCCGCATATTCCGCTTTAGCGGGGTGTTACAATATTCATTATATCTTGCTATAGTATTCAATTCTTCAGATTGTATTTTATTACTTTGAGAAGATTTGATGTTGTTTGTTGAGATGTGCAAGACGACGAACAGATATTTGTTTTTGTAGGTTGTCAAGCTAGATTTCACATTGGTAGCAAGATATCAACTATCCCTTTTGCATGTTTAACAAAGATGAATACTAGTTTGATGAGGAAATCGTAGAAGTATTCATAATTGATATCATGTTTGACAAAGATAAATACTAGTGTGATGAGGCAATCATAGAAGTATTTATAATTGTTTAACCAAGTTGGATACTAGTGTGATGAGGCAATCATAAGAGTATTCCATATGGTATGAGGGAGTATTACATGTTGATCGTTGTCGTTGGACCGATCAAAAAAAAAACTAATTACCACTAATTAGCTAGGGTAAGTTGAGTATCGTATCCACAGGGAATCAAGGGAAAATGTTGAACAATTTACAAAAGATTAATTAAACTAGACATAAACATAAAATTGATTTGATTTGATTGATTTAATTAACAACTAAAAATGATTATAAACTTAACAACGAAATTCAATAATAAAAAGGGTAGACCATTCTCACGATCCCAATTATGCTTTCAAAAGTATAACCTGACTTATATTCGTTGGAAATCACATAGACATGATTCGTTATAAAGCTTGGAATGAATGAACGTTAAGGACTAATTGATTAGGTTGTGATGATTCACGATAATGAAAACCAAGTAATTGACATAACTAAATTATTTATCCATTAACAAGATTACAATTTCATAAGAGATTATTCCAATAATTAATGATTAACAAGAATTTGAAATCAAAAGATAGATGGAATTCATTCAAAGTTATAAACAAATAATCATTTATTCAAACCAAATAACATTAGATGCAAAACACTAATCAAGAATTAAACATCTAATCCAACTTGAATATAAGAAAGGTTGAATACAATTGTCTTACATAATTGTTCACATGAGAATGATCTAAAGAAAACTAGCCTTCCATATTCATCAATGAATCTTCACTTTGGATTGTCATCTCCATGATCTTGTGATTGAATGATGATTTGATGATGATTTTGGGGCTTGGGAGAAGTGGGTTGCTGCTCTAGATCTCAGAAATTAGGCTTGTGTCAGTTTTTTTTTCGTGCATGATTAATTCCCTGTTAGAAATCCAAAAATAGTGATAAATTGTAATTTAGATTAGAGGAATTTCCTGTTGTTAAGTCATAGATAAATGATCAATAAGGTTGAGGGGCTAATTGTGACAATTAGCATAAGTGTGTAGTTAGACTATAAATAGCCCTCTCATACCTTAGATATCATAACTTTTGACATAATCCTTTCATAACTTTCATACCTGATAACTTTAATACCAATTCACACACAGTTTCATACGATTCTCTCTCAAAACACACACAAACACCAAGAACACACACTAACCAAATCCACCATTGATGACTTGAATTCAGCATTAGAAATCGTGTTATAACAAGTGGTATCAGAGCGAAACATCGATCTGATGACGATCCATAACTGAATTCAATCACAAATTCATCAAAATCAAAATTATTCACCATTTTTGTTCGTATTTTTCACCTACTGGTTCATCAAAATTCACATTCCAAATCTCATAAAATCACAGTTTTTTGTTCACCGATAGATTCGTGGTTGTTGAAAACATAATCCTGTCAAGTTTCAAGTTTCAATTCAATCTAATTCTCGAGATTGAATTCTGTGTTTTGGCGCGAATTTGAGGGATTTGAATCTGTTGTGTTTTGAGTTGAATTTTGTTCATAAATTAGTTGCGGATGTGAATGCAATCAGTTTACAAATGATTTCATGATTTAACTCCCAATAATTCAAAAGTTATTGAAGCTTTCTGAAGTTGTTAATGGAGTTTTTCTGGAAAACTGATGAGATGAAGAAGATGACACCAAAACGATCCTCACTAGGACGATCTTCCCAAGATCGTCTTAGTCTTTGAAAGATCGTTTTTCATTCTTGTGCATTGTGGCTTGTTAGACGATCTTCACAAGATCGTTCTAGACAAGTGTGTGTTGTGTAGTGTTTGTTTCTGGCTAATTAATCCGAAAGGATTGGTTTGGTCAATTCAAATACTTATAAGTTTTGGGAAAGAAATCTAAGACGATCTTCACCAAGATCGTCTCATTTCCTAGAAACCTAAGACGATCTTCACCAAGATCGTTTCATTTCCTAAAAACCTAAGACGATCTTCACCAAGATCGTCTCATTTCTTCAAAACCTAAGACGATCTTCACCAAGATCGTTTCATTTCTTCGAAACCTAAGACGATCTTCAACCAAGATCGTCCCAGTTCTTTGAATCGTTTCATACCAAGATCATTTCATTTCAAGATCGTTTCATTTCCTCAAAAACCTAAGACGATCTTCACCAAGATCGTTTCAATTTCTAGACTTAACCAAATTTCATCAAAATCCTAAGACGATCTTTCTTAGACGATCTTCACCAAGATCGTCTCATTCCTAGAAACCTAAGACGATCTTATCAAGATCGTTTCATTTTCTGATCTTAATTCAATTCAATTTTTAAATCAAATCAAATCAAATGGCTTCTCGTGAAGCATTGGCATTGGTTTCAGACACAAGACCTCCAGTTCTCTACCGTGGTTCCTATGGACTATGGAAGAAAAGATTTATGGACTATGTGGAAAGTCAAACAAATGGTCATATGATGAAAGATTCCATCCTGAATGGACTTGCCGTTCATCGCCATCCTACTACTGATGCAATAATTCTAACTCCTGATCTTTTGAATGCTAAACAAAAAGATCGAACAGCTGCAGATAACAGAGCTAGGTCATGCTTATACAAAGCTCTACCAGATGAAATCTATGGCTCTGTTGATTCTTATGATATAGCCAAGGAGATATTGGATGAGGTGGCTAGACAAATGGAAGGAGCTGACGTGACTTCGACGATAAGATTGACCAATATTTTGACTGAGTTTGACAACTTCGCCAAAATGCCAAATGAATCTCTTGAGGCTGTCTACTACAGATTCTGCAATGTCATAAATGAACTGAGGAAGAACAATGTCAAGAAAACCGAGATTGAGTTAAACATCAAATTCATCAAAGCTCTTGGTCCAGAATGGGAAGATTTTGGAACCCAGATCAAGCAACATCAAAATCTGACCAAGTTCACCATTCATACTCTTTATGAATCTTTCAAACTCAATGAAAACCAAGTCCTAAACAAAGCTTCCTCAAGCAAAATGCCAGAAGTTGTATCTACTGATCCTTTGGCATTGATTGTTGAGAAGAAGATTTCTGAGGCTCTTAAGAGGCAAATGGTAGTTGTTTCTTCATCTGATGAGGAGGGAGATGATCTGATGGCTACAAGAGATGGTGTTTCAGATGAACTATATCAAGCTCTTTCCGCGGTAACAAAGCATTTCAAGAGGAAATTTTACAAAGCGAGGCCAACAAACAACAATCTCCGCACTTCTTCTACAAGTGCATTTCCCAAGAAGGAACACTATCATCCTAAGAGTAATGAGCAAGGTGAAGCTAATGGATCAAGGTATGGTGAAAAGAAGGAAGTTTATGAGAAACTAGTTGTGAGAAGGGTAAGGCATCAGACAAAAAGTGCTACAATTGTGGTATTCCTGGACATTTTGCTGTTGATTGCAAACAACCCCGAAAGCGGAACTATGAGTATTACAAGCAGAAGATGCTGTTAGCCAAACAAGTCGAAGCAGGACATGCATTGCTAGCTGAAGATGACAAATGGCTGTTACTCACAGATGATGAAGATCAAGATCTCTCTGCTAATGTTTGCTATATGGCAAGGTTGGCCAAGAACAAAGTCTTTGAAGCAGAAAGCACTGATGATGAATACCCAGATGATGAGGTAAATCTTGACTCTACTTTTTCTTTGATTAAGGATAAAGAGTCATGTAGATTAGCTTTATCAGATTTAACAACTCATATCAATTCTTTAGCCAACAAAAACAAAAAGTTGAAAATAGCATTTCATTTTCTAAAAGTGAATTTTCAAAACTTCTTGAAGAACATTCAAAATTACTTTTTGAACATGATGCTATCAAGCAAGATTTTCAAGCTTACAAAGATAAGATGTTGGTTAAAGAATGTGAGTTGAATGTCTCTCCTGATTCTAAGTTATTACAAAAATGTCAAAATCTAGAAAAGACCATTCATGATCTTGAAAAGACCAATCAAGATCTTGAAATTCAAAAGACCAATGAATGGCTTCGGGCAAATGCAAGACAAATGGATGTTGATATTCTCAATAAAAACTTCAAGAAGCTAAACCAAACAATGTTGAATTCGAAAGGAAGATTTCTGATTTAAATCATAATTGTTTTCTAAAAGGCATTGAGATTGAGAATCTTGAAAAACAAGTTGAGGAATTTAAAAAGAATATACTTTTCTATCAAGAAAGTTATATAAAGTTGAACAAAATCCTCTCTTGAATTTCACTGCCTATTTCAACAAGTCAAAAATTGACAAAACAGAACTTCTTTTCGGGTTGGGATTTGAGAATATCACACCATTACAAAAAGCCAAAGAGGAAATTGAACCCTTGTATGATGAAAAATTTCTACGACTTGGTATGATACAACAATTTATTCGTCCATTAGATGACGAATTTGAGACTGATGAAGTTGAGAGAATACCAAAACAAGAATTTTTGGTTAATTATGATGCAATAAATGATTCATACAAAACTAAGGAATCTTCAATTTTCAAATTGGAAGAAATTGAATCAAATTTTCAAAACCAAGAATCTGTCGGTACTCCACCTAACCAACTAAAATGTACTTTCCAACCACATTTTTGGAAAAACAAATAGAAGGTTTACAACAAAAGGTGGAATCTCAACAAAAAGTTATTAATCACCTCAAGTCTCAAAGTCCGAATTCAGAGGATAAGTGTATTGTTGTTGATACTAAGAAAGTTTGTGAGAATGTTTCTACTCAAACTGACCAAAGTGCTTTAGTAGACAATTCTACCCAAACTACTTGTGATTCATCTACAAATACCTCTACTCAGACCTTGACTGATTTTCTGGAATGTACTTGTCAAAATACTACTACATTCATAGCTAATGATTATGTGCAATCTGATTTATCTAATGAAGAACTTACACATAGTTTAGTTTTGATATGGTACTTCTATAGGTTCTTCACATGCAACACTGTTGATGAGTTAGTTGTTCACCCTAAGCCTAGTGCTAGTATAGGTGTTGATACATCTACTCAATTTTCTTGTGAGACCAAAGATGTGTCAGTTCAAGTTGACCTAATTTCTGAGACTACCCATAATGTGAAGTTGGACACCAAGATTCCTGATTTTTCAAAACTTTCAAATGAATCTGAAACTAATCAATCTCCATTGAAATTTTCTTTTTCCAAAGATTTCACAAAGAATGATTTTGATAAATTCATGGAGGGAGAATATGTTTTTGATTCAGAAACTGAGAAAAAGATTGAATCTACCAAAATCAAAGTGGAAACAAAAATGGAATCTCAAAAACCATTGTCCAAAGCTCCAACTTCATATTACTCAAAGAAACGAGTTAAGACCAAACTCGCCAAGACTGAACCAAAGACCATTAAGTTAGAAACCTTTGTTGCTACCCCAGTGATACATGTCAAAGAGAAACAAGCTGAGACCCCACACAAGACAAAGTACACCAAAGTGAAACTTCCAAAAGACTATCCTAATGCTTCTCAATCTAGCTCTCAATCTAGTTCTATACCTAAGGTGTCTAAGTCTAGCACAGTTTCGCTAACTAAGGATGCATCAAATGGTACAACTAGATATAGGGATAGATATGGATGGTTTTCTCATGATAAACCAAAGAAGCAAGAAGTTTCCTCACCTCCAAAAGATTCCAAAAAGATGAAAGTGTTTAAAACTTCTAGTTCTAATCTTCTTAATTTCAATTCAACAGGTGGAAAGAGCATAACTAGTGGTGCTAGATGGGTTGCTAATACTTTAGTACCTAAGATCACTAGTAACCAAAAGGATGTTGAGAAAAGGAAGAAAAGAAAGAGGAGAAATAATGTTAATAGGAGGAAGAGTGTTCATGTTAATCAAAACAATTTTTCTTTGTCAAATAATGTTGAAAATGCCAAGGCAAGACCTTGTGAGCTTGTAAACAATCTTAATTCCAGGACTTGTGTAGATAATGTTGATGCTTGTAGACATGTTACTTTTAATTCTCATGTGAATGTTCGTACTTATTATTCAAATGTGTTTGTTGATAATGTGCTTGTCAATGCTTATGTTGATTCGAAAACATGTTTGAATGCGCATCCTAAGTTATATACCCTGCCTGTGTTAACTAACCATAAAGGACCCGTCTTCAAGTGGGTACCTAAAAACGGTTAAATTTCTTTGATTGCAGGAAATAACCATCTGTGTTTGGATACTCGATTCCGGGTGTTCGAAGCATATGACTGGAAATAAATCTTTGCTGAAGAATTTTGTTGAACGATTCATGGGAACAGTTTGCTTTGGAAACAACAATTTCGCTCCTATCTTAGGTTATGGAGACATTGAACGAAATGGGATTATCATTAAGAAAGTTCACTATGTTGAAGGATTAAGTCACAACTTGTTCAGTGTTGGACAATTCTGTGATAACAATCTTCAAGTTCTTTTTCGAAAATCTCTTTGCAAAGTCCAAACCTTAGATGGAGTCGATATTCTTTGTGGTGATCGTGATGACAATCTTTTTACCGTCAATCTCGATGATAACCAACCAACCGATAATATTTGTCTCATTTCAAAGGCTACTTCAAAGAATTCTTGGTTATGGCATAAAAGGCTTTCTCATCTGAATTTCCAAACCATCAATACTTTGGTCAACAAGCATCTTGTTGAAGGCTTACCTGACTATAAGTATGAAAGTGAGCATGTTTGTCCTTCTTGTGCTGTTGGGAAGATTAAGAGAACTTCTCATAAACCGAAGAAATCTCCAAATTCTTTAGCACCTCTTCATTTGCTTCACATGGATCTATGTGGGCCGATGAAAGTACAAAGCCGAAATGGGAAGAAATACATCTTGGTTATTGTTGATGATTATTCAAGATATACTTGGGTCAAGTTCCTTGCAACAAAAGATGAAACAACTCAGATGTTGATAGATTTCATTACCAATACTCAAGTAAATCTTCAACTTCCGGTTCGTTACATCCGTTCGGATAATGGAACTGAGTTCAAGAATGCTGTTTTTGATGAATTCTGCAAATCCAAAGGTATAACTCATCAATTCTCAGCAGTTCGTACACCACAACAAAACGGTGTTGTTGAAAGGAGAAATCGATCGCTAGTGGAAGCAGCAAGGACAATGCTTGCTTATTCCAAATTGCCATCCAATATGTGGGCTGAAGCTGTTGACACTGCTTGTCACACTCAGAATCGGTCCATTATCAATCAGCGTTTCGAAAAGACTCCTTATGAGGTTGTTAACAAACGCAAACCCAACATCAACTACTTTCATATATTTGGGTGTGTTTGTTACACTTTGAATGATCGGGAGAATCTTGGAAAGTTCGAGAAGAAAGGTGATGAAGGATATTTTGTTGGTTATTCCAAAACATCAATTGCCTACCGAATCTACAATCGCCGAACAAACACAATTCAAGAAACAATGAATGTTTGGTTTGATGAGATGTCAGGCATGATTTTTGAGCAAGAAAGTTTGCTGCCAACAAGTAATGATCCAAGTACTTCAAGTACTCCTACAAGGAATTCTACCTTAGCTTCTAAATTCAAGAAGTTTCCAACTCCAACAAGTGATGAATTAGATATTCTTTTTGAAGAATTCTATAATTCAAAACCGATTCATAATCAAGAACCTCAGGTCATCGTTGAATCAATTCCAAACAATGAACCTCTTCATGACAATGACCCAGTTCCTGACATCATTCATGAATCATCATCAAGTTCTTCAGAGCAAGAAATATTTTCTACTGATACTTCTCCGTCATCCTCTCCTGATAATTCTTCTCAAGTGAATGTTCAAGAACAACCTTCTCGATTAACTCAGACAACAAATCCATTAAACACTCCAAATGTGTATGTACCACTTAACTTTGATCATCCAGCTTATGAGGAAAGAGTTATACCAAGTTATGACTCCATCTCTCAACAAAACTCAAGTTTTCATGATGGTGATGTTGATCTTCAACAACAAGATCCTCTTCCTCATGCTCACAAGTGGACACGTATGCAGAAAGACCATCCTACTGATCAAATAATTGGAGATCCACAAGCAGGAGTAACTACTCGTACCTCAGTAAATGAGTGTCTTGTTGCACTTTCTCTTAGCAATATTGAACCCAAAACGGTATCTGAAGCTCTTCGTGATCCAGAGTGGGTTAAGGCAATGCAAGATGAACTCGCACAATTTGAAAGACTGAAGGTATGGAGATTAGTTCCAAATCCTAGAAAAGCTGATCCAATCGGTACAAAGTGGATATTCAAAAACAAAAAGGATGAGAATGAAGTGGTAGTAAGGAATAAAGCTTGACTTGTTGAAAAGGGTTATTGCCAACAACCTGGTGTTGATTTCGACGAAACTTTTGCTCCAGTTGCAAGAATGGAGGCCATTCGAATATTCTTAGCTTATGCTGCATTCAGAAACTTTACTGTGTTTCAAATGGATGTGAAGACTGCTTTCTTGAATGGTGACCTCAAAGAAGAAGTTTACGTTGATCAACCAGAAGTTTTGTCACACCCCGTTGTAGCGGAAATACAGGGTTAACAAGAAATTGCATACTAATCAGAAGGTAAATAGAGATTACATCCATTAATGTCAAAACAAGTTTATTACAAGCATAATCGTTCAGACGTGGACCCCAAAACTCGGATATAAACTATCCACAGTTGGAAATGGGCCCACTTAATACAAGTTCGATAAATTGGACAGCCAAGTACAATTAAAGCCAAAAACATGAAAGTCCTCAATGTCTGATGCTAATTGTACGTCCAAAGTCAAAAGATTGGCCCTATAATGCCAAACACGATTCCAAGACTTACTGATGGTCACCTGAAAAGCATGAAATTTGAGAGGATCAACTATCGAAATAGTTGGTGAGTTTACAGTGTGTTTGACTAAAAGATCAATCGTCGTTTAATGTAGTTATTTAAGACAAGACAGTCCAGACCAAAGTCCGACAATAAGACAAATTTCCATCGCACAGGATTTCCCGTCTAAAGTGGGGTGCGGACCAGTCTACCTCGCACAGGTCTCCCGTCTATAATGGGGTGCGGACCAGTATACCTCGCACAGGTCTCCCGTCTATAATGGGGTGCGGACCAGTATACCTCGCACAGGTCTCCCGTCTATAATGGGGTGCGGACCAGTATACCTCGCACAGGTCTCCCGTCTATAATGGGGTGCGGACCAGTATACCTCGCACAGGTCTCCCGTCTATAATGGGGTGCGGACCAGTATACCTCGCACAGGTCTCCCGTCTATAATGGGGTGCGGACCAGTATACCTCGCACAGGTCTCCCGTCTATAATGGGGTGCGGACCAGTATACCTCGCACAGGTCTCCCGTCTATAATGGGGTGCGGACCAGTATACCTCGCACAGGTCTCCCGTCTATAATGGGGTGCGGACCAGTATACCTCGCACAGGTCTCCCGTCTATAATGGGGTGCGGACCAGTATACCTCGCACAGGTCTCCCGTCTATAATGGGGTGCGGACCAGTATACCTCGCACAGGTCTCCCGTCTATAATGGGGTGCGGACCAGTATACCTCGCACAGGTCTCCCGTCTATAATGGGGTGCGGACCAGTATACCTCGCACAGGTCTCCCGTCTATAATGGGGTGCGGACCAGTATACCTCGCACAGGTCTCCCGTCTATAATGGGGTGCGGACCAGTATACCTCGCACAGGTCTCCCGTCTATAATGGGGTGCGGACCAGTATACCTCGCACAGGTCTCCCGTCTATAATGGGGTGCGGACCAGTATACCTCGCACAGGTCTCCCGTCTATAATGGGGTGCGGACCAGTATACCTCGCACAGGTCTCCCGTCTATAATGGGGTGCGGACCAGTATACCTCGCACAGGTCTCCCGTCTATAATGGGGTGCGGACCAGTATACCTCGCACAGGTCTCCCGTCTATAATGGGGTGCGGACCAGTATACCTCGCACAGGTCTCCCGTCTATAATGGGGTGCGGACCAGTATACCTCGCACAGGTCTCCCGTCTATAATGGGGTGCGGACCAGTATACCTCGCACAGGTCTCCCGTCTATAATGGGGTGCGGACCAGTATACCTCGCACAGGTCTCCCGTCTATAATGGGGTGCGGACCAGTATACCTCGCACAGGTCTCCCGTCTATAATGGGGTGCGGACCAGTATACCTCGCACAGGTCTCCCGTCTATAATGGGGTGCGGACCAGTATACCTCGCACAGGTCTCCCGTCTATAATGGGGTGCGGACCAGTATACCTCGCACAGGTCTCCCGTCTATAATGGGGTGCGGACCAGTATACCTCGCACAGGTCTCCCGTCTATAATGGGGTGCGGACCAGTATACCTCGCACAGGTCTCCCGTCTATAATGGGGTGCGGACCAGTATACCTCGCACAGGTCTCCCGTCTATAATGGGGTGCGGACCAGTATACCTCGCACAGGTCTCCCGTCTATAATGGGGTGCGGACCAGTATACCTCGCACAGGTCTCCCGTCTATAATGGGGTGCGGACCAGTATACCTCGCACAGGTCTCCCGTCTATAATG
Organism: Erigeron breviscapus; assembly: GCA_034093135.1. Lineage (NCBI taxonomy): Eukaryota > Viridiplantae > Streptophyta > Magnoliopsida > Asterales > Asteraceae > Erigeron > Erigeron breviscapus. The sequence goes on from CM067169.1 coordinate 64,494,118, forward strand.
GGGTGCGGACCAGTATACCTCGCACAGGTCTCCCGTCTATAATGGGGTGCGGACCAGTATACCTCGCACAGGTCTCCCGTCTATAATGGGGTGCGGACCAGTATACCTCGCACAGGTCTCCCGTCTATAATGGGGTGCGGACCAGTATACCTCGCACAGGTCTCCCGTCTATAATGGGGTGCGGACCAGTATACCTCGCACAGGTCTCCCGTCTATAATGGGGTGCGGACCAGTATACCTCGCACAGGTCTCCCGTCTATAATGGGGTGCGGACCAGTATACCTCGCACAGGTCTCCCGTCTATAATGGGGTGCGGACCAGTATACCTCGCACAGGTCTCCCGTCTATAATGGGGTGCGGACCAGTATACCTCGCACAGGTCTCCCGTCTATAATGGGGTGCGGACCAGTATACCTCGCACAGGTCTCCCGTCTATAATGGGGTGCGGACCAGTATACCTCGCACAGGTCTCCCGTCTATAATGGGGTGCGGACCAGTATACCTCGCACAGGTCTCCCGTCTATAATGGGGTGCGGACCAGTATACCTCGCACAGGTCTCCCGTCTATAATGGGGTGCGGACCAGTATACCTCGCACAGGTCTCCCGTCTATAATGGGGTGCGGACCAGACAACTACTTAGCTATCAATCCTAGAATGCCCTAGCCGAGAATGTGATTTAAACGTCCGTTTCATTTGACTCAAAAATACTAACGTCAATGACATTGTCATTATAAAGTAGTCTAAAGTATCAATTCGTATAAACGAAGTTCAAGTTCATCAGTTGTCAAAAATCTGAAATGACAAACTGTACCAAAACTCGCGGCGCGACCAAGTTGGCTCGCGGCGCGACCTGGGCAGCTCCTCGCGGCGCGACCTGGAGGTCTCGCGGCGCGACCTGGAGGTCTCGCGGCGCGACCTGGCTATCTCGCGGCGCGACCTGGGCACACTCGCGGCGCGAGACCCGAAGGGTCGCGGCGCGAGGTTCACCTGAACGAGTGCAGAAATCTGTTTTTGACCATTTTTTTTTTCCGTAACCAAAACGTTTCTAAATCAGTTCTTTTCATTAAAATGACTATATACATGCTCAAAGAAACTGGTAACAACTCTTTTCGCCAACCATTTCACCAATTTAACCATTTTGATTTCAAATACCAAATTCTAAATCAACATTTCCTTTAATCGCCAAAACCCTAATTTCATACCACTTTCATAGGCTTCTAATTCGAATTATATAACTGAAATAAACCCTTTAATGAATTTAAATAAAATCAAAGTTTGAGAAAGTTACTTACCAATTTGTGTTCTTGAGAAATAGGAAGAAAAGGATAAATGATGATTATGATCCTTGCCAAAACCCTAATTATTATTGAAAGATGTTTAATTTCTTTGATTTTCTCTTTAATTTCACCTTGTAAATGGATTTAGAGTATAAAGATCTTTGTGTGTGTATGTCTTGTGTTTGTGGTGGGTCGACTGGTAAAGAAAGAAAAGGAGGGAAGTGTTTGTTGTTTTAATTCCCACCACAAACAAAGGGGCCGGCCTACGTGGCTCCTTTTTAGTCATTTAAATACCCCAAATTTGGTAAAATGCTTACGATTTAATACCGTTTGACCCAACGGTTAAAATGTAAAGTGAAGGTATTTTCCCTCGTGTCATTTTAATTAAGACAAGTCAATAAAGTTTCGTCAAAGTGAACTTTATAATATTAAGTCTAGACAGTCTAATTATTTGGTTCAAGACATAACCTTTAAATATCAATTTAAAGTTATTTTTAAAAACTCGGCATTCATCTAGATAGCTAATAGTCTACATCAACAAGATACGTCTAATTTGACTAAGTCAAAAGTCCAAAAGTCTAATAAGTTCCACGTCAAATGACCGTCTAATTGAGATTAGGACTAACCCGATGTAAATTAATTACGAGTTGTCACAGCATCCCCGACTTCTAAGGATTTCGTCCCGAAATCAAGTCTTGCTCAGTAAAAAGATGAGGATAGTTATTCCTCATAAAGTCTTCACGTTCCCAAGTCAAGTCGGGACCATGTTTTGAGTTCCAACGAACTTTGACCAATTTGATACGACTACGTCTAAGTTGTTTGAGCCGTTGGTCTAAAATTTCAACAGGTTCTTCAACGAATTGAAGAGAGTCAGTCACTTGCAGCTCTTCGACAGGTACGACTAAGGTCTCATCAGTCAGACATTTCTTAAGATTCGAAATGTGAAATGTGTGATGAACGTGTTCTAGCTCCTTAGGTAAATCGAGCTTGTAAGCCACGGAACCAATTCTTTGAACAATTTCGAACGGTCCGATATAACGAGGACTAAGTTTCCCTCGTACGCCAAAACGTGCAGTGCCTTTCCAAGGTGACACTTTCAACATGACTTTGTCTCCCACTTGAAACTCAAGTGGTTTTCGTCTACGGTCGGCATAGCTCTTTTGACGATCTTGAGCCGCCTTCAGCCGTGCCCTAATTTCAACAATTTGATCAGTAGTCTTCTGAACTAGTCCATACTTGAATAAACGACGTTCTCCAGCATCAAGCCAACAGACAGGAGATCTACATTTTCGTCCATATAAAGCCTCATAAGGCGCACATTTGATGCTAGTGTGGTAGCTGTTATTATATGAAAATTCAGCTAACGGCAAAAAGGTATCCCAACTACCCTTGAAGTCAATGACACAAGCACGAAGCATGTCTTCCAGCGTCTGAATGGTACGTTCACTTTGCCCGTCAGTCTGTGGATGGTAAGCCGTACTCAAATGCAATTGAGTGCCTAGGGCGTCTTGAAAGTATCGCCATGATTGTGAAGTGAAACGACCGTCACGGTCAGAGATAATAGACAATGGGACACCATGAAGCGATACGATCTTTTCAATATATAATTGAGACAATTTCTTTATTTTCCAACTCTCTCGGATCGGAATGAAATGAGCAGACTTCGTCAAGCGGTCGACAATGACCCAAATAGTATCGTATCCTTTCAGGGTTCGAGGCAGTTTAGTAATAAAGTCCATAGTAATCTGTTCCCATTTCCAGTCAGGGATTTTGGGTTGTTGGAGCAGCCCAGAAGGCTTTTGGTGCTCCGCCTTGACCATTGAACAATTTAGACACTTTGAGACATAAGTGGCGATATCTCTTTTCATACCAGGCCACCAATAAAAGTCCTTTAGTCCATGGTACATTTTGTCAGCGCCAGGATGGATTGAATACCTAGATCGATGACTTTCGTTCATTAAAAGTTCTCTAAGTCCATTATACTTGGGAATCCACACTCTGCCCTTAACATGTCGGATTCCATCGCCATCCAATTCAAACAAACGTTCAGCATTCCACAATGCTTCCTCCTCGATACGCCCTGGCTGAAGGGCATCGTTTTGATCGTCTAAAACTCTATCCCTTAATGACGAGCCAAGATAAGAACTTGCTCTTGCCATGACAGATAGTGAAATTCTATCTTTTCGACTTAGCGCGTCAGCCACAACATTTGCTTTACCGGGATGATATTTAAGATCACAGTCGTAGTCACTGAGTAATTCTACCCATCGTCGTTGTCGCATATTCAACATTTTCTGATCGAAGATATGCTGAAGGCTTTTGTGGTCCGTGAATACAGTACACTTGGTACCATACAGATAATGTCTCCAAATTTTTAATGCAAAGACAACCGCTCCGAGTTCTAGATCGTGGGTTGTATAGTTCTTTTCGTGGATTTTGAGCTGTCTTGAAGCGTAAGCAATGACCTTACCTTCCTGCATAAGTACACATCCCATGCCCTGATGTGAGGCGTCACAGTATACCACGAAATTTTCAATGCCATTCGGTAATGCTAGAATAGGAGCATTACACAGTCTGTCCTTTAACGTCTGAAATGCCTTTTCTTGGGCATCCTGCCAGATGAATTCCTTAGTCTTCTGAGTTAATAAAGTCAAAGGTTGAGCAACCTTAGAGAAATTTTCGATAAATCTCCTGTAATAGCCAGCCAGTCCAAGAAATTGACGGATTTCTGTCGGAGTCTTAGGGGCTTCCCACTTCTTTATCGCCTCGACCTTAGATGGATCTACTTGGATTCCATCTGCATTTACTACATGACCCAAGAAGTGTACTTCTCTAATCCAGAATTCACATTTTGAGAATTTAGCGTACAACTTTTGATCCTTGAGTAGTTGTAGAATAGTCCTCAGATGACCTTCATGTTCGTCTTTAGTTCTCGAGTAGATTAGTATGTCGTCAATGAACACGATGACAAACTTGTCTAGATACGGTCGGCATACTCGATTCATTAAGTCCATAAACACGGCTGGTGCATTGGTTAAACCAAACGGCATAACCAAAAACTCATAATGTCCGTAACGAGTTCTGAAGGCTGTTTTAGGAATGTCTGTCTCTCTGACTCTGAGTTGATGATACCCAGATCTGAGATCAATCTTGGAAAAGTGTGATGCACCTTCCAATTGGTCAAATAAGTCGTCAATACGAGGTAAAGGGTACCTGTTCTTGACAGTCAACTTGTTCAGTTCTCTGTAATCAATACACATACGCATAGAACCGTCTTTCTTCTTCACAAATAGGATCGGAGCTCCCCAAGGTGATGAACTTGGGCGAATTAGTCCTTTTGCTAACAACTCTTGGAGTTGTTCGGATAATTCTTGCATTTCTGACGGCGCAAGGCGATAGGGTGCCTTGGCCACATGTGCAGCTCCAGGGACTAAGTCTATTCCAAACTCAACTGGTCTGTGAGGTGGAAGTCCCGTCAAATCTTCAGGAAATACTTCCGGAAAATCTTTAACTACGGGAATGTCTTGAATGTCTTTACCCTTTGGCTTCCTCTCGACAACTAGTGCCAAGAAGGCAGGGTATTCTTTTTGTAGGTATCTATTCGCCTTTATCGCCGATACTAAAATCAATTCCTTTCCTGACTTGTCTCCTTGCACTATTAGGGTTTCGTCATTTTGGAGGGGTATTCTAACAATCTTCTCGTAACACATTATTTCGGCTCTAACCTTAGATAACCAGTCCATACCAACAATTACATCAAAACTACTGAGTTCTATGGGAATTAGATCAATTTTAAAGGTTTCGCCAGACAATGTCAAATTGCAATCTACTAAATGATCTCTAGCAATATACTTTTGACCGTTTGCATATTCGACAATATAAGTGTCCTTCATGGGGATAGCTACTATACCAAATCGAGACTTAAATTCTAAGGATATAAAGCTTTTATCAGCACCAGAGTCGAATAACACAAAGACATAATGATTATTGAGTATGAAAGTACCTATCACAACGTTGGGATCGCGTCGTGCATCAGCAGCATCCAAAGCAAAAACTCGGCCTCTACCTCGTCCACCTTGATTCCTTGCTTGATTATTCCCCGCATGGTTCCTTACTGGAACTATTGCATTGTTGTTTGGGTTCAAATTGAGTCTTGGACATGCAGGTCGCAGATGGGTTTCACTCCCACATTCGTAGCATTGACTCGGTGCCTTGTCCCTACAAAACTTTTCCAGATGTCCCGTTCTTTTACAACGGCGACAAGTAGGACAATTTCCCCTGTGATGGAGATTACACCTATTACACTTAGGATCTGTGCCAGTGTACCTCGTGACGTCCTGAGTAACCACCGCAAAGTTTCTGGCAGTCCTAAACCTCTTGCCATTTCCACTGCCACCATATTCACTACCAGAGGCATGATCACTCCTTCTCTTGACCACTTCAGTTCCAACAGAAAAACCAGTGGTTCTTTTCAAGTCTATCACCATCCGGTTGGTTGCACTAACTGCCGCTTGAAGAGTCATAGGATTAAAAGCGGCTACCAACCTTCGGACATCAGGTGACAAGCCATAACAGTACCTCTCGATCAATTTCTCCTCCGTATCTACCATACGAGGAACCAGTCTAGCCAACTCATGAAAACGAGTTGTGTATTTCTCATTGTCTAGTCCAATCATACTATGATTCCAGAATTCGCCTTCCATTTTCTGTACTTCCTCACGAGGACAGTACTTTTCCATGAGCATCCTTTTAAAGTTCAACCAAGGTATGCTATATGCCGGATCTCGGCCACGAGTCCTAATCTGCTCGTTCCACCATGACAGTGCGTGCTTTTGAAATTGAGTGGAAGCATATTCCACTTTGTGCTCTTCGGCACAACGGCTGATATGGAGCACTGCCTCAATGCTTTCCAGCCAGTTGATTAGACCTACCGGACCCTCGGTACCATTAAATTCTTTTGGTTTACAATAAGTGAAGGTCTTGTAGTCAGTCCCGTGCAGATGCACTCGAGGAATAACTTGTTCAGCAGTAGGCTCGACATTGTTACTGTTGTCAGCATGATGGTTATTATTTGCATTCAGGCTTGCCGTAATCTGTGCGACTAAAGTAGGCATAGCAGCCAACAACTGTTGTGTTACAAATGCTGCCATATTATTATCCCCGCCAGTATTTGGGGTAGGTCCAGGGCCAGTGTTCACCTGGACAGTAGCAGCTTCCGGTCTTTGCTGAATCACAGGTTCTTCCTGTTCAGCTTCAGTATTCAAAGGAGTTGATCGAGTAACTCTCTTTGGTGCAGTTTTCTTGCTTGAAGTCTTTTTCTGGATTTTGCTTCGCGTCTTAGGAGCCATAAGTCTATGATATGAACCAAAATGTCATTTAGAGATTTCCTTGAAAGGTTAGATAGAAAGTAACTTTGCGAGACAGATGACAGTACCATGAAAGTCATAAATTATAAAATTGTATGAATTCACGTACTAGACAAGACAAGAAAAAATGGAAAATCATATTTCTAGAGCTAAGAATAAGCAGTTGACATAGTCTGAACAAGTATGTAAGCCAAAAGACAATCGTATTTCATTGATGTTCAAAATTTTACATAGTCTGGTATGTACAATCCAAAAACATGTGGGAAAATTTCATCCACAACGATAGACTACATAGTCGGAGCAATACGATTTAAAGACACGTGGGAAATACATCCACCAAAAAGATTACAACTCAAAGTACAGAAGTACGAGATGTTATAAGTTCTAGTCTTACGATACAGAAAGATTATTACAAGATTACATCTTGCAAATAACGACGATTAGCAAAGCCACCACCAAAACCACCACGATGGACATCAACCAGATCAACCTCCCAATAGTTTCCCTTCCTTCTCTAGCAACAGACATAGCCTCAGTCGCCTGATGATAAGCTCCAGTCAACGCCTAAGCTTGGTTTTCTATTTTCTCCCTTGTACAGATGAGGGAATTGTTCATCCTTGACAATTTTCGGCGATAATATTCCGACCTATCAGCTGTAGATGCAACTGGCATAACGGCACTTGGATTGTAAACAGGCACTCTGGAGGGACCCGCAGCATACGGATCTCCCTGAAAGAATGAAAGACCAGGTCCACAGTTGCCCTGAACTGGTGCAGAAGGACCAGGAGCATAGGGGTCTCTAGGAGCATAAGGTATACGAGCTCCCTCGGTAATCCTCCTCTGATATGGAGATACCGGTGTTACAGATGATTGAACATGGATAGACACATGTTCGCCTCCAGATTCGCTGGAAGATGATACTAAATTGATAGGGCGAGATTCATTGCCCGATTCCTCCATTGGTTCCTCTTCATAAGAGTCAGGAACATAAGGGATGGAGTTTGCCAAGACAGGAACTGGAGGTGTACAAGGTACAACAGCATTAGAGCTAACTCCATCCGACATGACCAGTCTGAAAAGATAGTCAAAGAATCCATATAAGTCAAATGGATAAGGCAGTACGTCTCAAATGGATGATACAGTACGCAATAAGAGTTTCAAAGAGATCTTTGTCTAGATTATACACATTCGATTTGGGTTTCTATTAGCAACATATCTCAAATGCTTATATATAGGGTCACCCGCAGCCTTCCCACCACATTTTCAATATGTTGTTAATATAATCCAAATTATCACGTATATAAACCTTATGTATACACATACGAGTTGAGTTTCTATTCCTAACATACCTTCAATGCTTATGTATAGGGTCACCCGCAGCCTTCCCACCACATTTACAGTATGTTGTGAATATAATTCAACTAACACGTATATACACAATTTAAGATATTTATTTCGAGCCTTATACTATTTTACATAATCGGGACATAGTTGATCGGGTTAGGTCTAATTATTGACAAATAGTATAACTCTCGAGATAAGTATCCTAAACCTTAAAGACTTAGATCTCCTATATGAAGCGATCATGGCTATAGATTGAGTTATTCACGAGGAATAGCTCTGTATTCACTATAACCTTGTCTCTGATACCAATTTTTTTGTCACACCCCGTTGTAGCGGAAATACAGGGTTAACAAGAAATTGCATACTAATCAGAAGGTAAATAGAGATTACATCCATTAATGTCAAAACAAGTTTATTACAAGCATAATCGTTCAGACGTGGACCCCAAAACTCGGATATAAACTATCCACAGTTGGAAATGGGCCCACTTAATACAAGTTCGATAAATTGGACAGCCAAGTACAATTAAAGCCAAAAACATGAAAGTCCTCAATGTCTGATGCTAATTGTACGTCCAAAGTCAAAAGATTGGCCCTATAATGCCAAACACGATTCCAAGACTTACTGATGGTCACCTGAAAAGCATGAAATTTGAGAGGATCAACTATCGAAATAGTTGGTGAGTTTACAGTGTGTTTGACTAAAAGATCAATCGTCGTTTAATGTAGTTATTTAAGACAAGACAGTCCAGACCAAAGTCCGACAATAAGACAAATTTCCATCGCACAGGATTTCCCGTCTAAAGTGGGGTGCGGACCAGTCTACCTCGCACAGGTCTCCCGTCTATAATGGGGTGCGGACCAGTATACCTCGCACAGGTCTCCCGTCTATAATGGGGTGCGGACCAGAACAAGACAGTCAGGAACAAAATCTGACAAGACAACCATTAGAATCGCATAATGGTGATAACTACATGAAGGGGGGATCATTTTAGTTCGTCAAACACAAAGAACAGTTCAGTCAGCCGACAACATGGCAAGTCAAAGTCATTTAGTTCAATATTTCATAAGACAGGTATACACATTTTCAGACAGCCGTCAACATGGCAAGACATAAGACAAATGATTTAATTTACCAAATCTCATGGCATAGACAAAGACAAATCATTTATAAAGTAGTCGTGTATACAGTACATGCTTTTCAGGCCCAAAGTAAAAGGAAAAAAAAGGCGCCATAAACTCACCTTAGCGATAACAGAGCTAAAAGTATGAGCAGTCTGAGAATAAGAGCAGTCTAGTCTCCACGTCTATCCACAACCTAGGATATGAGCACGAATGGTGAGGATCAAATCTCACGACGACAAGTATCCTATGTACAACTACTTAGCTATCAATCCTAGAATGCCCTAACCGAGAATGTGATTTAAACGTCCGTTTCATTTGACTCAAAAATACTAACGTCAATGACATTGTCATTATAAAGTAGTCTAAAGTATCAATTCGTATAAACGAAGTTCAAGTTCATCAGTTGTCAAAAATCTGAAATGACAAACTGTACCAAAACTCGCGGCGCGACCAAGTTGGCTCGCGGCGCGACCTGGGCAGCTCCTCGCGGCGCGACCTGGAGGTCTCGCGGCGCGAGTCGCAAACAAAAGGGCAGGTCCTGTTCGATTATAACACACCTCGCGGCGCGAGACCCGAAGGGTCGCGGCGCGAGGTTCACCTGAACGAGTGCAGAAATCTGTTTTTGACCATTTTTTTTTTCCGTAACCAAAACGTTTCTAAATCAGTTCTTTTCATTAAAATGACTATATACATGCTCAAAGAAACTGGTAACAACTCTTTTCGCCAACCATTTCACCAATTTAACCATTTTGATTTCAAATACCAAATTCTAAATCAACATTTCCTTTAATCGCCAAAACCCTAATTTCATACCACTTTCATAGGCTTCTAATTCGAATTATATAACTGAAATAAACCCTTTAATGAATTTAAATAAAATCAAAGTTTGAGAAAGTTACTTACCAATTTGTGTTCTTGAGAAATAGGAAGAAAAGGATAAATGATGATTATGATCCTTGCCAAAACCCTAATTATTATTGAAAGATGTTTAATTTCTTTGATTTTCTCTTTAATTTCACCTTGTAAATGGATTTAGAGTATAAAGATCTTTGTGTGTGTATGTCTTGTGTTTGTGGTGGGTCGACTGGTAAAGAAAGAAAAGGAGGGAAGTGTTTGTTGTTTTAATTCCCACCACAAACAAAGGGGCCGGCCTACGTGGCTCCTTTTTAGTCATTTAAATACCCCAAATTTGGTAAAATGCTTACGATTTAATACCGTTTGACCCAACGGTTAAAATGTAAAGTGAAGGTATTTTCCCTCGTGTCATTTTAATTAAGACAAGTCAATAAAGTTTCGTCAAAGTGAACTTTATAATATTAAGTCTAGACAGTCTAATTATTTGGTTCAAGACATAACCTTTAAATATCAATTTAAAGTTATTTTTAAAAACTCGGCATTCATCTAGATAGCTAATAGTCTACGTCACAAGATACGTCTAATTTGACTAAGTCAAAAGTCCAAAAGTCTAATAAGTTCCACGTCAAATGACCGTCTAATTGAGATTAGGACTAACCCGATGTAAATTAATTACGAGTTGTCACAGTTTTGTTGATCCTCAAAGGCCAAACCATGTCTACAGGTTAGACAAGGCTCTCTACGGTCTTAAGCAAGCACCCTGAGCATGGTATGATTCTTTAACTACTTTCTTACTAAGAGGTGGCTTTACCAAAGGCACATTGACCCTACCTTGTTCATTCGCAAACAAGGTAAGCATGTTCTACTTGTTCAAATATATGTTGATGACATTATATTTGGGTCGACCAGTCAAACATTTTGCCGAAACTTTTCATCTCTTATGGTTAATCATTTTGAAATGAGCATGATTGGGGAAATGAATTACTTTTTGGGTCTTCAAATCAAACAATTACCAACTGGTATTTTTATATCACAAGGTAAATACATAAATGACATGTTGAAAAAGTTTGATATGACTTCATGTTCTTCAATTTCTACCCCAATGGCTGCTCGAACAAACATAAATGCTGACACAAATGGGAAACCATTTGACCAAAAGAGATATCGAAGTATGATTGGTTCGTTGTTGTACCTAACAGCATCTCGCCCAGATATAATGTTTGCAACATGTATGTGTGCTAGATATCAAGCTGCTCCAACTGATTTACATTATCAAGCTGTGAAACGAATCTTTCGTTATCTGAAGGGTACACCTGATTTAGGTCTCTGGTATCCAAGGGATACTGGATTCAATCTAACTGCATATTCAGATGCAGATCATGCTGGTTGTAAACTTGATCGCAAGAGCACTTCCGGTACTCTACAATTTTTAGGTGATAAAATTGTGAGTTGGACTTCCAAGAAACAGAATTGTGTGTCACTATCAACGGCTGAAGCTGAATATGTTGCTGCGGCTAGTTGTTGTGCTCAAGTTTTATGGATGAAGACACAACTAACTGATTATGGTCTGAAATATGATCATATTCCTATCTATTGTGATTCTCAGAGTGCCATTTCCATTGCAGTCAACTCAGTAAACCACTCTCGATCAAAGCATATTGATGTTAGATATCATTTTCTCAAAGATCATATTGAGAAAGGTGACATCGAGCTCTACTTTGTGGGTACTGAATTTCAACTTGCAGATTTGTTCACAAAACCATTGGATGAAAAGAGGTTTAACTTTCTTATCTCCAAGCTTGGTATGTTAAATCTTAAACCTTAACTCTTTTTCCATTTGAAGGAATTCTTGACACATTTCAGAAAAACAAAATACAAAATTTGAAAAGAGAAAATCAAATACAAAATTGCAAATTCTCAAAAATAAACAAAAGATATTTAGTTCAATGGCTTGCATATACTATGTATGCAACCCGTTCTTAAATAATATATTTAATTTTAAAAGCATTGTTATTATACATATAAATTGATATAAGAAAACAAGGAATTGAACGCCTTTGTGTACTTCCAAGTTATATGAATATGTATGTGTAATAGCAATCAGATAAGTTTCAAACTCTCAATTGTTGATGTGAGAAGCAAAGGATCGAACGCCTTTGTGTACTCCCTTGTTCTCTCATATTAAATAATTGATTGGATTTTCTTTTTACTTAAATGGTTTAATTGCCTCCAACGTGTTGCTGTAAGATGCGACGGATTGAACGCCTTTGTGTACTCCCTAGCTATCTTACTATCAACATTGTTGTTGAAGCAAAACTTTGTGTTTCTTTTTGATATCACAAAACAATTTTAGCTCCACCTTCCTATGAAAAACATTTTGATCTATTCTTGCATAGATTAAGGAGGAGTTTGTGATTTCAAAAAACCTTTAAAACTTCAAATGTGTTTCAAATTTTTTTCACACATTTGATGTTTTTTCCAATGATTTTTAATCAAATGGAGTTCGGTGATTAGTTTGCACATGAGCGATAGGTATTTCTCAAAATTTACTTCATGAACTTCATCACGGCCGATGAGTTCTAACCCCGGAGTATTCACTTCTTTCAATAGAGAGTGAGGGTATTTTGAGTGATGTTGTTTTCGTGCAAATAGGATGGAGGGAGTAAAGTCAAAAAGTAAGAGGTTAAGGTGATATGTTGTGAGATAAGGGTTAAAAGAAATGATACCCTTCCCTAAATTCTCAAAAAGCTGGGTAAAAAACGTTTTCGTCGGATGTCATTTGTTGATATCTCGATATTGACAAAGTCTTCATGGACCCAGTGAAGCGATGCACATCTTTACCTAACCACTCAAGTGTTTCTTAACAAATACTTGTTTCAATTCTCACGGAGATTTTCACATTTCTATTGACTCTTTATTTGGAAGATGTTGATATTGAAATAGGGCGACATTCTTCTCCAGTCCCCGACCTCATTTGATCACATTATGTCTAGAGCTATATTGCTTGATCATTACTTTGATCATTCTTCACTTAATTAGGACACATTTGAGTCATATCTTTGTGATATAATTGCTTATCTTTGTGATATAGCCGGAACATTCTTAGTGATATCTACATTGATATTCCACAATGATCGAATGGAAATCCTACCAATGCTAACATCTTTTCCAACGTTGAAAGTAGGTCTCGTAATTACATTTATGTGATTATTGGGTTAACAAGAAGTCTAAGTGACCTTGGTTTTCCTTCAAAAGTCTTTAAGGATAATAGATTGTGGTTATAACGCTTCGGCTATACTAACCATGATTTATATTCTTTGAAGCAATCTAGTGGTTGAAAGGCCGCAGACCGAACTATGTTAGAGACTTGTTTTGTGCATATCTCAATGATACATAGGAAATCCGACAAATGTTATACATTTCTATCGGTCATTTCATTAATCCTTTCGATTTTTGAACATGCTAACGGATCATTCTTATCCGGTTTCATTTCTCATCACACAAACAAAGAAAACACCAACACCTTGATATAATGTTTGTACCAACAACTTCAATCTTACATTTTAGTCACTCCTAGGATTTCTTGGGTTGGGCTAATGGTTTGGGTTGATGTTTTGATGGTTGACGTTTCTTCATGTGATCATGTTATTCCTGTTGACATTTAATCAATCTCATGTGTACATAATGACATTGATTCTCAATTTTGTCATTATGAGGGGGAGAAAATAGTATGATTGATTTACTGATTGATATGGAAACAAGAAGAAAAGTTTGTGTTTGGTTGTTTCAATAGGTTATAGAGGCTTATCAAAGTTTGTGTATAGGAGGAGAAAATTCTTCATGATATCAGTAGTCTCTTGTGTTCAGATTTTCTCTAGATTTAGTTGATTGAGACTTTTGTTTTAAAATGGGGGAATCTGAATTGACTTCAAAGATAAGAATGAAACCGAAGATGGAAGAATTTCACTCAAGATGCTTCAAAAAGACCAAAGACGCTCCAAAAATGTTTATACTCATGGATTGAGGGGGAGCATGATTACTTCATAAGAATTTCATCCAAAATTCATTCAAATGCTTACTCTCCAAAGTGTTAGAGTTGACATGACAAAGATCAAAGCTTCAAAAAGGTTGAAAGATTTGTTAGAAGATTCAAGTCAAAGAAGTAAAGCTTCAAAAGAGTCTTCATCAAACATTCTTCATTCAAGATCTTCAAGACATACAACAACATTTTATCAAGAAACTCCAATGCATACATAAAGGGGGAGAGTTCAAATTCATGAAACTTTATTCCAAGAAGATGAAATTCATTCGAGAATTAAAACTGAAGAATCGAAAAGATGAATTTCACTTAAGAATCGAAGATTGAAACATTCGAAACCAAGATTCATACCTTCCGCATTTCAAAAGACAACTCTGATTCTTGATTCAACAATTCTCGAAGATTCAAGTCGCACACATTTGTTCGACTTCATTATTCTCTTTCTTCAAGACTCATACGCGTTCATTATTCTCTGTTCAAAAAGAACATTGAGAATCATCACATGATTTAACTTCAAGAAGTTCAAGACCAAGACCAAGACTGAATCAAGTTCTCCAAAGACAAAAGAGAAAGCTTTGAAGACTTGTTTCAACACCCCAATTGTCTTCACCACCGGGCTCATCAAATTCATTCCTACAAGACAATATAACACGTACCTCATTCATTACAATGTATCACTAAGGGGGAGAATGTTAGAAATCCAAAAATAGTGATAAATTGTAATTTAGATTAGAGGAATTTCCTGTTGTTAAGTCATAGATAAATGATCACTAAGGTTGAGGGGCTAATTGTGACAATTAGCATAAGTGTGTAGTTAGACTATAAATAGCCCTCTCATACCTTAGAGATCATAACTTTTGACATAATCCTTTCATAACTTTCATACCTGATAACTTTAATACCAATTCACACACAGTTTCATACGATTCTCTCTCAAAACACACACAAACACCAAGAACACACACTAACCAAATCCACCATTGATGACTTGAATTCAGCATTAGAAATCGTGTTATAACATTCCCTAACTAAAAGTTAAGAGATCCACAAAATTAGGATTCTGTTCAGCACTAGGCGTAACCTACGCCTAGATTGGGCGTAAGGTACGCCCTCTGGAAGTTTGCCTGGCGTAAGGTACGACCCTGGTTGGCGTAACCTATGCCTCTTGTGTGAGTCCCAAATATAGATGAATAACAAACCCGACTGGCAAGTACAACTGATCTTGAATGGACAAGTTCAGTTTACGATCCAGATGTGGATAACAAGAAACAATTGACAATATAAATAAATGTAAGAACAAATGGCAGAAACTATATAAAGATATATATAAATATAATCAAGTATAAAGCATTGAGATACGTTGTTTTCTAATGTATTTGATTTATTGATGTATAAACAAATACAAGGATTGTTGCGGAACAAAGATAAACACCCAAGTGTAAATATCTAAACAATCCCGAAATACAAGTGATCTAATTGACTTGGAAATACTCGTAAGTTTACTTAGAGTATATCTCACAAGTTGCAATGCTAAGGTTTCAAGCCTTTTGCAAGTTATGAGAAGACTTTGTATTTATAGACATTGTTCATGATGACATGGACAATGTCGTACAAATGTGGTTGTGAGCATTTAAGGAATTAAGTCATAATTCCTTACATGCTGCACTAGGAAGAGTATATAAGTCACTTGATGTGACTTAACGTACTAGGTTCCATACCTATCCTTGTACCTTTTATTAATAGATAAATCTATCAACTTGGTAACTGTGTAAGGTAAAAAGTCTTCCTCGTAATCAGTGTAAAGTGTTGTAAATACTTTATCACTGAAATGCTTCAGTCTTCGATCTGGTAGAATCTCTCTGATGCTCGCTTCTGAGAGGATTCTCTTCTTCATACTTCAGTCTTTGACTTCAGAATGAATGCTTCAGATTTGTCTTGATCTGAACTGAAGTGAAGCTTCAGTGAAGGAATTCTGAGGCATCTCAGAATTCTGAACTAATGTCTTCACTAAACTTCAAGCTATTTCTGAACAAATTATACATGGTCGATTTTCGACCTAACATCTTGTGTCTTTGATCTTTTTGCTTGGCGTAAGATACGCCTCTTTTAGGCGTAAGGTACGCCCCTTCAGATTTGCCTGGCGTAACCTACGGCCATGACTGGCGTAAGTTACGCCCATTGTAAATTCCAGATTCCAGATTTCCAGATTTTGGTTCTTGAATCACTTGACTTGTGTCTTGACTTTGCTTGACCCGTTTATGTTCCATTTAACGCCAAGTTATCACCAAAGACCTGAAACACTTAAACAAACATAAAAACGCCCTACTCGTCTATTAACAAGCACAAAGTGGTCCAATTTTATCCATTAAGATCATGCGTTTTAGGCGTTTATCACATTCCCCAACTTAACCCTTTTTCGTCCCGAAAAAGTCATTCATCATGTGACAAGTCAATTTACAATCCTATAATACTTCCTATCACCAAAGAAACACTATATAGGAGTTATATCAATTATACATGCTTGTAAAACTCAACCCTCAAGTAATCTTCAAAGTACACTTGGACGAAACTAAGTAATGCAAACCAAATCACATAACACAATCAACTCATAAGACTTACAACTATCAAAAGATTTACGACTAGCAAATAGAAATATATAAAGGTGCAATTAAACCTAATAAACCTCAAGTTTGCCACAACACTTGTATCACACTTCTCACAATTTGCACTCCCCTCGGTTCATATTTTGAGTGATTTAGCAAAAGATGTGCTAATATATCTATGAAGCTCACAACCTATTATTGCAACACTAAAAGTCACAGGCTAGTGCACAAATCGAACCAAGACCTCATAACACCAAATTATCACTTCGGCATTCATACAAGATTGGTGGAAATATGGAATGAAACACGGTAATGATTCTCTTTTGGGTGATTTACTAGAATGATTTTGGAACATTTCACTTTGGTTCTCTTTTTGGTCAATTTACATGGATTTTCACTTTTGACCATATACTTTGACTTTTCAACCTGATATTGCAATTTTGACTTTGGTTTTTGTTCTTTCTTTCGATTCATCATAAACAACACAACTTTGAACAATTAACGAATTTCATGACGAGGTGAGATGGAATATGGATTGAATTGTATGATTGTTTTCATCATTTTAAGCACATAATCCGGGTTAGAGGTCTCAATACGGTAAGTGCACTAGTTCTAACCTAGTGTACAATAATGGATCACACAATATGATTATCATGAGAATTCAAGCTACGCTAACAATCTAACCAATCATTGACGAGGCTTTTTTTTTCTCTCATTAAATTGAAGGATATAACGGATATATAAGTGTGATACATGCATTATGACTAACAATTGGCATATTACCCTTATTTGCACGTTTCTATGTTTTTACTTGCTAGCAACTCTATCAAGACGCTCATAAGTCAACCATGTCATGCAATCTAATCTACACTACCTAGCCCCACTTACATGTACAAATCCAATCACACGAAAATCTCATTTTACAAACATGTATAGCTAATATAACTCGAATATTTTGCCAAAGTAAATCAACATCTAAACTAGAAACATTATTGAAATTAACAAGAAAATAAAATCTACTTATGAAATTGAAAATGCAAAAACACAAAATAAACACATAATCACATAGTCACACAATAAGGACAGAAAGATATATGGAGGGTACCAATCACTGCTGTGGACCTTGCCGTCCAAAGATCGACTCCATTAGGCCCCGATATAGAGATTGGGCCTCAAATGGATCAGAGGCTGCTGGTGGTGGATCATTCGAGCTCCCCTCAACCCGTCCAACACAAGAATGTCTCGGGAACCACTCAGAATCGTGGCTCTGAGGATAATATGGATGGGCGGTAGGAACATATGGCTGCCTGTAATCATATGCAGGAGGAGTCTCCACATAATCAAGTCCTGCAATGTGGTCCTGGTGGTGGCGCACTTGCTCAAAATACTCAAATTGCTGTCTCTTATCCTGTTCATGAGCATATGTCATCCCTAACTCATAACTCCTCCGCTGTACCCCCTGCTGAGCAGTCATATCCCACATGCTCCTCTCATAGGATGTCCACTGATTATAATCACTAGGCTGCTCATAACCAAAACTCGGTCCAGTACCTCCTATCCCAGCACCCAACAAACCATCTCTTCTTCCTTCAAAACCCCCTCTAGCTGCACGAGAGTCAGCCCTCTGATTAACACCCATTTGTTCCATTTGTTCTATCGCCTCCTCCCTAGTAATCCCAGCCTTAAGAGCTATCAAATACCCATTGGTTTTCAAATCCCTAAGGAGTTTAAACTGCGGGTAATCCTGAAACTCCCACTCATTCCCTTTCAACAACCTCTTCATGGTATAAGGAGTATTACTCAAATACTCCATATTGGTCTCCTTAGGGACTACCTTGTGAATTTGGAGGAGGCGGGCGATGAGTTTCGGGTGAGGAATGACAAGTTTGTTTCTTTTGTTTCTTGAATCCCAAATGTTAGACATCACAATTTGTCTAAACGATAAGGCTAGGTTTCCTGTGACCAAAGCATATAACACAATAACATCATGATGCCTAACCATGCTCTTATCACTAGTGCGAGGGCAAACATTCCAACTCAAAATTGACATTATCAACCGGGGTAGTGGCTTCAACAAAGAACGCTCCATCCTAAAGTTTGTACTTATATTGTCTCGTGGGACAACAAAAACCTGAGCCAACATATCAAGCCAATTATTGGGTGTTTCTACCCCCGTTAAATACTTCTCATCCACATAATCAAAATCCCTCCCCGAAGTAGCACCCGTGTCAAATTTGGCTATCTTATCTAAGGTAGCAAAAGATATTGTTACCTTTTTCCCATTAACCGTGCCTACTAACTTAGAAGTCACCGGGGGGTTATTACCGGGAGTCAATTCTAAAGTACCCAACCAATTAATGATCCCATCTAAATAAATCTCAGCATGATCACCATTACTCCAAGTTAACACTTGTTTCCATCCCATTCTTTCAAATGCTTCAACCATCCCAAACCCCCTAAATTCCGACAAGACAAGTGTTCTTTCACCCAACAATTGATCCATCAAATTCTTGGCCTCAGCCATCTTTTCTTTAAATAAAATCAATTGCCATTCATCAGGTAAGGTATATAAAGGTATACCTTGTCTCCATTCGAGTTTTTCGACATCAACCTTGTTAGAAATATAAATTAGTGGTGTTTAATTGTAAATAGAGTTACATTTTATTTTATTGTTAAAGTACAAGGGGTCTAGGTGAAACTTGTATTAGTCATATATAAACCCCTTGTAACTAATCATGTAACTAAGCCTTTGACATAATCCCATAGTTACTTCTCTCTAAATTACTTTCTCTCTCCTCCAACCACCATTAACACACACTAAAACACACACAAAAGCTCGAATTCTATACTTAACAATTGGTATCAGAGCATAATCGGTGTATCCGAACGATCCACAAACAAATTCATAACCGATTTTGTTCAAATTTTAGAGTTTTTGAGCTTAATTTGATTCTAAAAGTTGCTGTTTTTGCTGAATTCGAGGCTGATATATGTTTCTAATCACAGATTAGAGGTGGATTATTGTTCAATTTGATCAATCAAGTGTTTAATCCTTAAGTTTTTGTTCAAAAATGTGTTAAAAAGTTGAACTCTGCAAACAGTTATAATAAGAAAGTCAATTTTTTTTTGTTTTCTGCTACAGTACTACACGTGAAATAATCACATTGTTTATATCGAATATTACATTTTTCATCATCAAATAGAAAAAGCAAAAAAAGGAAAATAGAAAAGGAAAATCAACAAAATTGATCGGAATCATCTCTCTTCGATTTAGCTCTCATTATTCAGCAAATCGACCTGAAAATCACGAGGTTTTGTTCGCGGTCGAATTTTGATCATTTTCACCTTTTCAATTTTTCAATTCGTCAAGGTTGAATTTTCCGGCGATCTGACATATTTTCCGGCGAGGCTTCAAATCGATTTTTGTTGGCTAGGGTTTGTTCGCAGTTAGATTGTGAGTATTTTGGTGGTGGTGTTGAGGTTTAATTCAAAGAACTGAAGGTTTAATCGTGTTTTGAGTGTTTCCGGCGAGGTGGTCATTTGCAGAGATAGACTCGAGGTAATCTTGTTTACTCGGGTTTACCGAGTTAGATTCACGACCACTTTGTCAATCTTCTATTTGCCGAAGTCGTTCACAAAACAACAATTTGCCGAAGTGACCGGCTTACCAAAATAGTCATTTGCCGAGTTGGAATTAGAAATTTTTAGCCAAAACAGTCATTTGCCGAGCTTGTTGCTCTGCAAATCAAACAACTCGACCAAGTCATCAAGAACTCGTGTTTGCCGAAGTTATTACTCGACCAGCTCATTGAATACTCGCATTTGCCGAGTTGAGCGATTCAAGTCATTTGCCGACCCCGATCCTCTGCAAACAATACAAATCATAGTTAGCCAAATTTTCCCAAATTTTTTTTCTCACTTCAACTAGCCGCCGAGCTCATTGCTCGGCATCCTATACAACTAACACTTGGAAATTTTTTCGACCAACTCTTTCAATTTTAACTAATTGCCGAGCTCATTGCTCGGCATATCATTCAAACAGAACTTTTCTCATTTCAACTGTTTGCAGAGCAATAAGCTCGGCAAACAGTTCAAGTAAACCAAAATTTCAACAAATTTTTTTTAAGTCTTTTACAAATCAAGTTTTATCACTTACCTTTGTTGGTGTGAATTTTGTGAAAATTTTGTTTTGAAACCCCCATTTGTAGAGCACTGAGCTCTGCATCCAAGACAAATAGCACTTTCGTAAAGACTTGAAATTTGACTGATTTGTTGAGATTGCTTGTGAGTTTTGCCTGCCTCATACTTCTGTTCTTGAACCTTGACTTGATTCTTGTTGTTCTTGCCCGAGGTTGTTTGAAAGGGCAAAATAGATAGGAACATAAATTGTTAAGAAAAGGAGAAAGATTTTGAGTACAGATTTTTGTGTAACTAGAGTGAATTGATTTTGAGAGAATAGACAAGTAAAGTGTGTTTCCTTTGATATTAATTACGTGAAATAGCTGAATATTTTGAGTAGTCTTTATGTATTGTCAAGTGGTAAAGATCATCTCGTGAATCAAAAGTAGTGTGTAGAGATAAGAAGTAACGTGTGTCAGTAGATAAAGTGTAACGTGATTTGTGGCTTTAGGTGGTCAAGTGAGCTGTCAAAAGCAAGTGGAAAGTGAGCCATTTAAGTATCCGTTATTGTATACTAAGTTTTATAAATATTTTTGTGGTGTCCAGTTATTCACTGAGCTAAAACGTGTATGCGTGTGTGGATATTCCAAAAAGCTTAAAGTATCCAAAGGAGTGTTCACGTGTTTTTTTTTTAGGTTACGTGTTGTCAGGGGCAAAGGAAAAGTGTGTGGTAAAGTTGTCGGAGGCATGTATTTGTAGTCCATGAGTTGTCGATTTAGTTGTGGCCATTCATACCACGCGTGATCCTTTGGTGATTGAGCAGTCTTATTTGCTAGTCTCGAGATTTTTTTTTTCCCTAATCAATTCACGTGACTGAACAATCCATGTGTCATTTTATTTTCTTGTTGCTTTGATCGTATAATTCAATATTTTAAGAAATTTTTTTTGTTGTGTCAAATTTTTTTTTATAACCGTGAGTTTTTTTTTTATGGGCTTAATTTTTTTTTAAGAATCATTGGTCATAAATTTTACTTGGGCTTACATTCTAAAATCTTATTTGGGCTAGTTAATTGTTTGTTTTGGGCTCAAGATGTTTTGGGCTAGTTAGTCTTGTTGGTCTTAGACTTTATTTGGCCTAAATTTTTTTTATTGGACTTATTGTTGGGCTCCCAATTTCTCTTGGGCTGATTTCTTGTAGTTGGGCTAAAGAGTGTTTAGTTCAAGAATTCTCATAAGTGTTTGGTGGGCTTAAAATTCTAAATTTTTGGGCTAAATTCTTTTTTTGTACTTGTCTTGAGTTGTTCGTTTATTGGGTTGTCGTCAAGTTTTGATTCAAAATGTCAACTACAGCACCGGATAAGTTTGTTGAGATAGTGTTAGATGCTTTGATGAGTAAAGAGTCACTTTGGGTGAGAATTGAACCAATAATGACACAACACAAAAGTTTTCAACTTGAAATTGACCAACTCAATATGAGAACAAAGAGCTCAAATCTGCAAATGATCTCATTTTGTCCAACATGGAAAGTCTTCAAAAGAAAATGATCATTTGCAATCAAAGATTTTCAAATTCACAAATGAGTTGGACAATTCTTCCAAAGAGCTCAATAAAATTGTTTTGGATTATCAATCAAAAGAACTTGTTTTGCAACAAAACATTTCTGAGCTTAACCATGAGTTGCGAAATAAGTCCACAATTTTTGTGAGCAAAGAACAAAGATTTTCGAAAATAATCAAGATCAACAAGATTACATTTCATCTTTGGAATCCAAACTTTTTGAGAAAGATACTCTTGTTTCGAAATTAAAATCTGATGTGTCAACAATTTCTTTTCTGATTTAAATGCTTCGGTTACAAAACAACTTGAAAAGATGGAGAACCGAATTGCATCTTTTAAATCAAAATCGTTGGACACAAAGCTTGAAAAACCCATGAAACAATCGAGTAATTCTACGATTCCAAAGACCGAGGTGTCAAACTGTTTTCCAAAATCTAATTCATCCAAACCAAAAGTTAATGTTCCAAAGAGGGTTTACACGGGTAAATCTTCAAAACCTTTTGAAAGAAAAGTCTCTCAGTTTACTAATTACTCCTTGCAAAAGGGTAAGAAGTACACTAAGAAACCAAATTTTGATGGAACAACTACTTTTGTCTCTTTTCTATCCTTCGAGGATAAATCTGAACATCTTTCTCAAGCAAAATCTCAGTTGACAAAATCAAAATGGAAACCGATTTCAAAAGATAAGTCAACTGAGTCAAAATCATTCACATATTCTTTTTCGGAACTTTTTGATCTTGCACCAAAACCTGTGAAAGCAGTTGTGCAAAAAGTGAATGATTTTGCTTCGAAAAATCATTTTCCAAATCAATCTCCCAAGATTGGAAGTTCCTCAAAGAAATCAAATGATTTTTCACCGTTGCTTCCACAAAAACTCTTTTCAACTAAACCACCGGGTTTTAGTTCTCCGTGGAATGCAACTTCGATTCATCAAATCGATGAAACTTACATTTGGTCTTTCAAGAATTCAAAAACCGTTGGGCCTATTCTCAAATGGGTTCCAAAGGTAATTTCAAATGATTTGATGAAAAGTGGCTTATGCACACATCAGTGTATAACCCGTTCTAAAACCGTTTTCGTAATTTCTTCATTTTTAGAAAAATCCAAAAAGATTTTCATTTTCTTATTTTGAAAAATCCAAAAAGATTTTCTCTTTTCATCTTTTTGTTTATTTACTTTGTCTTTGAGTTTCTCACAATGTTTTGGATGAGATGCAAGGCATCGAACGCCTTTGTGTACTGCCTTTGTTGTCTCATTTTTAATGTTTGTAGCAACTTTCAAACTCTTTACTCACCCTTTATATGCAAAAACTTTGTTTATATCATGCATATATTTAGGGGGAGTTTGTTTATAAAACCAAAACTTCCAAGTGTTTAAACTCATTTTCCATTTTAAAACACTTTGGAAGATTTTCAAACCATTTTTGATCAAATTCAAAGAAGTTCGGTGTTAGATTTGCACATGAGAGTTTAGGCCACTCATAAATACTCCATGATCTTGTCATCGCCGATGAGATCTAACCCCGGAGTTCAAATCTCAATTCTTAGATTGTGAGGGTTTATGAGCGTGGTGATGATGTTTGTGCAAATAGGACATGAGGGAGTAGTCGAAAAGTGAGAGGTTACGGTGAAATGATGTGAGAAAGGGCTAAAAGAAATAAAAGCCCTGCCTAAAATTCTTAAAAAGCGGGGTCAACACGTTCCTATCGGATTTCATTTGTTGATTTCTCGATATTGAAGAAGACTTCATGGACCCAGTGAAGCAATGCACATCTTTTCCTAACCACTCAAGTGTTTCTTAACAAATACTTGTTTTATTCTCACGGAGATTTCACATTTCTATCGACTCTTCATTTGGAAGACGTTGATATTGAAAAAGGGAGACACTCTGCTCCGGTCCCCGACTTCATTTGATCACTATTGAGTCTAGAGCGTACTTGATATATCTTTCATTTGACTAGGACACATAGAGTCTTTATATGTCTTTGTGACATTGCATATCTTTGTGATATTGCCGGAACATTCGTAGTGATATCATATTTTTGATATTCCACGATGATCGAATGGAAATCCTACCAATGCTAACATCTTTTGCAACGTTGAACGTAGGTCTCACATTTTCATTTTATGAAATTGTTGAGTAAACGAGAAGTCTATGTGACCTCGGATTTATTTCCCAAAAGTCTTTGAGGATAGTAAGACATGGTTATTGAACGCCTTTGTGACACTGACCATGAATTACATTCTTTAAAGCAATCTATCGGTTGAAAAGCCATAGACCGAACCATTTAGAGATAAGCTTTGTGCATTTCTCGATGATAATGGGAAGTCCTGAAAATAGTAATCGTATTTTTAGGCCACACCATTAATCCTTTTGATTTTTGGTTGTGTTAACGGATCATTTTTATCCGGTTTTCATTTCTCTTCACACAAACAAAAAGAACACAAACACCATTATAAAATCTTTTTCCAAAAACGCAACCTCACATTCTAGTTCACCAATAGGTTCATTGGGAATTGGGAATTGGGTTGGGTTAATTTGCTTGCTTGTTGTTTGTTGTCATCTACCGTTTATGCTATCAATCATTATTGTATGATGAAACGTTTCACATTTTCATCATAAGGGGGAGAAATGATTATATGATTGATAGATAGAGTTCAAGGATATAGGTAGAATTTGATTGGTAGAATTTGTTCGAGGATGATTGTTGTGTTTGGATGTACAAAGGATCGTTAGTTTAGGTGAAGAGAGTGAATAATTATCGTGATACGTTGAAAGATTGTTTTGAGAAAGTTAAAGGATTGATTCGAGATCGAGTATATTCAAGATGATGTACATGGTCGATAATTGAAAGATTTATTGAATAATTGACCATTGTTTGATGATTACAAGAGTTTGAGACTGAATAATGTTTGAGAAGCGATGAAAAGTTTGAGAATAGATGAAGTTTGTTCTTTTGATATTAAGTTCATTTATAATTAAAGAAGATTGTTCATTTGAGGGGGAGCAAGAGTAAACTCATGATTCGTTAAATATGCTCCGAAATGATTGTCTGTTCGAGGGGGAGCAAGAGATTAAAGATTTGTTATTGAATAATTTGCTCCGAGATAGTTGTTTAATTGAGGGGGAGCGAATGTTAATTGATCAAAAAAATCAAATGCTCCAAGATGTTTATTGATTCAGAGACAAGTTAGATTAAGAATAGAAGTTTTAAAGTCAATTCAAATTTCCGCATTCCAAAAACCAAGCTTCCGAAATGCCAAGAGATTTCAAAGTCAAAACCAAGCTTCCGCAAAACCAAAAGAATTCAGAGTTAAATCAAGCTTCCGCATCCAAAAGAATTCAAAGAATTCAACGTCAAAACCAAGCTTCCGCGTGCTACTCAAAAGTTCAAGTTACTTCTCCAAGCAACATCAAGTTGAAATCAACATTCAAAAGTTCAAGTTGTGAAAGCTCAAAAGCTATAAAGATTTCAACGATGCTTCCAAAGTATTCAAAGTTGCAAGAGAAGATCAAGATTTAATAAGTCATCATCAAATATATTTGTTTGTTGAGAAGATTCAAAGTCAAGGTTGATACAAGACATTGAAGACAATGAGAAAGCTTCAAAGTCCAATCGACATTGAAGATTTTCAACAAATGGGCTCATCATGTTATTTAAAGACCGAAGACGATGCAACATTTACAATTCAACACCAAGGGGAGATTGTTAGAAATATAAAATAGTGGTGTTTAATTGTAAATAGAGTTACATTTTATTTTATTGTTAAAGTACAAGGGGTCTAGGTGAAACTTGTATTAGTCATATATAAACCCCTTGTAACTAATCATGTAACTAAGCCTTTGACATAATCCCATAGTTACTTCTCTCTAAATTACTTTCTCTCTCCTCCAACCACCATTAACACACACTAAAACACACACAAAAGCTCGGATTCTATACTTAACAAACCTCCATCTCTTCACTTGTCTGTGGTGAGTTTCTTTCTTCTTCTGATTCTGATGATTCCTCTTGAACCATTGGCCTTTTCTTCTTGCTTGGTTGTTGACTTGATGAAGAATCACCATTCTTGCTTAGACTCTTTATGAATTTCCCTGCTGCTTTCTTCATTTTATCAACAAAACTAACAAAAAGTAACAAACTTTAGCAAAGATTAATGAATTAAAGGTAAAATTAGAAGAAAATTAAAAATAATTCGAAATTAAACTCACATATATCTTGAAAAATAATCTGAAATTGGACAAACATTTATGGGGGTTTTGTAGCTCTCGAAAAGTTATGCAATTTAGACCCAAGAATTGTTAAAATTGATGGAGGATTGAAGGAGATATGGGTGATTGAAGGTTAGGGTTTTTGGAGAAAAAGAATGGGGAGGAAGAATGAATGGGAGAGAAAGAATATGCAGGAGGAGAGGTCGACTAAAAGAAAGAAGGTGAAAAATAATTCAGTTTGTGGTTGTAAATAAAAAGGGTTTTCAATTTTTGGATTTTATTAAAATAATAAAAAAAATTGATCTCGACCCTAGCGTAAATTACGCCCGTCAAGCGTAACCTACGCCACCTTGTTTTTCAAAGGCCGTAACCTACGCTGAATGTAGCCGTAAGGTACGCCCGGTCAAAACCTTACACCACTTGATTATCAACAGCCGTAACCTACGCCCAACAAGACCGTAACTTACGCTAGTTGATTTTTGACTGGCCGTAACCTACGCGTGAGTTGAGCGTACCTTACGCCCCTCCAGAAATTGCAATTATGGCGTAAGGTGGGTGTCTGGTAGGCCGTAAACAGAAGGTTTTTGGCGTAATGTCCATTTTAACTTTCCAGAGGACCGTAAGGTACGCCCATGGGGACGTAACCTACGCCCAAGATGATTTTTTTTTTTTTAAATACAGCCACAAACAACTTTCAAAACTTGCAATTACATTGAAATTAAACTCCCTTCCCCAACTTAAAGGTACATTGTCCCCAATGTACACCCGAAATTAGAAATGAGTTAATCGGCTCGAACAATTGCAAAAACGACTCACTTTTTCACCCAAACCGACCTTCCCCAACTTAATTCTCAAGCATAGGTGCTGAGAATTAAGTTCCTTGTGTGATTATGCAACAAAAACAACTAAACAAAATTGAAACGAAAATGAAAACGTACCGAAATTGAAGCTATAAAACAAATAAATAACGGGTTGCCTCCCGTTTAGCGCTAAGTTTATTGTCCTCAGCCCGACATTACCTCAATTGATGTTCAAGCAACCTCATAGGATGGTGGACTTGAGATGAAGTTCACCATTTCCTTTGTAGTTCCATTAATGTCGGTTGCATCCAAATACGGCTTCAAACGGTGTCCATTGACCATTTGCTTCACACCATCTTTTGGATCTTCAATCTCAATCTCTCCAAACTTTCCAACTCTTGTGACAACATATGGACCCATCCACTTGCTTTTGAGCTTTCCCGGAAAGAACTTGAGTCTTGAATTGTAAAGCCAAACCTTTTGGCCAACTTCGAACACCTTCTTCTTCAATTTGGCATCATGAACCGCTTTCATTTTGTCTTTGTAAGTTGATGCGCATTCATATGCTTCATTACTTAACTCTTCCAATTCGCACAATTGCAACTTCCTTTCTTTGCCTGCATTCTCAAAAT
Organism: Erigeron breviscapus; assembly: GCA_034093135.1. Lineage (NCBI taxonomy): Eukaryota > Viridiplantae > Streptophyta > Magnoliopsida > Asterales > Asteraceae > Erigeron > Erigeron breviscapus. The sequence goes on from CM067169.1 coordinate 64,522,047, forward strand.
TCATGTTAACGGTCTTAACGGCACAAAATGCCCTATGTGCTAGTTCCATTGGAAGATGACAACCCTTCCCATAAACCAACCGGTAAGGAGTAGTGCGAATAGGTGTCTTAAAAGCGGTTCGGTAAGCCCATAAAGCATCATTCAATTTGGTTGACCAATCTTTTCTATCGGGTCTTACCGTCTTTTGCAAAATTTCTTTAATTTGCCTATTGGACACTTCTACTTGCCCACTTGTTTGTGGGTGATATGGAGTGGCAATCCGGTGGTTTATGCCATACCGTTTGAGAAGTTTTCCAAACTGGAAATTTTTGAAATGAGATCCCCCATCGCTTATGATCACACGAGGGATTCCAAATCTTGAGAAAATGTTGCTTTGGACAAACTTGCATACAACGGTATGGTCATTGGTCTTGGTGGCTATGGCTTCTACCCATTTCGACACATAATCTACCGCCACCAAAATATAGTAATTACCAAAAGAATTAGGGAAAGGACCCATAAAATCAATGCCCCAAACATCAAATATATTAACAACTACAATGGGTTGCATGGGCATTTCATTTCTCTTGGTGATACTACCTAATTGTTGACACCTAACACATTTTTTAACAAATTCAGCAGCATCCTTAAAAATGCTAGGCCAAAACAAACCACACATAAGAACCTTATAACCTGTCTTTTGACCGCTGAAGTGACCTCCACATGAAAATGAGTGTGCATGAGTCAACACCTCTTGAATCTCCTCATCCGGAACACTTCTCACCAATTGATCCGGGCCAACTTTGAACAAATCCGGTTCATCCCAAATGTATTGCTTGGCTTGTGCAAGGAATTGTTGCTTCTTTCTCTTGGCCCAATGCTCCGGTAGCTTACCTGCGGAAAGAAAATTAACAATGTTTGCATACCAAGGAACAATAGACACGGTTAGTAAATGTTCATCCGGAAAAGGTCTCATTGATCTCCTTGGTTGATCCATCATCCATAACTTGAATTCTTGACAAGTGGTCCGCCACCACGTTCTCACTTCCTTTCTTGTCTCTGATTTCCAAATCAAATTCTTGTAGTAGCAATACCCACCTAATTAGCCTTGGTTTTGCATCCTTCTTCTCCATCAAATACTTCACCGCGCTATGATCTGTATACACTATAACTTTGCTACCACACATGTAAGAACGAAACTTGTCAAGAGCATAAACAACCGCAAGCAATTCCTTTTCGGTGGTGGTATAATTCAATTGGGCATCCGATAAAGTCTTGCTTGCATAATAAATCACAACGGGTTTCTTGTCCACCCGTTGTCCCAAAACAGCCCCAATGGCAAAGTCACTTGCATCACACATGATTTCAAATGGCATGGACCAATTAGGTGATTGCAAAATGGGGGCTTCAACCAATTTCTCTTTCAAGGTTTCAAAAGCTTTTAAACATTCATTATCAAACACAAATGGCACATCTTTCAACAACAAATTACACAATGGTTTGGTAATGACACTAAATCCTTTTATAAACCTTCTATAAAACCGGCATGTCCAAGAAAAGAACGGACACCCTTAACATTGGTCGGGGGAGGTAAAGTAGAAATTACTTTGATTTTGGCCCGGTCAACTTCCATGCCTTTCTTTGAAATCACATGACCCAAAACCGTCCCCTCTTGAACCATAAAGTGGCTCTTTTCCCAACTTAAGACCAAGTTCGTTTCAACACATCTTTTCAAAACTTTGGTTAGCTCATTAAGACAATTATAAAAGGTTTGACCAAAAATTGAAAAATCATCCATAAAAATCTCTAAAGAGTCACCGACCATATCCGAAAAGATACTCATCATGCACCTTTGGAAGGTGGCTGGAGCATTACATAACCCGAATGGCATTCGCCTAAAGGCAAAAGTTCCATAGGGACATGTAAATGTGGTCTTATGTTGGTCACCGGGATGAATAGCAATTTGATTATAACCTGAATAACCATCTAGAAAACAATAAATTGCTGACCTGCAAGCTTTTCGATGATTTGATCAATGAATGGCAATGGGAAATGATCTTTTGATGTAGCGGTGTTCAACTTTCGGTAGTCAATGCATACCCTCCACCCGGTGATGGGTCTGGTAGCAATTTGCTCACCACTATCTCTTTTAACCACTTGAATTCCAGATTTCTTAGGTACCGTTTGTGTTGGACTTACCCATGTACTATCTGAAATAGGGTAAATAATTCCAGCATCCAACCACTTAAGCACCTCTTTCTTCACCACTTCACGCATATGAGGATTCAATCTCCTTTGAGCATCACGTGAAGGTCTTGCTTCAGCATCGGTGATTATCTTATGCATCACAATTGATGGACTAATGCCTTTCAAATCGGCAATTGTCCATCCAATGGCCGCCTTGTATTTCTTGAGCACCTTAAGTAATGCTCTTTCTTGCATTTCTTCCAAATTTGATGCAATGATCACCGGCAAAGTTTTTTCATCTCCCAAAAATGCATACTTCAAATGAGATGGGAGCTCTTTCAACTCAACTTGTGGTGGTTTCTCAATTGATGGCTTAAGTTGGGTGTCAATATGATCCGGTAGACTTTCCACCAAATGAGTCCATGGTGGTCTACCTTCTTGAATTGCCATAATCTCCCAATCCTTTGCCTCCTTCTTCAATGTTTCACTATGCTCCATGATTAACCTGACAACCAAAGCACAATTCTCTCGTGTGTCTTCCTCATTTACATGAGAAATGCACTCATCAATGACGTCCGCCATAAAGCATTCGTCACTAACTACGGGGTTAGGAACACTAGCAAAAACATTCAATCTTATCTTACGGTTGCCAAAAGTCATTTCAACCGTACCCCTTCTACAATCAATTAATGCATTAGCGGTGGCCAAAAAGGGTCTACCCATGATGACATTGGGTTGCCTAACATTACCGCTTGGTGCAAAATCAAGAACCAAAAAGTCTACGGGGTAATAAAAGTCTTCAACCTTAACAATCACATCTTTGACAATTCCTCTAGGAAGTTTAAGGGACAAATCAGCCATCACCAAGGTGGTGTCGACTTTTTCCAACGGTCCAAAGTCATATTGGTCATACAAACTTCCCGGAAGAATGCTCACACCCGCCCCCATATCCAAAAGTGCCTTGTTCATTTTGAAATCACCAACTTGAATAGTAATTAAAGGCGCTCCCGGATCTTGGAGTTTAGGTGGGAGTATACCCATCACCACGGCACTAACTTCCTCATTTAAAACAATTTTCTTTGGAAGCTTATGATGCCGTTTTTGGGTACACAAATCCTTAAGATACTTAGCATAAGCCGGAACTTGCTTGATTATGTCAATAAGAGGTATATTGATTTTCACTTGTTTAAAAATTTTCCCACATTTCTTCCTCATGGGGACCTCTTTTCTTAAGTGTAGGCCTAAGTTTTGGATCAATCAAAGCCAAAGGAAAAGGAATGGTATTACCCTCATATCCTTTCCTTGTTTTTCAGAAAATTTATCACTAGACCTATTGTTTTCTACCTCTTTAAAAGACACTTTTTTATTTGATTTAGGTAAAACAAGTTCCGGTTCATGCTCACTATCTTCATTTTCATCAACATCCTCCACCACACCATCAACAAATGGTGGTGGAGGAACAACATGATTATCATAAATCTTACCACTACGAAGAGTACTTACATTGTTGATTTCCACATTTTTGACATTCTTGGAACCGCCACTTTGATGTTGTGGATTGATCTTCGTATCACTTGGTAGCTTCCCCAGATTCTTCCTCAATTCCGATACATCCTCCGCCAATTGCCCAACTTGCTTTTGCAAACTCTCAACCGTTTTATCCCGGATCTCATTCTTCCTATCCATTTCTTTCAAGTAATCCATAATCTCCCGGGTTGACACATGATTACCTCTCAAAGACCCACCTAGGTTATTACCTTGTTGATAGTTCCTTGGGTAGCCTCTATTGAATCCCCCCTGATTTTGACCACCTTGGTAATTCCCTTGGTTGTAATTTTGGCCTTGAAATGGTTGAGATGGTGCCCCACTATTTTGGTTATTTCCTTGAAAGTTCGGGTTGAGTTGGTTTGAAGAATTGCCATATCTAAAGTTTGGATGATTTCTCATCCCTGGATGATAAGTGTTGGAGTGTCATATTGCTTCTTCTCTCCATACACTTGATTCACTTCTTCAATTTGCTCCAAGTCTAATGGGCATTGTAAAGCCGAATGTCCCAACTCATCACACCTTTCACAAACCGGATAGTCTTGAGATACTTGATAAACACCCCGATTTTCAGCCTTCCCCAACTTGGCAAACTTTTTGCTCCAATGCTTCAAGTCTATCTTTTGTAGCTTGATCACTAGTTGATGAAGAAGCTATTGGACGTCTTGCTCTCCTATTCGATTGAGCTTGCCTTTTTGAGTTCACACTCATCTTCTCCAAGAATTCCCAATCAACATCTTCAGGATTTGTCAAGAAAGTACCATTGCTAATGGAATTCACATCTCTTTTCTCTTCCGATAACAAATCATCATAAAAAGCGGTGATCAATTCCCATTTAGCAATTCCATGATGAGGACATACTCTCAACAACTCATTAAACCTCTTAAAAGCTTCATAAAATGTTTCACCCGATTGTTGCTGAAAAGTTCTTATCGAATTCCTTGCATCACTAGTCTTTTGCATGGTGTAATACTCATTCCAAAAATTGTTGTTGCATTTCAGCCCATGAAAAGATACTACCCGATGGCAATGTCAAGAACCATTGCTTTGCTTTATCCTTCAAAGTAAACTGAAAAAGAACTAGCTTAACCTCATCCGGTGAAAATCCTTGGCCTCCAATAGTACCACAAATTGCCTCAAACTCCGACAAATGCAAGTAAGGCTCTTCCGCCGCCATCCCATGAAAACTTGGCAAAATGCTCAAACATTGAGGTCTAACCTCAAATGCTCTACCCCTCAACACCGGTGGTACTATAGGTGAAGCATTAACGGCTATGGCGGGTCGAAAATGACTATCAACTCCTTGTGGTGGAGGTTGATAGTTCATATGTGGCATGGCCCGGTTATGTGGTTGGTAATTTGGTTGAGCTACACGATGGTTAAGGCGAGGTGGTGGACCTTGAGGACGAACCCTTGGTCCTTGGTTTAAGTATTGAGGTTGGTTATATTGGGGTTGGTTGTATTGAGGATATTGAAGGTTTTGTGGTTGCTCATAATCTCCCCCATGGTTCCAATCATACCCATCCGAATTATTATCAAACCTCTCGTCATCCCAATGATTCACCCTATCATGGAGCCTATCATAAAACGACCCATCCGCATCCCGTGATGCATCTCCAATATGAGTTGGTGTTCTAGGTCGGTTTGGAGTTGTGTAAGCACTCCTTATTGATGGGGGCGGGTTTCGTGGTGGAGTTTGATTTCGGTCATTTGGTTCAGGGTTGGTTTGTTCTTGAACTATGGGTTGGGTGGTTGGTTGTGGATTTGATTGATCACTCATGTTTGCACGATGAAGTTTCCGATTCCTTCTAGCTGTTTTCTCAATTTCCGGATCAAACAACAAAGGTGATGTGTTCTTGGAATACCTCGTATGCATACACTACTTGAAATCTGCACAATCAACACACCTCGTGTAATACTGAACTACAGGAATGAAAAATGAAACAAACAAGAACTGAAACCAAACAAAACTAAACTAAATATTTTTAGATTTTTCTGAAAATTTTAAGTAAACTAATTGAAAACAAAATTTCAACACTTTGCACACCGATTCCCCGGCAGCGGCGCCAAAATTTGATCGTTGTCGTTGGACCGATCAAAAATAAAACTAATTACCACTAATTAGCTAGGGTAAGTCGAGTATCGTATCCACAGGGAATCAAGGGAAAATGTTGAACAATTTACAAAAGATTAATTAAACTAGACATAAACATAAAATTGATTTGATTTGATTGATTTAATTAACAACTAAAAATGATTATAAACTTAACAACGAAATTCAATAATAAAAAGGGTAGACCATTCTCACGATCCCAATTATGCTTTCAAAAGTATAACCTAACTTATATTCGTTGGAAATCACATAGACATGATTCGTTATAAAGCTTGGAATGAATGAACGTTAAGGACTAATTGATTAGGTTGTGATGATTCACGATAATGAAAACCGAGTAATTGACACAACTAAATTATTTATCCATTAACAAGATTACAATTTCATAAGAGATTATTCCAATAATTAATGATTAACAAGAAATTGAAATCAAAGGATAGATGGAATTCATTCAAAGTTATAAACAAATAATCATTCATTCAAACCAAATAACATTAGATGCAAAACACTAATCAAGAATTAAACATCTAATCCAACTTGAATATAAGAAAGGTTGAATACAATTGTCTTACATAATTGTTCACATGAGAATGATCTAAAGAAACTAGCCTTCCATATTCATCAATGAATCTTCACTTTGGATTGTCATCTCCATGATCTTGTGATTGAATGATGATTTGATGATGATTTTGGGGCTTGGGAGAAGTGGGTTGCTGCTCTAGATCTCAGAAATTAGGCTTGTGTCAGTCTTTTTTTCGTGCATAATTAATTCCCTAACTAAAAGTTAAGAGATCCACAAAATTAGGATTCTGTTCAGCACTAGGCGTAACCTACGCCCAGATTGGGCGTAAGGTACGCCCTCTGGAAGTTTGCCTGGCGTAAGGTACAGCCCTGGTTGGCGTAACCTACGCCTCTTGTGTCTTTGATCTTTTTGCTTGGCGTAAGATACGCCTCTTCTAGGCGTAAGGTACACCCCTTCAGATTTGCCTGGCGTAACCTACGGCCATGACTGGCGTAAGTTACGCCCATTGTAAATTCCAGATTTCCAGATTTTAGTTCTTGAATCACTTGGCTTGTGTCTTGACTTTGCTTGACCCGTTTATGTTCCATTTAACGCCAAGTTATCACCAAAGACCTGAAACACTTAAACAAACATAAAAACGCCCTACTCGTCTATTAACAAGCACAAAGTGGTCCAATCTTATCCATTAAGATCATGTGTTTTAGGCGTTTATCACATGTTATGCAAAAATATGAGTGATTAGGTTTCAGTTAGATGCTTTTACAGAGTTAAAGACAAGTGACTATAGAAATGGAATCTATATAAGTTTACATGATATATTTGGAAGACCTTAGGATAGGTTATCCGTAGAACAATAAGACAAAGTTCTTAAGGTTGAGATTTTAAACAATAAGACAGAGTTCTTAAGGTTTAGATTGATAAACAATAAGACAGAGATCTTAAGTTTGATAATAATTTGTAGTTCTAGACTAAGATAATGTCATACTTTTATGACTTATGATAGTGAAGAATAACAAATTTGGAGAAGAAAATGAAGAATGTAGATCTAGATTAAGTCATTGCTATTATGTTTGTAGTGATGAGGTAATGAAGAATAACATTATCATTTTTATGTTGTATATTTAAGCTTGTATGTGCAGGTATTAGCACAAGAAGTTGTATTTTACATGTTTAATCGGAAGACTTTGATCATGGTTTATGAAGAAAGTTATCCGAAGAAACAATCAGATATAGAGACTTTAATGGTATTGTTGTTGAAACAGGATGTTTCATGTTCCTGAAGTTTGAGCTTCAAGTTTCAAAGTTTCTGGTTTCCATGGGAGTTAACTAGTTCAGGATTGATCGTTGGAAATTTTACTTCTCTATTATATGCCGGTTATACAAGGCGAGCAGGGACTCGAGCAATGATCCAAGAAAGAAGATTGCATATGCTTAATTTGGAGGGATTTACCGTTGAGGGGAAGAACTACAACGAGCTTTGGTCACTAGTTGATTATCATGACGATACAGAGAGTTTGAAGTTTGCTGATCAAATATGAAGTTTAAGAAAAAAAAGTTTCGGGTATAGCAATAAAATTTGTTGTCTCGAAGTTATATTTTTCAGAGTATTTGCAGAGAAGTATATCTTAAGGAAGAACATATTAGCCGTGTTTTCAATAAGGATCTCTAAGCAAAAGTCTGAAAGGCTAAGATCATCAGGTTTTTATAATATTATGGTAATTACAAGATGATGATAGCAATGTTTCTACTAGTTGAAGATCTTAGATATAGAAATTTTTATTTGAATATGAAAGATTATCAACTTTATATGCAGTAAAACCTTAGACATAGACAGATTGTAAAGGTAAAAGGTTATAAAAACCTTAGACATAGACTGTATGTGAATGTAGAAGGTTAAGTATAGCCTTAGACAAAGACTTTATGTGAATGTAGAAGGTTAAGTAAAACCTTAGACATAGACATATTGTGAATGTGAAAGGTTATTGATTATGTAATGCCTTAGACATAGAAATGATATGTTTGAATGTGAAAGGCTACTTAGTTAATATTTTTGTTACCTTAGACATAGATGTATCGTTTAAATTTGAAAGGTTTTTGAAACATATGAATGTTATCTTAGACATAGATATATTGCAAACCTTAGAAATAGAAACGCTTATATGAATGTGAAAGGTTTATAAATGATCATAGTTATGTATCATAGTCATAAATTGAGGGGGAGTACATAAGAATGATTACTATTTGATCATAGTTATGTATCCCAGTCATAAAATGAGGGGGAGTACATAAGAATGATTGTAGTTATAATGACTAATCATCGTTATTCACCCTAGTCATCAAATTGAGGGGGAGTATAAGAACGAAGAGTCAATTTTATAACTTTTGGTGTTTACAAGTAGTAAAACTGCAGGTGGTACATATCGTTTACTACAGGTGGTACATATCGGGAAAGCTAGTTTCGAGATTGTTTTGGAAAGATTGATTGTGGAAAAGGTACAGATCGTTTACTATAGGTGATACATATCGGGAAAGCTAGTTTCGAGATTGTTTTGGAAAGATTGATTGTGGAAAAGGTAAAGAATTTGTGTAAGTTTATTAACTTTTCAGGTTTAAGACGAAGATCGAGGAAAAGATGAAAATTTGATGTCTACAGGTTTGGTCATTTTACTCTTCATATTTCCAGGATGTTCGTGATATTGGTTGATCAATTATTCAGAAACTTTGACGAAAATTTGATTTTAAAGTGTGCAGGAGGTATTTACGACCTCGTAAGGCAGAAGGCAGAATACGACCTCGCATTGGTTGAATTGGGCCTAGTGCAATTACGACCTCGTAATTGAAAGGGCCGGGTTGACCCAAGCCCATTCGGGTCAAGTGGTTATATATATCCAAACACCCTAATACGACCTCACAATTAAAATTCAATATTAGAGCTTTACGACCCCGAATACTACTTTGCTACCCCGATTAAGATTCGATGTATACAATTAGATCTAGAGATTTTGGTTGATATATTCGTCATCACCGTGAAAAACTGAATCTAGGTATATAATCAAATCGTCCAATAGTTAACCATGCAACAAGAAAATCAAGAAAAAGGGTTTCAAAATTTTCGAATTGGAATTCCATATTTTATTCGATTTTGATGTTGTTTATGTAAAACTAAGGGTTGGGGTATGTTAATCGCTTGAATATGAAAGTATAGAAGCAATTTTTACAAGTTTTGGTTGAATAAATCTTGAAATCGCGATTAAGAAGATGAACAGTGCGACGACCTCGATTTAGGGGTTTGCTAGCCCAGAAATGCGACCTCGCATTTGTCAATTTATTTTGACTTTGTTGACTTATAGATTGCGAGGAGGATTTACGTTCTATATTGCGAGGAGGATTTACGACCTGTATAAATACGGTGCCAAATTGGAAAATACGACCACGTATTTTAGAGTTTGGTTGACCGTATTTTGACCTTGAAATACGACCTCGTACAGAGATACGACCTCGTATTTGACTTAACAGATTTTCAAAACTTTATCTTTATAAAATTTTTAAAATGAGTTAATTTGTATTTAACTTAATTACATGGATAATTTAAGTTAATTTAACTGATTTTCAAAAGTTTATAGTTATAATGATTTGCAAATGAGTTAATTGTAAATTACCGGGATAATTTATGTTCTTGACTAGATTACCGAGATAATCTTAGTTGTATGTTATGCATATGAATTTTGATGTCTATTTGAGTAATTAATTATTTGTTATTGATTACAGAAATGGCAAGAATTTTCGTTGCTGGACATAACTACTTGATGAACTTCGATGATAATCAGGAAGGAACGGCATATTATCATGGAATATTTGCCTTTTTCAGAAGATCAAGGATTCATCATGTTTTTACACATTCGCCAGTTATCTATGAAATATATCTGAGAGAGTTCTGGGCGAATGCTAATATTGTTCATGCTGGAGATGAAAATATTTTTCATACCACTGTTGCTGGGCAGCCGATACAGTTCACAGCTGCAGATCTTATCGGTATTCTTCAGTTAGGCACAGTTGAACAGGAAGGTGGTGCTACCGGTCTCACCAATTTCCGACATGAGTTAATTCAAGGTGCTTTCAGGAGAATGGGGTTTGCCGGTGATCTGACAAGTAGAACTCTGTTCAAGAAGGGTTTCTATGGCAGGTGGAGGTATCTGGCTTATGTGTTGCTAGTTAGTTTGAGCAACAAAAAGACTGGTTATGATACACTTAACCAGGAAGCCCAAACACAGATGGTGGGCTTAATATTTAATAAGCCGTATAGTTTCTCCAAGTTCTTCTTCGATGAGATGAGGAAACAAATCAGAGCTGCTGGTACTAGGAGATTCTCGATGTATCCTAGGATTGTGATGATGATCATCAATGCTCGACTTCCAAATTTACCTGCTGTGGGGGAAGTGAAGCAAGTGATCTCTATCATCACACGTGGCTATGAAGAGTTTCGTCGCAGGTATCCAAATGATCCAAATGCTCAAGATGTAACATTATTCGGTGCGATTGTCAATGCTAACTATGTAACACCTGCTGATGAGGTCATATCAGCATATGAAGGACCTCAGTCAGAGGAGGGTGAAGCTGTTGAAGATGATGCTCATCTAGAATAGTTTCATGATGTTGTAATTGTAGAGGCACCGAATGAGCCTGAAGTTGTTGCACAAGTTGCAGATGATGTAATAAACCAACATGGAGCCCATACAGAAATTTTTGATGATGTTCTGGAGCAATTGGCTGATCCAGATGGTGATATTGCATAAGTGCAAAGGTACAACGCCAATGCTGAAGACCCTAAGAATACAGAGCTAGTGGATATGGGGTTGGTCAGGCTAGTGGATCAGGTTTAGATGCTGGAGGTAGAGGAAAGGCTGTTGCTGATGTTCAAACAGACAGAGAGCCTTCTGTTCATTCTAATGATGAGTCTAGCAGTGACGGTGATGAGGATCCTTACAGATCTCATGCATTCGTCAGAGTTGGATCGAGAATGGTTCCTAGATTTCCTGTGGTTACTCAAGGAAGAAGAAGAGGGAGAGAAACAGATGAAGATTGTGAGCCAGAGCAGTCGTTCACTAAGAGAAGTAGACTTGTCAGGGCACAAGAGACTTCTGCTGCTGCTGGTGTATCAGAAAGTGTGTCGGTTGTTATTCCTGAGACTTCACAGCCACAACTACAGACAAACTGAAGAGGCTAGTCTAAGCCTTGCTAATCTGCAGAGACACTTATCCGAGCAGAAGGAAAAGCATGACAAGGCTATGAATGAAATGAGAAGCCTGGTCAGAGGTTTGGTTGATGATTTGAAGGTTGTAAGTGACAGGAATAAGGTACCTGAAGTTAAAGTGGGCAAGGCCGAGGTGGTAGTGTCCGACATGTATAAGAAGTATATAGTTCTTGATCGCAAGGTTATCAGATACACAAGAGCTAGGAGGGAGTTCTGTGTTCAAAACAGAGACTCAAAGGGAGTCTAGCCAGGCTGGTGTTGCTGGCAAGGCAACCTCATAAGCTCCTAAGACTCAAGAACTGATTGTCACCGAGATGAATGTGGTAGTTGAGTCTGATGCACCTCAAACCAAACTCCTTGCAGAAGATGTTGACATAGATCAATTAGAACATGGTAAGGATTTGGTAGGGCAATCTGATGCTGTTGCTCTTGATACTGAAGATGCTAGTGCTCAGGGTAGTAAGTCAACCGAAACCAGCTCAACTAAAAATACTTCTACCGAGTCAGATTTGCATCCTGTGATAGTGCATAGACTGGAGAAGAGATTTGGATATGATCCACAAGCTCATATGAGAGCTAGGACAGAGATTGCAGATTATTATGATCCAGGGTCTTTGAGGGATCAAGCGAAGAGAAGGTTAGGGTTAACTCATACTTCTTCAGAGTCAGAGTCAGAGTCAGATAGTGATTTTGAGACTGAGACTGAGACTATGAAGGAGCAGAGCAAGAGCAAAAAGAAGAAGCAGAAGAAGTAGATTGATAACAAAGACAAGACGAAGACATATCTATTTTAACGTCCAGAAGCTATTGCCAAGGGGGAGTCTGTAAGTGCACGTCTATGTCAATAACAGTCTAGATTGTTTGGGCTTATAATGTAACATGTCTTTGTAATGTGATTGTTATTAATGAACTTTGTATTATGCATAGAATACTAGATTAAGTTTAAGAATTGAATGTATAATAATCTGCTAAGTGTGAATTGCGAGCTCGCAATTCACAATAGAGAATACGACCTCGTAATTACAGGGTCAGTTACGATGCCAATCAAGTTTACGACATCATAAATATGACGAGCTGGGCTGTAAATGCGAGGCCAACTCGCTGAAGCCCAGGTCAGATGTTTCTCTATAAATACCGAACCCTAACAGGGATTAGGATTGAACATTTGTCAAATATCAAGCATAGGAGTGTAGGATAAGTCATCAAAGGTTGTTCCACAGCCTGAAGAAGATCTGCGAGGCAGCAGATGATCTAGAGGCTCGTTGTTAATCACCAAGTTATTGTGAGGGATTCCGCACCTCAAGATAACTATAATAAACTATTGACGATCCGCCTCAAGGGGTCCTACAGAGCACCGGAGGAGGATGCTGTCGAATACCTTGATTCGGAAAGGCCCACAACATTATCACTTCAGTGAATTGGATGACAAGGTATCGATAGACCCGGTGCTAATAAAAGTACACATAGGCAACGTATGCCTGAAAAATACATAGGTAGATACACGAAGCGGATGAGACGTAATCTCAGAGAAAAGTTTCCTCCGATTGCCAAAGAATCTGCGAGAAACAATCTTGCCTCTGGACACGGAAATTGTAGGATTCGCCAGTGAACGCATCCGTCCATTGGGAGAGATATGGCTGGACGCCACTATCGGAGTGTTCCCCAGGCGAAGAACCGCAAGAATTCTGGCAGTCGTAATAAAGGCAAATTCACCTTATGACATCCTCCTAGGTATAGAAGGAATGAGGAAATTCCATATGATAACATTAACAATACATGGTTGCGTACAGTACAAATCTCACGGGGGGATACAAACAATAATCTCTTCATTCACGGAAGATACGAAGGGAAAATGTAAGGATCCCTATCGTCGTATAGATCGTAATAAGACGTGATTCGTTATGTCAAGAGTGTGGAATCCTCTTGAGATAACTAGATTGCTATTCCCTTTCGTCATTTAATGAGTAATTAATCAACCTAAGGTATTACACGAAGTACAAATTCGTGTTGGAGAATCCACGAGCAACAATTCGACTATTTCGTCCAAATTCGTTACTTAATACGTGAATTAAGCGTGTATTTATACTAATTTAGTTATAGTTCGTGTGGGCTTGGACGGTACACGAAGTACCTAAATCCCGATCCACTAAATGCGCTATCTACGTGCTGACATCAGCACGAAGACGTAACAATGTGCTGCTGACGTCAGCACGAAGTCGCGTATCTTGGATCACATTTTGCATTGTACATAACATCCAACCACCATTTAATTGTTTTACAACACTTTAACCTTGGCTCTACATCCTTGTACCTGCAAAACATTAAACATAACAAATTACTTAAACATTAATCATATTGAAGTTCATATGTAATCATCAAATATAAACACATTGTTCTAAAGACATATTATTTCTTGATTACATAATGTTTACTAAAAACAAAATAGTTAATCAAATCTATGTTGCTATTGTCACACTAATCTGCATCTACAGACTCCCCCTTGACATTAGCGACTAGATTTCTTTAACTTGGAACTTCAAACTTGATTTTCAAACAGAAGTCGTCGACTATTCGCATGAACTCTCTGAGTTAAACACACTCCTAGAATCTTACGATAGCGATTTACTTTAGTCTCCCAATATCTTGTCGTTGTACAAGGTGTCTCAACAAGTCTTCTTTGATCACCTCTTGACAAATTGACAACTTGCATAGGATCATACATGCGAAGCAGCATCTTGCTCTTTGAATCATCAACAAACATTTGTGCTCACCAGACTTGAAATCTATCTGCCAATATGTCATCGTACTTAGCACATCTTGATCCCATTTGATAGCGGAAACTCTATGAACACACTTGATCTTCCTCTGAACGAACTCAACTGTTCCATCTGGATGTTTAATCTTCTTCATTGAATTAGGTTTAATCAACCTTTCCTCAGGTTTTAATCCTCTTTCACTAAAATGCCAACTTATTTCTCTTTGCAATCTCTGCCAGAAATGATCAGCATATCCATCAAATCTGAATCACTAAGACTTTGGATATGTTTCGAACTTATTGACATATACTGACAACCCTCTTTCCTCTTGATAACAAACAAGCCAATTCTTTGATCATAGAACCAACTTGTATCACTGAGAAATATGTAGGTGCGTCCTTGTCTGAGATAAATCCCAAAACATCGATGGTTTATAACAATCACCCATTGTTCGGTTCGGTTTGTCGGTTTTCCGGTTCGGTTTGGATCGGTTTTGGTTTTTGTTTTGGTTTTTTTATTATAATTTTTTTTTACTTTTTTTGTTTATCATGTTATAAATTTAACTTTCAATTGTTAAGAAAAAAAATATGATATAGAAACTAAAATATAGAGATGCTTTTTATTAACTAATTATATTTTTTAGGTGTTAAAATTGGTATAACTTTTATAAAACGAATTGATTTTATTGTACGTTTTCATCTAAAACATACAATTTATATAGATTTGTAAACTAAAAAGACAAAAAATTTAAATCTATTAACATATTTACAAATTATAAGTAATAAATATAAATGTAATATGATATAGATATAAATATAAATAAAAATATATTTGGTTTGGTTCGGTTCGGTTTTGATCGGTTTTTTGGCATATGAAACCGAAACCCGAACCGATCCATTCGGTTTTTAGAAAACGAAAACCAAACCAATGGATTTCGTTCGGTTTTCGGTTCGGTTTTGTCGGGTTTTTTGGGTTTGTGGTTTTCCGGTTCGGTTTTTGCTCACCCCTACTGGAACCCAACGATCAATACAGAAGTTAGGATCTTGCCCTGCCAGAGATATTTGATAATTCATCATATCAAACTCTTGCATAGCATCAATATCCCAGCTAAAGTCAACTATGTCTTTATGTTCACCATCTACTATCTCTGCAAACACCTTGAAATTCAACGTTGCAACATTCACCGGTTCATCTTGAATGTCCATGATATCTGGATTAATTTCTAAATGCTCCTCTTCACCTCTTGGCTCTATTGGAATGTCATCAAAAATATCATCAAAACCATAAGGTTTCTTCAGCAATCTTTCCCATGCTGATCTAGGAACAATTTCACCTTCTTCCAAATCTTCATCCATGATACTGTCTAAATCATCAGCAATATCATCAAGATCATCCAATGCACCTATTTGAAGCTTATCTGCAATTTAAATTTCACACGTACAAAGATAAAGAACATAAAATATATAGTCAAAACATAAGTTTAAGTTAGTATAAATACATAAAACATGATAAAATTAATAATATTATTATATCATAAATATAATGTAACTACATAGTAATAAATAACATAAAACATGATAAAATTAATAATATTATTATATCATAAATATAATGTAACTACATAGTACATCCATATTTATCTAATAATCTGTATTTTAATTTTACAAAAATAATTAACTTCCAGGTTGATAATCTGAGTCATCAGGATCATCAGAACTAGAATCAAAGTTAGACGACAAATAATTCAAAATCCTTTGACGTTGTCTTATTTTCCTTCTGCGGTCTCTATCTGACCATTGATCACTATCAAGGTCTGTAACAGCAAGATCAACCTTAAAGTTTAAATTTCCCCACAAATGTGATTCTGCATCAACCCGATGATGAGGATCATTTTGAAATTTTTCTGCCAATTCCCGTTCCATTCTTTGTTGTTCATCTCTTATATCTTGTGGATTATGATAATCAGCACTAAGACTTGAACTTGAATTACCTGAATTGGATTCATCATTTGACGAGTTGTCTAGATCATCAGGATCTGCATCTGGAGCCACCATCACTTGAGTCCCAGATGTACTAACACCATCTGTACCATCCATCTCTGACTTTATTTGTCTTGGCGAAGACTCCCCCTGAATTTGAGCAGTCTCTGTATCCATTGACTCTGCAGCATCAACATTGTCAACTTGATCTCGATTGCTTGGCTCACCGACATCTCTGGTTCTGGTTTCTGGATCTTGAGTCGGATCTTGATCATCTTGATCATCAGCACCTATTTGAAGCTTATCTGCAATTTAAATTTCACACGTACAAAGATAAAGAACATAAAATATATAAGTCAAAACATAAGTTTAAGTTAGTATAAATACATAAAACATGATAAAATAAAAAAAAAAAAAAAAAAAAAAAAAAAAAAAAAAAAAAAAAAAAAAGAATAAAAAAAAAAAAAAAAAAAAAAAAAAATACAAAAGAAAAAAAAGAAAAAAAAGTAAAAAAAAAAAAAAAAAAAAAAAAAAAAAAAAAAAAAAAAAAAAAAAAAAAAAAAAAAAAAAAAAAAAAAAAAAAAAAAAAAAAAAAAAAAAAAAAAAAAAAAAAAAAAAAAAAAAAAAAAAAAAAAAAAAAAAAAAAAAAAAAAAAAAAAAAAAAAAAAAAAAAAAAAAAAAAAAAAAAAAAAAAAAAAAAAAAAAAAAAAAAAAAAAAAAAAAAAAAAAAAAAAAAAAAAAAAAAAAAAAAAAAAAAAAAAAAAAAAAAAAAAAAAAAAAAAAAAAAAAAAAAAAAAAAAAAAAAAAAAAAAAAAAAAAAAAAAAAAAAAAAAAAAAAAAAAAAAAAAAAAAAAAAAAAAAAAAAAAAAAAAAAAAAAAAAAAAAAAAAAAAAAAAAAAAAAAAAAAAAAAAAAAAAAAAAAAAAAAAAAAAAAAAAAAAAAAAAAAAAAAAAAAAAAAAAAAAAAAAAAAAAAAAAAAAAAAAAAAAAAAAAAAAAAAAAAAAAAAAAAAAAAAAAAAAAAAAAAAAAAAAAAAAAAAAAAAAAAAAAAAAAAAAAAAAAAAAAAAAAAAAAAAAAAAAAAAAAAAAAAAAAAAAAAAAAAAAAAAAAAAAAAAAAAAAAAAAAAAAAAAAAAAAAAAAAAAAAAAAAAAAAAAAAAAAAAAAAAAAAAAAAAAAAAAAAAAAAAAAAAAAAAAAAAAAAAAAAAAAAAAAAAAAAAAAAAAAAAAAAAAAAAAAAAAAAAAAAAAAAAAAAAAAAAAAAAAAAAAAAAAAAAAAAAAAAAAAAAAAAAAAAAAAAAAAAAAAAAAAAAAAAAAAAAAAAAAAAAAAAAAAAAAAAAAAAAAAAAAAAAAAAAAAAAAAAAAAAAAAAAAAAAAAAAAAAAAAAAAAAAAAAAAAAAAAAAAAAAAAAAAAAAAAAAAAAAAAAAAAAAAAAAAAAAAAAAAAAAAAAAAAAAAAAAAAAAAAAAAAAAAAAAAAAAAAAAAAAAAAAAAAAAAAAAAAAAAAAAAAAAAAAAAAAAAAAAAAAAAAAAAAAAAAAAAAAAAAAAAAAAAAAAAAAAAAAAAAAAAAAAAAAAAAAAAAAAAAAAAAAAAAAAAAAAAAAAAAAAAAAAAAAAAAAAAAAAAAAAAAAAAAAAAAAAAAAAAAAAAAAAAAAAAAAAAAAAAAAAAAAAAAAAAAAAAAAAAAAAAAAAAAAAAAAAAAAAAAAAAAAAAAAAAAAAAAAAAAAAAAAAAAAAAAAAAAAAAAAAAAAAAAAAAAAAAAAAAAAAAAAAAAAAAAAAAAAAAAAAAAAAAAAAAAAAAAAAAAAAAAAAAAAAAAAAAAAAAAAAAAAAAAAAAAAAAAAAAAAAAAAAAAAAAAAAAAAAAAAAAAAAAAAAAAAAAAAAAAAAAAAAAAAAAAAAAAAAAAAAAAAAAAAAAAAAAAAAAAAAAAAAAAAAAAAAAAAAAAAAAAAAAAAAAAAAAAAAAAAAAAAAAAAAAAAAAAAAAAAAAAAAAAAAAAAAAAAAAAAAAAAAAAAAAAAAAAAAAAAAAAAAAAAAAAAAAAAAAAAAAAAAAAAAAAAAAAAAAAAAAAAAAAAAAAAAAAAAAAAAAAAAAAAAAAAAAAAAAAAAAAAAAAAAAAAAAAAAAAAAAAAAAAAAAAAAAAAAAAAAAAAAAAAAAAAAAAAAAAAAAAAAAAAAAAAAAAAAAAAAAAAAAAAAAACACCATCCTTACATTCTAAACCATCATTATCTCCCCCTTGAGACAAGAACCGATCAAGTTTTGCACTTAGAGAATGAACAAGTGCAACCTTTTTGTCCATCTCTTGTTTGTGTTCTTCAGCCTAGGTACTTAATCTCTTCTCCACGGCTGACAAACGAGCACCTAACAGCTTCTTATCCAAGATCAGACGATTTAGCTGAATTTGCAAAGGCAATGATGAACCTGAGCTTGAAGAAATGTTAGTAATAGCAGCAGGCGGTGTCATCGTAGTCTGAAACGAAGGCATACAAGCA
Source organism: Erigeron breviscapus (assembly GCA_034093135.1). NCBI lineage: Eukaryota > Viridiplantae > Streptophyta > Magnoliopsida > Asterales > Asteraceae > Erigeron > Erigeron breviscapus. Next base: position 64,540,869 of record CM067169.1, read on the forward strand.
CTGGTAGTAGTCCCTTGACGATTCATCTGTGGCCTTTGAAGTGGTGCCAACAGACGTTCCATCTCCGTAGATACAGGAACTAAAGCCTGAGCTGGATTAGAAAGAGGCCTTGAAGCAGGGATTGTTCGCTCTAGACATCGTAACAGTTGTAGCCTCAGAAACAACCCTTGGAAAAACACCATCCATACGAATAGTGAACTTGGTCAACGACCTTTTCTCACCGACAGACGGACCTTGTGAAGTAGTAGACACCGAAACTGGATTATCAGAATCTGAAGCTCTTAGAGCAGCAACTGATGGAGTATCACCAGAAGTAGGTGCATGAGACCTCTCCATAGCAGCTTGATATTCAACAAAATCTTTATCAACTTCAGATTGAGAATGTTGAAGAGCTTGTAACTTCTCAACAACATCAATCCCTTATCCTTGTCTTCTTCTTTGTTTGGGTGGTCTATCTGCATCATCATCATCTGAAACCGAATCTTCAACAATAACAACACTCGGTTCAGAAGGACCAACATCATCTACTGAAGCAGAAGTAGATGAAGTAACAAGATTTGCTGGATCATCAATGTCTCCTCAAGAGCATCCATCTCCGGATCATGCTCTGGGACACCAGTATACAAAGGAACATCATTCAGTCCCTCAAACTGATTTACATCCTCCTCTTGAATATCATCTTGATCTTGATCATCATTACCAATAGCAGCAACAGCATCAACAGGAACTTCATCCTCCCAACCTTCTGTTGGAGCAACATAGTTTGGATTAATCAAATGTCCAAACAATGGTGGATTGTCAACATGATTCAGATGTGCTTCATCATCCACATGCTTCAACATCTCCGTGGATACCCGATTTGTAAGACAACCCAAATTATGAGTATCTCCATCAAAAGGTAAATTTGCCGCTTTGTGCCTAATGCTTATCATCACAAATCTTGGAAACAGAAAGAATTTGTTATCGTTTCCAAACGCTCTCAACTGCCTAACAAAACTGTCAAAAATGTATTGATAAAAGCTATACGGCTTATTCAACACAAGAGCAACCAGTTGTGAAGCGGTCTGCATATTCATCTGATCATACCCCGCACTACGATGACTTATAGACCTAAACAAGTAGTAGGCAAGCGATCTCCATTTGCCCCTAATGTTGATCTTGTGATATGGATGCGTAATAGCATTGACATACCCTATACGTCGAATAGCACCATCTACAAAGTCTTCAGCAAACTGTGTCGGACCTTGATCATCTTTGACATTCCCTAAGTCAAGAATAGTTCTTAACTCTTCTGCAGAAAACTGAATAGTACAGCCCTGAACTGTAATACGAATAACAGTATGACTTCCCACTGTCACTAGCCTAGAAGAATTCCAGAATTGTAAGGGCAAAACGAATACGCGAGCGAGCAAGATACTGTAGGACACCGTGATACTCTGTAGTACATCCTGGTTGAGTAATGCTAATGTCGATATCAGCATTGTGTTCCCTAACAAAGACGCGAGCACCTGCACCTTGTCCTGCCATATCTGCACAAAAAGAAAACGAAAAGAAAAAACTTAATTAAAAAATAAAATAAAATCTGATCAACTTCGTGATGACGTCAGCACGAGGAACAAATCCTCTTCGTGTGACGTCAGCACGAGCTAAACTTATGATCGATGTCGTTGGACCAATCAAAAATAAAACTAAATACCAACAATTAGTACGGGTAAATAGAGTATCGTATCCTCAGGGAATCATGGGAAAGTGTTAAACAATTTACAAAAGTTAACTAATCTAGACATAAACTTAAAATTGATTGATTGATTGATTTAATTAACAACTAAAATTGATTATGAACTTAACAAAATCATTCAATTAATAACAAGGTAGACCATTCTCATGCTCCCAATTATACTTTCAAATATGTAATCTAACTTATACTCATTGGAAATCACATAGACATGATTCGTTATAACGTTTGGATTGAATGAACTCAAGAATTAAATTAATCGGTTGTGATGATTCACGATAACGAAAAACCGGGGAATTGACACAACTAGACTTCTAATTCATTGAAGTAAAACTACAAGTTCATGAGAGATTAATTCAATAATCAATGATTACTTAACAAGTTAAAACCAAATGATAGATGAATTTCATTCAAGTCATAAACAAATAATCATTCAAACAATCCAAACAACATTAGATGTAAAAGACTAATGAGGAATTAAACATCTAATCCAATATGAGTATGAGAAAGATTGAACATAAACGGCTTACATAATTGTTCACATGAGAATGATCAAAAGAAAACCTAGCCTATCATCTTCATCATTGAATCTTCAATTTGAATTGTCATCTTCATGAATTGGTGATTTGATGATGATATTGGGGTTTTTTCTCTATTAGGAATTGCTATTGTGAGTGAAAAAAATGATGGATAACTTCCCAAGTCGTTTTTGAAAGTAATATAAACTGAAAAATAATTAATTCCACGAAATTCGGAATTTTGTGCAGATAGCCATCGTCCCGCACTGTGCCTATGAGCGTCCTGCACTGTGCCCCAGAAATGGCAATTTCCCAGATTTTCACTTAGACTTTTCTTGACTTGTTCCTTAATCCAATTAGCTCCATTTCGCTACTTAAGACCTGAAATCACTCAACAAACATAAAACCGCCCTAATCGTCTATTAACAAGCATCAAAACATGTTATTTTTATATCTTAAAGTTAGACAATTTAGGCGTTTATCACATTCCCCAACTTAACTCTTTTTCGTCCCGAAAAAGACATTCATCATGTGACAAGTTAATTTACAATCCCATAATACTTCCTATCACCAAAGAAACACCATATATGAGTTATATCAATTATACATACTTGTAAAACTCAACCCTCAATTTGTTCATTTTCTCACGTGGGGAAACACGATCAACAAAGATTATCATGGACTCGCTTAATATGTTTAGTGATATGTCAGGGTTAAAGCCAAGTTTACCTAAAAGTACTGCTTTCTTTTGCAATGTGAATCATCAGATAAAGCAAGCTATTCTTAGTGTGATGCCTTTTGAGGAGGGTAGTCTCCCAGTCTGGTACCTCGGAGTCCCGCTTATTTCCTCTCGATTAATTTATAAAGATTGTCAGATTTTGGTGGAACGGTTGGAGAAAAGAATTTCTGATTGGAGGAATAAGTTTCTATCATTTGCTGGAAGGGTTCAGCTTATTCATTCGGTACTATCCTCGTTACATGTGTATTGGGAATCTGTGTTTATCCTTCCAAAACGTATTATTAAAGAGTTAGAAAGTAAAATGAGGGCTTTTCTTTGGAGTCAGGGTGAATCAATTAAAGGTAAAGCTAAAGTATCTTGGAAATCATTATGATTACCTAGATCGGAGGGTGGTCTAGGTATTAGAAGGATTGATGATGTTAATAAAGCTTTGATGGTTAAGCATATTTGGAGAATCCTTAATAATGAAGAATCTTTATGGGTGAAATGGATACACTCTTATAGATTAAAGGAGCGTAATTTTTGGGATATCCCTATACCTCATAATTGTAGTTGGGAGTGGTGACAGATACTTCTATTAACTGATTTTATTCGACCTCATATTTGGTCTAGGGTTGGAAATGGATTGGAGACATCTGCATGGTTTGATAAGTGGATGGATGTGTGTCCTCTTCGAAACTTTATTTCGAATAGGGAAGTTATGCGAGCAGGTTATACCATGCATTCTTCTGTGGCGGATTTAATTCAAGATGGAGAATGGAAATGGCCAGTTGCTTGGATGGATTTGTTTCCAGTTTTAAATACCATACCTATCATAAATATTTCTTCCAATGTTCAAGATAGAATGTATTAGCAGGATTCTGATGGAAAGGAACTGTCTTTTTCCTCGTTGGCAGTATGGAATACTATTCGACATAAACAGGAGGAAGTTAATTGGCATAAGGCGGTTTGGTTCTCTCAAATGATACCAAGGCATGCTTTTTTAATGTGGCTACTTTTCAAGCAAAAATTGAAGACTCAAGATAAGCTCATGCAATGGATGGATGGAGTGAATATGAATTACAATCTTGTTTGTTGCCCGCTGTGCAAACAAGGACCGGATTCAGATACTCACTTATTTTTTGAATGTTCATTCTCATCACAGGTTTGGATAAATATCAATCACCTTGCTCAAATGCAACACGTAAGTCCAAGGTGGGATGATATTTCCTCTTGGCTCCTTCAGCGAGCTAATTCAAGATCGGCAAAGAGTGTAATTGGAAGGCTATTGGTGGCGGCGACAGCATACTTCATTTGGCAAGAAAGGAATCTGCGACTGTTCTCAAACCAAGTTCGAGCACATGAACAGATTCAAGACCTAATTGCTGCTACCGTCCGATTGAAATTAGTGACCTTGAGATTCAAGAACACGGCTCAGGTTGATCGCTTTGTCACAGCTTAGAATCTGCCACGAGATTTGGTGGTGTTTGACCATATACGGCGCTTCAACTCCTAATTATGTAGTGCCTCTGTTAGATACTAGTTGTTTTGTAATGCTTTGTGTTTGAAGTGTTATAGGTGCCTCGTAAATGTGTCCCTCTCACTGGTACTTGGTGTAACAACCCTACTTTTTAAATATTATATATGTGCTAGTTACGTTGCCTCTGATCTCGCAAGCCATAGTTATACTTAAAGCTAGTAGATAATGCCCCTAAATTAGCAATCTAAAGCTATTGTTCAATTCTAAATTCGATTTATAAAATACCATTGAACAAAAATTTCATTGATGATTAATCAAGTTATAAAAGATAAATTGAGCCTCACAAGTTGAGATATCAATCAAAATTCTTATAAATGTCCAACAAATCAATCATCAAACCAATTTAAGTAAATATGACATGAGAATAAAGATTTCTATCTCAAAGTATATTTATAAATTAAATGTACATAAAAGTGTTTGAATAACAATAAGTATATATATATATGCTTAAAATAAATACAAGTTTGTAAATAAAGGCTTATGTAACAAATCAAAAATACAAAAATGTATACATACACATACCTATACACGACATATACATATACATACACATATTAGAATAAGAACTTACTTACACTACAACCTAATACAATTAACCTTACAATACATACATAAATACATATACATACACCTAACACATATATACACCTTATATACACAAAGTTTATAAAAAAAAAAAAAAACCCTTCAATTCCCCCCTTAGAGGCCGGCCCCCCCTTCACACCACATACACCCATTTCAAATCACTTTTACACTCATTTTACTCTTGGAACTCACCACTCCAACACACACCTCTTACTCTTTTCACACACATAACCTCTTTTCTCTCAAAAACTCTCCCTCCCTCTTTCTTTTCTTCTTCAAATCGGCCCAAGCAAAACAAGGCAAGAACAAGGCTAAATCTCATCTAAACTTATACTAATAATAAGGGTTTTAAGTTAGATTAATAAAGGGTTAATCCAAGCAAGGTTCAAGGGTTGTTCTAGGCTTAGATTGAAGGTATTATAAGGGTTTGGAGGCCATGAAATTCTGCCCATTTTCTTCAACAAAAACCAAGTTCAAGAGGGTATAATCTTCATCCTTTTTACTAGATCTAATCTTGTTTTTGTTTATATTCAAAGGTTTTATCAAAAACTCATACTTTCTTCTTGTTTTCTTTGTAATATATACTTAATGAGGGCAAAGTTGATAGGATCTTTCTTTCCATGCTCATGCATGTCGAATCTAAGAAGAAAGATCCAAGGATTCAACAAGTTTAAGACCCGAAAGTGTCGTTATAGATTAGTAGCTTCTAAAGTGACTTTCTTGTTGATAGATCTATATGTTTTTGTATATTTTTGAAGAGTATATTCTGAGATTTTTCATTTAAAAGATGTTTTTATATTGTTGAATGTTAGATCTATAAAAGTTGATATTAAAAAGTGTGGATTTGAATGCATGTATGCTAGATTTAAGAAAGTTGGATCTTTTGTTGGATTATGAGATGGATATGGACTTGTTATAAGTGAAAAATATGTTAATATTAATGTTAATATTCTGGAAAAATTGATGAAATAACAAAGAGGCAAAGCTTGGACCAAAACATGTTAAAATAAGCTAGAAATCATAAACCGAAAACACGCAAAAATGCATTTTGAGCAGACACATGCACCATAATCTTATGACCAAGAAAATATGATAAACCTACTGGAAATAAGTTGAAATAAAAGTATAAAACTCAGATCTATTGGTTCATGGCAACAATAAGCTCAAAAATCACCTTTTCTGGTCAAATAATCACTAACCGAAAGCACTAAATTGCACATATCACACCACCACCACTATCACGATTTTGAACACCAAAATATGATGAACTTTCTGGAAATAATGAAACAAGAATGAGAATCCATTTTGAAGTACCTTAATAGGTTAAGAAATGAGGCTAAAATCACTATTTCGGTAAACGATTTTTAATCATAAAATGCTCAAAAAGGGCAAGACACACGAGAGGTTGAATTTATATGAATTTATATTGATAAAAGTTCCAAAATGTTTAGTGATGATTTCTAAGAATTTCTATGAATTATTGAATTTAAATGGTAATTAAAAGACATAAAAATCCATAAATAAATTATGTAAATCAAGAATGGGGTTAAATCATCTTAACCATTGATAAAAATAACTAAAACCTACTGGAGAAAAATAGTTAAAAGGCAAGAGACATGTGTTACATAATTTAAAGATAAATAATTAAGTAAAAATAATTAATTAAATATTATCATTAAAATAAATGGAAAATACACAAATAAAAGTATAAATCATGAAATTATAGATTAAGGAGCATATATATCAGAAGATAATTCAAATGAAATTATCCATAATTTATAAAGGCAATTATGACACTTAAAAGTATTTTTAAGGAATTATTTAATTAATAAATCAATAAAATGAATAAATAATTAATTAAATAATATTAAATTAAATAAAAACTTATAAATCAGAAAATATTCATAAACACCAACATTATGAGATAACTAATGTCAAATGTTATGATTAAACAAAGTATACAATGAAAATCATATAAATCAAAGACAAACTACCGAAATTCCAATAAACGTACAAAAACGTATAATGAGAAAACGACTTCTACCACCAAATCTCTTATACCCAAACAAAGAGAACATCATAATGCACTTAAATTCCATAATCTAATAACAACCAAAGATGGGCAAGTCTACTAGTCTACATCTCATGATCTAGCTCACTAGTTCATGTCACGCGAACTTACGCCGTGAATATATACGTTATGGTTTAGGTTTGCTTGAGGCGCAAAAAATCTAAGCGAAGGAATCGCGTTTGATCAGCCCCATTCACTCTCTAATCAAGTGATTCATAGCCCCCTTTTCAAACTCTTTTATATGTTTTACTTGCGGGGTGAAAAGCATGATTAATTAAAATGACTTTCTCTTATGAAATGATTCTTTGAAATAATGATAATGATATGGGAATTATATTGTATGTTCAACGTGGTATATGTTATATGATGAGCTTGAGTACTGTCAAACGGAGGTCCCCTGTACACTACTATTAACTCATTTGAGGCCTGTAGTTAGAGGGTTGCGCAACTAGGATTCGTCCCCTCACTCACCAAGATGGCAGCGGGTTGACTGGCCGCCCTCATCTCCGGTCTGCCTAGGGGTGCTCTAATCTACTTTATATTATTGGTCGTCTCCATGGCACGACCCATTCATTATTATTATTGCACGTGATTGACAGCATGTGCTACTATTATTATATCTTCGGGACATGTTATCATTATTATCATTTGGACGTGAAAGGGTCTTAGTAGTGGCTCAAGACAAACTCATCGAATTATGCTTTTGACCAAGTGTTATTGGTATTATTTATGGTTGGTTATTACTGATTGAACATACGGTTTGGGTATGGACAGTATGATGGAATCCTTGGAAATTTTATGACATATTATTTCTTGAATTGGATTAAATACATGTGTGTTGTTAGCATAAACCTATGAACTCACTCAACTCTCGTAGTTGACACTTTTTCTTCATGCTTTTCTGGTCTAGGGCAGTAAGTTAGCATTTTGGACCGCCTCACGGATGATGTGTCTATTTGTTGCGTGTTGGACTAGTAACGCAAACATTTGATCTTTTGATTATGAATTTGGTTATGTAATGTTTATTAAACGTCAACTTGAACTTGTAACCTTTTGAATTTGAATGGCATTTGAAAATTTATGTTGATGTTTTATACTTAAATCTTTTGTACCATGTCGTTCTGTGGCATCTCGTGTTTCCGCTATAGTCGGGGTGTTACAGAAAAATGGTATCAGAGACAAGGTTATACGGACTTTTGCTATAACCTACGTATTTTCAAAACAAGTCGAATATTTCTTAAACAATTGAGTCGATCATAAAGTATTCTTGTTTTACTTATGCATAGCCTGATCAACTATGCCTAACTAAAAATTTAATATGGAATGATCGAAATGATTGTCTAAGGGATATTCAAAATGAGACTTTTGAAAATAAACTTTAAAAACGATTCTTGGTGCAAAAGGTGCGTAACCAAATCCAATGTTTGCATTACCTATTAGAACCCTTAGTTAATACCCCCACTTGGCTAGTATTACTTTGTCCATTTAGATGTGATACATGAGAGCTATGCACAAGTTGAATCTTAGTCATTACTTTAATTATAAATGGTTATGTCGGTCGTGCGAGTCGAGTTGGTCGTCGGTTGTGAATGGTCATGTCGTTGTTTGGTTGTTAAGCTTGTGAGTCGTTGGTCGAGTTGGTTGGTTGCTTGTCAAATGGTTAAGGTCGTCTCATGGTCCGTCGAGTCGTCTTGCTGTCCGTAAGTTGCCACATGGGTCGTCAATGGTCAAGTCGGTCGTCCATGGTCGTCTAAGCGTCGAGTCAAGTCGTCATCTCACGCCTTTGTGAAACTTGTGTAGGAACATCATGTCACAAGCAAGTGGAGCTTCCGGATCAGCCCCTAGACCAAGGAATCTGTACGGATTCGTGGACTACATGGAAGAGGAAGAAAGGAGACGCCTAGAGCAAGAACAACCTCCCCAACCACTCCAAGAAGAAGAAGAAGAAGAGACCGATCCAATGGAAGATCCATCGGAAGACGATAATGCTAGGAGCGTTGCCTCTAGCCAACCTGGACGCCGCTCACCCTCGCCACCACCATCACCACCAGCCCCTAGAGCACCCACTCCACCAAGGCAAGATGCACCCATGAACCTAAGTGATGGGCGATTCCCAGCCCAAGACCCATACTTTCAGCCGCGTCTTCCTCGTGATCATCCCTGGTACCATCTCGGACATAGGCGTCAAGGAGAAGAACCACATCGCCCAGTCTATGGGGTACCCCCTCCACCTCCCATTGGTATGACTCGTGAAGAAAGGAGACGCCTAGAGCAAGAACAACCTCCCCAACCACTCCAAGAAGAAGAAGAAGAAGAGACCGATCCAATGGAAGATCCATCGGAAGACGATAATGCTAGGAGCGTTGCCTCTAGCCAACCTGGACGCCGCTCACCCTCGCCACCACCATCACCACCAGCCCCTAGAGCACCCACTCCACCAAGGCAAGATGCACCCATGAACCTAAGTGATGGGCGATTCCCAGCCCAAGACCCATACTTTCAGCCGCGTCTTCCTCGTGATCATCCCTGGTACCATCTCGGACATAGGCGTCAAGGAGAAGAACCACATCGCCCAGTCTATGGGGTACCCCCTCCACCTCCCATTGGTATGACTCGTGAAGAAAGGGAGAGGGTGTGGGGAATAGCAAACGGATTAAGGGATGCTAGAGTAAGGGTAAGGACTCAAGAGGTGATGATGGAAAGGGCCTTAGGAGTTATGGATCGAACGGGGGATTATGCGAGTTTGGCGATATCAGAAGTTCGACGAGTTAATGAGGTGATATTTATTATGGGATGTGTGCTTACGGCTGTTTGCACTCTCGTGGTAACTCTCATGCTTAGGAAGTAAACCTAAGAGCTTCCTTATTTATGAACTTATATGATGTATGAACGTTTGTACTTTGTTTCACTTTCTTGAACTTTCTAGCTTTTGTGTGACGATGATCACATAGTATTTGGCATGTAGCAATTTTGTGAACTCATCTTGAATGATATATATGTATGCTTAATGCCTCTCTATGGTTACATGATGTGCTATCCTTGTTACGATATAGTTATCTCTATTATAAACGTTGTAGTTACAGCGGGAAATCAGTTTTGACCACTTTTAGTAGAACGGCCATATCTGGAGTTCTACTTCGTCTTTTGACCTGATTCCAATTGGAGGTGAAACTTAACTCATAGGGATACGTTTTATATTTTATGAGTTTTGCCCAGATCGTCCATCTTAAGCCACTTTTACGTGCTCCAAGTTCGTACTCAGATTCTGTAATCCTCATGGCTAACCTAGAAAGCATGGTTGATAAATTTTAGAATTTACCTAACCATTTATTTACTCATAATGACAAATGCGTCGTGATTATAAAAAGGAATATGAATCGGGTTATACATATACATATGTGTGCAAACGAGCCCTCTATGCACTAAATAACTTTAGATGTACTCGTGTGAGATCAAGAAGTCGTGAGTCGAGCTTATGTCATATGATTCAATACACGAATAACTAAACTATATTATCCTTTGTAGAGACATGGCACCACGAAGGACCGGCGGAGAAACAAGTGAAGAGGCCCAGCGAAGAGCCGAGTTAGCTGAGCTTATCTCCCAGCAAATCAATGCCGCCATGCCAAACATTGCCACCCAAATTGCGGAGAATGTGACCGCTACACTCAACACGGCTAGAAGACAAGATGGAGGAGGAAACACTATTGACAGGAATGCCTACAAGGCTTTCACGTCTTGCAATCCCAAGGAGTTTCACGGGACAGAAGGTCCTGTTGGATTGCTCACTTGGTTCCAAAGCATGGAAGCCAACTTGAACATCATTGATTGTGCACCGGCTGACCGTGTTAAGTGTAACATCCCAAACTTTTATTTAATGTTTGACTATTGCCGTTAAGTCAAATTGGGGTGTCGTTAAGTCCTTACTTAATATCTGAATGTAGTTATGTGTGGTTAACGCAGATAAAGTAGTTAGGTTTAAGAGCCTAAATTTTAATGACGTATAAAAGTGTGATTAATGTCGCGTAAAGGCTATGTAGTGCCTTTTAATGAAGGGCTAATGTTGTATATGGTCAATAATGCAGTTTGTGACCAATAATGAAGGGTTTAGAAGTTCAAGGGCTGATTTTGACTTAGGTTGAAACCTAAAAACGGGATTAGGGGTTTTGATAAGTGTAATTAGGTCTACTTTGGCAGCCATTATCAAATAATTAAGCAAATAATCCTTTCTTGAATCCTAGAGCAATTAATCTAGTTTTTGGGTCTAACAATTGTGTGTTTTGGTGTTGTAATCAATCGATCATCGAGTCAAGCAGGTAATCATTGATATATTGATTGTATTTTCAGATTTAGAGGTTGATATTTATGAATCAAATCTGATTAAAAAGGGTTTATGCAAGTAATTAGGGTTTATGTGGTGTTTTGGGGTAATTAACATCGAATGTGATGTTAAACGAGTCTATGATCGATCCAGTTAATCAAGAGATGTTTATTTGTGTCAAAAACATGTTTGGAAGGAAGTCTTGATCGATCAAAATCTGGAAAATCGAAGAACTTAGTCATTTTATGAATTCTGGTCGAATCTGATGTTAAATTCGTTTTCTGGTGCCATCTTCGTTTGACAAAACGAAGATCATTTTCGTTTGGGCTATATTCGTTCAAGCCTAAAGTCGTTTGATGAAGCCTAAGTTCGTTCAAAGTTATTTTCGTAACATGAATCCAAACGAAGTTATGGTCTAAATTCGTAAGTTGTAAAGTAACGAAGTTAATACTTAAGTTCGTAAGAACAGAGTAAACGAAGTTTAAGTTCGTACGAAGGTTATCTTCGTTAGGTGTAATTCTGAAATTTTACGTAGTCAGTCTTAAGTTCGTACGAGGGTCCATTTAAGGTCCTAAATGACTTATACTTTATATGTTAATGTGCGATAGGTGTCGGGAAGTACTGATAAGCATTATTAGCTACTTGTTTGTGCGCGTACGATACTATCAGGTAAGATACACTACTTTTGTCACGCTGGGGGACCAACTAAAAGCAGGTTTCAAACTTACATACTTCCAATTGGTAACTTATAATGCATGTGGACTTATGGGGTTACTTGGGAGGTATTATGGGATTACGTAGTTGACCATGAGACCTGAAATGCAGTCCCTAATGTAGTGATCTATTATGCAGTTATGTAGTATAATGAAGTATTGCTTAATGTAGTATGACGCTATGCAGTTGATGTAGTCTAATGAAGTATTGTATTATGCAAGAAATGTCGAAATGAAGTTGATGTATGTTGTGTGCATGTTTGTATGGCTTGAACACCTAGTGCACTAGACTTGCTAGGTTGCCATGTCACTTGCACGTTTAAGGGCCCAAAACGTAAAAGCAGTAACGCAGTAAATGTTTAGGTAATGCAGTCACCTGGACTAAATAACGTAGGTTCGAGCTCGTTAAACATTGATGCAGTAAAGTGTTAAGCTTAACCCGTACAAGTCTTAGCCGGATGAGTACGCTAACGCAGTTGTTGCTTGGGTGGCTCCTAGCAACGTGGTCACACGCAGTTTGAGTAATTAACGGAGGATTGACCCCCTCAGGATTTTGGATTACTCTCGGATTGGCTTGCCATTCCTTAACGACGTACGATGGGTGGCCTTTTGGTGAACCATCAAGTCGGGTGCAATGTAGAGCACACTTAATGCAGTTAATAACGTAGTAAAGCAGAAATGTAGAAAGCAGATATGTGGATAATGAAGTAATGCAGGATAGGCACATTTAGGATGATTATCCTAATTGATACGAAGTTGAAATGCAGTATATGTGTGAACGTGTGATGTGTGTTGTGCCTACTAAAACTTGTCTAATAATGAAGATTGTTTTAATTGGACAAATGCTTTTAATTAAGTGTTATCTTACTTAGCTATTTTAATAGCTAACACTTGTTTCTCTTAATGTGGTTGTTCCCTCAGGTTTAGCTTGAAGGAATTATATGCAGAACGAGTGAGGCTTGGGTAGATGCAATGCAGGAGCCTTAGCTACCCTATAGACGCTTTGTTTAGACATTTGTTTACATTCTGTACTTAATGTCGAATTTATGTAATGACGTTTGGACGGTTGTTTTATGTTGGGCAACTGTTGGGTTTTCCTTTGAACTATTCTATGATGTCGCAAGTAACACCAACTAAATGCAGAAACCAAAATGTTTTATTGGTTTTGACTTTTAAGGTCCTTTCTTCCGCAATATGACACCGTTAGGTGAAAAGTTTTTGAAAACCCATATTTTTAAACGACGGGTGTTACAAGTTGGTATCAGAGAAGTAGTTTAAGTGAACCAAGGCCTATTGACCATAGGATTTGGACTTAAACTTAAGGTGTGCATGCTAGGTACTCGTAGGATGCCTTAGCTAAAGATGACATGTGATGTAGGATGGGTTGGGATGAGTGCGAGTGTTGTAGGGCTTATGAGATGTTTACGTTACGGAGTTATGTTTTAGCCTTATCTCGACGAGCTTTTGTTTTATTTTACGCTTATCGACTCCACCATTTTATTGAAGGAAAATGGTAAACACTCGCAACCGCAACATCCAACGAGACGGAGCTACTGCTAGCGTTACTCCACCTGTCCATCCGGGTGCAGGCGCTTCTAATGCCGCTAATGCTGCTGCTAATGCTAATGTGAATCGTGTGAACCCCCGCCGTGTTAATCAACCAGGCTCATTGGGTCCGATGCCTCCACCACCTGGCAATCCTCTGAGAGTTAACGATGTAGCAGTGGATCAGATTCCCAATCAGACGGAGATGTATAATCTTGTGCTAACTCTTCAGGCCCAGTTGGCCCAAACACAGGAACAGTTGAATCAGGCGTTGGCAGCTAACGCAGAAGGAACTGGTAACAGTCACTCTGTGCCTTCTCATCACACTGAGCCGCCGGTCGATGATGTTGTTATTCCTCATGCTAACGTTAATGTGGTTCCTCCTAATGATGTTCGCGCCCCTCGATTCAAGTTTGAAAGTTTCCAGAAGTGTGGAGCTCAGAAATTTTATGGAACACTTAATGCAGTAGGTTGCATGGAATGGCTTGATGATACTGAGATGGTTTTCGAAGCTTGTGATTGTCCCGAGGATAAGAAAGTGTTGTGTGCTAGTAGGATGTTGAAAGAAGGTGCTCGAGACTGGTGGAAGAGCATGACTATTTCGATGACTCCGGCTATGGTAACTGCTATTACATGGGCTGACTTTAAGCAGAAATTCATTGAGGAATATATTGGAGTACATGAGCAGCGTAAAATGGAAAAAGAGTTCCGTGCTTTGACAGCTGAAGTTGGCAAAATTAATGATTATGCTCGTTCCTTTCTGGAGAAGATGAAGTTCGTAGGCCATCTGTTCCGTACTGATGCGGATCAGGTTGCTTGCTATGTTGATGGTTTGCCTCCGAGTTATCGAGGTATCTGCAGGCAGCACAAGACTCTAACTGAAGCAATCAAGGAGTCTAAAAAGCTTGATGATGATTTCGCTTCGGACAAGAAAGTAGTTGAGAAAGTCGACGACAAGAAAGTAGTTGAGAAAGTCGACGACAAGAAAGTGGGATTTAAAAGAAGGTCAAATTGGTCTTCCAATAACAATAATAATAAGAAGTTCCGCGGAAATTCTAGCTCAAGCGGTGACAAAGATAAGAAGAAGAAGGGATCGTGGTGTGCTTCATGCAAGAGTGTGCATGAAGGTACATGTTCCGACAAGACTAGAAGGTGCCATAATTGTGGGAAGTCAGGACACCTTGCAGCTGAATGCAGCGACAAAGCTCGTTGTTATAAGTGTCAAGAAACGGGTCATCTCATTGCCAATTGCCCACAGATGAAGAATGTTGGAAAGAAGACCACCACGACAGCAACAAAAGTGAGAGCTCTTCAAATGACGATTGATGACGCAAGGAACAACGATGAAGTGGTAAGTGGTACTTTCCTTGTTAACTCAAAGCCTGCCTCTGTTTTATTTGATTCAGGTGCAAATAGGTCGTTTGTGTCCACATTATTTGCTCCTAAGCTAGGAAGAGTCACTACTCCCTTAGATTGTTCATTAGAGGTAGAAATTGCTAATGGTACGGTTAATAATATACGTGTGGGTTATGACGATTGTGAGATTGAGATTGAAGGTTGTTCTTTTCCGGTCCAACTATTGCCTACTACTTTAGGTGGTTTTGATGTAGTGATTGGTATGGATTGGTTGGCTAGAAATGAAGCTAGTATTTTATGTTCTCAAAAGATAATTCGTTTGCCTATATCCGAGGGTAAAGTGATAACGGTGTATGGAGACAAGAAGGGAGGAGGAATAAAGATAATTAGTATGATGAAAGCTATTAAATGTATAAGGAAAAACAAGAGCCATTTCTTGGCTTATGTCATTGATGCAAGAAAAGAGAAGTCTCCAATCGCTAGTGTTGAAGTAGTATCCAATTTCCCCGATGTGTTTCCCGATGATCTACCAGGTATTCCTCCCGATCGTGAAGTTACTTTTCAGATAGATCTTATTCCCGGTGCTACACCCGTTGCTAAAGCACCTTACAGATTAGCTCCTACAGAAATGAAGGAATTAATGACGCAACTACAGGAGTTACTTGACAAAGGGTTCATACAACCTAGTTCCTCGCCTTGGGGAGCTCCGGTTCTCTTTGTTAAGAAGAAGGACGGATCAATGCGCATGTGTATTGACTACCGTGAGTTGAACAAACGAACGGTCAAGAATAAGTATCCTCTCCCGAGAATTGATGATCTTTTTGACCAACTACATGGTGCTTCGTATTTTTCAAAGATTGATTTGAGGTCCGGTTACCATCAGTTAAAGGTAAAGAAGGAAGATGTAGCAAAGACGGCTTTCCGGACTAGATATGGTCATTATGAGTTTTTGGTCATGCCATTTGGGTTGACCAATGCTCCAGCCGCGTTTATGGACTTAATGAATCGGGTATGCCGTCCCTTTCTAGATCATTTTGTTATAGTGTTTATTGACGATATTTTGATCTACTCTAAGTCAGAGGATGAACATCGTGAGCATTTGAAAGCAGTTTTGGAGGTGTTGAGGGAGAAGAAGTTGTACGCAAAGTTTTCTAAATGTGAGTTTTGGCTCCGAGAAGTGCAGTTTCTTGGTCATGTTATTACATCGGAAGGTATTAAAGTAGATCCTTCAAAGATTGAAGCTGTTTCAAAGTGGGAACAGCCAAGGACTCCTACCGAGATTAAGAGTTTTCTTGGTTTGGCTGGGTATTATAGAAGGTTTATTCAGGATTTTTCCCGAATAGCCAAGCCTATGACGGAATTAACAAAGAAGGGTGTGAAGTACGAGTGGACTGAAAAGCAGGAAAATGCATTCCAAACGTTGAAAAAGAAGTTGTGTGAAGCTCCTATCCTTGCCTTGCCTGAAGGTACTGATGATTTAGTGGTATATAGCGATGCTTCTATTACGGGTTTGGGTTGTGTCTTAATGCAGAGAGACAAAGTGATTGCCTATGCTTCACGTCAGTTGAAGCCTCATGAGAAGAATTACCCTACCCATGATCTTGAGTTAGCGGCGGTTGTGTTTGCATTGAAATTATGGAGACATTACTTATATGGCACTAAATGTACACTATACACCGACCATAAGAGTTTACAATATATGTTTACTCAAAAGGAGATGAATGTGAGACAAAGAAGGTGGATGGAGTTACTTAAAGACTATGATTGTGAAATCAAATACCATCCGGGTAAAGCCAATGTAGTGGCGGATGCACTAAGTAGGAAAGTGCAAGGCTCTTCTTGTAAGTTGATGAGCATGCAAGTTCAGGCCAAGTCGGGTCTATTAGATCGAATTAAAGAAGCACAAGAGATGGCATTAATGAAGGATAATATTGATAACGAGAGTATTGGGAAGAAGAGACGACTTGTGATGGAGACTAATAGCCGTGGGTTTAAAACATACAAGGGTCGCATTTGGGTGCCACTGCTTGGTGGTAACCGAGAGTTGATCCTTGAAGAGGTCCATAGAAGTAGGTATTCGATGCATCCCGGTGTCACCAAAATGTATGCAGATTTGAAGCCGATTTATTGGTGGCCGGATATTAAAGGTGAAGTAGCTCATTTTGTAGCAAAGTGTTTGACGTGTGCAAGAGTGAAGACGGACCATCAAAAGCCGTATGGTTTGTTGCATCAATTAGAAATTCCCGAGTGGAAATGGGATCATATTACCATGGACTTTGTAACGAAGCTACCTAAAACGCCGAAAGGGAATGATATGATATGGGTGATTGTAGATAGATTGACGAAGAGTGCTCATTTTCTAGCTACCCGACAAGATGTGCCTTTAACGAAGATGGCAAAGATGTACATTGATGAAGTAGTTGCGAAACATGGAGTTCCTTTATCTATTGTTTCGGATCGAGACTCGAGGTTTGTGTCAAACTTTTGGAAGGGTCTTCAACGGGAGTTGGGTAGTAGAATAAATTTGAGTACCGCCTACCATCCCCAAACCGATGGGCAAAGTGAGAGAACCATTCAAACCTTGGAGGATATGTTGAGAACGTGTGTACTCGAATACGGTGGAGCATGGGATGAACACTTGAAGTTGGTTGAATTTGCTTATAATAATAGTCACCATGCAAGTATTGGAATGCCACCATTTGAAATGTTATATGGAAGGAGATGTAGGACCCCCAGTTGTTGGATGGAGCCCGGTGAAAAGCAGTTGACCGGTCCCGAAATTATTGAAATTACCTCTGAAAAGGTTAATGTAGCTAAAGAAGCCTTACGTGTGGCAAGAGAAAGGCAGAAAACATATGCAGATAAGAAAAGGAGACCGATTGAGTTTAATGTGGGTGATTTAGTGATGCTGAAAGTATCACCTTGGAAAGGAGTTATCCGATTTGGAAAGAAGGGAAAGTTGAGTCCAAGATTTATTGGACCTTTTAAAGTGGTGAAGCGCATTAAAGATGTGGCATATCAGTTGGAATTACCTCCAGAATTGGATGGAATTCACAACACCTTTCATGTATCCTACTTGAGGAAATGTTTAGCAGAGGAGTCAAGTGTGATTCCTATTAAAGACGTGAGTATTGACCCAATGAAGAGAATAGTAGACGAACCGGTAGCGATACTTGGAAGAAAGCAAAAGAAGTTACGCAGGAAAGTGATAGACCTTGTTTTGATAAAGTGGAAACATAATCATGGAGAAAGCTTGACTTGGGAAACTGAAGCGGTAATGAAGGAGAAATATCCCGAGTTGTTCCTATCTGATGAGATTCCGGGGACGGAATCCTCTTAAGGGGGAGGTAATTGTAACATCCCAAACTTTTATTTAATGTTTGACTATTGCCGTTAAGTCAAATTGGGGTGTCGTTAAGTCCTTACTTAATATCTGAATGTAGTTATGTGTGGTTAACGCAGATAAAGTAGTTAGGTTTAAGAGCCTAAATTTTAATGACGTATAAAAGTGTGATTAATGTCGCGTAAAGGCTATGTAGTGCCTTTTAATGAAGGGCTAATGTTGTATATGGTCAATAATGCAGTTTGTGACCAATAATGAAGGGTTTAGAAGTTCAAGGGCTGATTTTGACTTAGGTTGAAACCTAAAAACGGGATTAGGGGTTTTGATAAGTGTAATTAGGTCTACTTTGGCAGCCATTATCAAATAATTAAGCAAATAATCCTTTCTTGAATCCTAGAGCAATTAATCTAGTTTTTGGGTCTAACAATTGTGTGTTTTGGTGTTGTAATCAATCGATCATCGAGTCAAGCAGGTAATCATTGATATATTGATTGTATTTTCAGATTTAGAGGTTGATATTTATGAATCAAATCTGATTAAAAAGGGTTTATGCAAGTAATTAGGGTTTATGTGGTGTTTTGGGGTAATTAACATCGAATGTGATGTTAAACGAGTCTATGATCGATCCAGTTAATCAAGAGATGTTTATTTGTGTCAAAAACATGTTTGGAAGGAAGTCTTGATCGATCAAAATCTGGAAAATCGAAGAACTTAGTCATTTTATGAATTCTGGTCGAATCTGATGTTAAATTCGTTTTCTGGTGCCATCTTCGTTTGACAAAACGAAGATCATTTTCGTTTGGGCTATATTCGTTCAAGCCTAAAGTCGTTTGATGAAGCCTAAGTTCGTTCAAAGTTATTTTCGTAACATGAATCCAAACGAAGTTATGGTCTAAATTCGTAAGTTGTAAAGTAACGAAGTTAATACTTAAGTTCGTAAGAACAGAGTAAACGAAGTTTAAGTTCGTACGAAGGTTATCTTCGTTAGGTGTAATTCTGAAATTTTACGTAGTCAGTCTTAAGTTCGTACGAGGGTCCATTTAAGGTCCTAAATGACTTATACTTTATATGTTAATGTGCGATAGGTGTCGGGAAGTACTGATAAGCATTATTAGCTACTTGTTTGTGCGCGTACGATACTATCAGGTAAGATACACTACTTTTGTCACGCTGGGGGACCAACTAAAAGCAGGTTTCAAACTTACATACTTCCAATTGGTAACTTATAATGCATGTGGACTTATGGGGTTACTTGGGAGGTATTATGGGATTACGTAGTTGACCATGAGACCTGAAATGCAGTCCCTAATGTAGTGATCTATTATGCAGTTATGTAGTATAACAAAGTATTGCTTAATGTAGTATGACGCTATGCAGTTGATGTAGTCTAATGAAGTATTGTATTATGCAAGAAATGTCGAAATGAAGTTGATGTATGTTGTGTGCATGTTTGTATGGCTTGAACACCTAGTGCACTAGACTTGCTAGGTTGCCATGTCACTTGCACGTTTAAGGGCCCAAAACGTAAAAGCAGTAACGCAGTAAATGTTTAGGTAATGCAGTCACCTGGACTAAATAACGTAGGTTCGAGCTCGTTAAACATTGATGCAGTAAAGTGTTAAGCTTAACCCGTACAATTCTTAGCCGGATGAGTACGCTAACGCAGTTGTTGCTTGGGTGGCTCCTAGCAACGTGGTCACACGCAGTTTGAGTAATTAACGGAGGATTGACCCCCTCAGGATTTTGGATTACTCTCGGATTGGCTTGCCATTCCTTAACGACGTACGATGGGTGGCCTTTTGGTGAACCATCAAGTCGGGTGCAATGTAGAGCACACTTAATGCAGTTAATAACGTAGTAAAGCAGAAATGTAGAAAGCAGATATGTGGATAATGAAGTAATGCAGGATAGGCACATTTAGGATGATTATCCTAATTGATACGAAGTTGAAATGCAGTATATGTGTGAACGTGTGATGTGTGTTGTGCCTACTAAAACTTGTCTAATAATGAAGATTGTTTTAATTGGACAAATGCTTTTAATTAAGTGTTATCTTACTTAGCTATTTTAATAGCTAACACTTGTTTCTCTTAATGTGGTTGTTCCCTCAGGTTTAGCTTGAAGGAATTATATGCAGAACGAGTGAGGCTTGGGTAGATGCAATGCAGGAGCCTTAGCTACCCTATAGACGCTTTGTTTAGACATTTGTTTACATTCTGTACTTAATGTCGAATTTATGTAATGACGTTTGGACGGTTGTTTTATGTTGGGCAACTGTTGGGTTTTCCTTTGAACTATTCTATGATGTCGCAAGTAACACCAACAAAATGCAGAAACCAAAATGTTTTATTGGTTTTGACTTTTAAGGTCCTTTCTTCCGCAATATGACACCGTTAGGTGAAAAGTTTTTGAAAACCCATATTTTTAAACGACGGGTGTTACATTAAGTTTGCTGCTAGTAAGCTTCAAGGAAGAGCTCTTACTTGGTGGAATCTCCAAGCGACTACTAGAGGTCCTGCAGCAGTCAATGCTTTGACTTGGGAGTAGTTTAAGGAAGATATGAAGCGCGAGTATTGTCCACGAGAGGAGGTACAAAAACTGGAGATGGAATTCTGGAACCATGCCATGAGAGGGCTGGAATTGGAGGCCTATGTGATCCGATTCCATGAGTTGAGCGTGTTGGTGCCGGAGATGGTAACCCCTGTGGCTAAGAAGGTTGAGAGGTTCATCTATGGATTGGCACCTGAAGTTAGGTTGATGGTCACTGCTGCAAGCCCTACCACCCTTGAGCAGGCTATAAGTTTGGCAACCAGGCTAGTGAATGACTTGGTTAGACGTGGGAATTACACGAGAGGCGAATCAAGTTCGAGACAAGGAGGAGGAAACCGGTTTGGTGATCGCAAGGGGAATGGGCCGGATAAGAGGCAAAAGATTGTGAGAAACTATGGAGTTGTGGATGCTAACCCCAATCCAAATCGTGGCATGCCTCCAAGGTGCAACCAATGCGGTTATAACCACCTGGGTGAATGCAGACGTTGCACAACTTGCAACTGAATGGGGCACCTTGCCGCTCACTGTCGGAATGGACCAAGGTTGGGAGGAAACCCCGGGGGATGTCACGAATGTGGAAGTACGAATCATTGGAGGAATGCTTATCCTAGGTTGAGAAGAGCACAAGGCAACCGTGGAAATGGAAATGGTAACCGTGGCAATTTTAGGAATGTTGGGAATCGCGGGAACCAAGCAAACCGAGGAAACAATGGAAATCAGGTCAACCGAGGAAATGTTGGGAATCAAGCTAATATGGGGAATCAAGGCAACAACGTTAACCAAGGGAATCGTGGAAATCAAGGAGGCCAAGCTCGAGGAAGGGTATACGCCATGGGAGCTAATGAGGCACGTGATGACCTTAATGTCATCGTAGGTACGTTCCCACTAAATAATTGTTGATGCATGTTGATGTGACAACAGCAACTGAGATTTGATTATGTCTTATTCATGTATATGTAATTAATAGATTATGGACTTCGTGTTTTAGTAATGATTGATTACATGTTTTGGTGTTTTATATATGTTTATATATGATGTTTGTTATGTATGATATACAAGAACAAACGTAATATATGTTAGGTTCCTTATATGTTAAGTAATTGGAAAATAACAAACGGATTACAGCTAACGAAGATAAACTTCGTTATGCTCGAACGAAGATTATCTTCGTTCTAAGGGCTGGGCTGCTAAGTTCGTTAGAACAAAGCCCAGCAAGCCCAATATCAATTGAACATATATAAACGACTGAAAAACCTAAATTGAGTTGAACCAGTCGATTAAACACACACCAAACATCTTCTAAGTTCGTTGGCAATCATTAGCAAACGAAAATAGAGTAATTAAGGCTGTTAACAATCTTGTTAATTAGCAATAATCTAGATAACTAATAAAACAGTTATCTCGTGAGGATTCCGCACTCACGACATAACCATAGACGATCTCGAGAGCGATCCAGAGCTATCGAGGGACTCACAAGTGGTATCAGAGCCATTCGATATCTTATCGAAGGTTTCAGATCGTCTGTTTGATTCTTTATATGCTGTGACATTCGATGTGACAACTCGTAATTAATTAACATCGGGTTAGTCCTAATCTCAATTAGACAGTCATTTGACGTGGAACTTATTAGACTTTTGGACTTTTGACTTAGTCAAATTAGACGTATCTTGATGACGTAGACTATTAGCTATCTAGACGAATGCCGAGTCTTTAAAAATAACTTTAAATTAATATTTAAAGGTTATGTCTTGCACAAGATAATTAGACTGTCTAGACTTAATATTATAAAGTTCCCTTTTGACGAAACTCCAAACTGCATCTTGAGAAACAAGAACTTGAGACCAAAGTTCTTGAACTGAGCAAGACTGTCAGACAACTTCAAGTTGAAAAGACCAATGAGATGTTTCGAGCAA
>CM067169.1:64564776-64602102 GCA_034093135.1 Erigeron breviscapus
TTAAAGAGCTTCAAAGGCAATCACATCTTCTTTGTATCTTTGCATTGCATTCAGGAAATGGTTGTAGAGAAAGATAATGTCATCAACTGGCAGCAACTTGAACTGGGCTTCTGTAAATCTGTACATCTTGTTGTTATCTCTTTTCACATGAAAGCAAGGGACAGAGATAGAAACCTGTTTAATCAAGATAACTCTGACAAGCACCAGAATCTTATGGTTTCTTTGTTCTTCAAGAAGCTTTGGATTGTATTGTTTGGTGAGTTTAAGAAGCTCTTTGTATTCTTCAACCTGTCTAGCTTCCTTAAACTTGTACATCGAATCCAATTTTGGTCTCTTGGTTTTGGTTACTTTGGTAGCTCCACAAAAAATCGGATAAGCTCTTTCTTCCAGAAACCTAGACTTCTTAGCTGCCTCCTTTGGCTTAACACCCAGCGCAACCATTCTTTCTTTATCCCTCAAGAAGTATCCCCGATTAACGAACCTCCTTTGTTCTTCAGTCAATTCTGTTGGAAAGTAATCAGGAAGAACTTCCTCGAATATGATTGCTTCTTTTAACACTTGTTTATATGTTGATTTCTTGAAATTCTAAGATGCAGCCTCAGGAGTCTTTCTCAATTCGTCAAAACTATTGAAGTCTTCAAACGTGTAATGTTGTGGAGTTGTGAAACCATGAGTAGAAGATTCTCCAACTTCTTTTCTGCTTGAAGAGCCTGTTTCAAAGTAATCAAGGTCTGGAAATTCTTCAAATACAGGTTCTTCATCACCTTCTACATTTGCTGGAGTCTAAACTATTTCTGGCTCATATAATATTACATTATCTTTTCTCGCCTCAGCTTCTGCTTCATTTTCTGCATATTCAACAACTTCATCCTCTAAAACAAACCCTTCTTCTTCATCAACTACAACATTCTCATTTTCTTCATCCTCTTCATCATCAGAATCAGCTCCAAACACTTCATTAAACTTTCTTTTAATTTCAGCGATTCTTTCAATCTCCTGTGGGTCATCATCATTATTTCTTTTATTGAATCTTTCAGTGAAACCTTCAACCATTTGATCAACTTCTCTTTGAGTTTCATCGGCAAGTTCTTTCGATCTTCTTTCAGATCTAGCTCTAACAACAGCTAGTCTTTCAATTTTAGCCTGATCCTCTTCAATCACATCTTGGTTTCCACCCTCCGTTCTTTCTTGCATCACTACATCTTCAACATTCACATCAACTCTTGCCGAAGATTTATCAATATTAGTTTGACCTTCTCCTTGGTTCTCCCCCTCGGGGTGATCATCAGAATCAGGATCATCCCGTCGAGAAGCAATCGATGCCGGTCGGCAAGATTCTAAAGCTAACAACCTTAACTCAAATGCAGTAAGTTTCGCATCAGATTCAGCCTTTTGTTTTTCAACTTGCTCTTGCAATTCTTTGACCCTTCTTTCGTAAGCAATTTCTCTTTCCCGCACCTCAAGAGAATTCAACACACTCTTTTCCGTCATAGTCAACAAATCTCCTTCCGAACATAGAATGTTAAGTAAAACTTCACATGCTTGATCTTTGGTTGGAAGATTTATTGTGGTTGATGATGTTTGAATAGGTGTTGGTGTTCTTTGTGTTTGTGTAGGAGGTGGAGTAACCAACCCGGGGGTTGTTTGCACACTTGTGGTGTGACCTAAATTTAGCGTAGCTGATTCAGGATTTCCTGCAGATCCTCGGGTTATACCCTCACCAGTAGTTTCGGATTCAGTGGCTTTGCAACCAGAATCGGGTTGTGTCCTAGACTGTGATAAATCATTGTCCGGGACTTGTTGTAGGGTAACACCTCTAACAACACCTGTCTTGTTTAGAGGTTCTTGTCCTCAATGGAAGAAACGGTTTCTGAACTGGATAGACAGACAGAAGAACGGAAAACTTTTGAGGAAATCATACAAAGATGGTCCTGAAATTCCGAAGAACCCAGTTAATGGAGAAGCTTTACCTGAAGAGAGTTGGAATGCAGATCAGAAAAATAGAGTTGAGGCCGATCAAAGTGCAATTGCCTATCTTTACCAAGCACTTCCTGATGACATTTACTGCAATGTGGACTCCTATGAAACAGGAAAAGACATATGGGATGAAGTGGAGAAGCAGATGGAAGGATCTGATGTGTCAAACACCATAAGGTTGTCAACTGTTCTGAACATGTATGAAACTTTCAAGCAACAGAAGGGTGAACCATTGGACGAAGTATATATCAGATTCTGCAATGTCATCAATGAGCTTAGAAAGAATGATGTGAAGAGAACCAATATGGAACTGAGCATCAAATTCATCAAAAATCTAGAAGAAGAATGGCAAGTGTATGGAACCCAACTCAACCAACAATCAGACTTTGGGAAACTCACCTATCACACTCTGTATGAGAAGCTGAAACTGAACATTGATGATGTGTTGAGAATCCAGAAGAAGAAAGAAGAAAGTGTCCAGTCCGATCCACTGGCCTTGATTGCTGAGAAGAAGACTTCAAGAGTGTCTAGACACAGCTTTGTTGAAGTTAAAACTGATTCTGATTCGAGTGAGATGAGTGATTCTGATCTGGATGAGAAACAGAAAGAGATGTACAAAGAACTCGCTTATTTCACTAAGGCTTTCAAGAAGAAATTCTTCAAGAAGAAACCAACAAACAATCAGCTTAGGACTTCATCAGTCTCTTCGTATGCAAAAAATGCGAATGCTCCTAAGTTTGATCAGAAGAAAGATTTTATTGGTGGTGAGAAGAAGTATGACAATCAGAAGAAGTTTGAGAAGAAGGTCATGGATAAGAGGACTGAAGACAAGAAATGTTACAACTGCGGTCTTCCTGGACACTTTGCCATCAACTGCACTAAACCTCGACAAAAGAACTCCGAGTACTATAAGTACAAACTTTTGCTGGCAAGACAAGAGGAAAGTGGAATTGCTCTTCTCGCTGAGGATGACAAGTGGTTACATCTTTCTAATGAGGAGACAGATGAACTTGCAGCGAATGTGTGCTTTATGACGAAGATCAAGAAATCAAAGGAGTTGGATGATGCTGAGGAAAGCTCTTCTGAAGTCGAGGATGAGGTAATCTCTTTTCCAAAATCAGTGTTAAAACACTATATGGATATGAGTGAAACAGCAAGGAAAGATTGCAGGGGGTTGAGTAAAAAGAATTTAAAATTAAAGAAAGATTTGGAAGACAAAGAAAAAGATTTTCAAAGTAAATTTCATTTACTTCAAAAGGAATTTGAGAATTTGAAATCTGAAAAATCGGCAGTCACTTTTACTCCAAACTCCGAACTGCATCTTGAAAAACAAGAACTTGAGACCAAAGTTCTTGAACTGAGCAAGGCCGTCAAACAACTTCAAGTCGAAAAGACCAACGAGATGTTTCGAGCAAATGCTTTGGCTGAGGACATTGAGTCTTTAAATGTTAAAATGAAAGAATCTATCCCTGATGTGAAGGAATTTGAAAACAAATTTCTGACCTAAAATATGAGTGTTGTATAAAAGATTCTCTTAAACAAAAACTTGTATAAGATTAATCGTTCATATCAACAAATCTTTTTGAATAGGCCAAGAAATTCGAAAACAATATTCACTTCAGGGTTGAGTTATGAGAATCCAAAACTTTTGCTCGAAGCACAAGAAGAAGTCCCATCTTTATATAAGGAATCTTATTTAAGATGTGGGATGACTGACCAGTTTGTGAGACCGACTGATAGTGATTTTGAGGCTGAGGATTTTCTAAAGAAGGGTGCAAAAGTCTATTTTAACTATGAGTTAATGGATGAGTCATATGATTTCTTCAGTCACCCTGCACATAAAATGGAAAAACAAGATGATGAAAAAGAAAATCATGAGGCTATAATTCCTGAAATTCTTGAGTGTTTTAATGAAAAACCTCTAGAAGAAAATTTTCCAATTCCAAAAGCTAAAAACTTGAGACCGTATGTCCCAGAAAAAGTTTTGGAAAAGGTAATAGAGGATATGCAAAAGACTCTTGATGAAAAGCAATCTTTGATAGAAAATTTGAAGACTCAAAATCACTGTGTCATTGACCAACCAAGTTCTGAATCTAAAGTTTGTGAACAACCTGGGTGTTCTATTTGTGAGGTGCTGAATACTTCAACTCAAACTGACTATTCTATGAGTGAAAATGTGAATGCATCTGTGCAAAATGAGTGTGAAGCTATTCATGTGTCTGTTCAAACTGAAAATGATCTAAATGATTGTGATCTAGATGAATTCCATGATGCTCTTGATGTTGATGATTATTTTTTCCCGACTGTTTCTGAGACCAAGTCCTTTACCATGTTTTCTTAGGGAACTCAATCATACTTGAATGAAATTGATGCTTTCAAACAAAAGTTTGAAAAAGAAAAGGAACAAAAGGTGAAAGTGCTAAAGGAACTTAATGATCTAAAAGTTGAATTACAATTTTTAGAAAATAGCACTTCAATCTTTTAAAGAGAAAGAGAAAGCATCAATTCCACTCAAGAAAAGTCCATGTTCAACTAAGATAAGTGAAGTTAATGCGAAGTTGGAAACTGAAGATATGTCAAATTATTTGGAAGGAAATCATGATTTTGATCCTGAATTTGAAAAACATTTTGTTCAAAAGGAGGAAAAACTTGATTTTTATCTAAAGAAGATTCCAAAGTCACACTCTTCACAACCTTCCCCATTTGATGAGTTTCAAAAACCAAAGACCGAACCATTACCCAAAACTGTTTCAAAACCAAAGACCGAACCATTACCCAAAACTGTTTCAAAACCAAAGACCGAACCATTACCCAAAACTGTTTCAAAACCAAAGCCCGAACCATTACCCAAGACTGTTTCAAAACCAAAGACCGAACCATTACCCAAGACTGTTTCAAAACCAAAGACCGAACCATTACCCAAAACTGTTTCAAAACCAAAGACCGAACCATTACCCAAAACTGTTTCAAAACCAAAGCCCGAACCATTACCCAAGACTGTTTCAAAACCAAAGACCGAACCATTACCCAAGACTGTTTCAAAACCAAAGACCGAACCATTACCCAAAACTGTTTCAAAACCAAAGACCGAACCATTACCCAAAACTGTTTCAAAACCAAAGCCCGAACCATTACCCAAGACTGTTTCAAAACCAAAGACCGAACCATTACCCAAGACTGTTTCAAAACCAAAGACCGAACCATTACCCAAAACTGTTTCAAAACAAGCAGTGGTCCAATGATTGTTAAGAATGAAACTTTTTCATTAGGTAACAAACAACCTCAGCAGGTTAGGTATTCTAGTTTTCCTAGGTATTCTCAGAAGAATCCTAAGTGCACTTTACAGAGGGTTAGAGATACTTTTACTGGAATGACTAAATACAAAGACCAGTATGGTTGGTTGTCTCCTAATAACATAAAAAAAGTGAAAAAGACCACAGAGCCCATCAAGAAGAAACCTGTTAAGAACAAAATTAACAAATTGTTTGCTAACTCAAAGAATGTTCGTGTTTCAGGTGACGTGTGCTTAACTAGTAGCAGTAGATGGATCCTAAGGATAGATATTTGAATGCTTCTAGTAAAGTCAAGCTTGATGGGAAAACTGCCAATGTCAAACAAGTGTGGATTGTCCGTAGATCGAATACATTAGATAATACTAATAAATCTAGGACTAGTCCCGCTTGTATCAAAACTTGTGTATAACCTTTTACATTTTCTTGCTTGTAATTCGTATTTGTGTTTTGAACAATTATGTGTGATTGTTTGTTATTTGAATAAACTGTTTGTTTGTGTGTTATTTTGCTTGATGTTTATTTTCATGTGTACTTGCATGTTATCCCTCTAACCTGCAAGGCCCCAATCTACATGGGTACCTAAACCATATTCCTTGTCCTTGCAGGAATATCTCATTTGTGTATGGTATGGGAACCGTAAGATTCGGAAATGATCATATTGCTCCTATTCTCGGTTATGGAGACATTGTCAAAAATGGTGTCACTATCAAGAGAGTTTCCTATGTTGAAGGACTAGGACACAATCTTTTCAGTGTTGGACAATTTTGTGAGAATGATCTTCAAGTATTATTTAGGAGATATGAATGAAAAGTGCAGACTGAAGATGGTGTGGATATTCTGACTGGAACAAGAGACAATAATTTGTTCACAATTGATCTCAACAACATCCCATCTAATTCTTCAGAGATTTGTCTTCTTTCGAAAGCAACTGCACAAAACTCTTGGTTATGGCATCACCGTCTTTCTCATCTTAACTTTCAAACGATTAATACACTCGTAGATAAACAACTTGTTGAAGGTCTTCTGGACTACAAGTATGAAAGTGAACATGTTTGTCCAGCTTGTGCAATTGGAAAGATGAAGAAAGCATCACACAAACCAAAGAAGTTTCTAAGTACAGAAGGTCCTTTGCACCTTATTCATATGGATTTGTGTGGCCCAATGAAAGTTCAAAGTATCCATGGAAAGCGATACATTCTAGTGATTGTAGATGATTATTCTCGTTACACTTGGGGATTCTTTCTTCATGCAAAGAGTGATGCTCCGCAAGTGATTATTGATTTCATCAAGAAGACTCAAGTCAATCTCAAATCATCTGTTAGAATTGTTCGCTCAGACAATGGCACTGAATTTAAGAATTCAACAATTGATTCTTTCTTCAAGTCCATGGGTATTACTCATCAATTTTCCGCTGCAAGAACACCTCAACAGAATGGAGTAGTTGAACGTCGAAATCGAACTCTTGTTGAAGCAGCTAGAACAATGCTTGCCTATTCGAAGTTACCACCGAATCTATGGGCTGAAGCTGTTGCTACTGCTTGTTTTACTCAAAACAGATCCATAATTAACAAGAGGTTTGATAAAACTCCGTATGAGGTGATTAACAAAAGAAAGCCCAATGTGAACTTCTTGCACATTTTTGGATGTGTATGTTATGTTCTCAATGATCGAGACAATCTAGGCAAATTTGAACCAAAAGGCAATGAGGCATATTTCATCGGTTATTCAAGAGAATCGATTGCTTACCGTGTGTATAACCGAAGAACCAAGAGAATAGAAGAGAGTATGAATGTTAAATTTGATGAACTCTCAGGTATGGTTCTTGAACAACACAGTTCAAGACCCGAACTTCAAAGTCCAAAAGCTTCCGCAACAAAGACTGCATCAAATGTCAAATCATTCTCTACTCCGACTTCACAGGATTTGGATATCTTGTTTGAAGAATTTTTCCAAGTTCCGAAGAAAGTTCCTGAATCTGATGTGAATTTAAATGAACCATCCAGTTCAAATTCGAAAGAGATGGATCCCAATGAGTCTTCACCATCACAATCATCAGATGTTAATTCATCATCTGATTCTCCTCCAACTACCGATAATTCAGAGTTGCATACTCAACCTCATATTATCTCACAAGTGACAAATCCGTCAACCAATCCTCAAGATTATGATCAAGATGACTTTGTTGAACCAATTGCTACTTCTTTTGAACAATTGACAGAACAACATACTCCTGATTTTATTGATTCTGAAGAATCTGGTGATCCAATTTATCCAATTCCTTACACAACCAAATGGACTAGAGCCCATCCGATTTCTCAAGTCATTGGTAATCCAACAACTGGAGTACAGACAAGATCCGCATCCGCGAATGAATGTCTGTTTGTGAATTTTCTGAGCATTGTTGAACCAAACACAGTGAATGAAGCTCTAAGTTGTCCAGATTGGGTTAAAGCTATGCAGGAAGAACTAAATCAATTTGAATGACTTGAGGTGTGGAAATTGGTTCCCAATCCTTACAAGAACAATGAGCCAATTAAAACCAAGTGGATCTTCAAGAATAAAAAGGATGAAACTGGAGTTGTTGTACGCAACAAAGCACGATTGGTTGCAAAGGGATATTGCCAACAAGATGGAATTGACTACGATGAGACATTCACACCAGTTGCACGTATTGAGGCTATTCGGATGTTTCTTGCCTATGCTGCCTACAAGAACTTCACAGTCTACCAGATGGATGTTAAAATTGCCTTCTTGAATGGGATTCTCAAAGAAGAAGTGTATGTTGAACAACCAGAAGGTTTTGTGAATTCAAAACATCCGGACTATGTTTACAGGTTAGGCAAGGCTTTATATGGTCTGAAACAAGCGCCTCGTGCATGGTATGATGCTCTATCTTCTTATCTTGTGAAATCTGGCTTTAGCAATGGTTCGATTGACACTACCTTGTTTATCAAACGACAAGGGAGTGACATCATACTAATCCAGATTTATGTTGACAACATAATTTTCGGGTCAACTAATCCTAAATACTGCAAGAATTTTTCAGCTTTAATGATCAAAAAATTTGAAATGAGCATTATGGGTGAATTAAACTTTTTCCTTGGTCTACAAGTCAAACAATTGTCAAATGGTACTTTTATTTGTCAATCTAAGTACATTTTGGACATGTTGAAAAAGTTTGATATGATGGATTGTCAAACAATTGGTACACCTATGGAAGCTCGAACTAAGATTAATGCTGACTTAAGTGGAAAATCTTTTGATCAAAAGAAATATCATAGTATGATAGGGTCGCTCATGTATTTGACTGCAAGTCGCCCGGATATTATGTTCGCCACATGCATGTGTGCCAGGTACCAGGCCAATCCCAAGGAAAGTCATTTCCAGGCCGTTAAACGGATCTTCCGATACCTAAAAGGCACAGTGAACCTTGGTCTCTGGTATCCAAGGAATACTGGGTTTCAATTGGTTGCATATTCGGATGCTGACCATGCAGGTTGTAAGCTTGACCGAAAGAAGACTTCTGGAAGTGTACAGTTTCTTGGGGATAGATTAGTCAGTTGGTCTTTGAAGAAACAAAATTGTGTATCCACATCTACTGCAGAAGCTGAATACGTTGCTGCAGCAAGCTGTTGTTCACAAGTTCTTTGGATGAAGACACAGTTGACTGATTATGGATTTCAATTAAACAGAATCCTAATTTACTGTGACTCAAAGAGTGCTATTGCTATTTCTTGCAACCCGGTGCAGCACACAAAGACCAAGCATATAGATGTTCGGTACCATTTTCTTAAAGATCATGTCGAGAAAGGTAACATCGAACTCTACTTTGTCCCAACTGACTACCAACTTGCTGACCTTTTCACCAAACCTTTGGATGAAAACAGGTTTAACTTTCTGAAAACCAAGTTGGGAATGCTTGATTTACAAACTTAAATGCTTTCATGCCATGTATTATATGTTCATTTTCTGTTTCAAACATTGATGTGTTTTACTTGTTATTACATGCAATGTTTGAGGGGGAGAAAAAGGGTAGAATGCATAATTTTACGGGGAGTTTGTAAATTTAGTATACTCATATATGCTTTATTTGAGGGGGAGTGTGTAAATGCATGTAAATTTTTTTTTGTGTTTTTTTTTTCTAGTATGTGTAAATTTATTTATTTTTTATATGTATTTTTTTTTTATAATCAAAGTGGGGATTAAACAAGTTACCATATTCTGATTTAGTTTATCTCATATCATCGATCAAATCATCAGTTTAGAGGTAATACTTCTTGTTTAATTTTTTTTTGTGTTTTTTTTTTATGTGTTTAATGTCCAAAACTGATGGAGCCCATCTGAAATGTTAAGCCCATGTCCAGTTTGAAACTCGGGTTGACACGCGGGTCAAACCCAGACCCGCGACCCGGATTTGAGATATAAATAGAAGATGGGGCGGTCCATTTTGTCACAATTCAAATTCAAACCAACAAAATATCTTTGTTTTCTCTCAAATAAACCGATCATATTATACATCAATCAATCATAATTTTTTTTTTATAATCAAAGTGGGGATTAAACAAGTTACCATATTCTGATTTAGTTTATCTCATATCATCGATCAAATCATCAGTTTAGAGGTAATACTTCTTGTTTAATTTTTTTTTGTCCTCCAACTGTTTGATAAAATGCTTGAATGAACAATTACGATTTTTATGCATGCTATGATGATTGTTTGTAAATATTTGTTGTGTTAGATACATGATTAGGACTTATGCTTGTTGCTCATATGAATTTTAAGTCTTAATCTGCATGTTTTTGAATTTTTCTGGGTCATATCTTGAGGTTTTGATGAAAAGTACCATTTGCAGAGCATTTTGCTCCGCAAAAACAAGATTTATTCTTGATAATCTTCAAATCATCATAAACTCTGGTTAACATGTTCTTATTTTTCTCAAACAAATTTTTGAATCAAAAGAGTCATTTGCAGAGCTTTTTGCTCGGCAAATGCTTGTTTTTAACATACCAGATGATTTTTCC
The DNA here is from genome assembly GCA_034093135.1 of Erigeron breviscapus. NCBI lineage: Eukaryota > Viridiplantae > Streptophyta > Magnoliopsida > Asterales > Asteraceae > Erigeron > Erigeron breviscapus. The sequence goes on from CM067169.1 coordinate 64,575,069, forward strand.
ACCAAGTCCTTAAAACAACATAATGGAGAGCATTTTGCTTGGCATTCAAGTTTTTTTTGGTTTTCAAAATGAATCAAAGTTTTAAAATCAACTATTTGCAGAGCTTTGTGCTCGGCAAACAGGCCATTTTGAATTCCAAAATTTTTCAAGTCTTAAAAACAACTGTTTGCAGAGCTCTTTGCTCGGCAAACAGACCATTTTGCTTCAAAAAGTTTTCCAAGTCTAAAGACAACTATTTGCAGAGCAATTTGCTCGGCAAACAGTGAATTTTGTTCAAAACTTTTTGCAGAGCAAGTTTTTTTTAAAAACAATTGTTTGCAGAGCATTTTGCTCGGTAAAAGCACAAAATGAATTTTCATTTTCTTTAAAGTCTTGAAAACAACTGTTTGCAGAGCTTTGTGCTCGACAAACAGTACAAATTGGATTTTCAAATTTGTCAAGACTTGAAACATGCATTTGCAGAGCTTTGAGCTCGGCAAATTCGTGTAAACTTTTCACCAAGCTTTCAAATCAACTGTTTGCAGAGCATTTTGCTCGGCAAACAGTACAAAGTGAAAATTTTTCATCAAGTTTTTAAAACCAACTGTTTGCAGAGCATTCTGCTCGGCAAACAGTACAAAATTGAAACTTTTCATTGAAATTTTTCTTTATCAATTGACAACCTTATTGTTGATCAATAAAAGGAAATTTCATACATTTAAAAGGAGTGAATCTAAACTGCTCATTTGCAGAGCTTTGAGCGCGGCATTTACGAGGTTCATCTCCCATACTCGATGACTTGGTGCCTGTCTTGAGATTTTCTCGTGTTTGCAGAGAAGTTTGCTCGGGAAACACTACAAATCATCAAATCTTTCCCAAAACCAATTTTTGGTCCTTGTCAATTTCTAAATGTGCTATTTGCAGAGGTTTTTGCTTTGCAAACAGTACAAATTAGAATTTTAAATGTTTTTCTTTTCTTTCCATTATTTTTCTTCTATATTGTTTATTATTATTTGTGATGTGTTTTTAAAATGTATAAATGTATTTGTGTATTGTGTTTGTATATATAGTATTTCATAAGTGTTTGGGGTGAGAGGCAAGGTATCGAACGCCTTTGTGTACTACCTGTTTTCTTATCTTTTAATACTTATGTGATCCTATATATTGTCATGTTTTGTATATATATTTGGGTGAGATGCAAGGTATCGAACGCCTTTGTGTACTACTTTGTTTTCTCATTTTTAATATATATGCAAAACATTGTCTTTGTGTAATAAATGTTTCTTAAATGTTAGTATGTTTTGTTATTTTTCTGTGTTTAAAATGTATTTTCTGGTCAAAACTTTGGTCAGTTTGTCTTAACAGAAAAATAATAAATTACCAAGATGGCAATGTTCAGAGAAGGAGATTCAATGAAAATGCAAGCCAATCAAGCATTGCATATCCCATTTGCTTGCAAATTCCCATTCATAACGGAGATTCTAAGCTGTCATCCGTTGAACAATGCTTTGAATGGAGGTGCAATTGTTCCTGAGAAGTATGTATTTGAGCTGTGGGAATCTATTGAATATGTAAGAGGAAGTAAAAGGCATAACACAGCAGACTACTTCAAATTTTCACTAGAGTCAAAAGATGAAAGTTTCAATTGTAGATTCACTCTGGATGAGTTTAGAACTATCATTGGATTTCCTGCACATGAAGAATACGAAGAACTACCTTCAGTTGAAGAAATGTTGGCTGGAGTTCATTCGTTGGGTTATGAAGGAGAGTTGGCAACGATGAGAGATTTTAGAAGAAGGAATGTAGCAACTCTCTGGCATACGATGTACAATGTTCTAACCACTTGTTTGATGCCATCACAGAAAGGAATTGATCTCATGACGAAGGATTCTTTATCAATTAATATGCAGTCACTCACAATGTGCAGTGTGACTTTGCGAAGATTATATGGGATAAGATGATTCAAGTTGTCAAAGGAAAGGATAAACAAGAAAGAAAATATGTTCCCTTTATCAGATTCTTCACACTGATTATCGAAGACGTTCTTGATAATGCAGACGAAATTCCAAAGTTGGAAAACAGCTTTAAGTGTGTAATTGCAATGTATAAATCCAACTTGAGAGGCACAGGAAGTGAAACTGCAAGACCTTTTCCGATTCCACCATTCCTGATTAATCTGGTTCCTGCTCAGAGTCCTCACCTTAGGGTTTATCTCGAGTGGTTAGTCTCAGCAATGGGGTCTGAAAGCCGTCAGACTCCTACACAAGCTGTGCATAGGTCGCCTAGTGAGGGTCCTAGGTCTGATAAAAGAAAAAGAGGGGTTAGTGATGAGGGGGCTTCTGAGCAGAGGAAAAGAAAGTCAAAAAGAGTTATGTTTGAGCAAGATGTTGTTACACCTGAACCTGTTTCTTCACCTATTTCTCAATCTACACCAATACCATCCGTTGTTTCACCAAATCCACCAACTCTAACACCACCTCGTTTATCACCTATACTTAACCCTACACCGCTTGCTTCAACGCTACCTGAAGAACCAACTCCACCACCAGGTAGACGACTTAAAATGGCCGCTAGAAGTGCACTAAAGCAGGCTTCAAAGAAGAAGAAATCCAAAAGAAAACATAAGTCGTCTAAATCTGCAAAACGAAGGTTTGAATCTACTTCAGCAGATTTGAATGAACAAGTTGGTGCCTCAGCTGAATTTGATGCTGAACAAGTAACAAGAATTGTGGATAATGTATTATCTGAGTTGCAGACTGAGCATGTTAGCACAGGAGATGTAGATGTGCAGGAGGTACAAGGAGGAAATGAGGGAGGAGTTGAAAATACCAGAGAGGTTGAGAGGTCCGCGTTAGGACAAGGGCATAAAGAAAATGTTGAGCCTCCGATAGTTGAAACTAATGAGTCTAGCCGGGATGTCAACCCTAGGGTAGAAGTCGAGAACTCCCCATTCTCGCTTGCACCAAACTCTCCTCGCCATTCTGACTCCTCACAACAGGAGTTAGTCTCAGAATGGGTTGAAGCTACTCCACCTCCTACCCAAACACAAAGAACACCAACACCTATTCAAACATCATCAACCACAACAAATCTTCCAACCAAAGATCAAGCATGTGAAGTTTTACTTAACATTCTACGTTCGGAAGGAGATTTGTTGACTATGACGGAAAGGAGTGTGTTGAATTCTCTTGGGGTGCGGGAAAGAAAATATGTTCCCTTTATCAGATTCTTCACACTGATTATCGAAGACGTTCTTGATAATGCAGACGAAATTCCAAAGTTGGAAAACAGCTTTAAGTGTGTAATTGCAATGTATAAATCCAACTTGAGAGGCACAGGAAGTGAAACTGCAAGACCTTTTCCGATTCCACCATTCCTGATTAATCTGGTTCCTGCTCAGAGTCCTCACCTTAGGGCTTATCTCGAGTGGTTAGTCTCAGCAATGGGGTCTGAAAGCCGACAGACTCCTACACAACACAAAGAACACCAACACCTATTCAAACATCATCAACCACAACAAATCTTCCAACCAAAGATCAAGCATGTGAAGTTTTACTTAACATTCTACGTTCGGAAGGAGATTTGTTGACTATGACGGAAAGGAGTGTGTTGAATTCTCTTGGGGTGCGGGAAAGAGAAATTGCTTACGAAAGAAGGGTCAAAGAATTGCAAGAGCAAGTTGAAAAACAAAAGGCTGAATCTGATGCGAAACTTGCTGCATTTGAGTTAAGGTTGTTAGCTTTAGAATCTTGCCGACCGGCATCGGTTGCTTCTCGACGGGATGATCCTGATTCTGATGATCACCCCGAGGAGGAGAACCAAGGAGAAGGTCAAACTAATATTGATAATTCTTCGGCAAGAGTTGATGTGAATGTTGAAGATGTAGTGATGCAAGAAAGAACGGAGGGTGGAAACCAAGATGTGATTGAAGAGGATCAGGCTGAAATTGAAAGACTAGCTGCTGTTAGAGCTAGATCTGAAAGAAGATGGAAAGAACTTGCCGATGAAACTCAAAGAGAAGTTGATCAAATGGTTGAAGGTTTCACTGAAAGATTCAATAAAAGAAATAATTATGATGACCCACAGGAGATTGAAAGAATCGCTGAAATAAAAAGAAAGTTTAATGAAGTGTTTGGAGCTGATTCTGATGATGAAGAAGATGAAGAAAATGAGAATGTTGTAGTTGATGAAGAAGAAGGGTTTGTTTTAGAGGATGAAGTTGTTGAATATGCAGAAAATGAAGCAGAAGCTGAGGCGAGAAAAGATAATGTAATATTAGATGAGCCAGAAATAGTTGAGACTCCAGCAAATGTAGAAGGTGATGAAGAACCTGTATTTGAAGAATTTCCAGACCTTGATTACTTTGAAACAGGCTCTTCAAGCAGAAAAGAAGTTGGAGAATCTTCTACTCATGGTTTCACAACTCCACAACATTACACGTTTGAAGACTTCAATAGTTTTGACGAATTGAGAAAGACTCCTGAGGATGCATCTCATAATTTCAAGAAATCAACATATAAACAAGTGTTAAAAGAAGCAATCATATCGGAGGAAGTTCTTCCTGATTACTTTCCAACAGAATTGACTGAAGAACAAAGGAGGTTCATTAATCGGGGATACTTCTTGAGGGATAAAGAAAGAATCGTTGCGCTGGGTGTTAAGCCAAAGGAGACAGCTAAGAAGTCTAGGTTTCTGGAAGAAAGAGCTTATCCGATTTTTTGTGGAGCTACCAAAGTAACCAAAACCAAGAGACCAGAATTGGATTCGATGTACAAGTTTAAGAAAGCTAGACATGTTGAAGAATACAAAGAACTTCTTAAACTCACCGAACAATACAATCCAAAGCTTCTTGAAGAACAAAGAAACCATAAGATTCTGGTGCTTGTCAGAGTTATCTTGATTAAATGGGTTTCTATCTCTGTCCCTTGCTTTCATATGAAAAGAGATAACAACAAGATGTACAGATTTACAGAAGCCCAGTTCAAGTTGCTGCCAGTTGATGACATTATCTTTCTCTACAACCATTTCCTGAATGCAATGCAAAGATACATGTCAAGTTGCATTCAATACGCTTCATTGGAAGACTTTCAAATAGGATTTGAAGTTGTTAAGAGAAAGATCAATGTACCTTATCCAGATCAAAGTCTTTACACAGGAGACATCGAACAGCTCAGTATTGGTCATGTAATTGAAGAACCATCCTTCGGTTTCTTGGATTTTGGTGTTTCACCGTAACACAGGGAATGAGGCCGTGTGAGTACCGTTCAACGTTTCAGAACAATCTAGGAGGCTGTCCCAGACGTTAGAGTACCGTGTCGCACGCCTGGTCATTTTTTTAAACCGTCTAGCACGCCAGTCGCCACCGTCCACATGCCCCTCTGTTTTGGCTGGCCGTGTCGCACGCCGGTCCCCACCGTGCGAGACGGTTGCTTGGATTTGGCACTTTCACCGTAGCACAGGGAAACAGGGCGTGTAGGTGCCGTAATGCTTTTTGAGACATTCCAGACCACCGTCCCGCACGTCTATCCATCGTACGAGACGCCAAGTCTGACTTCTTTTTTTTTTTAACTACAGCCACAAAACTTGTTTCTAAACTTGCAATTATTTTAAAATAAAACCCCCTTCCCCAACTTAAAGGTACATTGTCCCCAATGTACACTTCAAACTAGAAATAAGTTAACGGCTCGATTAATTGCAAAAACGTTTTCTTTCTCACCCAAACCGACCTTCCCCAACTTAATTCTCAAGCCTAGGTGCTGAAAATTATCCAACTTGTGTGATTATGCACTAAAATTACTAAACAAAAGCAACAAACGAACTTACCGAAAATGAAGCTAGAAAAACAAACAAACGGGTTGCCTCCCATTTAGCACTAAGTTTATTGTCCTCAGCCCGACATTACCTCGATTTGATTCATGCAACCTCATAAGATGGTGGACTTGATATGAAGTTCACCATTTCCTTTGTAGCTCCATTGATGTCGGTTGCATCCAAATAAGGCTTCATACGGTGTCCATTGACCATTTGCTTCACACCATCCTTTGGATCTTCAATCTCAATTTCGCCAAACTTTCCAACTCTTGTAACAACATATGGACCCATCCACTTGCTCTTGAGTTTTCCCGGAAAGAATTTGAGCCTTGAATTGTAAAGCCAAACCTTTTGGCCAACTTCAAACACCTTTTTCTTCAATTTGGCATCATGAACCGCTTTCATCTTGTCTTTGTAAGTTGATGCACATTCATATGCCTCATTCCTTAATTCTTCCAATTCGCACGATTGCAACTTTCTTTCCTTACCTGCATTCTCAAATCCATATTAACGGCCTTAACGGCCCACAATGCTCTATGTGCAAGCTCAATTGGAAGATGACAACCCTTCCCATAAACCAACCGGTAAGGAGTAGTGCCAATAGGTGTCTTAAAAGCGGTACAGTAAGCCCATAAAGCATCATTAATTTTGGTTGACCAATCTTTTCTATCGGGTCTTACCATTTTTTGCAAAATCTCTTTTATTTGCCTATTTGACACTTCTACTTGCCCACTTGTTTGTGGGTGATATGGGGTGGCAATCCGGTGGTTAATGCCATACCGTTTGAGAAGTTTGCCAAATTGAAATTTTTTGAAATGAGATCCCCCATCACTTATGATGACACGAGGGATTCCAAATCGTGAGAAAATATTGCTTTGCACAAACTTACAAACAATGGTATGGTCATTGGTTCTAGTGGCAATGGCTTCTACCTATTTGGAAACATAGTCTACTGCCACTAGAATGTAGTAATTACCAAAAGAATTTGGGAAGGGACCCATGAAGTCAATGCCCCAAACATCAAAAATATTAACTACTAAAATAGGCTGCATGGGCATTTCATTCCTCTTGGTGATATTACCTAGTTGTTGACATCTCACACATTTCTTAACAAATTTAGCGGCATCCTTAAAGATAGTAGGCCAAAATAAACCACACATTAAAACCTTATAACCTGTCTTTTGACCGCTGAAATGACCTCCACATGCAAATGAGTGTGCATGAGTCAACACATCTTGAATCTCTTCTTCCGGAACACATCTCCTCACCAATTGATCCGGGCTAACTTTGAACAAAACCGGCTCATCCCAAATGTATTGCTTGGCTTGTGCAAGGAATTGTTGCTTCTTTCTCTTGGCCCAATGCTCCGGTATCTTACCTGCGGACAAAAAATTCACAATATTTGCATACCAAGGGACAACGGAAACGGTTAGTAAATGTTCATCCGGAAAGGTCTCATTGATCTCCTTGGTAGAATCATCATCCATAACTTGAATTCTTGACAAGTGGTCCGCCACCACGTTCTCACATCCTTTCTTGTCTCGGATTTCCAAGTCAAACTCTTGTAGTAGCAACACCCATCTAATTAGCCTTGGCTTTGCATCTTTCTTCTCCATTAAATGCTTAACCGCGCTATGATCTGTGTACACTATAACCTTGCTACCACAAATATAAGAACGAAACTTGTCAAGTGCATAAACAACCGCAAGCAATTCTTTTTCGGTGGTTGTATAATTCAATTGGGCATCCGATAAAGTCTTGCTTGCATAATAAATCACAACGGGTTTCTTGTCCACCCGTTGTCCCAAAACAGCCCCAATGGCAAAGTCACTTGCATCACACATGATTTCAAATGGCATGGACCAATTAGGTGATTGCAAAATGGGGGCTTCAACCAATTTTTCCTTCAAAGTTTCAAAGGCTTTTAAACACTCATTATCAAAAACAAAAGGCACATCTTTTAGTAACAAATTACACAAAGGTTTTGTAATGACACTAAATCCCTTGATGAACCTTCTATAAAATTCGGCATGTCCAAGAAAAGAACGGGCACCCTTAACATTGGTTGGAGGGGGTAAAGTAGAAATCACTTTGATTTTGGCCCGATCAACTTCCATGCCTTTATTTGAAATCACATGACCCAAAACCGTCCCCTCTTGAACCATGAATTGGCTCTTTTCCCAACTTAAAACCAAATTTGTCTCAACACATCTTTTCAAGACTTTAGTTAGCTCATTAAGACAATTATCAAAGGTTTGGCCAAAAATTGAAAAATCATCCATAAAGATTTCTAGGGAATCACCGACCATATCCGTGAAGATACTCATCATGCACCTTTGGAAGGTGGCTGGAGCATTACATAACCCGAATGGCATTCGCCTAAAGGCAAAAGTCCCATATGGGCATGTAAATTCGGTCTTGTGTTGGTCATCGGGATGGATTGCAATTTGATTATAGCCCGAATAACCATTTAGAAAACAATAAAACTTCTGACCTGCAAGCTTTTCGATGATTTGATCAATGAATGGCAATGGGAAATGATCCTTTGAAGTAGCGGTGTACAACTTTCGGTAGTCAATGCATACCCTCCACCCGGTGATGGGTCGGGTAGCTATTTGCTCACCACTATCTCCTTTCACCACTTGAATTCCAGCTTTCTTAGGTACCGTTTGTGTTGGACTTACCCATGTACTATCCGAAATTGGGTAAATAATTCCAGCATCCAACCACTTAAGTACCTCTTTCTTCACCACTTCACGCATATGAAGATTCAATCTCCTTTGTGCATCACGTCAAGGTTTTGCTTCAGCATCGGTGATGATTTTATGCATCACAATTGATGGACTAATGCCTTTCAAATCGGCAATTGTCCATCCAATAGCCGCCTTATACTCCTTGAGCACCTTAAGTAATGCTCTTTCTTGCATTTCTTCCAAATTTGATGCAATAATCACCGACAAAGTTTTCTCTTCTCCCAAAAATGCATACTTCAAATGAGATGGGAGTTCTTTCAAGTCAACTTGTGGTGGACTTTCAATTGATGGCTTAAGATGGGTATCAATATGATCCGGTAGATTTTCCACTAAATGAGTCCATGGTGGTCTACCTTCTTGAACGGCCATGATTTCCCATTCTTTCTCCTCCTTTTTCAATGATTCACTATGCTCCATAACTAACCTGTCAACCAAAGAAAACGTCTCCCGTATCTCCTCCTCATTTTCATGAGGAATACACTCATCAATGACGTCCGCCATAAAGCATTCGTCACTAACTACGGGGTTAGGAACACTAGCAAAAACATTTAACCTCAATTTACGGTTTCCAAAAGTCATTTCAACCGTACCCCTCCTACAATCAATTAATGCATTAGCCGTGGCCAAAAAGGGTCTACCCATGATGACATTGGGCTGCCTAACATTACCGCTTGGTGCAAAATCAAGTACCAAAAAGTCTACGGGGTAATAAAAATCCTCCACTTTAACTATGACATCTTGGACAATCCCCCTAGGGAGTTTTAGTGACAAATCAGTCATCACCAAGGTGGTGTCGACTTTTTCCAAGGGTCCGAAGTCATATTGATCATACAAAATACCAGGTAGGATACTCACACCCGCCCCCATATCCAAAAGTGCCTTTATTCATTTTAAAATCACCAACTTGAATAGTAATTAAAGGCGCTCCCGGATCTTAGAGTTTAGGTGGGAGTATACCCATCACAACGGCACTAACTTCCTCATTTAAAACAATTTTTTTTGAAAGCTTATGGTGCCGTTTTTGGTACACAACTCCTTGAGATATTTAGCATAAGCCGGAACTTGCTTGATTATGTCAATAAGAGGTATATTAATATTCACTTGTTTAAAAATTTCCCACATTTCTTCCTCATGGGGACCTCTTTTCTTAAGTGTAGGCCTAAGTTTTGGATCAATCAAAGCCAAAGGAAAAGGAATGGTATTACCCTCCATATCCTTTCCTTGTTTTTCAGAAAATTTTTCACTAGACCTATTGTTTTCTACCTCTTTAACGGCCATGATTTCCCATTCTTTCTCCTCCTTTTTCAATGATTCACTATGCTCCATAACTAACCTGTCAACCAAAGAAAACGTCTCCCGTATCTCCTCCTCATTTTCATGAGGAATACACTCATCAATGACGTCCGCCATAAAGCATTCGTCACTAACTACGGGGTTAGGAACACTAGCAAAAACATTTAACCTCAATTTACGGTTTCCAAAAGTCATTTCAACCGTACCCCTCCTACAATCAATTAATGCATTAGCCGTGGCCAAAAAGGGTCTACCCATGATGACATTGGGCTGCCTAACATTACCGCTTGGTGCAAAATCAAGTACCAAAAAGTCTACGGGGTAATAAAAATCCTCCACTTTAACTATGACATCTTGGACAATCCCCCTAGGGAGTTTTAGTGACAAATCAGTCATCACCAAGGTGGTGTCGACTTTTTCCAAGGGTCCGAAGTCATATTGATCATACAAAATACCAGGTAGGATACTCACACCCGCCCCCATATCCAAAAGTGCCTTATTCATTTTAAAATCACCAACTTGAATAGTAATTAAAGGCGCTCCCGGATCTTAGAGTTTAGGTGGGAGTATACCCATCACAACGGCACTAACTTCCTCATTTAAAACAATTTTTTTTGAAAGCTTATGGTGTCATTTTTGGCTACACAACTCCTTGAGATATTTAGCATAAGCCGGAACTTGCTTGATTATGTCAATAAGAGGTATATTAATATTCACTTGTTTAAAAATTTCCCACATTTCTTCCTCATGGGGACCTCTTTTCTTAAGTGTAGGCCTAAGTTTTGGATCAATCAAAGCCAAAGGAAAAGGAATGGTATTACCCTCCATATCCTTTCCTTGTTTTTCAGAAAATTTTTCACTAGACCTATTATTTTCTACCTCTTTAAAAGACACTCACTTATTTGATTTAGGTAGGACAAGTTCCGGTTCATGCTCACTATCCTCATTCTCATCAACATCCTCCACCACACCATCAACAAGTGATGATGGAGGTACAACTTTATTATCATAAACATTACCACTACGAAGAAGTCTTACATTGTTTATCTCCTAATTCTTGACATTCTTTGAGCCGCTACTTTGATGTTGTGGATTGATCTTTGTATCACTTGGTAGCTTGCCCGGATTCTTTCTCAACGCCGACACATCCTCCGCCAATTGACCCACTTGCTTTTGCAAACTCTAAACCGTATTGTCCCTGATTTCATTCTTTCTATCCATCTCTTTCAAGTACTCCATGATTTCCCGGGTTGATACATCATTACCTCCCGAAGGTCCACCTTGGTTATTACCTTGTTGATAGTTCCTTGGGTAGCCTCTATTGAATCCTCCCTGATTTTGGCCACCTTGGTAATTTCCTTGGTTATAATTTTGGCCTTGGAATGGTTGAGATGGTGCTCCACCGGTTTGGTTGTTTCCTTGAAAGTTTGGGTTGAGTTGGTTTGAATAATTCCCATATCTAAGATTGGGATGATTTCTCATTTCCGGATGATAAGTGTTGGAGTTCATGTCAAATTGCCTATTCTCTCCAAACACTTGATTCACCTCTTCAACTTGTTCCGGGACTAATGGACATTGCAAAGCCGTATGTCCAAGCTCATCACAACTCTCACAAATCGGAAATTCTTGAGAAACTTGAGCAACACCCCTATTTTTAGCTTTCCCCAACTTGGAAAACTTTCGTTCCAATGCTTCAAGTCTATCTTTAGTGGCTTGATAACTTGTTGATGAAGTAGAAGCTATTGGATGCCTTGCTCTCCTATTTGATTGAGCTTGCTTTTTTGAGTTCACACTCATTTTCTCCAAAAATTCTCAATCAACATCCTCGGGATTAGTCAAGAAAGTACCATTGCTAATTGAATTCACATCTCTTTTCTCTTCCGGTAATAAACCATCACAGAAAGCCGTGATCATTTCCCATCTAGCAATTCCATGATGTGGACATGTTCGCAACAACTCATTAAACCTCTTGAATGATTCATGAAATGTTTCACCCGATTGTTGCTCAAAAGTTCTAATGGAAGTCCTTGCATCACTAGTCTTTTGCATAGTATAATACTCATCTAAAAATTGTTGTTGCATTTCAGCCCATGTAAAGATACTTCCCGATGGCAATGCTAAGAACCATTGCTTTGCTTTATCCTTCAAAGTGAACTGAAATAAGACTAGTTTAACTTCATCCGGTGAAAATCCTTGCCCTCCAATAGTTCCACATATTGCCTCAAACTCCGTTAAGTGCAAATAAGGCTCTTCCACCGCCTTCCCATAAAAACTCGGTAAAATGCTCAAACATTGAGTTCTAACCTCAAATGCTCTACCTCTCAAAACCGGTGGAACTATTGGTGAAGTATTAATGGCTATAGCGGGTCGGAAATGACTATCATCTCCTTGTGGTGGAGCTTGATAGTTCATGTTTGGCATGGCACGGTTGTGTGGTTGGTAATTTGGTTGACCTTGGTAATTGGGTTGACCTACACGGTGGTTAAGGCGAGGTGGTGGACCTTGAGGAAGAACTCTTAGTCCTTGGTTTATGTATTGAGTTTGGTGATATTGGGGTTGGTTGTATTGAGGATATTGGAGGTTTTGTGGTTGCTCAAAATCTCCCCCATGGTTCCAATCATACCTATCTGACTGATCATCAAACCTCCCATCATCCCAATGATTAACCCTATCATAGAACGACCCATCCGCATCCCGTGATGCATCTCCAATATGAGTTGGTGTTCTTGGTTGGTTTGGAGTTGTGTAACCACTCCTCACTGATCGGGGTGGGTTTCGTGGTGGAGTTTGATTTTGGTCATTTGGTTCAGGATTTGTTTCTTGTTAAACTATGGGTTGGATAGTTGGTTGTGGATTTGGTTGATTACTCATGTTTGCACGATGAAGTATCCTATTCCTTCTAGCTGTTTTTTCAATTTCCGGATCAAACAACAAAGGTGATGTATTCTTGGAATACCTCGTATGCATACACTACTGTAAACCTGCACAATCAACACACCTCGTGTAATACTGAACTACAAGAATGAAAAACAAAATAAACAAGTACTGAAAATAAAACTAAGCTAAATAATTTATTTATTTTTGGTTTTTTCTGAAAATTTTTACTTAAGCTAATTGAAAGCAAACTTTAACACTTTGCACACCGATTCCCCGGCAGCGGCGCCAAAGTTTGATCGATGTCGTTGGACCAATCAAAAATAAAACTAAATACCAACAATTAGTACAGGTAAATAGAGTATCGTATCCTCAGGAAATCATGGGAAAGTGTTAAACAATTTACAAAAGTTAACTAATCTAGACATAAACTTAAAATTGATTGATTGATTGATTTGATTAACAACTAAAATTGATTATGAACTTAACAAAATAATTAAATTAATAACAAGGTAGACCATTCTCATGCTCCCAATTATACTTTCAAATATGTAATCTAACTTATACTCGTTGGAAATCACATAGACATGATTCGTTATAACGTTTGGATTGAATGAACTCAAGAATTAAATTAATCGGTTGTGATGATTCACGATAACGAAAAACCGGGGAATTGACACAAATAGACTTCTAATTCATTGAAGTAAAACTAAGTGTTCATGAGAGATTAATTCAATAATCAATGATTACTTAACAAGTTAAAACCAAATGATAGATGAATTCCAAGTCGTTTTTGAAAGTAATATAAACTGAAAAATAATTAATTCCACGAAATTCGGAATTTTGTGCAGATAGCCACCGTCCCGCACTGTGCCTATGAGCGTCCTGCACTGTGCCCCAGAAATGGCAATTTCCCAGATTTTCACTTTGACTTTTCTTGACTTGTTCCTTAATCCAATTAGCTCCATTTTGCTACTTAAGACCTGAAATCACTCAACAAACATAAAACCGCCCTAATCGTCTATTAACAAGCATCAAAACATGTTATTTTTATATCTTAAAGTTAGACAATTTAGGAGTTTATCAACTTACTAACACGAAAATCATCTCCATATGATACAAAAATCAATTAAAATCAAAGTTTATATCAACTTGGACTTGGTTTAATGAAGTTTATGCCCAGAAAATGAATTCGAAGACAACTTCGTGTGTACGAAGTTCTTCACGAAGTTCGTGTGAACAGTGGTGTAGCAACCGTCACCTGAGCGTTTCATCTGACTATACTTTTCCATTCGTATAAGGTTAGTATTTGTCAATTTACATCTTTAGACGTGTGGTTGTACGGATTAGAGTATGAATAAGACAAGACATGTTTATTGGGTACTAGTGCTTTTGACTTTTTAAGACTTGGAGCGAATGTTTGAGGAAGACTGGTTGCCTCATAGAAATGCCAAATAAAGCTAAAATGAACTTTTAAAATATTAAGTGAATTAATGGATATCATATACCTTGACTTATATTGCGTCGTTTCAACGAAAAATGGTATATGTAATTAATTAAACAAGTCGACAGCATAAAAACGTACTGATTTTGTTTTGGTCATAACTTTCTAACCGTAACTCCGTTTTTGACGATTCAAGCGGCCAAATTTTCGTAAAAGAGTCTAATTTTCAGATATGGGTCGAGTTCGACCTGGTTGAGGTCGAATTGGTCGAGTTCGACCTGTTTGAAGTTCGACCATGGTTGAATTTAACCATATTCATGCCTATATATATGCCATCTTTCATTCCTTCAAAAGGGTTTCACACACATAACATTTCTCCCTTGAGTTCTCTTTGAAAAACACACATTCTTCATAAAAAATTCAGATTTCATAAACTAGAAGAGGAAAGGGTTTGTCTTTCAAAGCCTCTCTTAAATCATCCTCTCGCTTTCGGTTCTAAACGCTTGCAAATCAATCAAGGCTTCAATCTCCAATCAAGAAACAAGTGAATATTATCATTTTCTTCATCAAAAACTTGTGTAAGTGCTGTTCTTAATCTCCTCAATTTGTTTTTTTTATGTTTATATATGTTACTTATCGTTTTTTATCAAAAGATAAGTGAATCATATCTTGGATTAATTGTTGTGTAAATCTTGGGTTACATGTTGTGTGTAAGGACCTAATTCAACCTTGTTGAAGGTTGGATTTAACATATTATACACTCATGTAATCGGTTTTGTGCAACTACATATCTAGGGTATCCTTTATTTGGCCAAAAGATTCAAAAACTAGTAGAATTCTTATCCTAGATCAAAGTTTGTGCAATTGTCAAACACATGAAGTATGCAATAGGTCAAATTCCACCCTTTGTGTACTGAAATGTGGAATTTTGCACAATCAAGGCTCTGGGTTAGGAGTTGGCTAGCCATAAAACTCATTGTTTTGACAAAATCGCATCGAAATCATTCGTTTGTGCTCGAAACAAGTTTGAATCCGACCCCGCTCTGGTCATGTTCGACCTCTACTGGTCAAGTTCGACCATCTCTGGTCGAAGTTCGACCATGCCATGGTCGAGGTTGACCTCCTGGTCCTTCGTTGTTTGGCTTTTGTCGTTTATACGGTTCCTAAACTTGACTAGTTTTCTAAAAAGGGTGTAGTTTTGGTCCAATTGTCTAACGTATGACAAAATGGTTTTAAAGTGACATTTTTGGGCTGTACTTGGTCGAGTTCAACCATAGGGTTGAGCTCAACCCCTACTCGTTTCGGTTTCGAAAGCTTTTTGGTTAAAATCTTCGGTTTCGTCTAGTTTTGATTAAATTCGGGTAAAACTTATTTTATGCTATAAAATGATTTCAAATCAGGTTTTATTGATAAAATAATGTATTTTGAACTTAAGAAAGGACATTGGTGTCAAATCCAGACTCCTGTTCGATTTAAGTCTCGTCATTTTTAATAAACGTCGTTTTAAAAGTTAAATAAAGACATATGGACTTAAAGGCATTTCTAATAGGCTAAGACTTAAGACAAAAGACCGTCATTGTGACTTGTCATGTATTATTGATAGGTGTTGATTGTCGTGGACTTTGATTGTGCTTGTCGTGCTTGTTCGTTATACTTTCATAGCACTTTTCAGGTGAGTTTCGTAGCCCCTCTTTTTACAAGTTTTGGGGTGGAAGGTATACTTATTTTTCAAACAGTTTTGTCGATTTCTGTTTATGTTCAATATTGAGCCTGTACGTATAGAGTTACTTGTGCCATTTGACATGCTTGATCATGTTTACATGTGTGTGATTTATGTGTTTATTGTTGTGCTTTATGATGTGTTGGCTTGGACGTGCTTATTGTATGAGTTGAGACTTGGACTTGAGACTTGAGACTTGGACTAAGGCAGGTACCGTAAGACCGGACTTTGAGACATTGAGTCTTCGAGACATTGAGATTTTGAGACTTTTGGACTTATTATGGCGTAACTCTGCTCGTTATATATTAAACTATTACTTGTTTAGACTTAAAAGAATCGACAAAAGACTTATTTATTCGACTAGACTTTTTGACTAAAACCTACGAACTCACCAACCTTTGTGTTGACACGTTTTAGTATACTTTTCAGGTACTCAGGCTAATCAGGGATAAAGACTTT
Organism: Erigeron breviscapus; assembly: GCA_034093135.1. Lineage (NCBI taxonomy): Eukaryota > Viridiplantae > Streptophyta > Magnoliopsida > Asterales > Asteraceae > Erigeron > Erigeron breviscapus. Next base: position 64,591,402 of record CM067169.1, read on the forward strand.
TATGCTAGACTTGGACTTCGGAGATTAGTGCTCCTTTATTATTGTCAGACTTTAAGGCTACATGCCCTGGATTATTTTCTTTTATGGCTTGTTTGTAATAAGCTGTTCTAGCATCGTTATGACTTTGAACTCATGTTTTTGGGAATATATTTATTATATTCTATTTCATTTTAGCAGTATCTATGTAATTCCATGTCGTGCTGTACTTTTCATGACACCTCATGTTTCCGCCAACGGTGGGGTGTTATAGAATGGTATCAGAGACGTGGTTGTAGAGAATTAGGTGGAAAAGCCTAGACTATAACCTAAGAACCCCATATAGCATTTACGATAGGAATCATAGATGCATTCTAGACGTGCTAACGTCGCTTACATTTTGAGTTCATGTTCTTTTGAGACTTATTATCCCTGTGCTTATTTTGACTGTGGCTGTCATTTGGTGACTGTGTGTTTTTGATGTTGTTGTGATTATTTATGTGTATTAGAGCAAGATGAAGTGATGGCACTAACTAGTATTGCAGGTAAGATAGCAAGGAAACGCCTGATCAACGTTCTGCGATTATCTTCCTGTTTTGCGACAGTTTTTGACCTCATGGATTGCACTTGTAGTGAGAGTGTGGTAGCAACCCTGGTCTCCTTAATGGGTGTTGGTTGGGTGGAGGGTTAGCCGCTGGTACACCCTGTATACATACCCTGCCAATACCTAGAGAGTATATCAGTACCGTGATCCGACCTTGCATTAGATGTACTAGGGGTGTGGAGGGTTAGCCGCTGGTACACCCTGTATACATACACCACTAGTGCAACAGATGTAGGTGTTAGATTCGGACCACATTTTAACTGCGATTTAGGGTTATATATTATTAGTATATATATATGTATATGTATTTCATTGATATAGACTGCATGACTAGTTTAGACTCTCGATAGTATCCCTTAGACCATAAGACGAGAGAGCTTTATGAGTGCAACGCGTGACAGTATCATCGTAGAGTGTATCTTCACGACTAACGTTACGTGGGTATAGGACAATGGAAAGGACAAGGTCTGGTATTGGAACTAGCGTTGGTCGTGGTGTTGGTCGCAGTGAAGGTCGTGGTGTTGGTCGTGGTGCTGGTCGTGGTGTTGGTCGCGGTGAAGGTCGTGGTGTTGGCCGTGGTGTTGGTCGCGGTGAAGGTCGTGGTGTTGGCCGTGGTGTTGGTCGCGGTGAAGGTCGTGGTGTTGGCCGTGGTGTTGGTCGAGGTGAAGGTCGTGGTGTTGGTCGTGGTGTTGGTCGTGGTGTTTTTCGCGGTGAAGGTCGTGGTGTTGGTCGTGGTGTTGGTCGAGGTGAAGGTCATGGGGTTGGTCGTGGTGAAGGTCGTGGTGGCGGCCGAGGTAGTGGTCGTGGACGCGGTCGTGGTGGAGCTGAAAATGAAACTACTAATGAGCAAGCTGGAATGCAGCCAGATCCAGCCATGATTGCCATGATTACCCAAGTGGTTAATACTATACTTGCACAAAATGCTCAAAATGCACAAAATGCGGAGAATGAAGACCCAGTTTATAATGAAGATGAAGATGCTCAGTATGAGTATGCTCAGTATGAGGATGCAGAGGATGATCAGGGTGGTGAATACTATGAAGACGTTGATCAAGGAATTCGTATTGGGAATGTGCCGAGGGGACCTAGAAGTGGTGTCAGGACTTGTACTTACAAAAACTTCAAGGATTGTGGTGTGCAGGAGTATGATGGTAGAGGTGGAGCAGTCAAGTTTATTCAATGGTTAGAAAAGATGGAAGTTGTGATTGGTATTAGCGAATGCACTCCTAAACAAAGGGTCAAGTATGTGGCTAGCTCCTTTACTAAAGATGTTTTGTCTTGGTGGAACACTCAGTGCCGATTCAGAGGCAGATTAGCGGCAGAGGCGATGTCTTGGTATAACTTCAGAGAGTTGATGATGAGGAAGTTCTGTACAGCAACTGAACTGGTGAAGCTAGAACGAGAGTTTTTGGAACATAAGATGGTTGGTGCTGATCATGCTGGATATACTACCCGTTTTAATGAACTGTCAAGGCGCGTCCCACATTTGGTTGAACCTGAGAACAAAAGCATAGAGAAGTATCTTCGTGGGTTAATTCCTCAGGTTAGGTCGACTATGGCTGCTGTTCACCCTCTTACCCTAGAGGAAGCTATATTGAGGTCTGAAGCTATGACAGAGGAGTTGGTTTAGTGTGGAACTATCACTGCTGTTGGGACAAAAAGGAAGGAAAGCAGTGAGGCAAGTAGTAGTAAGAAAGTTTGGCGATCTGATGGAAGAGACAGAACAGAGGCAAGGTATTTGCAGTGACTGATACTGGCAAAAAGGAATATGTGGGTCCTCACCCTAAGTGTACCAAATGCAGTCTTCATCATGCGGCGAATCAAAATTGCATAACGTGCTACAACTGTAATAAGACTGGGCATTTGGCAAATCACTGTAGGGAACCAAGGAATCAAGTGGCACCATTGAATGTTGTACCATTGAATCAAAGGAGACCAACCGGAGTTCACGGAGGATGTTATGAATGTGGGGCCACTGATCACTATCAGAACACATGTCCTCAGTGGGTTGGGCAACAGGTTCAAGTGGCAGTTCATCCTAACCAGTTACAGATTACTGGATGTAACACCCGACGTTTAAAAATATGGGTTTTCAAAAACTTTCACCTAACGGTGTCAAATTGCGGAAGAAAAGACTTTAAAAGTCAAAACCGATAAAAACATTTCGGTTCCTGCGTTTCGTTGGTGTTACATGCCATATCAAACAATAGTTCAAACGAAAACCCAACGGTTGCCCAACATAAAACAACCGTTCACACAACACTACATAAATTCGACATTAAGTACGAAATGTAACTAAATGTCTAAGAAAGAATCATCTATGGGTAGCTAAGGCTCCTTCATTGCATCTACCCAAGCTCACATGTCCTGCGTCACTAGTCCATCAAGCTAAACCTGAGGGAACAACCATTTTAAAGAAACAAGTGTTAGCTATAAGAATAGCTAAGTAAGATCACACTTAATTTAATAGCATTTGTCCAATTAAAACATTTCTTCATTATTAGACAAACTCAATAGGCACAACACACAACACACATAACTGCATATCAACTCCATATCGTTTAGGATAATCATCCTAAATGTGCCTATCCTACATTAGTTCACACATTGTCACACATATCTTCGTTATCTACATATAAGTGTGCCCTGCATCACACCCGACTAGATGATCAACCAAAAGACTAATCATCGTACGCCGTTAAGGAATGGCAAGCCAATCCAAGAGTAATCCGTATGTGGAGGTTGGTCAAACCCCTCGTATTACTCGCCCTGCATTATAAAGACCATGTTGCAAGGAGCTACCCAAGCAACAACTACGTCAACGCACTCGCCCGGCTAAGGCTAGTACGGGTTAAGCTTAACACTTTTCCCTGCATTATATTTACGAGCTCGATTTCACACATATGGTTTAGGTAACACACATTCCTAAACCGTCACACACATATAGTCTAGGTAACACACATTCCTAGACATACACACACTTTATCTTCATTATGTTTGGATCCTTAAACGTGCAAGTGACATGGCAACCTACCAAGTCTAGTGAGCTAGGTGTACGAGCCATGTAAGCATGCATATATCACACATCAACTTCATTTCTACATTTCATGCATAAAGTGATACTTCGTAATACTACATAAACTGCATAACAATACACTACATTAAACAATACTTCATCTCACTACATTAAGCAATACTTCAATACGTGCACACAACCACATAAACTACGTCATACTGCATTTCAAGATTCTACATGCTACTTCAAATAAAAACACTACATTATCCTTCATATCATAACACATACTACATTATACTTCATTTCATAACATGTACTACATTGCATGTCATGAGGGACTGCATCTCAGGTCTCATGGTCAACTTCGTATCCCATAATACCTCCCGTGTAACCCGAGATACCCACATATATCATAAGTTACCGTTAAGGAAGTTATAAGTAAGAAACCTTTGCTTGTTGAACCCTCAGCGTGACAAAAGTAGTGTATCTTACCTGGTAGTAGTGTACGCGCGCAAACAAATAGCTAATAGTGCTTATCAGTAATCCCTGACACCTATCGTACATTAACATATGAAATATAAGTCATTTGGGACTCAAACGAACTTAACAAACCTCACGAACTTAGTCTGGAAAATCCTTCTTACGAACTTAGCTATAGTTCTTACGAAGATAGTTTGTTCTTACGAAGATAGTTTGTTCTTACGAAGATAGTTTGTTCTTACGAAGATAGTGACTGCGTACAAAAATAGAAGCCTTACGAAGGTTATCTTCGTTCGAAGTGCAGAAACGTGTTTTTCGACCTTTTTCCAGAAAATGACCCCAAAACTCTTTAAGTACCAATCGAATTGACACAAAAACATTAATCTTTGATCATCAAAACATCTCTTATCAATCCAAATCGTTAAAACATCGTTTACAATCGTTTTAGGCCAAATACTTGATTAAAACACATAAATTAACCAAGAACACAATGAAACCCTAACTCCTTTACAAACCCCTTTTCAATCAGATTTGATTCGACACACACGACTCATGATCTGAAAATACGATCAATGAATTGATTATTACCTGCAAATGACAAATAGAATGCAAATACTCTTGCCAATGACCACCAATTCACACACAAAACGACTTTTCGGCTTGAGATTTGATGAGAGAAGACTATGGAATGACTTAGGATCAGTTAGGGCTTGTTTAGAAGAAGTGAGATCTGCAAATAACCTCCTAATGACAGCCTCTAAGCTACTAATCCCGTTTTTGACTTTCCACACATGTCAAAACTAGTCCCTAGGCTTCCTAATCCTTCATTATTGGTCACAAACTTCTTTATTGCCCATATACAACATTAACCCTTCATTAAATGTCACTACATAGACATAATTTCTTCATATTTCACACATTTATACTACATTAACATTTAGGCTTTCAAGCCTCACACATAACACACATTAACTACATATAAGCATTAAATCTAGAATAGACTTAACGATACACACGATATTGACTTAACGGCATTAGTCAACTGTTAAATAAAAAGTTGAGGATGTTACAATTACCTCCCCCTTAAGAGGATTCCGTCCCCGGAATCTCATCATTAAAGAACAACTCGGGATATTTCTCCTTCATTACTGCTTCAGCTTTCCAAGTCAAGCTTTCTCCGTAATTATGCTTCTACTTTATCACGATAAGATCTATCACACTTGACTCCTCTGCTAAGCATTTCCTCAAGTAGGATACATGGAAGGTGTTGTGAATTCCATCCAATTCTGGAGGCAATTCCAACTGATAAGCTAGATCTTTTATGCGTTTCAACACTTTGAAAGGTCCAATAAATCTTGGACTCAATTTGCCCTTCTTTCCAAACCGGATAACTCCTTTCCATAGTGATTCTTTCAGCATCACTAAGTCACCTACACTAACTCCATTGGTCTTCTTTCCTTATCTGCATAAGTTTTCTGCCTTTCTCTAGCCACGCGTAAATCTTCTTTAGCCACATTGACTTTTTCAGCCGTAACTTCATCAAGTTCAGGACCGGTCAACTGCTTTTCACCGGGTTCCATCCAACAACTTGGAGTCCTACACTTTCTACCACACAACATTTAATGGAACTCCCTACTTACTACATCTATATACAAGACGGCAAGCTTCACCACACACGCATACTCATGAGTGACGAGAAAAGAAGCATTTTTATCAACTAGACTACACCGACTCGTATCACATCATTGCCCCAAGGGGACATATACCACTTTGTCACATAATCCATAGTCGTCATATGAATACATTTCTGCTTCGAAATAACCGGTTGTTGCATCTCTTCATATTGCACTCGGTGCTCGGATTTGACTTGTGTACAAGTCACACATTTTTTGTACATACACTATCTCCTTCGTTATTTAGCCATCACAAATTGGACTTCAAATCAGCACCCTTGTACTACTTGGATGAGTATCCTATCAAGACCTATGGTTTCTTTAACTTAACATGTCCAACTCATTGAACTTCTTACATAGTCTTTTCTCTTTCACTTTACACTTCATTCGTTTCGGCATTTCTTTGATTCAATCTTTAAATCAAATCAGGTATCACCCCATTTTATACTCAGCAAAGACTATTCATTTGAAGGGTAAGACCTTCCTGCCCGTATCAACATAGACTTTCCACTTAAACGTAACTTCATATCACATTTTGGCATATCGCACATAAACTTGTCACACGTATTAATATTAGCACATGCAGAGTATATACTCCTAATTATGCCTTTCAACGATACCTCATACTTATCCTCACATCTTACATCTTTATCAACATATTCATACCATTTACATATAACGCACTAGCTTTACCACTAGCATGATTTCTCACGTCTTACGCACTAGCACTAAGGCTAGGATGATTTTCCCACATTTCACACTTTACTTTAACATTAGGTATGTATATATTACCTAACTAGTCCCACATCTACCTTAACGTTTAATCTCACTAACGTGCACAACTCATAACAATTCCTACGTGTATCTAGTGAACTAGATATTTCACACTTAAGCCCCACACATAGACCATCAGATAACAATCACTTCATAGCGGCATAATAGTATTCGACATACTACATATGCATATAACCACTTTACTTTAAACGTCATTATATCATAACAAGCCACTTCATCATTCATACATTCCCACATGACCTCCCGCACAACTCGGAAAACCCAACACACATAAGATAATCCAGTTAAGAGGTTAATTAAAGGAAACTACTTTTGTTGTGGCTCCAACGTGATAAAAGACAAATATCTTACTACACCTCATATCATAATAGGTTGTATCACATTTCTGACGGCATTCAAATAAGCATGTCACCACGATTCACAAGCCTCCTTAAGTACCACTTTTGGTCATTTCGTTTTCGGATACTGAGATCTCACTTTTAAACGTATTGCTTCATGATGGATCGTCTCACCACTTCTGACTATGCTTCGACTCTACTACAATCTTGTCCCGAAGAACATTACCTTGAGCTGCTTTGCCGTATTCAAGCACTCACCATAGCCTCACAACCACGGATTTAGCCATTAAATAAAACTTTACTCCTTTCAACATAACATGTCAGCTGCTCCTTTCACTTTTACTCACTTTTGACGAATTTAAAACTAAGCCTCTTCGAGTTGAAATTCGTAATCACACTCTCTCCACAAATATGATGTCCTACGTCATTCTTAGATTAGGCAATATTGTCATCACTAACATGACGACTGAGCGATCTTAGAATACTCCGAACTTGATCCCTTAACTTCATACACGAGGACTTTAGATATCATAAAGCATTTTCAGATACTCAATGGGGTCGTCATAATGAGCGTATGCATAACTTCATCGGAACTTTCATTATAAACAAAGGATAACAACATCGTAAATTTATCTTCAAAATTAAATAGATCCCACAATCGGAAACAATAACTTCTTCCTATAACAAAGAACAAAATGGAAGATGCATTTGCATGAAAGTAACACTAGACATACATCACCTGATGGCTCTACCTCACGATCGCAACGAAACCGAGAACCTTATAGAACGTCTCAAACTACGAGTAGGCTCGACTTTTAGAAGTATAATCTTTGCCTTGCATTAGTAGATCACCTCGAAATCAAATACCCTTGAATGCTTTTACTTCCTATGCTTTAGGAAGCTATAAATGTTCCCATCATTATACTTTTTACTCCTTTCTTAAGGGAAAACTCTTCATCTTGAGAAACAGTCATACATAAGATTCCGTACAATACAGGATATCAACATCACTTATACTTTCATGTAATAAGGAAGAATTTCCCCCGTAGGTACTCGTCTCAATGTCACACATCGTCCCGTAACGAAATCAAAACTAAACGAGTCGAAATTCCAAAATAATCCAAAGTATGCGCCACCTCTTTCTTAAAATTTCATTCTCTAATTGAATTCAATACAAACTCAAACCTTCAATCTTAATCCCAAGCACTACCTTCACATTTAGCAGCTCAAATAAAACCTCACATCATATCATAGTGCTCTTGGAATGGATGAGTTTCATGTTTAAGGGTTGAATTCACCGTAGAATTGACTTCTTTACTTGCCTCAACTTCGTCCTCCTTTACTGCATTCGTACGTGTCTACTCTTCACATAGCTAAATGGGATACCATTCAATGGTTCCACCATTGTCATCTTCACTTCATTTGGATCATCACAGACACAATCTCACAAACACACACATGTCATGATACATTTACAATTACGTTCGCGACCGGAATTGTAACTATATCCTTTCATACGTGTGCCCGGTAACCCTTCTGTGCATCACCTACTTATCACCCTTCAAATATCCAGCATTAACTCTACTTGTCAGGTTCAAGTCCATGTCCTTTGAACTAGTAGACTCAACATCATTGTCTACCAATCACTTCACTATTCACCTACTTTTAAACTTCATTTCACTTCATGTACTTCATAATCATCGTACACATTTAACCGGCTATAACTTTTCATTGATCTTCACAAATTTCTACACACACGAGACATCAACGTCATTAAAGTCGTTACACGATGTTTATTTTCGACACATAAAGGTTCACTACATAGAAATCTCTCCAACTTCATTACTTTGCACACCGGTCAACACAAGTATGGCTATACAAACACGTTCGTGTCGTGATACGCTTGCAATTATGTTCCGAACCATAATTGTAATTGTATTCTTTCATTTGCATGTTCGTTACCGCATTTGTGTATCGCCTTCTCATCACCAACTACATTCACGCAGACATCTTCACATATATACATCTCACTTCTTTTACGATCCATGTCACGAACCCCATGGGTTGGACATTAATGGAATACCATTTCATCTATTCTTCCAAACTTCCTTCTTTTCAACCAATTCACACATAAACTACATCGCACACTTATCAAATTTAGTTGGAGAAATGGCACATCACCTCGTGGACCTTCTATCGTAGCAATAGGATTACTAGCGACGGAGGAGCGAGAAACGGAAGAATAAAGGCTAAAACACATATCCACATATCAATAAACACACATCAAATAGCCTTAATCCTACACTCTCACTCAATCCCAACCCGTCCTAGAGTACTTCATCTCAAAGCTAGGCATCCTACTTAAGCCTAACATGGTCTTCGTCGATCTAAGTCCAAAATCCTACGGCATAAGTCGAATTTTGGTTCACTTAAACCAATTCTCTGATACCAACTTGTAACACCCGACGTTTAAAAATATGGGTTTTCAAAAACTTTCACCTAACGGTGTCAAATTGCGGAAGAAAAGACTTTAAAAGTCAAAACCGATAAAAACATTTCGGTTCCTGCGTTTCGTTGGTGTTACATGCCATATCAAACAATAGTTCAAACGAAAACCCAACGGTTGCCCAACATAAAACAACCGTTCACACAACACTACATAAATTCGACATTAAGTACGAAATGTAACTAAATGTCTAAGAAAGAATCATCTATGGGTAGCTAAGGCTCCTTCATTGCATCTACCCAAGCTCACATGTCCTGCGTCACTAGTCCATCAAGCTAAACCTGAGGGAACAACCATTTTAAAGAAACAAGTGTTAGCTATAAGAATAGCTAAGTAAGATCACACTTAATTTAATAGCATTTGTCCAATTAAAACATTTCTTCATTATTAGACAAACTCAATAGGCACAACACACAACACACATAACTGCATATCAACTCCATATCGTTTAGGATAATCATCCTAAATGTGCCTATCCTACATTAGTTCACACATTGTCACACATATCTTCGTTATCTACATATAAGTGTGCCCTGCATCACACCCGACTAGATGATCAACCAAAAGACTAATCATCGTACGCCGTTAAGGAATGGCAAGCCAATCCAAGAGTAATCCGTATGTGGAGGTTGGTCAAACCCCTCGTATTACTCGCCCTGCATTATAAAGACCATGTTGCAAGGAGCCACCCAAGCAACAACTACGTCAACGCACTCGTCCGGCTAAGACTAGTACGGGTTAAGCTTAACACTTTCCCTGCATTATATTTACGAGCTCGATTTCACACATATGGTTTAGGTAACACACATTCCTAAACCGTCACACACATATAGTCTAGGTAACACACATTCCTAGACAAACACACACTTTATCTTCATTACGTTTGGATCCTTAAACGTGCAAGTGACATAGCAACCTACCAAGTCTAGTGAGCTAGGTGTACGAGCCATGTAAGCATGCATATATCACACATCAACTTCATTTCTACATTTCATGCATAAAGTGATACTTCGTAATACTACATAAACTGCATAACAATACACTACATTAAACAATACTTCATCTCACTACATTAAGCAATACTTCAATACGTGCACACAACCACATAAACTACGTCATACTGCATTTCAAGATTCTACATGCTACTTCAAATAAAAACACTACATTATCCTTCATACCATAGCACAAAATCTGGAGATCTTGAAATGGCAGCTCTCATACAAGATCTTCATGCATTGCCTCCAGCTCTTAGGGTTGAAACTCCATATGATCAACCTGAGATTATCAAAACTGAACCCATTGAACCACCTATT
>CM067169.1:64603102-64678102 GCA_034093135.1 Erigeron breviscapus
ACAAATTTCTACACACACGAGACATCAACGTCATTAAAGTTGTTACACGATGTTTATTTTCGACACATAAAGGTTCACTACATAGAAATCTCTCCAACTTCATTACTTTGCACACCGGTCAACACAAGTATGGCTATACAAACACGTTCGTGTCGTGATACGCTTGCAATTATGTTCCGAACCATAATTGTAATTGTATTCTTTCATTTGCATGTTCGTTACCGCATTTGTGTATCGCCTTCTCATCACCAACTACATTCACGCAGACATCTTCACATATATACATCTCACTTCTTTTACGATCCATGTCACGAACCCCATGGGTTGGACATTAATGGAATACCATTTCATCTATTCTTCCAAACTTCCTTCTTTTCAACCAATTCACACATAAACTACATCGCACACTTATCAAATTTAGTTGGAGAAATGGCACATCACCTCGTGGACCTTCTATCGTAGCAATAGGATTACTAGCGACGGAGGAGCGAGAAACGGAAGAATAAAGGCTAAAACACATATCCACATATCAATAAACACACATCAAATAGCCTTAATCCTACACTCTCACTCAATCCCAACCCGTCCTAGAGTACTTCATCTCAAAGCTAGGCATCCTACTTAAGCCTAACATGGTCTTCGTCGATCTAAGTCCAAAATCCTACGGCATAAGTCGAATTTTGGTTCACTTAAACCAATTCTCTGATACCAACTTGTAACACCCGACGTTTAAAAATATGGGTTTTCAAAAACTTTCACCTAACGGTGTCAAATTGCGGAAGAAAAGACTTTAAAAGTCAAAACCGATAAAAACATTTCGGTTCCTGCGTTTCGTCGGTGTTACATGCCATATCAAACAATAGTTCAAACGAAAACCCAACGGTTGCCCAACATAAAACAACCGTTCACACAACACTACATAAATTCGACATTAAGTACGAAATGTAACTAAATGTCTAAGAAAGAATCATCTATGGGTAGCTAAGGCTCCTTCATTGCATCTACCCAAGCTCACATGTCCTGCGTCACTAGTCCATCAAGCTAAACCTGAGGGAACAACCATTTTAAAGAAACAAGTGTTAGCTATAAGAATAGCTAAGTAAGATCACACTTAATTTAATAGCATTTGTCCAATTAAAACATTTCTTCATTATTAGACAAACTCAATAGGCACAACACACAACACACATAACTGCATATCAACTCCATATCGTTTAGGATAATCATCCTAAATGTGCCTATCCTACATTAGTTCACACATTGTCACACATATCTTCGTTATCTACATATAAGTGTGCCCTGCATCACACCCGACTAGATGATCAACCAAAAGACTAATCATCGTACGACGTTAAGGAATGGCAAGCCAATCCAAGAGTAATCCGTATGTGGAGGTTGGTCAAACCCCTCGTATTACTCGCCCTGCATTATAAAGACCATGTTGCAAGGAGCCACCCAAGCAACAACTACGTCAACGCACTCGCCCGGCTAAGGCTAGTACGGGTTAAGCTTAACACTTTTCCCTGCATTATATTTACGAGCTCGATTTCACACATATGGTTTAGGTAACACACATTCCTAAACCGTCACACACATATAGTCTAGGTAACACACATTCCTAAACCGTCACACACATATAGTCTAGGTAACACACATTCCTAGACAAACACACACTTTATCTTCATTACGTTTGGATCCTTAAACGTGCAAGTGACATAGCAACCTACCAAGTCTAGTGAGCTAGGTGTACGAGCCATGTAAGCATGCATATATCACACATCAACTTCATTTCTACATTTCATGCATAAAGTGATACTTCGTAATACTACATAAACTGCATAACAATACACTACATTAAACAATACTTCATCTCACTACATTAAGCAATACTTCAATACGTGCACACAACCACATAAACTACGTCATACTGCATTTCAAGATTCTACATGCTACTTCAAATAAAAACACTACATTATCCTTCATATCATAACACATACTACATTATACTTCATTTCATAACATGTACTACATTGCATGTCATGAGGGACTGCATCTCAGGTCTCATGGTCAACTTCGTATCCCATAATACCTCCCGTGTAACCCGAGATACCCACATATATCATAAGTTACCGTTAAGGAAGTTATAAGTAAGAAACCTTTGCTTGTTGAACCCTCAGCGTGACAAAAGTAGTGTATCTTACCTGGTAGTAGTGTACGCGCGCAAACAAATAGCTAATAGTGCTTATCAGTAATCCCCGACACCTATCGTACATTAACATATGAACTATAAGTCATTTGGGACTCAAACGAACTTAACAAACCTCACGAACTTAGTCTGGAAAATCCTTCTTACGAACTTAGCTACAGTTCTTACGAAGATAGTTTGTTCTTACGAAGATAGTTTGTTCTTACGAAGATAGTTTGTTCTTACGAAGATAGTTTTGTTCTTACGAAGATAGTTTGTTCTTACGAAGATAGTTTGTTCTTACGAAGATAGTTTGTTCTTACGAAGATAGTTTGTTCTTACGAAGATAGTTTGTTCTTACGAAGATAGTTTGTTCTTACGAAGATAGTTTGTTCTTACGAAGATAGTTTGTTCTTACGAAGATAGTTTGTTCTTACGAAGATAGTTTGTTCTTACGAAGATAGTTTGTTCTTACGAAGATAGTTTGTTCTTACGAAGATAGTTTGTTCTTACGAAGATAGTTTGTTCTTACGAAGATAGTTTGTTCTTACGAAGATAGTTTGTTCTTACGAAGATAGTTTGTTCTTACGAAGATAGTTTGTTCTTACGAAGATAGTTTGTTCTTACGAAGATAGTTTGTTCTTACGAAGATAGTTTGTTCTTACGAAGATAGTTTGTTCTTACGAAGATAGTTTGTTCTTACGAAGATAGTTTGTTCTTACGAAGATAGTTTGTTCTTACGAAGATAGTTTGTTCTTACGAAGATAGTTTGTTCTTACGAAGATAGTTTGTTCTTACGAAGATAGTTTGTTCTTACGAAGATAGTTTGTTCTTACGAAGATAGTTTGTTCTTACGAAGATAGTTTGTTCTTACGAAGATAGTTTGTTCTTACGAAGATAGTTTGTTCTTACGAAGATAGTTTGTTCTTACGAAGATAGTTTGTTCTTACGAAGATAGTTTGTTCTTACGAAGATAGTTTGTTCTTACGAAGATAGTTTGTTCTTACGAAGATAGTTTGTTCTTACGAAGATAGTTTGTTCTTACGAAGATAGTTTGTTCTTACGAAGATAGTTTGTTCTTACGAAGATAGTTTGTTCTTACGAAGATAGTTTGTTCTTACGAAGATAGTTTGTTCTTACGAAGATAGTTTGTTCTTACGAAGATAGTTTGTTCTTACGAAGATAGTTTGTTCTTACGAAGATAGTTTGTTCTTACGAAGATAGTTTGTTCTTACGAAGATAGTTTGTTCTTACGAAGATAGTTTGTTCTTACGAAGATAGTTTGTTCTTACGAAGATAGTTTGTTCTTACGAAGATAGTTTGTTCTTACGAAGATAGTTTGTTCTTACGAAGATAGTTTGTTCTTACGAAGATAGTTTGTTCTTACGAAGATAGTTTGTTCTTACGAAGATAGTTTGTTCTTACGAAGATAGTTTGTTCTTACGAAGATAGTTTGTTCTTACGAAGATAGTTTGTTCTTACGAAGATAGTTTGTTCTTACGAAGATAGTTTGTTCTTACGAAGATAGTTTGTTCTTACGAAGATAGTTTGTTCTTACGAAGATAGTTTGTTCTTACGAAGATAGTTTGTTCTTACGAAGATAGTTTGTTCTTACGAAGATAGTTTGTTCTTACGAAGATAGTTTGTTCTTACGAAGATAGTTTGTTCTTACGAAGATAGTTTGTTCTTACGAAGATAGTTTGTTCTTACGAAGATAGTTTGTTCTTACGAAGATAGTTTGTTCTTACGAAGATAGTTTGTTCTTACGAAGATAGTTTGTTCTTACGAAGATAGTTTGTTCTTACGAAGATAGTTTGTTCTTACGAAGATAGTTTGTTCTTACGAAGATAGTTTGTTCTTACGAAGATAGTTTGTTCTTACGAAGATAGTTTGTTCTTACGAAGATAGTTTGTTCTTACGAAGATAGTTTGTTCTTACGAAGATAGTTTGTTCTTACGAAGATAGTTTGTTCTTACGAAGATAGTTTGTTCTTACGAAGATAGTTTGTTCTTACGAAGATAGTTTGTTCTTACGAAGATAGTTTGTTCTTACGAAGATAGTTTGTTCTTACGAAGATAGTTTGTTCTTACGAAGATAGTTTGTTCTTACGAAGATAGTTTGTTCTTACGAAGATAGTTTGTTCTTACGAAGATAGTTTGTTCTTACGAAGATAGTTTGTTCTTACGAAGATAGTTTGTTCTTACGAAGATAGTTTGTTCTTACGAAGATAGTTTGTTCTTACGAAGATAGTTTGTTCTTACGAAGATAGTTTGTTCTTACGAAGATAGTTTGTTCTTACGAAGATAGTTTGTTCTTACGAAGATAGTTTGTTCTTACGAAGATAGTTTGTTCTTACGAAGATAGTTTGTTCTTACGAAGATAGTTTGTTCTTCCACACATGTCAAAACTAGTCCCTAGGCTTCCTAATCCTTCATTATTGGTCACAAACTTCTTTATTGCCCACATACAACATTAACCCTTCATTAAATGTCACTACATAGACATAATTTCTTCATATTTCACACATTTATACTACATTAACATTTAGGCTTTCAAGCCTCACACATAACACACATTAACTACATATAAGCATTAAATCTAGAATAGACTTAACGATACACACGATATTGACTTAACGGCATTAGTCAACTGTTAAATAAAAAGTTGAGGATGTTACACTGGACCCAATCAGAATAGAGGCAATCAAGATCAAGCGGCTAGAGGTCGTGCTTTCGTGATAAATGTTGCCGAGGCTCGCAACGACCCGAACGTTGTTGCAGGTACTTTTCTTCTAAATGGTCATTATGCTACTGTTCTCTTTGATTCGGGAGCTTATTATAGTTTTGTTGCGACTAGTTTTGTTCCTTTCCTGAGTGTTAAGCCGAGCCCTATGTATTTATGTTTTGACGTAGAAATGGCTAATGGTGGGTTAGTGAGACTAGACCAGGTCATTCGTTCATACACCTTAGTTCTTAATGATCATGCTTTCTTTATTGACTTAGTACCTTTTGAAATGGGGAGTTTTGACGTTATTGTTGGCATGGACTGGATGTCTTTGGTCGACGCGGCGATTCTATGTAGTTCAAAAATCATTAAAATTCCCTTACCTAGTGGTGAGATACTAGAGGTTCAGGGCGAGAAGTCTGAGTCTTTTGAGGGTCGTGTCATGAGTGCGCCTGTTAAAGAGGTTAGCTTGACTAATGTCCCCGTCGTTCACGACTATCAATACGTTTTCCCTGATGATTTACCCGGCTTACCTCCTTCTCGACAACTTGATTTTCGTATTAGTCTTGTCCCTAACGCAGCCCCTATAGCAAAATCTCCCTATAGACTAGCAACAACTGAATTACAAGAATTGGTCACACAATTAAAAGAACTTCAAGACAAGGGATTTATCAGACCTAGTCAGTCACCGTGGGGAGCACCTGTCTTATTCGTCAAAAAGAAGGATGGTTCGTTTCGCATGTGCATCGACTACCGTGAGCTGAATAAGTTAACAGTAAAGAATCGTTATCCCCTTCCTAGGATTGATGACTTGTTCGACCGGCTTCAAGGCGCAAAGTGTTTCTCAAAAATTGACTTACGTTCAGGGTATCATCAATTGCGTGTACACGAGGACGACATACCAAAGACTGCTTTTAGAATGAGATATGGACATTTTGAATTCACAGTGATGCCTTTTGGATTGACTAGCGCACCAGCAGTATTTATGGATTTGATGAATAGAGTGTGCCGACCGTACTTGGACGAGTTTGTAATTGTGTTTATCGACGACATTCTGATCTACTCAAAGACAAAGGAAGAACATGCCGATCATTTGAGAAAGGTACTGGAATTATTGAGGAAGGAAAAGTTGTACGGAAAATTTTCTAAATGCGAGTTTTGGCTTGATGAAGTACACTTTTTGGGACATGTTGTGAGCAAGGATGGAATACACGTGGACCCTAGCAAGGTTGACTCAGTCAAGAATTGGAAAACGCCAGAGACACCGACTGAAGTCAGACAATTCCTTGGCCTGGCTGGCTACTATAGAAGGTTCATAGAGAATTTCTCTAAGATTGCGTTGCCACTTACGCAATTAACTCAGAAGGATAGGCCGTATGTCTGGGGTGAAAAACAAGAAGAAGCGTTTCAAATCTTGAAGGATAAGTTATGTAATGCGCCGATTTTGGGTATGCCTGAAGGATCTGATGACTTTGTGGTGTACTGCGATGCATCAGGTCAAGGATTAGGTTGTGTGCTCATGCAAAGAGGCAGGGTGATTGCATACGCTTCACGACAATTAAAGGTCCATGAGAAGAATTACACAACGCATGACTTGGAATTAGGAGCAGTGGTTTTTGCATTAAAGTGCTGGAGGCATTATTTGTATGGAACCAAGTGTGTAATCTACACAGATCACAAGAGTCTACAACATATTTTCAATCAACAAGATTTGAATATGAGACAACGAAGATGGCTTGAGTTACTCAGTGATTATGACTGTGACATTCGTTATCACCCGGGGAAAGCCAATGTAGTGGCCGACGCCCTAAGCCGTAAGGAAAGGGTTAAGCCTAGACGGGTACGTGTTATGAGTATTACAGTGCAAAGGAGTGTTAGAGATCAGATCATAGAAGCACAGTCACTAGTTGTTGGCGATAAAGATCTTCTTAAGAAGGAACTACGAGGTTTGGAACAACATTTGGATCGAAGAAACGATGTCGGCTTGTATTTCCTCGACAGACTATGGGTTCCTTTCACTGGTGATTTGAGGACATTGATATTGAACGAAGCTCATAATACAATGTATTCGGTACATCCAGGCACTAACAAGATGTACTATGACTTGCGCGAGTTATATTGGTGGCCTGGCATGAAGAAGGATGTTGCTGAGTTTGTAGGCCGATGTTTGACGTGTTTACGGGTGAAAGTGGAACATCAAAAGCCTGCTGGATTGCTCAGACAACCAGAAATTCCGGAATGGAAGTGGGAGTGTGTAACTATGGATTTCATTACAAAACTACCTAGAACGAAGGAGGGTCATGATATGATATGGGTAATCGTCGATAGATTGACAAAGTCTGCTCATTTCTTAGCCATTCGCGAGAAGGACCCCACAGAGAAATTGGTGAGGAAGTATGTAAAGGAAGTCGTGTCGAAGCATGGCGTACTAGTTTCGATTATCTCGGACGGAGATACTCGCTTTAATTCTCAATTTTGGCGAGGGTTTCAGAAGGCTTTTGGGACTAGGATAGACATGAGTACGGCGTACCATCCTCAAACCGATGGTCAGAGTGAGCGTACAATTCAGACTTTAAAAGACATGTTGAGAGCCTGTGTCTTAGATTTTGGGGGTAACTGGGATGACCATCTACATTTGATAGAATTCTCTTACAACAATAGTTATCACGCGAGTATTGATATGGCTCCTTTCAAGGCATTGTATGGACGGAAGTGTATGTCACCTGTTGCATGGTCTGACTTTGGCGATAGCCAGTTGGTTGGGCCTGAGCTTATTGAAGAGACTGCCGAGAAAATAATTCAGATTAAAGAGCGACTCAGATTAGCACGCGAACGATAAAAGAAGTATGCTCACGTCAGGCATAGACCTCTGGAATTCAATGTTGGGGATCGAGTACTCTTAAAGGTTTCCCCTTGGAAAGGAGTGGTTAGATTTGTCAAAAGTGGAAAACTTGGACCTAGATTTATCGGACCTTTTGAGATACTAGAAAGAGTTGGCGAGGTAGCTTATTGATTGAGACTTTCGGAAGAGCTTAAGGGAGTTCACGACGTATTTAATGTGTCTCATCTTCGAAAATGTCTAGCTGAGGAGGAACGTCATGTGCCTATGGACGAAATCCGGATTGATGATAAGTTGAATTTCGTTGAAGAACCTTTAGAGATTGTGGATCACAAGATGCAGAAACTAAAGAAAACCAAGTATACACTTGTCAAGGTTCGTTGGAATTCAAAACGAGGGCCTGAATATACTTGGGAACGGGAAGATCATTTCAAGACAAAATACCCCCAGTTGTTTAATGGGACTAGTACGAGTTGAATTTCGGGACGAAATTCTTTTAACGGGGTAATGATGTAACAACCGTCACCTGAGCGTTTCATCTGACTATACTTTTCCGTTCGTATAAGGTTAGTATTTGTCAATTTACATCTTTAGACGTGTGGTTGTACGGATTAGAGTATGAATAAGACAAGACATGTTTATTGGGTACTAGTGCTTTTGACTTTTTAAGACTTGGAGCGAATGTTTGAGGAAGACTGGTTGCCTCATAGAAATGCCAAATAAAGCTAAAATGAACTTTTAAAATATTAAGTGAATTAATGGATATCATATACCTTGACTTATATTGCGTCGTTTCAACGAAAAATGGTATATGTAATTAATTAAACAAGTCGACAGCATAAAAACGTACTGATTTTGTTTTGGTCATAACTTTCTAACCGTAACTCCGTTTTTGACGATTCAAGCGGCCACATTTTCGTAAAAGAGTCTAATTTCCAGATATGTGTCGAGTTCGACCTGGTTGAGGTCCACTTGGTCGAGTTCGACCTGGTTGAAGTTCGACCATGGTTGAATTTAACCATATTCATGCCTATATATATGCCATCTTTCATTCCTTCAAAAGGGTTTCACACACATAACATTTCTCCCTTGGGTTCTCTTTGAAAAACAAACATTATTCATAAAAAATTCAGATTTCATAAACTAGAAGAGGAAAGGGTTTGTCTTTCAAAGCCTCTCTTAAATCATCCTCTCGCTTTCGGTTCTAAACGCTTGCAAATCAATCAAGGCTTCAATCTCCAATCAAGAAACAAGTGAATATTATCATTTTCTTCATCAAAAACTTGTGTAAGTGCTGTTCTTAATCTCCTCAATTTGTTTTTTTTATGTTTATATATGTTACTTATCGTTTTTTATCAAAAAGCTAAGTGAATCATATCTTGGATTAATTGTTGTGTAAATCTTGGGTTACATGTTGTGTGTAAGGACCTAATTCAACCTTGTTTAAGGTTGGATTTAACATATTATACACTCATGTAATCGGTTTTGTGCAACTACATATCTAGGGTATCCTTTATTTGGCCAAAAGATTCAAAAACTAGTAGAATTCTTATCCTAGATCAAAGTTTGTGCAATTCTCAAACACATGAAGTATGCAATAGGTCGAATTCCACCCTTTTTGTACTAAAATGTGGAATTTTGCACAATCAAGGCTCTGGGGTAGGAGTTGGCTAGCCATAAAACTCATTGTTTTGACAAAATCGCATCGAAATCATTCGTTTGTGCTCGAAACAAGTTTGAATCCGACCCCGCTCTGGTCAAGTTCGACCTCTACTGGTCAAGTTCGACCATCTCTGGTCGAAGTTCGACCATGCCATGGTCGAGGTTGACCTCCTGGTCCTTCGTTGTTTGGCTTTTGTCGTTTATACGGTTCTTAAACTTGACTAGTTTTCTAAAAAGGGTGTAGTTTTGGTCCAATTGGCTAACGTATGACAAAATGGTTTTAAAGTGACATTTTTGGGCTGTACTTGGTCGAGTTCAACCATAGGGTTGAGCTCAACCCCTACTCGTTTCGGTTTCGAAAGCTTTTTGGTTAAAATCTTCGGTTTCGTCTAGTTTTGATTAAATTCGGGTAAAACTTATTTTATGCTATAAAATGATTTCAAATCAGGTTGTATTGATAAAATAATGTATTTTGAACTTAAGAAAGGACATTGGTGTCAAATCCAGACTCCTGTTCGATTTAAGTCTCGTCATTTTTAATAAACGTCGTTTTAAAAGTTAATAAAGACATATGGACTTAAAGGCATTTCTAATAGGCTAAGACTTAAGACAAAAGACCGTCATTGTGACTTGTCATCTATTATTGATAGGTGTTGATTGTCGTGGACTTTGATTGTGCTTGTCGTGCTTGTTCGTTATACTTTCATAGCACTTTTCAGGTGAGTTTCGTAGCCCCTCTTTTTACAAGTTTTGGGGTGGAAAGTATACTTATTTTTCAAACAGTTTTGTCGATTTATGTTTATGTTCAATATTGAGCATGTACGTATAGAGTTACTTGTGCCATTTGACGTGCTTGATCATGTTTACATGTGTGTGATTTATGTGTTTATTGTTGTGCTTTATGATGTGTTGGCTTGGACGTGCTTATTGTATGAGTTGAGACTTAGACTTGAGACTTGAGACTTGGACTAAGGCAGGTACCGTAAGACCGGACTTTGAGACATTGAGTCTTCTAGACATTGAGTCTTCGAGACATTGACACTTTGAGACTTTTGGACTTATTATGGCGTAACTCTGCTCGTTATATATTAAACTATTACTTGTTTAGACTTAAAAGAATCGACAAAAGACTTATTTATTCAACTAGACTTTTTGACTAAAACCTACGAACTCACCAACCTTTGTGTTGACACGTTTTAGTATACTTTTCAGGTACTCAGGCTAATCAGGGATAAAGACTTTTATGGTAGACTTGAACTTCGGAGATTAGTGCTCCTTTATTATTGTCAGACTCTAAGGCTACATGCCCTCGATTATTTTCTTTTATGGCTTGTTTGTAATAAGCTGTTCTAGCATCGTTATGACTTTGAACTCATGTTTTTGGGAATATATTTATTATATTCTATTTCATTTTAGCAGTATCTATGTAATTCCATGTCGTGCTGTACTTTTTCATGACACATAATGTTTCCGCCAACGGTGGGGTGTTACAAGTGGCCGAAACATATTTTCTTCAATTAATCTTGATTTTATACATGTTTGATACGTCACACGGTGTATCAATATACAAGAGTATATTGTACACAGAACAGTTGTAGAGGGGGGTGAATACAACTATCTTCGATCTTTACAAACTTTAAAGACCAGTTTTAAACACTCAGAATAATGTAAACACAATATAAGTACAGAATCAATAAAACAGTAAAGCAGTAAACATTCTTGAACACAAATTGTAATTTTCAAAGTAATCCTTTATTAAGAAATAATCTATACAAAGAATTACAGGGTTGTTGCGGAAATAAGATAGCCTATAGATTATCTAAACAACCCTTGAAATGACAAATTACAATCAATAAGTTTCAGCTCAAGAGAATCAGCCCAAACTGATCTCAAACAGGCAAGCTGTTAATAAGAGCAAAGGAAACTTGTATGAAGAATGATTCTCAGGAAATGTCACAATGTATGCAATCAAGGAATGGGGCTTTTATAGGCGAAGGCCCTTCTTCTCTTGGTGTCCAGTTGTTCCACGTACTCGTCTTCTATTTGATGGCAGGAGAATAATCAATCGTGCCTGGTAGCAGTACAAGTTGTCCCAACATACTGCCACTCATTCTTCTCTCCACCAATAAGAGTGTGGACACGCATACAATAAAATAACCACCAACCTGGATACTAGGATCCGTCCTAGTCACATCATTTGTCTCTATCTTCAATCCAGGTTGTTATCTTCACTTGATTGTCAGACACAGATTGGGCCATTTGTCAAAGCACCAATCTGCCTAAGTGTTTCCAAGTTGACTGCTAAGTCCAAACTGACTTCCACTACCAGCTTGGCCTTCTATCTTCAATCCTCTTCTTCGACTTGGATTAAATGATATAACCATTTGGTGCAGCTCGAAGAACACTTGCTTCCATATGATAATAATTACAATACATGAAGCATGATCTGGGTCAGATATAGATCGCAAGCTGTGCTAGCTTAGTCTGACCCAGATCAGATTACAAACACAAAAGATTTACTTAGTATTTACTATCAGATTTGTCATCACCAAATTTACTAAGTATTTACTATCAGATTTGTCATCAACCATATTACAAGATAAAGCCTATTCTCCAATCAATTCTACTGCCTCTTGTTTAACTTCAAATGAAGGGGCAATAGTTATGTCTAACTTTTCTCTCTAGGCCTTCATTGATGAGAAACTGCTCATACCCATTACCTTGTGCACTAAAATTGACACAAATTCTATACAAGGTAAAGAGATGCATATGTGGTACCTTATTCAGCTCTGCAGTTCTTTAAAACACCAACTGGCCTCTTGCACTAACAAAGTACATACCATGTTCAGGTTCAGTGATGAATAATCCAACCCTTGCATTTTGTACACCAGCAGGGAGAGTCAGATTTAGATGATTCAGCATCTTGTCAAGTGCATCTGGAGAAAGCAGCCCAAGGAACTCTGAAGGATTCAAATTCTTGATGAACATTGAATGATCACCTTCAGGTCCATCAAGATTAGTGTACTTTCTCCTTTTCTTCTTTAAAGGTAATATATTTTATACTTAAACAAAAACTTGCATTTCAGACTCACAAACTTGTATAGATACAAGTCTGAGATGCATGCACTATTTCAGAACAAATAAGGGGAATTTGTTAGGTCGAGAATCGACCAAGTAAAATTTGTCCAGAAATAGCTTAAAGATCAGTGAAGACATTTGTGCAGAATTCTGAGCCGTCTCAGAATTACTTAACTGAAGCTTTACTTCAGTTCAGATCAAGATAAACTGAAAGCATTCACTCTGAAGTCGAAGACTGAAGACTGAAGACTGAAGAAGGGAATCATCTCAGAAGCAGAGCAAAGAGTGATTCCACCTGATCGAAGACTGAAGCATCACAGTGTAAAGTACTTACTACACTTTACACTGATTACGAGGAAGTCTTTTTGACTTTATCCTTCCTTTATCCGGTTAATAACATTATACTTGGTAAAGTAAAGGATGGAGTAAAAGGTTGGACATAAAGGTTGTAAAGTCACATCAAAGTGACTTTCACACAAAACCTTATAACAAGCATGTTAAGGATTTGACTTACAAATCCTTAAATGCTTCCAACCATATTTGTACGGCTTCAGTCCACGTCATTTGGACTTTGCCTATAAATATAAGACTTCTCACATATTGCAAAGTGCTCGAAACTTTAGCATTGCAACTTGTGAGATATACTCTAAGTAATCCTTACGAGTATTTGATGTGACCAATTTATATAGATCGCCCACATCATTATTGGCCTTTTTCGTATGTGTTTTGAGTCAATTTTGTATGCATTTGGCGCGTTTATGGTGTTTGTTAGTGCTTTCAGGTTCTTAGCAGGTTGTGCGTCCATTTGGTGCATTTTCTGACGATTTTAGGCCAAGATGTTGATCCGAGGGTTCGAGAGCTGTTAATAAAGATGAACCAAAGATTTCAGCACGTTTCAGCTGGGCCGCAGTGGGAGGAACCGTGCTCCACTGCACCGCAGTCACTAAAACAAACAACATAATTTCCAGGGGTTCACACTGCGCCGCAGTGGGAGGAACTATGCTCCACTGCGCCGCAGTCAATGGTCGATGAAAAAAATCTCAATGTCCAGTCATATTCCACTGCGCCGCAATGGGTTGATCCAGTCTCACTGCGCCGCAGTCGCAGTCACCACAAAAAAACTTCAGCGAGTCTTCACTACGCCGCAGTGAAGGGTGCACAAGTCTCACTGCGCCGCAGTGAGTGCATGGGGAGCTTAGGGTTTCAGCCTTTTTGCATCAGATTTTGGGAAAATATAAATAGAAAAAAACCCTAATTGTTGGGGTGAATCAAGTTTTCTTTCTAAGAGCTGTTCAACCACGAATTCTTCCAAGGATCATCTCAGATTTTCATCATTGGATTCATTGAAGATTCAAGAACATCCATCTAGATCGTATCTAATTTTCTGTCTTGCAATTTCAATTCCAAAATCGTTGGTACAATATGTTTTCTTTCAATTTCGTTTATGAATTTCAATTTAGCATGAGTGGCTAGATTTCTAATCATCCACTTTGATGAAACTTGACGAATGATATGATTGCGATATTTTAATTCTAGAATTGATTCAATTATCGTTGTGTCGTGATCTTTATCAATTAATTCCTTGTGATTTATTCTCTTGATGTTAATGGTTTATGTGTTCATCGTTAGTGGTACTAGGTGAATATATTTATCGTTTCAGTTCGATTATCTTTGATCGTTTGTCACCGGTTCATGGTATGACGGTGGATGTCAAGTCGATAATAGGAATTAATTGGTAAACGTGTTTAGAAACGGTTGGTGGTACCACGTTTTCACTCACATAGGCATAATTGGTAATTGGGTAATCAAGCAAACTAATTGTTGGGGAGATTTTCTAGGCATTGGTGGTACCGGCTTGGGTAATTAACTAGCAACTTAGGTGTTTGGGTGATTTGCGAGCGGTTGGTGGTACTACGCGAGCATTTTTATCCTTTCACGATTATCTTGTCAACTCTAAAGAATTTGATCTTTAACGTGTGCAATCATAGCTGAAGTCAAGTGGATTCGAAGTGGATGATCTTTGTTTATATTGTCTGAACTTTCTTTACTTTTAATTGTCTTGTCATTTCAATTTCTTTAATTTCAAATTGTCAAAGTTTGGTAGCAATTCGGCTACGGTTCCACTATTTCTCTAAAACTACTTTAGCTAGCAATTATTTCAAAACCATTCCCTGCGAACGATCTCGGACTTACCATTTTTTTCTATACTATACACGAACGGGTCCACTGCCCGAGAGTGTGCTTTGGTTGATTAAATTGGTATATCTAGTTTATAAATTTAAGACTCGATTTGGCACATCGGTATTTCCAAGTTATTAGATCACTAGTATTTTAAGGTTGTTTAGATATTTACATTCATGTTTATCTTCGTTCCGCAACAACCTTTGTAATTTATTTAACATAATTAATAAATTACATTTGAAAAGTACTTAGTGTCTCAATGTTACATACTTGATTATATATATTACTTATATAGTTTCAGCACTTTTGTTTCTTGTCATTTACTTATTGCATTCTTTATTGTTCATCAATATCTGGATCGCATTCTGAACTAATCTTCTTTTGGATCAGAATTGCTTGCCAGTCGGGTTTATCATCTATATTTGGGACTCACAAAAAGTCAAGAAAGATCCACAGTGACTCCCCAAGGTCAAGGTCTAGACAGATCCACGACGACCCCGCAGAGTCAGATTGTAGACAGACCCGTACTCACGCCATCCCATGGCCGGAGCAACTTCGTACTCACACCACTCAAAGGTCAGGGCCAGGGACAAAACAGGTTAGGCACCACTGTCCTGAACCAAGTTTAAGTCCCAACTAACTAGATGGTACTAACTGAAGACACCTCTATGTCGATGGTGAGTTGACTTTGCAATATCAATATAGAAGTGGAGACGACCAGTTGCTATATGTATATACCAGGTTAGGTTAGATTACATATAAGGTGACAAATATAAGTAAAGTACAATGCAATAAGTAAATAACTTGTAAAGAAAATGGTGAGACAATATGTAATTTTCAAGTGTAATTTATTTATTAATGTTAAATAAATTACAAGGTTGTTGCGGAACCAAGATAATACAAATATGTAAATATCTTAACAACCTATGAAATACAATTGATCTATACTTGGAAATCCTGTAAACAATCAAAACACTTAAAGTTGTGAAATGTTACTTTTTGCGATTGAGAGAATATTGCACAAGTTCACTAAGAATATTGCAGAATATGAATATGCAAAGTTTGGTAAAATTGGTGTTGTGCAAAGACCTCTATTTATAGGCAAAGGTTGACATTGGGATGTCAACTTTTCCATACAAATATGGTTGAGAGCATTTAAGGATTAATATTCAAATCTTTAGACATGCTTGATAAAGTAAGGCATAAAGCCACTTTATCCAACCTGCTTTCTGCACATTGTACTTTATACATGGATAATATGTATTATCCGTGTAATAGTACATTGAAAGACTTGTTTGACTAAATCTATCTAATTTTCTAAGGCATTTTTATAGATCATTAAATGCCTTAGGTATTTTTCTTTTAAGTTCATAAGATTTAATCTACTATCTATCTTGTGAGATACAAACTGGCAACTTGTTTATACATGAAACTGAATAATTATATAAGTTACAAGAATGTATATGTAAAATACAAGTACATAGTAAAGAAGAAGAAACTAATCAGATGGCCCTTCACCAGTTCTTTTTCTCTTGGTCATTGAACCAATAGGTCGAGAGTCTTCAGGGTCAATATTCAACTTGTTTTTAAGGTTTTCCTTGTGTTGTATCTCCCCTTTCAGAGTTTTATCCAAGCCTTCTCGAACCTATTCTTCACATCTTTTGCTTCAAGTACAGTGACCATCTCAACCCATTCAGAGAACCCAAATTGTGTCACCAGTGGGTTGTCAGTCGTCTCTAGCAGTCCTTGTTGATAATTGACCTGGATACGAAAGACTTTAGTACCTAGCCTAACAATGACATTCACACCAGTAATGGGACTGGCATGTTTCCTTGTTGCCATAACTGATGAAAGATAAGCTCTTGCATCAGATTCATTTGATATTCTCATTGAACCAGCAAGTGCAGATTGAACTGCATCCCTTATATCATCATTAGACACTTCACCAGTTGGTTCTACAAAAGTTCTCAGGTTTACATCCCTGGGCAATGGTTTAGGTTTCTAAACTCTGGTCTTTGGTGGATTGAGAACCTTCTTGATTGTTTTCATGATGTGTTCAGTTCTCCTTTTTATACCAGCAGCCCTCATCTCTCTAGCCTTCTCAGCTGAAACATTAATAGTTTGGCAGTCAAATGCCACTTCATCATCTGGAGAATCTTTCTCCAGTTCCAGTGCCAAGAGTTCCATGATAGCAACAACAATCCGCCGATCATGCTTAACTTTGGCATACTACTCCAGTGTGATGCCCAACATACTGGCATATTTGGCATCTAGTGCACCAAGGTCTTTGATTTGTTCTCTTTAAAACTATTTATCTGCAGCTCTTTTTCTTTTTCTTTCTCTAAGAGCTCGACCAATTGCATCTAACCTCTTGGAGTCACTTTCAGCCACTGGAGGAAGTACATCCCTTCTACCAATTTCAAGCATACTGACTTCAGTATGAGTTGCATTTTTTGTTGTTTCAATTGATGTTACACGGGCAGATTCACCATTTACAATTGCTTTGTCTTTGCCCTTGTTGACATTCCCCCTATCACCAGCACCTTCAATAACTTGCTGACCAACATCAGCACTGGCAGCACTTTGACCAGATTGCCTTCCAACCACTATTTGTTTCTCATTGGGGCCAGATGCAAGGACTGCAACTGACCTTTCCCCCTGGGCAGCATCTAGGCCTTTACGAATTGCCTTCCAATCATTAGGAGAACTGGGAAGGTTGTCTAGAGTTTGCCACGAATGGTTGTCCTTGCATTTCTAAACGTAGATGTGATCATACGCATAGACCTCCAGAGATGATTGACTTCTCTAGACTGGGTCAACACATTATCAGTAGTTTGTGTCTGACCAGTTTTGAGATCCTTTAATAATTGTGCATCCTCTGGAGACAAACCAACAATCTTTTCAACTTCTTGTTCTTTCAACTTGCCCACTTCAGTTACCAGATTGTTGATTGCAGTTGTGTGGGAAGATACTTGTGTTGTTAGTGAATCTAGACTGCTTCCCAACTGGCTGATGTCAGTTGTAATTGGGGCCAGATCAACGTGAGGAGTAACAATCTCGGTGATCTCAGACATTACTTTTCAACCAGGGCAGCTTCTCTGGTTACCAAAGTATCTTCAATCTTTAGTCTGACTGAAGTAGCCATCTGCTTACCAAGCTCAACCACATTAAGGCTACGTTTGATCAAAATCTCCTTAACCTGCCTTTATATCTCCTTCAGATCCACATCTGATGAGCTTACAGTTGTACTCAACTGACTGGAGATATTTGTGGGAACCTTTGTTTGAGTAAGGTCAAAAGCTTCCTTCAGAGATGAAGAGATTGTGTTGCAACTATTGACCAACTCATAGAGCTTGTTGAACACCAAGTCTTCATTGATTGTGAACTTGTTGATCCCCAAAACTATAACCTTCTGATTGGTTTGAGTTGCTTCCTTCCAAGTATCGCCACTGGTTCATCTACCATCATCTTCATCGGATCAATGCTCACATCTTCAATAGGGATCACGCTTGACTCCTCCGCTAAGCATTTCCTCAAGTTGGATACATGAAAGGTGTTGTGAATTCCATCCAATTCTGGAGGCAATTCCAACTGATATGCTTCAGAATCTTAAAAGGTCCAATGAAACGTGGACTTAACTTTCCTTTCTTTTCAAACCAAATAACTCCATTCCATGGTGAAACTTTTAGCATCACCATGTCACCAACTTTGATCTCAATCGGTCTTCTTTTCTTGTCAGCATATGTTTTCTGTCTTTCTCTTGCCACACGTAAAGCTTCTTTAGAACTTTAACTATTTCAGCGGTGATTTCAATGATTTCGAGACCGGTAAATTGTTTCTCACCGGGCTCCAACCAACAACTTGGAGTCCTACACCTCCTACCATAAAGCATCTCGAACGGTGGCATTCCAATGCTAGCATCGTGACTATTGTTGTAAGCAAACTCAATAAACTTCAAATGATCATCCCATGCTCCACCATACTCTAATACACACGTCCTCAACATATCTTCCAATGTTTGTATAGTCCTCTCACTTTGCCCATCAGTTTGAGGATGATAGGCGGTACTCAAATTCACTCTAGTACCCAATTCCCGTTGAAGACCCTTCCAAAATTTGGACACAAACCTCGACTCTCAATCTGAAACAATGGATAAAGGAACTCAATGTTTTGAGACTATCTCATCTATATATATCTTTGCCATCTTCGTCAAGGGTACATCTTGTCGGGTTGCTAAGAAATGTGCACTTTTCATCAATCTATCCACAATGACCCATACCATATCATTCCCTTTTGGCGTCTTTGGTAGCTTAGTTACAAAATCCATGGTGATATGATCCCATTTCCACTCTGGAATCTCTAGTTGATGTAGCATTCTATACGGCTTTTGATGATCAGTTTTCACACGTGCACAAGTCAAAAATCATTCAACAAAGTGAGCTACTTCGGCTTTGATATTCGGCCACCAATATATAGGTTTCAAATCTGCATACATCTTGGTAACACCAGGGTGAATTGAATATCTAGTTCTATGAGCTTCTTCAAGGATCAATTCTCGGTTACCACCAAACAATGGTACCCAAATTCGACCCTTGTATGTTTTGAATCCACGGTTGTTCGTTTCCATCGCAAGGCGTTTCTTCTTTCCAATACTCTCTTTATCAATGTTATCCTTCATTAACGCCTTAACTTGAGCTTCTTTAATACGGTAAAGTAATCCCGACATTGCTTGAACCTTTATACTCATCAATTTGCAAGAAGAATTATGTATCTTTCTACTTAGTGCATCCGGCACGACATTAGCTTTACCGGGATGGTATTTGATCTCACAATCATAATCCTTCAGAAGTTCCATCCATCTTCTTTGCCTCACATTCAATTCCTTTTGATTGAACACATATTGTAAGCTCTTATGATCGGTGTACAAAGTACACTTAGTACCATAAAGATAGTGTCTCCATAACTTCAAAGCAAACACAACCACCGCTAACTCAAGATCATGGGTCGGGTAATTCGTTTCATGCGGCTTTTTCGGTAAAGGCCGTCACCCTTGGTTAGAAATTGTATTGAACACAAGAAAGCACAGGCAACATGACTAAATGCTAGTTGACTGAACGTTTTACAAAGTAAATGCCCTCACGGGGCCCTCGCAAATAATAAAGGGGACCCGTGATGCAAGGAATGAATCAATGGAGAAACAACTGGACATGCCCAGTGCAACAAGAACAATCAAACTAGCAATATAAACAAAAATGAAAATAAAGCTAGAAGTCTATCTTATGAAACCATGAACTGAGCAGTATCATCTTCACCGCAAAAAACTTCATCACTGTCAGACTCATCCTCACAATCATCCTCATTAGGAGCAATAGGCTCAACGAAGGAAGTACTAGCCTTAGCAGTATTAATCTGGCAAAGTACATCATACTGGTTCCGAATCTCAACAGCAGGGCCAGGTGGAGTAATAATAGAATCATGATCTGTATGAGCCTGTGTACCTGAATAAGAATCAGGACCAGCAGAAGTATCTGTATGAATTTGAATAGGTCTCATGAGGGACTGTAGCTGTTGCAGTAGGAACTCTAACTGGTGATGATGGATCTGTAGTGGCTATGGTAGATGTAGCTACTGCTGGAGCTTTACCCTTTGAATCCTGGGTCTTCTTAGGAACATAAATGACTTTGGGCTTAGGGATAGCAAAAGATTGAGGCTTTTTGGGCCCCCTTTTTCTTCTCTTGGGCTTCTGGAACCCATCGTCTGCCTGAGTCACTGGTGGATCACCCAGTTGGGCCCCTGATGGGCCACCCTTGGTCCCTGATGGACCAACCTGTGATGCTGGAGCTGCAGTAGCCATACGAGCTTCCATCTCTTTCTGTGTCCTTGGTCTCACACTACAAGCATCAAAATTATGCCCAAAAACCTTACAATGTGAGCACCTAGAAGGTAACCAATGATACTCAAGTCTAAACCTTCTAACAGAATCTAAAATCTCAGCCTCAGCAAACAAAGGAATATCTCTTAGAAAGTTAAACTCAACCAAGACTCTAGCAAATACTGCCCTGCCCTTCTTATTTTCACACATTTCAGCAGTGTATCTATCAACAGCAATCGAAATACCAATAGAAATAACCAAATGGCTCAGAATCTCATAATCCCACATAATAGCAGGTAGATCATAAATATTAACCCAGATGGCAACCTTATCATTAGCTGGTTTGTCAAACCAGATTTCAGGCTGCCATTTCCTAAGCATAATGGGGATATCATTAAACAACCATGGCCCATTCTCAAACACATGCAACTGACCCTGATCAGACTTAAACTTAAACAAAAAGAATCCTTGGTTATTCAAAATCACATCCTCCAAACCAAAATTTTTCCACAAACGATGAGCATGAAAACGCACAAAAGGAAAAGCAGGAGGTTTGCCAATGAAATGACCAACTAGAGTGTTAGCCCAAGAATCACTTTGTTTAAATAAAAGATCTCTTGGAATAACAGCTCTAGCAACACCTGAATCAGTAACAACAGGAGCAATGAACCTTAATGTACCTTTCTTACGAATGTTTGCAGCATCCTGAAAGATAGAGGCATAAGAGCGAGGCTGCTGAGTCTTGGAACTATCAGGATGACCACCAAGGTCATTCTGAGAAACATCATGCTTAGGAACATTATCTGAGGCATCAGAAACATCCTGAGCATGGTCTGTAGCTGGCTTACAATAAGTATTACCAGGAGGAAACTTAGGAGGATCCGGCATAGGAGGAACATGAGTAGCACCACCTTTTGCATGAAGATCATGCAAAGATGGTTCAGCAGTAGAATTCTGGCCTACACCATTCGAATCATCCAAATCCCTCTCAACATCAACCTTCAAAACAACATACTTATCCCATGAGTCAGCCACTTTTTCAATGATGGCCGAAGCGGAAAAAGTGTCAATATTATCACAAGGATTGTCGTTTTCAAGTTGAACACCAAAATGCTTATCAATTTCATCCGGAGAGATAGGTCGTTCCTGTGAATTCGAGTCCTCAAAATTAGCGATTTTAGCCAAATGTATAACTAAAATTCTATTCAATTCGGCCACTTGTTCTTTAGATAGTCGATGATCACTATCATTAAGCATTTCCATTCCATCCTTAAGGATGGAAAAAACATCATCAAATTGTTCACTATCTTCACATGACGGCACATGAGAATCACCATCTTTTGCATGCAAATCAGGGTTTTTTGCCCCCTTTTCGGCCAATATGCGATCCAATTCATCAATTTGTGGCTGAGTGAGTAATCTATTGGGCGACCCAGCGGTCGTCTCATGATGGTCAGCCGGTGGTCCAGTGGTGGTGTTCAATGGTGGGGCAATAGAGATTGGGCGGTTAGGTATCGACCCCCATCCCCTTCATCGCCAAACTGGGCAGCAGCAATCGAGGAAACCCCAACCCCAACATCAGTCGCTCCCATGGCCACCCCCAAATGTCCGTTATCCTCTCCAGCGGCGGCTATGTGCGGTGGTTCATTGGTGGCCGGCGACTGCCGGTTAAGATTTTCAATAATATCAGTCGAAATCAAGGGAGAAAAAGGATCAGGAGCATGCGATTGGAAGGAATCAACAACAGATTTAGAAGAAGATCTTAAGTTATATGATGATTGAAAATTATCATCATTAGATTTCTTCCCTAATTTCCCTTTCTTTTTGCGTGAATTAGGCATTGTATGTTACATGGATGTGTAGGGAATTGAAGATAGAATCGAATGGAGAAGAAAACGAGGGGAAAATCCGGCCAAAAATGGCCGGAATTGACCAAGTAATGGCCGGCGGCCCTTAGGTATTAGAATCGCCCCTATGGAGAGAAAAATAGGGTTTAAAAATTTCTTTTCATGCGGCTTCAACTGACCTGAAGCATAAGCAATCACCTTGTCCCTCTGCATAAGGACACAACCCAAACCTGTAATAGATGAATCACTATAGACAACAAGATCATCATTACCTGTAGGCAAGGCAAGTATAGGAGCTTCACACAACTTCGTCTTCAACGTTTGAAAAGCCTTCTCTTGTGCTTCGGTTCACACATACTTCACTCCTTTCTTCGTCACTTCATTCATTGGCTTAGCTATACGAGAGAAATCTTGTATAAACCTTCGGTAATACCCAGCTAAACTAAGAAAACTTTATTCTTTGTGGGGGTCTTTGGCTGCTCCCACTTTGAAACAGCTTCAATCTTTGTGGGATCGACTTTAATACCTTCAGAAGAAATGACATGTCCAAGAAATTGAACTTCTCGAAGACAAAATTCACACTTGGAGAACTTTGCATACAACTTCTTCTCCCTCAACACTTCAAGGACGGCCTTTAAGTGCTCACGATGCTCAGCTTCAGACATAGAGTAAATCAGAATATCGTCAATAAAAACAATCACAAAATGATCTAGAATGGGGTGGCATACCCGATTCATTAAGTCCATAAAAGTCGCTGGAGCATTGGTTAACCCAAATGGCATGACAAGGAACTCATAGTGTCCATATCGTGTATGAAAAGCTGTCTTTGCTACATCCACCTTCTTAACCTTCAATTGGTGATAGCCGGAACGCAAATCTATCTTAGAAAAATAAGAAACACCATGAAGTTGATCGAAGAGATCATCAATACGTGAAAGAGGATACTTATTCTTAACCGTTCGCTTATTCAGCTAATGGTAGTCTATGCACATGCGCATAGATCCATCCTTCTTCTTGACAAAGAGAACCGGAGCTCCCCATGGCGAGGAACTAGGTTGTATGTGTTGAGTCCCAATGTTTGTTGTAAATTTAATGATGACAAATCTGACCTATAAACACTTAGTAATCTTTTGGTTCTTGTAATCTGATCTGGGTCAGACTAAGCTGACACAGCTTGCGATATGAAACTGACCCAGATCACGCTTCATGGTCGTAATTGTAATACTATATGGAAGCAAGTGTTATTCAAGCTGCATCAACAACATTAAAGCATTCAATCCAAGTCGAAGAGGAGCATTGAAGATAGAGGACCAAACTGTTAGTGGAAGACAGATTGGAACTAGCAGTCAGCTTGGAAACACTTAGGCAGATTGGTGCCGTGACAAACCGCCCAATCTGTGTCAACAATCAAAGTGAAGATAACAACCTGGATTGAAGATAAGGACTATGACGTGACTAGGAATATTCCTAGTATCCAGGTTGGTGGTTGTTTACATATGCGTGTCCACACTCTTATTGGACGATGAAGAATGTGCTGCTGTACGTGGGGGACCACAAGTACGATGAAGGCACGACTATTTATTCTTTTGATCGTCCAATACAAGAAGACTACGTGGTTGATTTGGACAACAAGTGACGAGGAGCTTTCGCCTATAAAAGCAACACTCCTTGTATGCATATGTGTGGCATTTCCTGAGAATCATTCTTCACACAAAGTTTCTCTGCTCTTACACACAGCTTAGTCTGTACGAGATCAGCTTGGGCTGATTCTCTTGAGCTGAAACTTACTGATTGTTGTTTGTCATTTCATAGGGTTGTTTAGATATTTGTAGGCTATCTTTATTCCGCAACAACCCTGTAATTCTTTGTATAGATTATTTCTTAATAAAGAGTTACATTTGAAAATCACAATCTGTGTTCAAGAATGGTTTTATTCTTTACTGCTTTACTGTTTTAATGATTCTTGTTCTTTACATGCATTAAGTCTTTGAGTCTTAAAACGTTGCTTAAAAGTTTGTAAAGTTCGAGAAAAGTTGTATTCACCCCCCTCTACAACTATCCTGTGTACAATATACTTTGGTATATTGATACACCGTGGGACGTAACAATATGAAACCCTTGTCAAGTAGCTCTTGAAGTTGAGACATTAACTCCTTTATTTCTGTAGGAGCTAATCTGTATGGTGCCTTTGCAACTGGAGTAGCATCGGGTACAAGATCAATCTGAAAAGTAACCTCACGGTCCACAGGAATACCGGGAAGATCATTCGAAAAGACATCAGGAAATTCAGAAACTAAATCGACACTAGCAATAGAAGGCTTCTCCTTTCGTGCATCAATGACATAAGCAAGGAAGTGGCTTTTATTCTTTTGTATGCACTTGAGGGCCTTCATCAAATTAATAATCTTTATTCCTCCTCTCTTCTTATCTCCATAAACTGAAACGACTTTACCATCGGGTGTAGAAAACCGAATTATCTTTTGTGAACACAAAATAGTAGCTTCATTCAGAGACAACCAATCCATACCTATCACTACATCAAAACCGGCTAAAGTAGTAGGCAATAGCTGGACCGGAAATGACCGACCTTCAATCTCAATATCACAATCATCATAACCCTCACATATGTCACTAATACCATTAGCAATTTCTACTTCTATAGAGCAATCTAAAGTGGTAGTAACTCTTTCAAGTTTAGGAGCAAACAAAGTAGACACAAATGATCTATTTGCACCAGAATCAAAAAGAACAGAGGCAGGTTTTGAACTAACAAGAAAAGTACTGCTTACTACCTCATCGTTGTCCTTAGCAGCTTCCACTATCATCTGAAGAGCTCAGACTTTAGTCGCTGAAGTGGCTGCCTTCTTCCCATCATTCTTAATTTGAGGACAATCGGCAATAAGATGACCCATTTCTTGAAACTTATAGCAACAAGTCTTATCCCTACATTCTGTTGCAAGATGCCCCGATCTACCACATTTGTGACACCTCCTGGTCTTGTCAGAACATGGACCATCATGAAAAGTCTTGCAAGTTGCACACCATGTACCACTCTTCTTCTTATCCTTGTCCCCACTCGAACTATAATTTCCCCTGAGCTTCTTATTAGAATTTGAAGACCAATTAGATCTTCTCTTGAACCCTGCCTTCTTATCATCAACCTTTTCACCAACTTTTTCAGTTTTGAAGTCGTCATCCAACCTCTTAGACTCCTTTATTGCTGCAGATAATGTAACATGTTGCCTACACAGACCACGATAGTTAGCTGGGAGGCCATCACAATAAGCCTCAATTTGATCTATCTCCCAACGAACCATATGCCTCAAAAACTTAAGCTTCTCCATGAATGAATGTGCATACTCTGTGATAGCACCGAGTTTAGCAGTCAAAGATCTAAACTCTTTCTCAATAAGCCTCAACTCTCGGGTTCCAACATACTCCTCCAAGAACTTCTTCTTAAAACTACCCCAAGGCATCAGAGTTAGTACCTCAGAAGCCATAGAAACCGTGGTAGCCCTCCACCAGTTACGGACATTCTTCTTCAAAATCCAAGTTGTACACAAAACTTTCATGTCATCAGGACAATAACATGTCTTCTATCCACTCCATAGCACCCACTACATTCTGTGTACCATCAAACTCCTTAGCGCCATATTTTTGGAAACTCTCATACTTAAAGTTGTTAATGCGAGGAGCATTCACAACTCGAGGTCCTAACCCATTCACCCCATCTTCACCTACAGCTGCAACAACATTTTCATGAGCATGTTGTGATCTCGCCATAGATGGTTCAGCACTTTGAGAGGGATTAGAGTAATTCCCATCCGAGTGCTCACCCCTTTGCACACTCGCTTCTCTTTCCACTTCTCTTTCAGCCCTCACTCGAACCAATTCTTCTTCATTTCTTCTCAAAAGAGCTCGGACAGCCCTTAATTCCTCGAACATTTGTGCTTGTGTAGGAATTTGCTCAAGCAACGGATTTGCCCTATATATTTTGGACATGGTTGGTGGATCACCAACATGGAACTCTCAATTCGGCCTACGAGGTGGCCTTTGTTCAACTCCATTTCCAGCTCCGTTCCCATTGGGTGGAGCACCACTAGCATTTGCTCCTTCCTTTTGACTGTTAGCACGATTATTTGCCATCTTTCTACAAGGCAATGACGACTGTTAGCAAGAGTTAAAGTGAGATTACAAACATTAAGGCCATACTTCAACTAGTTTTAACATCACATAATAATATCCAAACCTTAACTTACACTCTCACTCACCTCAACCCGTCCTAAAGCATTTTATCTCAACGGCTAGGCATCCTACTTAAGCCTATCATATTCCTCATCGGTCTAAGTCCAAAATCCTACGGTTAAGGTCGAATTTTGGTTCACTTAAACCATTTCTTTGATACCAACTTGTAACACCCGACGTTCAAAAATATGGGTTTTCAAAAATTTTCGCCTAACGGCGTTAAAAGATGAGGAAGAAAACTTTAAAAGTTCAAAAGCGACAAAACATTTCGGTTTCTGCATTTATTGGTGTTACATGCAATATCATTAAAATTTCTAAATGAAAACCCAATGGTTGCCCAACACAAAACAACCGTTTATAAAGTACTTCATAAATTCAGCAAATAATAAAATGTAAACAAGTCTAATGAGGTGTAGCATCTATGGGTAGCTAAAGTCATAAGCAAGCTATCTACCCACTCCTCGCTCTTCATTCCTCATCTACCTTGATTATGCTAAACCTGAGAGAGCAACACATTTCAAGAAACAAGTGTTAACTAACAAATTAGCTAAGTAAGATAACACTATATTTAGAAAGCTTTGTCCAATTGAAACATTTCAACTTTATTGACAAATCATTAAGGCACAACTTACATTGCACATACACATATAATCTACATATCAATTTAGGATGAACCACCCTAAGCGTGCCTATTCTTCTTTTATTTCACACGTATACACACATATCTTCATTACTGCATATAAGTATAATATAAGTCACACCCGACTAGTTGAATAACCATAAGGCTAC
This sequence comes from Erigeron breviscapus, assembly GCA_034093135.1. Taxonomy (NCBI): domain Eukaryota; kingdom Viridiplantae; phylum Streptophyta; class Magnoliopsida; order Asterales; family Asteraceae; genus Erigeron; species Erigeron breviscapus. Next base: position 64,630,525 of record CM067169.1, read on the forward strand.
TCATCAAGTGTCGTTAAGGAATGGCAAGCCAATCCCGGAGTAATCCGTATGTACAAAACAAATGGAGGTGGGTCAGACCCCTCGTATTACTCAACTGCATTTCAATGACCATGTTGCAAGGAGCCACCCAAGCAACCACACATTCACGCACCCGCCCGACTGAGACAAGTACGGGTTAAGCTTAACACTTCCTGCATATCAATTACGAGCTTGGTTTCACACATTATTTAGTTTAGGTGTTCACACTACCTAAACACTTAACACACATACCTCATTACGTCTGGGCCCTTAAACATGCACGTGACATGGCAACCTAGTAAGTCTAGTGAGCTAGGTGAACAAGCTACATAAACATGCACAAATCAAGAATCAACAACATTTCTACATTTAAAAGCACTACAAGATACCTCATATCATTTCAAAACAAATCACTACATTATACTTCATTTCATATCATGCATTACATTTCATTTCATTTGGGACTACATTTCAGGTCTCAATGGTCAACTACATAACCCACAATACCTCTCGTATAACCCGTATACCCACATGCAAATTAAGGTACCAATTGGGAAGTTATTATTTGAAATCATGTTTTTGTTGAACCCTCGGCGTGTCAAAGTAGTGTATCTTACCTCCGAGTAGTCCACCACAATAGATAACTAGTTACCGTGCAAAGCAACTATTCTCGTCTACCTATAATTAGTAAACGACCATTAGACAAGCTAATTACTCATGTCATTAAGGTCATATGCTAGACCTACACACTTTAAAGACTCACTCACGATTCAGGGATAGTCTACGTGTCAAAACGAAGTTACGATTCAAAAGTATAAACATTTCGAAAACTGACTGAGTTGCGCCACAATGCCCCTCATTGCGCCGCAACTTATCGCCATTGTAATTCGGTTGCGCCGCAACAGGTAGTTGTGTCGCAATGCTTCCCGACCCTGCACTTTGTAAAAATCGTTTTCACCCCCAATTCGACCCCAAACGACTCCAGGTCGAAAAAACAGATTTAACACTTCAAAATCCTTCATATTTAGGCCATTTTAATGCATTTCAACCTTTGATTAAACCATACATGACTTGTATCATCTAAACTATCATTAATTCAACGTTAATTGATCCTTCTATAACCCAATTATAATTCCTAATGACTCATATAATTAAAAGGATATGAAATCAAGAATATTATCCCTTCTATACCTGTAGATCACAAAAGGGATGCAAAAGACTAGACTAAACACTCCCGAATCACACGTTTGAAGGCTTCTTGGCTTGAGATTTGATAGAGGATCGATTGGGACGGTTAGGGCTTGCTAGGAGGATGAATTTTCTGTAAATGACACACTAATGACTCCCTCTAAGACCCTAAACCCGTTTTTCACTTTCACACTATGTCAAAACTAGTCCCTAATCTTCTAAATCCTTCATTACTAGCTAAAAACTACTATAGGGACCATATACTACTTAATAACTACTTTAAATAACATAGGCATATAACTACATTTTACACACATATACTACATTATGCATTTAGGCTTTCAAGCCTCACACGTATCACACATTAACTACATATAAGCATTAAATCTAATATAGACTTAACGACACATTATCTTGACTTAACGACTCAAGTCAACTGTTAATTAAAAAGATTGGGATGTTACAGTTAAATACATCATTGAACCTAACCATACCACGGTATTCAGTTGTGTTCACTGGTTTACCACCTGGGTCAGAATCCAACTTTAAAGGTGCTGCAATTGGTATGGTTTTAGATGGGATTGAATCATATTTGTACTTCTTTAACAAATCTATGACATATTTTTCTTGATTGATAAAAATACCATTTTCAATTTGCTTGATCTGAAGACCCAAGAAAAATGTTAATTCACCCATTAAACTCATTTCATACTCAGATGACATGATTTTTGAAAACCTTTTACACATTGCATCATCAATTGACCCAAATATAATTTCATCAACATAAATTTATACCAATAAGATACTAGCTTTCTCTCTTAAGATAAACAAGGTATTATCTATTGCACCTCTTACAAAACCATTTTTGAGAAGATGTTTAGTTAAAGTATCATACCAGGCTCTTAGGGCTTGTCTTAGACCATACAAAGCTTTGTTCAGTCTATAAACCCAATGAGGATGCTTCTCATTGATGAAACCTGGAGTCTGATTAACATACACTTCTTCTTCCAATGTTCCATTAAGGAACGCACTGTTGACATCTATCTGGTAGACCTTAAACTGCAGATGAGCAGAATAAGCCAAGAAAATTCTTATGGCTTCAAGTATAGCAACTGGAGCAAAAGTCTCAACAAAGTCAATGCCCTCTGCTTGACAATAACCCTTGGCAACCAATCTGGCTTTGTTCCTAACAACATTGCCATCTTCATCCATGTTGTTTCGGTAGACCCATCTTGTTCTAATAGGTTCTTTCTTCAAACCTAGTGGACAAGAAACAAGTTCCCAAACATTGTTCCTTTCAAACTGGTTAAGCTCTTCTTGCATAGCTTTTACCCATCTTGGGTGTGCCATAGCCTCGTCAATCTTCTTTGGTTCAATCAGTGATAAGAAGGTGACATTCAAGCATTGTTCACTTGTGGCTCTTCTAGTCTGAACCCCACTAGATGGATTTCCAACAATCTGTTCAATTGGATGTGCTTTCGTCCATTTAGTGTATTGACTAGGGTTGTGTAACACCATATCAGTGCAAGTCACCTGGGGATCCTCTTCAGGTGTAACTAGAGGAGGATCAGACCAAACTGTCTCCACATCATCATCAGAATCAATGAGATCTCAATTTGCATCATGAAATTCTTCAGTCAAAGGCATTTCTTGAAGAACTGGAGGAGTTTGAGCTGGTGCTGATATGGGTGTGGCACGTACATCTGATCCAATCACCAGTTTTTGTGGTAAGTTGAAACTAATGGAGGGATAAAATACCATGTCATCTGGAGTCTTCATTGGTTGGATAGGTTCCAAGTCTGTGTGACTGGAAACATCAACTGGTGCAACAACTGACTGATGATCTTGGTCATTTTCACCAAAGCTAATTGGAATGACTGGAGAATTATCAAGGCTTGGTCTCTTATTGATTGCTTCATTAGATTCATCAAATGTGACATGAATTGTCTCATGAACCTTTTGGAGTCTATAATTATAAACTCTAAAGGCCTTTCGAATACCTGAATAGCCCAGAAATACACCTTCATCAGCTTTTGCATCGAACTTGCCAAGCTGACTGGAATCATTTAGAATATAAACTGGACTGCTAAATACATGGAAATATCCAATATTTGGCTTGCAATTCCTTAGTACTTCATAAGCAGTCTTCCTATTTTGAAACTCTGTACCATTATCACCTCTCAACTGACAAATTTTTCGAGTTTACTTGAGCTTAATTCTTTTGATGAGAGAGATGATTTCAGCAGGTGCATCACTCTTGGACCTGGAGAATACCACCCAACAGTATCTTGTGAATTCGTCAACCACAACTAGAGTGTATTTCTTTTCTTTTTTTCGGTAAAGGCCGTTACCCCTGGTTAGATTTATATTAAACACAAGAAAGCACAGGCAACATGGCTGAATGCCAGTTGACTGAACATTTACAAAGTAAATGCCCTCACGGGCCCCCCGCAAATAATAAAAGGGACCCGTGATGCAAGGAATGAATCAATGGAGAAACAACTGGACATACCCAGTGCATCAAGAACAATCAAACTAACAATATAAAAAATTGAACATGAAGCTAGTAGTCTATCTTATTTAGCCATGAACTGAGCAGTATTATCTTCACCGCAAAAAACTTCATCGCTATCAGACTCATCCTCACAATCATCCGCAGTAGGAGCAATAGGCTCAACGAAAGAAGTACTAGTCTCAGCATTATTAGTCTGGCAAAGAACATCATACTGGTTCCTAATATCAACAGCAGGGCCAGGTTGAGTAAGAATAGAATCATGAATCTGAATAGGTCTCTTAGGGACTGTAGCTGTTGCAGTAGGAAATCTAACTGGTGATGATGCATCTATAGTGGCTATGGTAGATGTAGCTACTGTTGGAGCTTTACCCTTTGAATCCTGGGTCTTCTTAGGAACATACATGACTTTGGGCTTAGGGATAGCAAATGATTGAGGCTTTTTGGGCCCCCTTTTTCTTCTCTTGGGCTTCTGGAACCCATCGTCTGCCTGAGTCACTGGTGGTCACCCAGTTGGGCCCCTGATGGGCCACCCTTGGTCCCAGATGGACCAACCTGTGATGCTGGAGCTGCATTAGCCATACGAGCTTCCATCTCTTTCGGTGTCCTCGGTCTCACACTACAAGCATCAAAAGTATGCCCAAAAATCTCAGCCTCAGCAAACAAAGGAATATTTCTTAGAGAGTTAAACTCAACCAAGACTCTAGCAAATACTGCCCTACCCTTCTTATTTTCACACATTTCAGCAGTATATCTATCAACAGCAATCGGAATACCAATAGAACTAACCAAATAGCTCAGAATCTCATAATCCCACATAATAGCAGCTAGATCATAAATATTAACCCAGATGGCAACCTTATCATTAGCTGGTTTGTCAAACCAGATTTCAGGCTGCCATTTCCTTAGCATAATGGGGATATCATTAAACAACCATGGCCCATTCTCAAACACATGCAATTGACCCTGATCAGACTTGAACTTAAACAAAAAGAATCCCTGGTCATTCAAAATCACATCCTCCAAACCAAACTTGTTCCACAAACGATTAGCATGAAAACGCACAAAGGGAAAAGCAGGACGTTTGCCAATGAAATGACCAACTAGAGTGTTAGCCCAAGAATCACTTTGTTTAAATAAAAGATCTCTTGGAATAACAGCTCTAGCAACACCTGAATCAGTAACAACAGGAGCAATGAACCTTAATGTACCTTTCTTACGAATGTTTGCAGCATCCTGAAAAATAGAGGCATAAGAGCGAGGCTGCTGAGTCTTGGGGCTATCAGGATGACCACCAAGATCATTCGGAGAAACATCATGCTTAGGAACATTATCTGAGGCATCAGAAACATCCTGAGCATGATCTGTAGTTGGTTTAAAATAAGTAGTACCAGGAGGAAACTTTGGAGGATCCGGCATAGGGGGAACATGAGTAGCACCACCTTTTGCATGAAAGTCATGCACAGATGGTTCAGCAGTAGAATTCTGGCCAACACCTTTCGAATCATCCAAATCCCTCTCAACATCAACTTGCAAAACAACATTCTTATCCCATGAGTCAGCCACTAATTCAATGGTAGCCGAAGCTGAAGAAGTGTCTTGAACACCAAAATGCTTTCTAATTTCATCCGGAGATAAAGGACGTTGCTGTGGAATCGAATCATCAACACTAGAGATTTTAGCCAAATGTACAGCTAAAATCCTATTCAATTCGGCCACTTGCTCTTTAGAAAGTTGATGATCACTCATATTAAGTATTTCCATTCCATCCTTAAGGACGGAAAACACATCTTCACATTATTCACTATCTTCACATAACGGCACATGAGTATCATCATCTTCATCAAGCAAATCAGGGTTTTTAGCCCCCTTGTCGGCCAAAATATGATCCAATTCATCAATTTGTGGTTGAGTAAGTAATCTATTGCCATCCAAATTCGAATAAGCTCCCTCCCCATCAATAAAATCAGTTTTAGGCACAGAATCAGCCACCAATTGATCACCAATCCCACGACCAGAATCAGAATCAAAACCAACCCCAAACAAACCCTGATCAGAAGCAACAGCAGCAGCAGCAGCGGCCTGATCAGAGACAGCGACAGCAACCTGATCAGATGCAGGAAGGGCAGTGGCAGCAGCAGGCTGATCAGACTGTTCAGCAGCAGCCGGATCAGGAACAGGTTCTGCATCAGGTCCTGCAGCGGACTGAACAGGTTCTGCATCATCGGCCTGATCAGACATCAAAACAAATGTGCACGGAGGCTGTTGGACGGAAACCAGCAGCGGATTGGAAGGCTCAATATTCCGGCCAATCGGACCACTATTGAATGAATCAGTGGATTTCAACGATGATCTAAGATTATATATTGATTGAGCATCAGTTTTTCGCAAATCCTTCATAGTTTCTTCATCGGATTTCTTCTTTTTCCTTTTCTTTTTTCGTGATTGAGACATTATATGTTACATAGAATTGTAGGGAATTGAAAAAGGAAGACGTTGGTGTGAAAATCAAGGTGAATTTCCGGCCAAAACTGGCCGGATCTAGCCAAAAGATGGCCGGCGGTCAAAAAGCAGAAAAATCGCCCCTAGGGTTTCTCCTAAGTTTTAGGATCTGTTTTTAACCATAAGATATATTTGCATAATTCAACTAGAGTGTATTTCTTGCCAGCTCTAGTTTGAACATTCACTGGACCAAAAAGATCAATATATAGCATGTGAAGAGGTTCAGTGATGCTAAAGTTTTGCCTAGTCTTAAAACTGGCCCTTTTCTGCTTGCCCATCTCACACCCTGGACATGGCTTCTCTTTCTTGAATGAGATCAGTGGTATCCCATCTGCCAGTTGTTTGCGAGACAACTTGTTAATATTTTTGAAATTAAGATGGGATAATCTTTTATGACATAGCCAGTTGGTGTCCTCATCAGCCTTGGTATAGAAACATTGCTCTTTTGGAGCAGATTCCATATCCATGATGTACACATTTCCTTTCCTTGGTGCAATCATCACCACTTTCCAATCCTTGTTAAATATGGTTTCTTAAGCAATATCGAACAATACCTTATATCCATCATCACAAAGTTGACTGACACTGATAAGGTTATATTTTCAACCATTAACAAATGCAACTCTTGTGAATTGGACTTGTCCATTATTGATTACACCATATCCTTCAGTCTTTCCATTCTGATCATTACCAAACGTCACTGCCGGTCCATCTTGGACAGTGAACTCTTCCAGCAGGGGCTTACATCCGATCATAGTCCGGCCAGCTGCGCTGTCCAGATAGCAGGTGTTCTTCTTTCGATCGCCCTGCACAACCAAAAAAATGATTAGTTCTTTTTGTGAACCCATCTTTTCTTGATGGGTTCACTGGACTCTCCTTCTAGAGTCTCAGTTGATTCTTGTGGTGGTGAGCTGGAGTCTGAAACTCGAGCCTTTTTGTCAGTTCCAGTTTCTTGAGCAAAAACGATTGGTACTTAATACTTACTCCACTTTTTCTTTTCAATTTTGGTTCCAGTTGGAACCTTTTGTTTTTAAACTTGGGGGTTTTTAGAATTTGGTTTTAAAACTAGAGGAGAAGAAGAAGATGCTCCTTCTAGATTTTTAATTCTGGCAGTACAACTCTGAACCTGCCAGACAAAAGTTGGAGTTGATTGTCAAGTTTAAACACCAATTCTTTTTCATTAGGCAACTGAACCTTGGACTTGGGTTCAGTGGGGGTTTTAGACTTAGGGGTCTTGGGCTCCTTGGTCTTTTGAGGTAAAGGTTTGTCATCGGTAACCTTTTTAACTGGAGCTTTAGCCTTTTATGCTCCAGATATAACCTCAAGGGGGGTGGTCTCAACAGTTTTAGTTTTAAATTGCTCAGGCCCATCATATGGTGTTTCGAGCCTAAAACTTTGGGGGAGACTGTGGATATCTGGGAGAGCTATTGCCATGTCAACATCACCAGCATTATATGCCTTTTGTTGTTGGGCATGTGTACGAGTGGTTGCCTCATAATTTAGCTCAGATTCTTTCATCCAAGACTTAATCAGATTTTGTTCCTTTTCCACAGCCAGTTTGAGGCTTTGGTTTTCCAGTTCAAGAGCCTCAATTTTTAAAACGGACTCTTTGAGAGCCAACTGGACACTTTGCAAATCAGAAAGTTGAGGTTTTAAAGTTTTTAATTCATTTAAAACAGTTTCAACATATCTCACACTATCAGTTCTAACAGTTTCCACAAAGATTAAATCACTGTTAAGTGATTCAGCAAGGTCAAGTTTGAGTTCAGTATCGATTTCATGGTCATAAGCACAAACCTTTTTCAAAATGATGTCCACCCATCTTCTAGTGATGACATCGTCCTTCACAACATGTTGTTGTTCATCTTCCAGGGCCATGAAACACATATCCATTTCCTCTTCATCATCAACTGATGAATCATCAGAGTATTCCCACTTGTCAGTTGTTGATTTAGCAATCAAGTACTCATCTTTCTCCTTTTCTACTGACAAGAGTGAAATCTGGGCCTTAAGCTTCTGGTACTTATCTTTGTATTTGTCATCAGGCTGGTTGAAATTAGGGACAGTTTAACCAGTTTGATTGTTCGACTGACTAGACCTGCATTACTTCATGAAATGACCCTTCTTGCCACACTTATAGCATGTAGCATGTAAGATTGGTCTTGTCCAGAGAGTTGGAGCTGGAAGCAATGTTGGAACCATTAAATCTATTAGATTTATGCCTAAACCTGTTAAAGGTTTTAGCAATCGTGGCTACCAAGTCATCATTGTCAGTTTCCTCACAATCATCACTGATTTCAGTGGTCAGGACGGAGTTCAAAAAACTGTTTAACATCTCCTTCATAGAATGTGACTGGACATTCTAATCAGATATTAAAGCAGCACAAGGTTTCTCAGTAATGTTAGAAACCTTGGAACTCTGGGCATGGTTATGAGCATCCTGCTCAGCCACAAGCCTTTGTGCATTGTTATCTTCAGTGAACCTGAAGGCCCCATAAAGGGATGCAAGGGTGTGACTATGTAGGGTCTTACCTTGTCTCAAGACAAGAACCATGTGTGCCCATTTGGAAGGAAGAATATCACAAAATTTTTCAAGGAGAATGTCCTTGTCTTTCTCCACACCTAGCCCTCTCAGTTGATTAATCACACCGGTGAATCTGGTATAAGTACCAGTTAGGCTTTCATTGGGTAGAGCAAAGAATGACTCATACACCTTGTTCAAAGCAACTTTTCTGGTGACGATGGTGTCATTACCTCCTTCAAACTGAAGGACCAACTCATCTCACATAGCCTTGGTACTAGGAACAGTACAAGAGTAGGGTGAAGGTCTTCAAGAACAGCCGCAAGGATCATGTTCTTGAGCTTGGTATCCAAGTCAACAAGTCTACGATCCTCATCAGACCAATGGTCTTCCGGCTTTTCTCTATATCCCCTTCTAGAACCTGATGGATCAAGAAAAGGACTAAGTCCATGAGACATGGGTATATGTGGTCCATCCTTGAGGATTTTCAACATATACCTCTCTATCCCACCAAAATGCAAAAGCATTTTTGCCTTCCATGTACCAAAGGCCTCACTGTTACCATCGAATTTGGGATCAGGAGTGTTGGAGTAATGTACATGGAGGTGGTTAGAGGAGCTATGAGGAGGAGGAGGAGGAGGCTTATTAACATTTTGATTCTGATTAGGGTTTGTATTATTAACATTTTCATCATTACCAAAACCATTCTCACCTTCAGCAGTAGTCATCTAAGCAGATCTAGATAAAAAAATGTATCTAACACTGCTCTGCTACCACTTGTAAGTCCCAACTAACTAGATGGTACTGACTGAAGACACCTCTATGTCAATGGTGAGATCACTTTGCAATATTTATATTGAACTGGAGACGACCAGTTGCAATATATATATATATACCAGGTTTGCAGATTACTTATAAGGTAATAGAATAAGTAAAGTACAATGCAATAAACAAATAACTTGTAAAGTAAATTTGTGAGACAATATGTAATTTTCAATGTGTAATTTATTTATTAATGTTAAATAAATTACAAGGTTGTTGCGGAACCAAGATAATACAAAGATGTAAATATCCTAACAACCTATGAAATACAATTGATCTATACTTGGAAATTCTCTTAACAATCGAAGACACTTAAAGTTGTGAAATGCTCCTTTTAGCGATTGAGAGAATATTGCACAAGTCACCAATAATATTGCAGAGATAATATGCAAAGTTCGACAATCTTGGTGTTGTGCAAAGACCTCTATTTATAGACAAAGGTTGACATTGGGATGTCAACTTTGCCGTACAAATAAGGTTGAGAGCATTTAAGGATTGATATTCAAATCCTTAGACATGCTTGATAAAGTATGGCATAAAGTCACTTTATCCAACCTGCTTTCTGCACTTTATACTTTATACATGGATAATGTGTTTTATCCGTGTAATAGTACATAAAGAAAAAAGGTCTTCCTCGTAATCAGTGTAAGGCTTTGTAAGTGCTTTAAATTGAACATTCTCCAGTTTCAATCTGGGTAGAATGTCATTGGGCTTCACTGCCATGAACATTCTCTATCTTCCATTTTTTGTCTTCGACTTCAACTGGAATGCTTCAGATTCTGGTCAGATCTCAATTGGAGGGAAGCTCGAGTGGCATAACTATACACTGGCCACTGGTCTTCACATATTTCTTGACAAATCTTTATGTCTCCAAATGCAACTGGAGACTGGCCAGTTTTATCAGTGAAACTCGTCCTAACACGTATCTTTCATGAACCTACATTTATACATAATCCATTAAGGACCAACAGTTCATGATTATTAACTCATTTAGACATTAAAATGTGGGCTAATGATAGAGAAAATTATCACAAAATGAACGCCCATCAAACACATACGCACGCACACACAATCAGCGCCGTGAATCATCATGTAAAAAAAGGGGGGAAAATAAAAAAATTTGAGTTTAACTTACATATTTGAAGGAGGCCATATGACCATGACGGGTTACTCAAGCATAAATCTGAAAGTAAAAAAAAAAAGGTATGAAATTTGAAAATTAATTTGATGATGGTCTGACAATAGTATAAAGTAAGCATATGATGAAAATATCGAGAAACATGGCTCATTGCATTGATATTGTTAAACAATTAAGAACTATTCATGCAAACGCTTAACTTTTGAAGCCCCCTTATCCTCTACAATAAAATTGTAAGTCCCTCGGATCTTATTCTTCAATCGAACCGAGATTGACTTAAGGGTATGTTGAAGTGCAGAATTACTCGAGATAACCCACGGTTTTTATATCTAGCTTTTATGATATATATATATATATATATATATTATTTATATATATAGATATATATATATATATATCTTTGCGTGAACATAAACACTCGTATTTGGTTAATATAGTGAGACGGCTTTCCGGACGAACCTTACCAACCAACGTGGTAATCTAAGTCTACAAGTCAACCAAACTGGGTGTGTGTTTTGCGGTTCGTGCGTGAGTCGAGAACCACCCACAAGATCAGCTATGCGTGTTCTTAGTTTTCTCTCTAGGTTTTGCTCGTTTCTCTCTCTACACTCTTGTTATCAACACACAAACACACACCCACTATTTATAGGCAAGGGCCAAGAACACTCAAATCCCTATGGATTTGCGTGTTCTCATGTCAAGCCCATAAAGCCCATTAGGGTTTGGCCTGTTTGAGAGTTCTTATGGATAAGCATGTTTTTACTTGTTTCCACAAAAACTCCCAAACCATTTGACTGTTCTTTGAACAAGCAAACTTTTGATGTTCCCAAGAACTCTCAAATGACACTTAGGAATATTTGAGTTAATATTTCTCCTGCTGTCAACACGCAGAAACAACATTAGCCAATATTTATATTGCTATAAATACGCAGAAACAACATTAGCTCAGACAATAATGTTTCTACTGTTGTAAATACGCATAAACAAGATTGTCTATGTTAGGTCCAGATTGACTGGACTCGCTCCAGACGAGAAGACTGGAGCCCTCTAAAGATTTGTCCACAAATTATGAGAAGGTCAGTGAGCTATTTACTTGTACAGGAAATCTGGATTTCTCCAGATGAGCTCACTGGACTTCCTCCAGAACAGATCTATTTTACTGAAGACATTCTCACTGAAGTCAAAGACTGAAGTTAGAATAAAGAAGACTGACAAATGGCGGAGTCCACTGGAAGTCTTACCAGATCTGGTGACTGGAGTTTTTCATCAGTGTTCCTAGACCTTACAAGTCTGGACACTGGTAACGAAGACTTGACTGTAGCCTTTACACAAGTTCCAAGGAACATTCCACTTGCCCCTGCAATTGTTCATACGTGTGTAAAGGTGGTTGGATAAAAGGATAATAAGTCATTTGATGTGACTTTATCCTTGTACCTTATCCAATGCATTTAATGTTCTTGTCGGTTCATTAAATGCATGCAACCATATTTGTACGGAACAAAATCAGTGAATTTTGTTGCCTATAAATACAAAGTCATTTCCTTCGTAAAAATTACTTTTTAGCAATTAGGTGAATTTGTCTAAATACTCTCGATCTTAAACAGGGATACTTCACAACTTTAAGTATCTCGATCAAAGGAGTTTATTTGACAAATATAGATCATTTGTAATTCAAAGGTTGTTAGGATATTTACTAATTTGTAATATCTTGATTCCGCACAACCTTGTATGTTATTTACTCATCAATAAAGAAGATACAATCGAAAAATTACATTATGTTCCACCTTACTTTATTATTGCTTTAAGTCTTGTATTACTTTGTTATATACTTGCATTTATATTTAAGTAATACTAGTCCAATCTAGTGATTATTGAACTTGTTGTATTTTACGTATTGGGTTATCCATTGAGGTAAATCGAGACTCACAGTCTATATTACCTATTGGAAGTATTAATTAAGTTAATGTTTCTCCTGCTGTTAATACGCAAAAATAACATTAACTTAACTTCCCTTTGGAAGTTTATTATGTTAATATTTCAACTGTTGTGAAACACAGAAACAATATTAACTTAATTACCCTTTACATGTAATGTCTACATTTATGTCAAGTACCTGCAAAACATAAATAATAAACAAACATATAAACATAAAAGGATCCCAATATGATCAACAATATATGCCAATGTAATAGTATTGACAAAAGGTGATTACAAGATAAATTACAAGACTTGAATATATATAAATATACATCACACATCTAGAATGCTCTTGTCACCGAGAAACATGCACCAACAGTCTCCCCCTTGACATTAGCATCTAGATGTGACCTTCAAGTCTTCGTTTGTCTTCCTAAGTGCTGGCCAAAAACCTTCTTCAGGAACTTTTAGAAGTCATTTACTTTCTTCTGCTCTTCTTCTTCCTTTGACATGAGTCTTTTTAACAAAATCATAATTAGACTCTGTCAATGATTCCTTGTTCTGCCTGCAGCATTTCAACGACCTCTTCTTTGATCAGCCCGAGATCCTCGATCCTTTGGCTTAATCATGTCGGACATTGCATTTTGATATGCCACTTTATCATATCCGAACTTTGTAGAGATCTTGTTTTTCAGAATCAGGGTGTCAGAAGAATCAGATGATAGAATATCATCTCCATAAAGCAGATTATCAGCATCTTCATCAGATGCTGATCCCTCCTGATGACCAACCACTTCTCCTCCAGTTGGTCGTTCCTAGACACCAACTCCTACATCTCCAGTTGGTGAGGGACAAGCATCGTCAGGAGCTTTCCCTTTTCCTTTGTCTTTAGCTATAGGGGCTCAAGAGGTACTAGCAGCCCCAGGCTTGCTTTGCTCCCCCTGAGATGTGGCAATCCTTATGCCCATTGAAAATCTTGGAGTCTCTTCTCTTTGTCTACTAGGATCATCTCCCTCGTCCTCTCTTCTCCCCTTCCTAAGGGCATCATCCTTGCAGGTTGGCTGTATCTCCCCCTGAGACTTAAGATTTTCAATAATCTCGTTCAGCTGGTCAAAGTCGTCATCGAAGCTTGTCATGCCCACAATTTGTGTAACATCCTCAATTTTTTAATCATACAGTTGATTGTGTCGTTCGTCAACGTTCGCTTTTATGTTAGGTCGTTACGTGCTTAATTTTTAGTTATATATTTAATGCCGTTTAAATAATGATAAATGTGATTATACGTGTTTAAATTGTGGTGGTTACTCTAGCGTTAAGTCATATAGATATTAGAGGAGATACATAGCTAGTTACTATGATATGCAAATTAAATTGTGAAAAAGATTAACAAAAAATAAATGTGAGTAAGTAAGTATGATAGTTGTGGTGGAGGGCTCGATCCAGTAGGAAACAATAATTATGAACGGGCTGAAGTTTTATAGCCCATGACTAAATAGGCTAGGCTCATCTCCAACACCACCATTGGGTACGTTTTGTTAGCACTCGTTTGGCTGCTGGGATTCAAACACACATCACACACAACACACACACACACACACATATATATATATATAATATATATATATATATATTATATATAATTTATTATATATATATATAATATATATATATATATTAAATGAAATAAGCAAAAAATAAACCCTAAGGAGAACCAGCAGCGATAGCAGGACAGAGTGGTCTTAAGATCATATAGGGATCGTTGTCAACATTAGTTTCTATTCGAATTCGACAGTGATTGATCTGAAGGTAACAATCGGTTCTATACTTTTAAATACTTCATTAGAGTCATGTGTTTTGTAGTTGATTGGTTAGTGTCGTTAACACTTCCTGTTCATGATGCACATCAGTGAACGAGTTATACTGTAGGGTTGTCTTCTTAATAACAATAAAAGTGTATGTATGATGAAATGACCTATGTTGTTATGTTGACATTTAAAGTTAAAGTAATTATATGCTTATATAGTATGATGAATAAAATGATGTTGCTATGATATGCTTAAGATATGTGTTGTGATGTTGATAATGTCGTTGATATGCCTTGATATTGATATGTGAGCGCTTATATGTGAGACTTAAGTATAAAATGTCTAGTTCACTAGATACACGTAAGAAATGTTATGAGGTGTGCACGTTAGTGGGATTAAACGTTAAAGTAGATGTGGGATTAGTTAGGTAATGAATATACCTAATGTTAAAGTAAAGTGTGAAATGTGGGAAATCGTTTCTAGCCTTAGTGTTAGTGCGTAAAAGTAAGAAAGATATAAATACGTGGGAAATGCTATAGCTAAATACGTGAGATTGATGTGGGAAGTGTTAAGCTTAACCCGTGCTAGTTGTAAAGCTAGTGCGTACGTGGTCGCTTGAGTGGCTCCTTGCGGCATAGTTACGTGGGACTAGTATTTCCGGGTGGAGTGACTAACCACCAATGTTAAAATCATAGCGGGATACTATGGAAATGGCATTGCCATTCCTAAAAGTTAAGACGTGGGAAATCGTGCTAGTTGTAAAGCTAGTGCGTAATATGTAAGTTGTAAGAACGAGTTGATTAAGTTGATCATAAGAATATGTGACGTGTGATGAAAGTAAGATATGTTGATATGTGTGATATGATTGTTGATAGGCACAATTAGGAGTGTATACTCTACATGTTCTAATATGTATACGTGTGATAAGTATATGTGTGTTATGTTAAGATATGAGATGTCGAATAAGTGGTAAGTATATGTTGACCTGATATGATGATACGTTTGTATTTCAAGTGTATGTTGATATGATATGATATGTGAAGGTTTGTGGGAAAAAGGTAAGGATGGGATGATCTTATGATATTGTGGAAAATATGGTCATGTTTTCATAAGTATAATATGAAGAAGTTTTATGAAAGTAAAATGAAAAACGTTTTATAAATGTGTGTATCTTACTTAGCTAATTTATTAGCTAACACTTGCTATTATGAAAATGTTGTGTTCTTCAGGATAAGTAGGTATAAGCTAGTGAAGTGCGTGGATAGTGAGATGGGTAGAAGAATAAAGGAAGATTAGCATTAGTTTCCCGATGCTTAGAATTCCCCGTTAGCCATTGTTTGGCTACTTATTAATGACTTATGTTTTATGTATTGATGTATGGCATTTATGTTGGTGCCATAACTTGGATTTATCATTTATTGTTGTGACGATACGATTTAGTAACACCATTTTATGAAAGGTACCATCCGGTTACGGATGGGGCAGTTTTTATAAGTATGTTTCCGCAAAGTTTAAACGCCGTTAGGCAAAGTTTTTGTAAATCCAGATTTTAAAATGACGGGTGTTACAAGTTGGTATCAAAGCAATGGTTTAAGTGAACCAAAGACCGGCCAAAAGCCTTAGGTTTTGGACTTAAACCGTAAGGGGACCAAATAGGCTTAAGTAGGAATGGTTTAGCCTTATATTGAAATGTTTTTAGGACGGTTTGGGAAGAGTGAGATTGTAGGTTTGAGGCGATATATGTTTTATATGATGAATTTTCCTTAACCTCTCATTGTCTGTTTTGATCCGTCCATAATCGTCGTTATATGTAGTTGACAAAACGGTTAATACTCGCGCTAACGCTAGCCGAAAGGATGGAGCAACCGCTAGTGTTACTCCTTCGAATCAAGGTAGGAATGGCAATGATGTCAATCAAGGGCAGCCTCGTAGGGAAAAACCGGAATTTCGTGTGGAGAACATTCAACCTAGGAATGGCTTTGTAGATGAAGAGCATCCGGTACTTGAAAGGATTCCTACTCGTGCTGAAATGTTTGATGAGTTGAGGGCTATCCGAGTTCAACTAAGGAGAACTCAGAATGAGCTAAGGAAAGCAAGGGCTGAAAAAGGTGTTAACTCACTTGAGGAAGAGCGTTCGGCTTCTAACCGCTCCAATCGTGCTGAACCGTCCATGATGAGAACACAAGATGAAAGGGTGAGTGATCGGGTTGCTGTGCATCCTGAGAATGTTGTTGCTGATGTGAATGATGGGGTAAATGTGGTGGAGCCTCGTGTTGTGGTTGCTCCTCGTACTACTAACTTTAAGTATGATAGTTTTCGGAAGTGTGGTGCGAAAGAGTTTGATGGTACTCAGAATGTTGTAGATGCTATGGAATAGTTGGATGATATAGAGGTTGTGTTTGCTTCATGTTATTGTCCCGAGGATATGAAGGTGTTGTGTGCTTCCCGCATGCTTAAGAAGAATGCTCGCAATTGGTGGAGGTCTACCACTGTTTCTTTGGCTCCCGAGGTACTAGCTGCTATGCCTTGGGGTACCTTCAGGGAGAAGTTTTTGGAGGAATATGTTGGTACTCGTGAGTTGAGGTTGATTGAGAAGGAGTTCAGAGCTTTAACCGCTAAGCCCGGTGCCATAACTGAGTATGCTCACTCATTTATGGAAAAGCTCAAGTTTGTTGGTCACATGGTTCGTAGAGATGTTGATCAGGTTGAAGCTTACTGTGATGGTCTCCCTGCTAGCTATCGCGGCCTTTGTAGGCAACATACTACATTGTCTGCTGCGATTAAGGAGTCCAAAAGGTTAGATGATGACTTTAAAACTGAGAAAGTGGGTACTAAGGATGATGATAAGACGAATGGATTCAAGAGAAGGTCTGATGAGTCATCGGATTCTAGAAAGAAATTTAAGAGTGATTCGTCTTATGAAGGAAAAGATGATGGGAAAGTTAGTCAGTGGTGTGCGGCTTGTAAAGCTCACCATAGTGGACCATGTTCGGAGAAGACTAGAAGATGCGACAAGTGTGGTAAGCAGGGACATGTTGCTTCTAACTGCAAGGATAAGACTCGATGTTACAAATGTGGTGAGACGGGACATTTGATTGCTGATTGTCCTCGATGGAAAGATGATGCGAAGAAGGATGATACTCAAAAAGCCAAAGCTCGTGCATATCAGATGGTTACTATGGAGGACGAGCATGATGACGAGGTATCTAATAAAGTAATTCGTTAGTAGATTAGTTGATTTTATATGCGATTATATGTGTATGTGGATTGTGTGTTTATTATGTGTGTTTTGTAGTTAGTATAATTATACTATGATGCCTTGAGATGGAAATGTTGGACATTAAGATATGTGGATATAGTTAAAGGTACACGTGTGAGGAATGATATAGTTATAATTATGGTCCGGAACATAATTATAAATGTATCATAGGCGGACGTGTTCATTTGACGGTATCATATTGACTAATGAAAGACATGAAGTGAAGGGAGATAAAAAGGAAATGGTTGAAAATGTGGTTGAAGTTTAAGTGGCAAATGTGATAAAATGTGGATTATACGTGTGTAGAAAGTAGTGATAATTGAAATGAGGTGTTGATGACGTGAAATGATTCCGAGGACAGAATCCTATTAAGGAGGGGAGAATTGTAACATCCCGAAACTTTTTGACGTTGACCGTTAACTCGTCGTTAGCGACCGTTAGTGACTGTGTGTATTATATGTGCTTATGTGAATTAAACGATTTACGTGATATGTGTTAAAATGATTTAAAATAATGAAATTAAAGTTGATAGTGAATAATGAAGTCAATTAATGTTCCCGACAAGTTGCAAGAGTTGTTAAGTGGTTCCAAGTGCGTTAAACGAGCCGTTAAGTGCCGAAACGAGTCAAAACGAAGTGCGAGGGCCTAGATGTAAAATTTAAAAGTTGCTCCAGTATATAAGGGACCATTAGGTCGACCAAGAACCCTTTTGGATCAGTTGTAAACCCTAGAAACTTCTGCACACAAAAGCTTAGATCAAATCTCCAAAGTATAGTCAATTTCGGGGGATTTTGGAAGGGAATTCGAGTGCTTTTCGATCCGTTGATCAAGCCTACAGGTATAGCATCATCCTCTGATTGTTAATTGAGTTTTCAATTAGGTTTTGCCTCTGTAGATTCGGCCATAAGGGTTGGGTTTACTCAATCTTGATCTTTTAGGTCAAAAACGACGTTTTCGTGATTATAATCGTTAATTGAGTTGGTTAACTGAGTCAAGATGCAAACTTTATTGTTGAATTATGTTTAATATATGTATATAAGTGATTTCCAGGTGGTTAATTGGAAACCCACCTGATGTATTGAGATTATGGTCGAAATTGCTTTCAAAACGAATTGGATTTCCGGGCCTAAAACTGATGTCATGTTGAAAAATTCATATCTTTCTTATATGAACTAGTTGGGAGATGAATCTTATATTTTTGAAAAGGTCTATGTGTCCTCTTGAATCGATATGAATAAAGCTTCTGGTGATTTTGCCCATAGATAGGCGAAAAGTGTCGATTTTCAAAAGTGGTCGAATTTCGGACGATTTCTGCAGGCCTATCTTGTAAACGTCATAAATCATTCATTAGAGAACTTCAAGAGTCAAACTTTATATTTCTGGAAAGGTCTTTGAATTCCCTACATTTCTTAAGAACTAAGTTTTGACTCATTTGGTCGTCTTGAGGTCGAAAAGTCGCCTGCAAGTGAAGGGCGCGAGTCAGTCTTTTGACCAGCACCCATGTGCGACGCATATAACTTATGTGCGGCTCATATCGTGGCCTGGGAGGGTTCTGGGTGATTTTTGAAGCAAATATGCGACGCATATTCAAAGCATGCGCCGCATAAAGTGTCTGTGAGTCCGTTTGAGGTCCGAAACAAGCGTTTAAAGGTCCTATAAGTGTACCTAAGTTAATGTATGGTCTTATAACCTTATTAGGTTGGGTTTATACAGGTTTAATGACTATGAACTCGAGATAGGTAGTCGGGATCACAAACAAGATACCTTAACGTTGCTTGTTGATCGTTGTGCTCGTCGTCAGGTAAGATACATGACTTTTCTCACGCTGGAGGCACAACAAAATGTGGTTTTCTATAAATTAACCTCTTAATCGGATTATCTTATATGTGTTGGGTTTTCCGGGTTATGCGGGAGGTTATATGGGAATGTATGTATGATGAAATGACCTATGTTGTTATGTTGACGTTTCAAAGTTGAAGTAATTATATGCTTATATAGTATGATGGATAAAATGATGTTGCTATGATATGCTTAAGATATGTGTTGTGATGTTGATAATGTCGTTGATATGCCTTGATATTGATATGTGAGGGCTTATATGTGAGACTTAAGTATAAATGTCTAGTTCACTAGATACACGTAAGAAATGTTATAAGTGTGCACGTTAGTGGGATTAAACGTTAAAGTAGATGTGGGATTAGTTAGGTAATGAATATACCTAATGTTAAAGTAAAGTGTGAAATGTGGGAAATCGTTCTAGCCTTAGTGTTAGTGCGTAAAAGTAAGAAAGATATAAATACGTGGAAATGCTATAGCTAAATACGTGAGATTGATGTGGGAAGTGTTAAGCTTAACCCGTGCTAGTTGTAAAGCTAGTGCATACGTGGTCGCTTGAGTGGCTCCTTGCGGCATAGTTACGTGGGACTAGTATTTCCGGGTGGAGTGACTAACCACCAATGTTAAAAGCATAGCGGGATACTATGGAAATGGCATTGCCTATCCTAAAAGTTAAGACGTGGGAAATCGTGCTAGTTGTAAAGCTAGTGCGTAATATGTAAGTTGTAAGAACGAGTTGATTAAGTTGATCATAAGAATATGTGACGTGTGATGAAAGTAAGATATGTTGATATGTGTGATATGATTGTTGATAGGCACAATTAGGAGTGTATACTCTACATGTGCTAATATGTATACGTGTGATAAGTATATGTGTGTTATGTTAAGATATGAGATGTCGAATAAGTGGTAAGTATATGTTGACCTGATATGATGATACGTTTGTATTTCAGGTGTATGTTGATATGATATGATATGTGAAGGTTTGTGGGAAAAAGGTAAGGATGGGATGATCTTATGATATTGTGGAAAATGTGGTCATGTTTTCATAAGTATAATATGAAGAAGTTTTATGAAAGTAAAATGAAGAACGTTTTATAAATGTGTGTACCTTACTTAGCTCATTTATTAGCTAACACTTGCTTTTATGAAAATGTTGTGTTCTTCAGGATAAGTTGGTATAAGCTAGTGAAGTGCGTGGATAGTGAGATGGGTAGAAGAATAAAGGAAGATTAGCATTAGTTTTCCCGATGCTTAGACTTCCCCGTTAGCCATTGTTTGGCTACTTATTAATGACTTATGTTTTATGTATTGATGTATGGCATTTATGTTGGTGCCATAACTTGGATTTATCATTTATTGTTGTGACGATACGATTTAGTAACACCATTTTTATGAAAGGTACCATCCGGTTACGGATGGGGCAGTTTTATATGTACGTTTTCCGCAAAGTTTGAACGCCGTTAGGCAAAGTTTTTGTAAATCCAGATTTTTAAAATGACGGGTGTTACAAGTTGGTATCAGAGCAATGGTTTAAGTGAACCAAAGACCGACCAAAAGCCTTAGGTTTTGGACTTAAACCGTAAGGGGACCAAATAGGCTTAAGTAGGAATGGTTTAGCCTTATATTGAAATGTTTTTAGGACGGTTTGGGAAGAGTGAGATTGTAGGTTTGAGGCGATATATGTTTTATATGATGAATTTTCCTTAACCTCTCATTGTCTGTTTTGATCCGTCCATAATCGTCGTTATATGTAGTTGACAAAACGGTTAATACTCGCGCTAACGCTAGCCGAAAGGATGGAGCAACCGCTAGTGTTACTCCTTCGAATCAAGGTAGGAATGGCAATGATGTCAATCAAGGGCAGCCTCGTAGGGAAAAACCGGAATTTCGTGTGGAGAACATTCAACCTAGGAATGGCTTTGTAGATGAAGAGCATCCGGTACTTGAAAGGATTCCTACTCGTGCTGAAATGTTTGATGAGTTGAGGGCTATCCGAGTTCAACTAAGGAGAACTCAGAATGAGCTAAGGAAAGCAAGGGCTGAAAAAGGTGTTAACTCACTTGAGGAAGAGCGTTCGGCTTCTAACCGCTCCAATCGTGCTGAACCGTCCATGATGAGAACACAAGATGAAAGGGTGAGTGATCGGGTTGCTGTGCATCCTGAGAATGTTGTTGCTGATGTGAATGATGGGGTAAATGTGGTGGAGCCTCGTGTTGTGGTTGCTCCTCGTACTACTAACTTTAAGTATGATAGTTTTCGGAAGTGTGGTGCGAAAGAGTTTGATGGTACTCAGAATGTTGTAGATGCTATGGAATAGTTGGATGATATAGAGGTTGTGTTTGCTTCATGTTATTGTCCCGAGGATATGAAGGTGTTGTGTGCTTTCCGTATGCTTAAGAAGAATGCTCGAAATTGGTGGAGGTCTACTACTGTTTCTTGGCTCTCGAGGTACTAGCTGCTATGCCTTGGGGTACATTCAGGGAGAAGTTTTTGGAAGAATATTTGGGTACTCGTGAGTTGAGGTTGATTGAGAAGGAATTCAGAGCTTTAACCGCTAAGCCCGGTGCCATAACTGAGTATGCTCACTCATTTATGGAAAAGCTCAAGTTTGTTGGTCACATGGTTCGTAGAGATGTTGATCAGGTTGAAGCTTACTGTGATGGTCTCCCTGCTAGCTATCGCGGCCTTTGTAGGCAACATACTACATTGTCTGCTGCGATTAAGGAGTCCAAAAGGTTAGATGATGACTTTAAAACTGAGAAAGTGGGTACTAAGGATGATGATAAGACGAATGGATTCAAGAGAAGGTCTGATGAGTCATCGGATTCTAGAAAGAAATTTAAGAGTGATTCGTCTTATGAAGGAAAAGATGATGGGAAAGTTAGTCAGTGGTGTGCGGCTTGTAAAGCTCACCATAGTGGACCATGTTCGGAGAAGACTAGAAGATGCGACAAGTGTGGTAAGCAGGGACATGTTGCTTCTAACTGCAAGGATAAGACTCGATGTTACAAATGTGGTGAGACGGGACATTTGATTGCTGATTGTCCTCGATGGAAAGATGATGCGAAGAAGGATGATACTCAAAAAGCCAAAGCTCGTGCATATCAGATGGTTACTATGGAGGACGAGCATGATGACGAGGTATCTAATAAAGTAATTCGTTAGTAGATTTTATATGTGATTATTATGTGTATGTGGATTGTGTGTTTATTATGTGTGTTTTGTAGTTAGTATAATTATACTATGATGCCTTGAGATGGAAATGTTGGACATTAAGATATGTGGATATAGTTAAAGGTACACGTGTGAGGAATGATATAGTTATAATTATGGTCCGGAACATAATTATAAATGTATCATGATGCGGGCGTGTTCATTTGACGGTATTCATATTGACTAATGAAAGACATGAAATGAAGGGAGATAAAAAGGAAATGGTTGAAAATGTGGTTGAAGTTTAAGTGGCAAATGTGATAAAATGTGGATTATACGTGTGTAGAAAGTAGTGATAATTGAAATGAGGTGTTGATGACGTGAAATGATTCCGAGGACAGAATCCTATTAAGGAGGGGAGAATTGTAACATCCCGAAACTTTTTGACGTTGACCGTTAACTGTCGTTACGACCGTTATTAGTGACTATGTGTATTATATGTGCTTGTGTGAATTAAACGATTTACGTGATATGTGTTAAAATGATTTAAAATAATGAAATTAAAGTTGATAATGAATAATGAAGTCAATTAATGTTCCCGACAAGTTACAAGAGTTGTTAAGTGGTTCCGAGTGCGTTAAACGAGCCGTTAAGTGCCGAAACGAGTCAAAACGAAGTGCGGGGGCCTAGATGTAAAATTTAAAAGTTGCTCTAGTATATAAGGGACCATTAGGTCGACCAGAACCCTTTTGGATCAGTTGTAAACCCTAGAAACTTCTGCACACAAAAGCTTAGATCAAATCTCCAAGGTATAGTCAATTTCGGGGGATTTTGGAAGGGAATTCGAGTGCTTTTCGATCCGTTGATCAAGCCTACAGGTATAACATCATCCTCTGATTGTTAATTGAGTTTTCAATTAGGTTTTGCCTCTGTAGATTCGGCCATAAGGGTTGGGTTTACTCAATCTTGATCTTTTAGGTCAAAAACGACGTTTTCGTGATTATAATCGTTAATTGAGTTGGTTAACTAAGTCAAGATGCAAACTTTATTGTTGAATTATGTTTAATATATGTATATAAGTGATTTCCAGGTGGTTAATTGGAAACCCACCTGATGTATTGAGATTTTGGTCGAAATTGCTTTCAAAACGAATTGGATTTCCGGGCCTAAAACTGATGTCATGTTGAAAAATTCATATCTTTCTTATATGAACTAGTTGGTAGATGAATCTTATATTTTTGAAAAGGTCTATGTGTCCTCTTGAATCGATATGAATAAAGCTTCTGGTGATTTTTCCCATAGATAGGCTAAAAGTGTCGATTTTCAAAGGTGGTCGAATTTCGGACGATTTCTGCAGGCCTATCTTGTAAACGTCATAAATCATTCATTAGAGAACTTCAAGAGTCAAACTTTATATTTCTGGAAAGGTCTTTGAATTCCCTACATTTCTTAAGAACTACGTTTTTACTCATTTGGTCGTCTTGAGGTCGAAAAGTCGCCTGCAAGTGAAGGGCGCGAGTCAGTCTTTTGACCAGCACCCATGTGCGACGCATATAACTTATGTGCGGCTCATATCGTGGCCTGGGAGGGTTCTGGGTGATTTTTGAAGCAAATATGCGACGCATATTCAAAGCATGCGCCGCATAAAGTATCTGTGAGTCCGTTTGAGGTCCGAAACAAGCGTTTAAGGGTCCTATAAGTGTACCTAAGCTAATGGATGGTTTTATAACCTTATTAGGATGGGTTTATACAATTTTAATGACTATTAACTCGATATAGGTAGTCGGGATCACAAACAAGATACCTTAACGTTGCTTGTTGATCGTTGTGCTCGTCGTCAGGTAAGATACATGACTTTTCTCACGCTGGAGGCACAACAAAATGTGTTTTCTATAATTAACCTCTTAATCGGATTATCTTATATGTGTTGGGTTTTCCGGGTTATTCGGGAGGTTATATGGGAATGTATGTATGATGAAATGACCTATGTTGTTATGTTGACGTTTAAAGTTAAAGTAATTATATGCTTATATAGTATGATGAATAAAATGATGTTGCTATGATATGCTTAAGATATGTGTTTTGATGTTGATAATGTCGTTGATATGCCTTGATATTGATATGTGAGGGCTTATATGTGAGACTTAAGTATAAAATGTCTAGTTCACTAGATACACGTAAGAAATGTTTTGAGGTGTGCACGTTAGTGGGATTAAACGTTAAAGTAGATGTGGGATTAGTTAGGTAATGAATATACCTAATGTTAAAGTAAAGTGTGAAATGTGGGAAATCGTTCTAGCCTTGGTGTTAGTGCGTAAAAGTAAGAAAGATATAAATACGTGGGAAATGCTATAGCTAAATACGTGAGATTGATGTGGGAAGTGTTAAGCTTAACCCGTGCTAGTTGTAAAGCTAGTGCATACGTGGTCGCTTGAGTGGCTCCTTGCGGCATAGTTACGTGGGACTAGTATTTCCGGGTGGAGTGACTAACCACCAATGTTAAAAGCATAGCGGGATACTATGGAAATGGCATTGCCTATCCTAAAAGTTAAGACGTGGGAAATCGTGCTAGTTGTAAAGCTAGTGCGTAATATGTAAGTTGTAAGAACGAGTTGATTAAGTTGATCATAAGAATATGTGATGTGTGATGAAAGTAAGATATGTTGATATGTGTGATATGATTGTTGATAGGCACAATTAGGAGTGTATACTCTACATGTGCTAATATGTATACGTGTGATAAGTATATGTGTGTTATGTTAAGATATGAGATGTCGAATAAGTGGTAAGTATATGTTGACCTGATATGATGATACGTTTGTATTTCAGGTGTATGTTGATATGATATGATATGTGAAGGTTTGTGGGAAAAAGGTAAGGATGGGATGATCTTATGATATTGTGGAAAATGTGGTCATGTTTTCATAAGTATAATATGAAGAAGTTTTATGAAAGTAAAATGAAGAACGTTTTATAAATGTGTGTACCTTACTTAGCTCATTTATTAGCTAACACTTGCTTTTATGAAAATGTTGTGTTCTTCAGGATAAGTTGGTATAAGCTAGTGAAGTGCGTGGATAGTGAGATGGGTAGAAGAATAAAGGAAGATTAGCATTAGTTTCCCGATGCTTAGAATTCCCCGTTAGCCATTGTTTGGCTACTTATTAATGACTTATGTTTTATGTATTGATGTATGGCATTTATGTTGGTGCCATAACCTGGATTTATCATTTATTGTTGTGACGATACGATTTAGTAACACCATTTTATGAAAGGTACCATTCGGTTACGGATGGAGCAGTTTTTATAAGTATGTTTCTGCAAAGTTTAAACGCCGTTAGGCAAAGTTTTTGTAAATCCAGATTTTAAAATGACGGGTGTTACAAAAATGGGCACTCTTCGTCAATCTATCTACAATCACCCATATCATATCGTTCCCTTTTGGCATTTTCGGTAGCTTCGTTACAAAGTCCATGGTGATATGATCCCATTTCCACTCCGGGATCTCTAATTGATGTAACAAACCATACGGCTTTTGATGGTCGGTTTTCACACGTGCACAAGTCAAACATTTCGCTACAAAATGAGCTACTTCTCCTTTGATATCCGGCCACCAATAAATCGGTTTCAAATCTGCATACATTTGGTGACACCGGGATGAACTGATTATCTACTTCTATGAGCTTCTTCAAGGATCAATTCTCGGTTACCACCAAGCAATGGCACCCAAATTCGACCCTTGTATGTCTTGAACCCACGGCTATTAGTCTCCATCACAAGGCGTTTCTTCTTTCCAATACTCTCTTTATCAATATTATCCTTCATTAACGCCCTAACTTGTGCTTCTTTAATTCGGTCAAGTAGTCCCGACTTTGCTTGAACTTGCATACTCATCAACTTGCAAGAAGAACTTTGCACCTTCCTACTTAGTGCATCCGCCACCACATTGGCTTTACCCGGATGCTATTTGATCTCACAATCATAATCCTTAAGTAGTTCCATCCACCTTCTTTGTCTCATATTCATCTCCTTTTTATTAAACACATATTGCAAACCCTTATGGTCGGTATAAAAAGTACACTTAGTGCCATAGAGATAATGTATCCACAATTTCAAAGCAAATACTACCGCCGCCAACTCAAGATCATGGATCGGGTAATTCTTCTCATGTGGCTTCAACTGGCGTGAAGCATAAGCAATCACCTTGTCCCATTGCATAAGGACACAACCCAAACCCTTGATCGATGCATCACTATACACCACCAAATCATCAGTACCTTCAGGCAAGGCAAGTATAGGAGCTTCACACAACTTCTTTTTCAACGCTTGGAAAGCATTCTCCTGTTTTTCGGTCCACTCATACTTAACTCCGTTCTTCGTTAACTCAGTCATTGGCTTAGCTATTCGGGAGAAATCCTGAATGAATCTTTGATAATAGCCAGCTAAACCAAGGAAATTTTTAATCTCAGTAGGAGTCTTTGGCTGCTCCCACTTTGAAACAACTTCAATCTTTGTAGGGTCTACTTTTATACCTTCTGAAGAAATAACATGACCAAGAAACTGCACTTCTCGAAGCCAAAACTCACACTTGGAAAACTTAGCATACAAATTCTTCTCCCTCAACACTTCAAGGACTGCTTTTAAGTGTTCACGGTGCTCGGTTTCAGATTTAGAACAGATCAAAATATCGTCAATAAAAACAATAACAAAATGATCTAGAAAGGGTCGGCATACCCAATTCATTAAGTCCATAAACGCGGTTGGAACATTAGTCATCCCAAAAGGCATGACCAAGAACTCATAATGCCCATATCTAGTACGGAAAGCTGTCTTTGCTACATCTTCCTTCTTAACTTTCAGCTGATGATAACCGGACCGCAAATCTATCTTTGAAAAGTATGAAGCACCATGAAGTTGATCAAAGAGATCATCAATTCGTGGGAGAGGATATTTATTCTTGACCGTTCGCTTATTCAGCTCACGGTAGTCTATGCACATGCGCATAGATCCGTCCTTCTTTTTAACAAAGAGAACCGGAGCTCCCCAAGGCGAGGAACTAGGTTGTATGAACCCGTTGTCAAGTAATTCCTGAAGTTGAGTCATTAACTCCTTCATTTCTGTAGGAGCTAATCGGTATGGTGCTTTTGCAACAGGTGTAGCACCGGGTATAAGATCAATCTGAAATGTAACTTCACGATCGGGAGGAATACCGGGAAGATCATCGGGAAACACATCAGGAAAATCAGAAACTACATCCACACTAGCAATTAAAGGCTTCTCCTTTCTTGCATCAAAGACATAAGCAAGGAAATGACTCTTATTCTTCCTTATACACTTAAGAGCCTTCATCATATTAATAATCTTTATCCCCCCTCTCTTCTTATCTCCATAAACTGTAACTACTTTACCATCGGGTGTAGGGAAAGGAATAATCTTTTGTGAACACAAAATGTTAGCTTCATTCTTGGACAACCAATCAATACCTATCACTACATCGAAACCGGCTAAGGTAGTAGGCAATAGTTGGACCGGAAACAAACGACCTTCAATCTCAATATCACAATCATCATATCCCACACGTATATCACTAACCGTACCATTAGCAATTTCTACCTCTATTGAGCAATCTAAGGGAGTAGTGACTCTTTCTAGCTTAGGAGAAAATAATGTAGACACAAATGACCTATTTGCACCAGAATCAAATAGAACAGAGGCAGGTTTTGAATTAATAAGGAAAGTACCACTTACCACCTCATCGTTGTTCTTGGCATCATCCACGGTCATTTGTAGAGCTCGAACCTTAGTTGCTGTGGTGGCTGTCTTCTTTCCATCGTTCTTCATTTGTGGACAATCGGCTATAAGATGACCCATTTCTTGACACTTGTAACAACGAGTCTTGTCCCTGCATTCGGTTGCAAGATGTCCCGACTTCCCACACTTGTGACATCTTCTTGTCTTATCGGAACATTGACCTTCATGAAATGTCTTGCAAAATGCACACCACGTGTCACTCTTCTTCTTGTCTTTATCACCACCCGAACTAGCATTTCCCCGAAACTTTTTCTTATTATTATTGTTATTAGAAGACCAATTTGATCTTTTCTTGAACCCCGACTTCTTGTCATCCATTTTCTCAACAACCTTCTCAGTTTTGAAGTCCTCATCCAATCTTTTTGACTCCTTTATTGCCGCCGACAAAGTCACATGCTGTCTACACAAACCACGATAGTTAGCTGGGAGGCCATCACAATAAGCCTCAATCTGATCTTCCTGCCTTCGAACTAAATGTCCCACAAACTTCAACTTTTCCATAAAGGAATGTGCATACTCCGTAATCGCACCGGGTTTAGCAACCAACGATCTAAACTCTTTCTCAATCAGTCTCAATTCTCTAGTTCCCACATACTCCTCTAAAAACTTCTCCTTAAAGGTACCCCAAGGCATCACAGCAAGTACCTCGGGAGCCATTGAAACTGTAGTAGCCCTCCACCAGTTACGGTCATTCTTCTTCAACATTCTACTAGCACACAAGACCTTCATGTCATCAGGACAATAACAAGATGCAAAAACCACCTCGATATCCTCAATCCACTCCATAGCACCAACTACATCATGGGTACCATCAAACTCCTTGGCACCACATTTTTGAAAGCTTTCATACTTAAAGTTGCTAATGCGAGGTGCATTCACCACTCCAAGTCCACCACCATTCACTCCATTCGCACCTACAGCTGCCATGGATGGTTCAGCACTTTGGGAGGGATTAGAGTAATTCCCTTCCGAATGTTTACCCCTTGGTTCACTCCTGTTCCTTTCTGCATCTCTTTCTGCCCTCACTTGAGCCAACTCCTCTTCGTTCCTTCTTAATAATGCCTGAACAGCCCTCAACTCTTCAAACATTTGGGCTTGTGTCAGAATTTGTTCAAGTAGTGGGTTGGCCCTATCTATTTCAGAGGCGGTTGGAGGATCACCAAGACGTCAGTTTTGCACACGGGGTGGTCTTTGTTCAACCTCATTTCCAGCCCCGTTTCCATTAGGAGGAACACCACTTCCATTTCTTCTCTGACTGTTTGCTCTAGTGTTTGCCATTATCTATTCTACAAGGCAACGACGACGGTTAGCAAGAGTTAAAGTGAGACTACACATGTTAAGGCTATACTACATTTAACTACTTTATCACACATAATAACAAGCCTTAAATCACACTCTCACTCACTCCCCAACCCGTCCTAACACATTTCATCTCAATAGCTAGGCATCCTACTTAAGCCTAACCTACTCCTCATCAGTCTAAGTCCAAAATCCTACGGTTAAGGTCGAATTTTGGTTCACTTAAACCAATTCTCTGATACCAACTTGTAACACCCGACATTTAAAAGCATGGGTTTTGAAAAACTTTCACCTAACGGTGTTAAAATGCGGAAGAAAATACTTTAAAAGTCAAAACCGATAAAAACTGTTCGGTTTCTGCATTTATTTGGTGTTACATGCCATATCACAAAATAGTTTAAATGAAAACCCGACGGTTTCCCAACACAAAACAACCGTCTACAAAGTACTACATAAATTCGACATAATAGAGAAATGTAAATAATGTCTCAAAGGTAAAGCTTCTATGGGTAGCTAAAGTCGTCTGCATCCATCTACCCACACCTCGCTCATCCTTCATTGTCTACCATCAAGCTAAACCAGAGGGAACAACATATTTCAAGAAACAAGTGTTAGCTAACGAATTAGCTAAGTAAGATATCACTCAAGTTATAAAGCCTTTGTCCAATTAAAACATTTCTTCATTATTAGACAAGCTTATTTAGGCACAACACACATCATACATTCACACATAATCTGCATATCAACTTAGGATGAATCACCCTAAATGTGCCTATCCTGCTTTTAGTTCACACATTATCACACGTATCTTCGTTAACTGCATATAAGTGTAACATAAGTCACACCCGACTAGATGAATCACCAAAAGGCTAGTCATCTTACGTCGTTAAGGAATGGCAAGCCAATCCAGGAGTAATCCGTATGTGGAGGTGGGTCAAACCCCTCGTATTACTCAAACTGCGTTTCAATGACCATGTTGCAAGGAGCCACCCAAGCAACCACACGTTCACGCACCCGCCCGGCTAAGGCAAGTACGGGTTAAGCTTAACACTTCCCTGCATATCAATTACGAGCTCGGTTTCACACATATTAGTTTAGGTAACACACATTACAAACAATCACACACTTTAACTTCATTACGTTTGGGCCCTTAAACGTGCAAGTGACCTGGCAACCTAGTAAGTCTAGTGATCTAGGTGAACAAGCCACATAAGCATGCACATACCAAGTATCAACTTCATTTCTACATTTCATGCATAATAAGATACTACATTAAACAATACTTCATTTCACTACATTTGGGACTGCATTTCAGGTCTCATGGTCAACTACATAACCCACAATACCTCCCGTGTAACCCCATATGCCCACATGCAATATAAAGATACCAAATGGAAGGTTATTATTTGAAACCAGCTTTTGTTGAATCCCCCAGCGTGTCAAAGTAGTGTATCTTACCTCCGCGTAGTCCACAAAAGTCAACAACTAGTTACTGTGTAAAGTAACTATGCTCGTCTACCTATAATTAGTAAACGATTATTAGACAACTACATACTCACGTCATTAAGGTCATAAACTAGACCCACACACTTTAAAGACTCACTTAAGTATCAAGTCTAATCTACGTGTCTAAACGA
Source organism: Erigeron breviscapus (assembly GCA_034093135.1). NCBI lineage: Eukaryota > Viridiplantae > Streptophyta > Magnoliopsida > Asterales > Asteraceae > Erigeron > Erigeron breviscapus. The sequence goes on from CM067169.1 coordinate 64,661,946, forward strand.
AGTTACGGTTCAAAAGTATAAAGTTTTGGAAACAATCCTCACTGCGCCGCAACACCCTATTTGTAACAACCCTACTTTTTATAATATTATATGTGCTAGTTATGTTGCCTATGATCCCGCAAGCCATAGTTATATTAGAAGCTAGTAGATAATGCCCCTAAATTAGCAATCCAATGCTATTATTTTGTTCTAAATCAAACTTAATAAAATACCAATGAACCAAAAACTTTGTTGTTAATTAATCAAGTCGTACAAATAATAACGTTAAGCCTCACAAGTTGAGATAACAATCAAAAATCCTTGTAAATTCCCAACAATTTAACAATCAAGCCAATTCTATGTAAACATGACATGAAAATAACATGTCTAACTTAAAAACATGTTTATAAACTAATGTGCACATAAAAGTGCTTGAATAATAATAATAGGTATATATATGTCTAATATAAATACAAAATGTACATAAAATGACTTAAGTAGCTAAATTAAGACACAAAATATATACACACACATATATATATATACACGACATATATATATGTATATTTGGACACAAATAATTAACTTACATATACACTTATAAAGTAAATACCCATTCAAATATATACATATACAAAATACTTACACAATTCCTATACAAAAATAATAAAATAGTCAAAAGACTCTTCCTTTCCCCCTCTCCTTCTCTTTGGCCGGCCCCATAACCCACACACATACACACCCAATACAAATTCAAACTACTACTTTTTACTTTACATACAACCAATAACTCAAACTCATTTTACACCCAAAACACACACACAACTCATTTCTCTCTCAAATTTTCTTCTCCTTCCCTCTTTCTCCTTCTTGGTCATGACTCAAGTAAAGCAAAAAGAAGACAAGAAAAATCAATCTACAAATATAATAATAATAAGGGTTTAGGCAAGATTATTCAAGGGTTAACTCAAGCTAAGATTAAAGGGTGTTGTCAAGCAAATAAAGGGGTGATATTAGGGGTACAAGGTCACGAAATTCTGCCCTATTTTTCATCATCAAAACCGAACTCTACAAGGGTATAACACTTATCCTTTTGTTAGATTAAACTTACTTATGTTTATATTCAAGTGTTTTCATCAAAAAGTTATGTTTTCTTCTTGTTTTCTCTTGATTATACACTTGATGAGGGCAAAGTTGATAGGATCTTTCTTCCCATGCTCATGCATGTCGAATTTATGAAGAAAAATCCAAGGATTCAACTAGTTTAAGACCCAAAAGTGTTGATATAGATTAAATAGCTTGTAAAATGAATTTTTCTTTGAAAGATTGATATATTTATATATATATTTTTGGCAATATTTCTGGAGTTTTTCATGAAAAGTAAGTTTTTATATTGTTAGATGATGGATTGGTAAAGATTTGTTGTTAAAGTGATGGGATGAATGCATGCATGATTAGATTTAAGAAAGTTGGATCTTTTGTTGGATTATGAGATGGATATGGACTTGTCTTGATTGAAAAGTGTGTTAAACTTGACCATAATATTCTGGAAATAATGATGAAACATCAAGAACACAAAGTTTGGAATAAAACAAGTTGAAATAAGCTAGAAATCACAACCGAAATCATGTAAAAATGACATTTTGAGCACACACTTGAACTATGATCAAATGACCATAAAACTATCATGAACTTACTGTAAACAAGTTATTTCAAAAGTGTAAAACTTAAGTCATGTGAGGCATGGCAAGATTAAGCTCAAAAATCACCTTTTCGGGTCAAATAATCACTAACCGAAAGCACAAAATTGCACATATCACACCACCACCACTATCACGACATGGACTATCAAAATATGATGAACTTTATGGAAATAATGAAACAAGAATGAAAATCCATTTTGAAGCACCTTAATTGCTTAAGAAATGAGGCTAAAATCACTATTTCGGTAAACGATTTTTAAGCTTAAAGTCCTCAAAATAAGCAAGACACAAGAGAGGTTAAATTGATATGAATTTTTATTGATAAAAGTTGCCTAAAAGGCCTGAGATTTTTAGCTAAAGTATTGTGTGGTGATATCTAAGAATTTCCATGATTTATTGAATTTAAATGGTAATTAAAAGGCAAATAAATCAATAAATAAATTATGTAAATCAAGAATTTGGCTAAATCCTCATAACCATTGATAAAAATAACTAAAGCCTACTGGAGAAAAATAGTTAAAAGTCAAGAGACATGTGTTACATAATTTAAAGATAAATAATTAAGTGAAAATAACTAATTAATCGTTATTATTAAAATTAATGGAAAAATACACAAATAAAAGTATAAAACATGAAATTATAAATTAAGAAGCATACATATCAGAATATAAATCAAATAAAATTATTCATAATTTATAAAGACAATTATGACACTTAAGAGTATTTTTAAAGAATTATTTAGTTAATAAATCAATAAAGTGAATAAATAATTAACTAAATAATATTAAATTAAATAAATAATTACAAATCAGAAAATATACATAAATATCAGTATTATAAGATTACTAATGTCAAGTATTATGATTTAGCAAGAACACAATGGAAATCATATGAATCAAAGCCAAACTACCGAAATTCCAATAATCGTACAAATACGTATATTGAGAAAACGACTCTTACCACCAAATCTTTTAACCAAATAATGAGAGCATCATAATGCACTTGAATTCCATAATTAAGCAACAACCAAAGATGGGCAAGTCTACTAGTAAACATCTCATGATCTAGCTTACTAGTTCATGTCACACGAACTTACGTCGTGTATATATATGTTAACATGGTTTAGGCTTGCTTGAGGCGCCGCAAAACTAGGCAAAGGAATCACTCTTGAACAGCCCCTATTTCATCCTCAATTCAAGTGAGTCATAGCCCCCTTTCAAACTCTTTTATGTGTTTTACTTTCGGGGTGAAAAGCATGATAAATAAAAATTGCTTTATATATATGAAATGATTCTTGAAAGAATGATTATGATATGGGATATATTGTATGTTCAATGTGATATAAGTTATATGATGAGCTTGAGTTCTGTCAAACTGTTTCACTTCGGTACACTACTATTAACTCCGAAAGGGGAGGCCTGTAGTTAGAGGGTTGCGCAACTAGGAGTCGTCCACTCACCCACTAAAATAGGTAATGGTGGGATGTTGGTTGTCTTCGTGGCGACCTTCACTTCCAGTCCGACCCGAGCGGTGCTCTAATCTACTTTAATTTTAAATGGTCGTCTCCATGGCACGACCCAATTATGATTAAAGCACTTGATTGACAGCTTGTGCTATGAATGATATATATTATGTTGATTGGGACATGAAATGGTTTTAGTAGTGGCTCAAGCATCTACTCATCAAATTATGCCTTTGGTTAAATGTAAGTGGTAATATTTATGGATGGACATTATGTGTTGAACATACGGTTTGGGTACGTGATTTACGATAGAAATTCTTGGAGACTTTATGATTTATTACTTCACTTTTTGAATCGGTGGTACGTATATTTGGTAGTATAAACCTATGAACTCACTCAACTCTCGTAGTTGACACTTTTTCTTCATGCTTTTCAGGTCTAGAGCAGTAAGTTAGTACTATGGACCGCCTCTTGGATGTGTGATTGCTTGTTGCATGTTGGACTAGTAATGCAAACATTTGATCTTTTGATTATGAATTTGGTTATGTAATGTTTATTAAACGTCAACTTGAACTTGAAATCTTTTGAAATTGAATGGCATTTGAAACTTTATGTTGATGTTTTATATTTAAATCTTTTATACCATGTCGTTCTGTGGCACTTCGTGTTTCCGTCTTAGTCGGGGTGTTACAGAAAAATGGTACCAGAGCCAAGGTTATAGAGAATTTTTGCTATAACCTACGTATTTTCAAATGGGTCGAATATCTCTTAAAGAATCGGTTCGATCAAGAAGTATTCTTGCTTTAGCTACGCGGAGCTTGATCACCTACGCCTAGCTAAACATCAATATGAAATGATCGAATTGGTTTTCTAAGAAATGTTCAAAATGAGTCTTTTGAAAATAAAAATTTGAAGAACGATTCTTGGTACAAAAGGACACATAACCAAATCCGATGTTTGCATTACTTATTAGAACCCTTAGATAATACCCCCACTTGGCTAGTATTACTTTACTTATATATAGAATTAATACATGAGAGCTATGCACAAGTTGATTTTTAGTCAATACGTGGTTATAAATGGTTATGTGGGTCGTGAGAGTCGAGTTGGTGGTTGGTAGTATTGTTAATTATTGTTGAGTACGTCGGTTGTGGATAGTCATGTCGTTGTTCGGTTATCAAGCTTGTGAGTCGTCGGTCGAGTAATAAGGTGGTTGTCGAATGATTAAGGTCGTCACGTGGTCCGTCAAGTCGTCTTGTTGTCCGCAAAGTTATCATGTGGGTCGTCAATGGTCAAGTCGGTCGTCCATGGTCGTCTAAGCGTCAAGTCGAGTCGTCATCTCACACTTTGTGCAACTTGTATAGGAACATAATGTCGCAAGCTAGTGGAACTTCCGGATCAGCCCCTAGGCCAAGGAACTTGTACGGATTCGTGGACCGAATGGAAGAGGAAGAAAGGAGACGACAGGAGCAAGAGCAACCGCCACAACCACTCCATGGAGAGGAAGAAGAAGAAACCGAGCCAACGGAGGACCCACCGGAGGCAATGATGCTAGGAGTGTTGCCTCAAGCCATCCCGGACACCGCTCGCCCTCGCCACCACCATTACCACCAGCCCCTAGAGCACCCCCTCCGCAAAGGCAAAATGTTGCCATGAACCTTAGTGATGGGCGCTTTCCAGCTCAAGACCCATACTTTCAGCCACGCCTTCCTCGTGATCATCCCTTATACCATCTTGGACATAGGCTCCAGGGAGAGGAACCACATCGACCCGTTTATGGAGTACCCCCTCCACCTCCCATTGGTATGACTCGCGAAGAAAGGGAGAGGGTGTGGGGAATATCAAATGGATTAAGGGATGCTAGGTTAAGGGTAAGGACTCAAGAAGTGATGATGGTAAGAGCCTTGGGAATCATGGATCGAACGGGAGATTATGCGAGGATGGCGATATCGGAAGTTCGTCGAATTAACGAGGTGATATTTGTGATGGGTTGTGTGCTCACGGCTGTTTGCTCTATCGTGGTAGCTCTCATGCTTAGGAAGTGAACCTAAGGACTTCTTTAATTATGAACTTATTTGATGTATGAACATTTGTATTATGTTTTAGTTTCTTGAACCCTCTTGCTCATATGTGACGATGATCACATTGTATTTGGCATGTAGCAATTTTTGTAAACCTATCTTGAATGATATATATGTATGCTTGATGCCTCTCTATGGTTACATGATGTGTTACCCTCCTTGTATATTAGTTATTCCTATTACAATGGTTATAGTTGCAACAGGAAATCAGTTCTGACCACTTTTGGTAGAACGGCCATATCTGGAGTTTTATTTCGTATTTTGACCTGATTCCAGTTGAAGGTGAAACTTAACTCATAGGGATACGTTTTATATTTTATGAGTTTTGCCCAGATCGTCCATCTTGAACCACTTTTACGTGCTCCAAGTTCACATACAGATTCTGTAATTTTCTTAGCAACCTAAAAGCATGGTTGATAAATTTTAAATTTACCTAACCACTTGTTTATTCGTAGTAACAAGTGCGTCGTGATTAAGAAAAAGAATATGAATCGGGATATATATATACACATGTGTGCAAACGAGACCTCTACGCACTAAGTAACTATAGATACACTCGTGTGAGGTCAAAGTCGTGAGTCGAATCTATGCCATAAAATTCTATACACGAATGACTAAACTATGTTCTCCTTTGTAGAGACATGGCACCCCGAAGAAACAACGAAGAAACAAGCGAGGAGGCTCAACGCCGAGCTGAAGAGGCCCGAAGACAGACTGAACTGGCCAATTTGATTGCCCAGCAAATCAACTCCGTCATGCCAACCATTGCCACTCAAATTGCGGAGAGTGTAACCGCTACACTTAACACGAACCGAAGGCAAGATGGAGGAGGCAATGCTGATGAAGGAAATGCTTACAAGACTTTTACGTCTTGCAACCCTAAGGAGTTCTATGGGACGGAGGGTCCCGTTGGATTGCTCACATGGTTCCAAAGCATGGAATCCACTTTGAACGTCATCGATTGCGCACCGGCCAACCTTGTGAAGTTTGCGACTAGCAAACTCCAAGGAAGGGCACTCACTTGGTGGAATCTCCAAGCCACTACGAGAGGTCGCGCCGTAGTAAACGCTTTGACTTGGGAGCAACTCAAGGAGGAAATGAAGCGAGAATATTGCCCTCGGGCAGCGGTGCAAAAAGTTAGAGATTGAGTTTTGGGGCCATACCATGAAAGGAATGGAGCTGGAGGCATATGTCATTCGCTTCCACGAGCTGTGTGTACTAGTACCTGAGATGGTGAACTCCGAGGCTAAGAAGGTTGAGCGGTTTATTTATGGACTAGTACCTGAGGTCAGATTGATGGTTACGGCCGCGAACCCCGCCACATTGGAAGAAGCAATAAGTCTGGCAACCAGGCTGGTTAACGACTTGGTTGAAGATATTGTTGTTACGAACTTAACTAGTTCGTAATAAGAATAAGTTCGTAAGAAGAAGAACAAGTTCGTATATGTTGATGTTCAGACTACGAAGATGTTCTCAAGCTACTATGGAGGTTCGATATGTTTCAGTCTGAAGAATACATGCAGTTGATCAGAGGAAACACTATATACCACATGAAAGGGAGATTTTTGAAACCGAAGACAATCAGATGGGCTGATTTTCAAAGTTTTGCAGAAAAATGAGGGGGGATAAAAATTTCTGATTTTTGAGCAAAACTTTTCTACATACTCGAGTTACATAACGATCAAAGGTTATTCTGTTGGTGATTATTGTATTCTAATGCTCGAGGTTTTGAAGATCATCGAACTATATGTTCAAATTGATTTATGTCAACGGATGATTTTCAAAGTTTTGCAGAAAAATGAGGGGGGATAAAAATTTCTGATTTTTGAGCAAAACTTTTCTACATACTCGAGTTACATAACGATCAAAGGTTATTCTGTTGGTGATTATTGTATTCTAATGCTCGAGGTTTTGAAGATCATCGAACTATATGTTCAAATTGATTTATGTCAACGGATGATTTTCAAAGTTTTGCAGAAAAATGAGGGGGGATAAAAATTTCTGATTTTTGAGCAAAACTTTTCTACATACTCGAGTTACATAACGATCAAAGGTTATTCTGTTGGTGATTATTGTATTCTAATGCTCGAGGTTTTGAAGATCATCGAACTATATGTTCAAATTGATTTATGTCAACGGATGATTTTCAAAGTTTTGCAGAAAAATGAGGGGGGATAAAAATTTCTGATTTTTGAGCAAAACTTTTCTACATACTCGAGTTACATAACGATCAAAGGTTATTCTGTTGGTGATTATTGTATTCTAATGCTCGAGGTTTTGAAGATCATCGAACTATATGTTCAAATTGATTTATGTCAACGGATGATTTTCAAAGTTTTGCAGAAAAATGAGGGGGGATAAAAATTTCTGATTTTTGAGCAAAACTTTTCTACATACTCGAGTTACATAACGATCAAAGGTTATTCTGTTGGTGATTATTGTATTCTAATGCTCGAGGTTTTGAAGATCATCGAACTATATGTTCAAATTGATTTATGTCAACGGATGATTTTCATATATAGCGGTCGTGGAAAATTTGTTGAAGTATTGGATCATTGAAGCTGGTTATTTGTTGTTTTTATCTCCTATTCATCAGTAAATTCGTAGCTATTTTGTTGTTGTTATCTTCGTGTTCATCATATAAACCCTAACGACGATTATAGACGGATTCCGCCTGTCTATGATCGTAGATCTCGTGTTAAACGATCTGGGAACACGTCATTCACGTGTTTCTACATGGTATCAGAGCCTTGGAGGATGATTTTTCCTCAAACGAGATCTGGTAATTAGGTTTTATTGATGAAAATTCGAACAGAAGGCTAAGTTCGTTTTCCTTTAGCAAAACGAAGATAGAAAACGAAGATAGAAAACGAAGATAGCCTTTTTCGTTTTCAGATTTCAACTAACGAATTTAGCTTACGAACTTAGCTAAGTTCGTAAGAACTGTACATATATGCCTTACGAACTTTAAGTTCGTAAGAACTAATAAGTTCGTACATATATGCCTTACGAACTTTAAGTTCGTAAGAACTAATAAGTTCGTACATATATGCCTTACGAACTTTAAGTTCGTAAGAACTAATAAGTTCGTACATATATGCCTTACGAACTTTAAGTTCGTAAGAACTAATAAGTTCGTACATATATGCCTTACGAACTTTAAGTTCGTAAGAACTAATAAGTTCGTACATATATGCCTTACGAACTTTAAGTTCGTAAGAACTAATAAGTTCGTACATATATGCCTTACGAACTTTAAGTTCGTAAGAACTAATAAGTTCGTACATATATGCCTTACGAACTTTAAGTTCGTAAGAACTAATAAGTTCGTACATATATGCCTTACGAACTTTAAGTTCGTAAGAACTAATAAGTTCGTACATATATGCCTTACGAACTTTAAGTTCGTAAGAACTAATAAGTTCGTACATATATGCCTTACGAACTTTAAGTTCGTAAGAACTAATAAGTTCGTACATATATGCCTTACGAACTTTAAGTTCGTAAGAACTAATAAGTTCGTACATATATGCCTTACGAACTTTAAGTTCGTAAGAACTAATAAGTTCGTACATATATGCCTTACGAACTTTAAGTTCGTAAGAACTAATAAGTTCGTACATATATGCCTTACGAACTTTAAGTTCGTAAGAACTAATAAGTTCGTACATATATGCCTTACGAACTTTAAGTTCGTAAGAACTAATAAGTTCGTACATATATGCCTTACGAACTTTAAGTTCGTAAGAACTAATAAGTTCGTACATATATGCCTTACGAACTTTAAGTTCGTAAGAACTAATAAGTTCGTACATATATGCCTTACGAACTTTAAGTTCGTAAGAACTAATAAGTTCGTACATATATGCCTTACGAACTTTAAGTTCGTAAGAACTAATAAGTTCGTACATATATGCCTTACGAACTTTAAGTTCGTAAGAACTAATAAGTTCGTACATATATGCCTTACGAACTTTAAGTTCGTAAGAACTAATAAGTTCGTACATATATGCCTTACGAACTTTAAGTTCGTAAGAACTAATAAGTTCGTACATATATGCCTTACGAACTTTAAGTTCGTAAGAATATATGCCTTACGAACTTTAAGTTCGTAAGAACTGTACATATATGCCTTACGAACTTTAAGTTCGTAAGAACTAATAAGTTCGTACATATATGCCTTACGAACTTTAAGTTCGTAAGAACTAATAAGTTCGTACATATATGCCTTACGAACTTTAAGTTCGTAAGAACTAATAAGTTCGTAAGAAGAAGAACAAGTTCGTATATGTTGATGTTCAGACTACGAAGATGTTCTCAAGCTACTATGGAGGTTCGATATGTTTCAGTCTGAAGAATACATGCAGTTGATCAGAGGAAACACTATATACCACATGAAAGGGAGATTTTTGAAACCGAAGACAATCAGATGGGCTGATTTTCAAAGTTTTGCAGAAAAATGAGGGGGGATAAAAATTTCTGATTTTTGAGCAAAACTTTTCTACATACTCGAGTTACATAACGATCAAAGGTTATTCTGTTGGTGATTATTGTATTCTAATGCTCGAGGTTTTGAAGATCATCGAACTATATGTTCAAATTGATTTATGTCAACGGATGATTTTCATATATAGCGGTCGTGGAAACTTTGTTGAAGTATTGGATCATTGAAGCTGGTTATTTGTTGTTCAGTATTTGAAGATCGAATCTTATCCATATTCCAAGATGTAGAGATGAATTATCAGGTGATTCTTGCGGAGGAGTTGCATAGATAAAGATCTTTATATTATGGCGGCGTATACAACTGAAGAGGAGATCTGATAAGAACGATTTCGAGTGATTGGTGGATTTGTGAAGATACAAGACAGAGTCAGACACTGCTAGTTGAGACAGGATTTATGCGACTACATTTTGTGATTCAGTTTGCAGAGTTTCTTATTTTTATGGGAGCTGATTGATTTGATGCTGATTATTGGAAATTCTACTTCTCTATTATATGCCGGTTAAGCACGACATGCAAATAGATCCGAGTGGATGATTGCTTATGTTTAATTCGGAGGTGGTTACTGTTGAGGGGGAGAACTACAATGAGAGGTGTTGGGTTAGTTGGTTGTCATGAAGATACAGAGAGTTTACAGGTTGAAGATCAGAGTGCAGTTTCAGAAGATCGAGTTTCAACATAAGAAGACCCGATATCTTTAGTTACGGGGGAGGCTATTTGTTTAGACTTTCTATAACTAATATCGGATTTTGAAGAATTGATTGCACCGGCCAAGGGGGAGTTTGTTGGTGCACATAAAGTGCACAAATTGTTGTCCGATGCAATAATTCTAAAAGGCTGAGAAATTCGTACATATATGCCTTACGAACTTTAAGTTCGTAAGAACTAATAAGTTCGTACATATATGCCTTACGAACTTTAAGTTCGTAAGAACTAATAAGTTCGTAAGAACTCGTACATATATGCCTTACGAACTTTAAGTTCGTAAGAACTAATAAGTTCGTACATATATGCCTTACGAACTTTAAGTTCGTAAGAACTAATAAGTTCGTACATATATGCCTTACGAACTTTAAGTTCGTAAGAACTAATAAGTTCGTACATATATGCCTTACGAACTTTAAGTTCGTAAGAACTAATAAGTTCGTACATATATGCCTTACGAACTTTAAGTTCGTAAGAACTAATAAGTTCGTACATATATGCCTTACGAACTTTAAGTTCGTAAGAACTAATAAGTTCGTACATATATGCCTTACGAACTTTAAGTTCGTAAGAACTAATAAGTTCGTACATATATGCCTTACGAACTTTAAGTTCGTAAGAACTAATAAGTTCGTACATATATGCCTTACGAACTTTAAGTTCGTAAGAACTAATAAGTTCGTACATATATGCCTTACGAACTTTAAGTTCGTAAGAACTAATAAGTTCGTACATATATGCCTTACGAACTTTAAGTTCGTAAGAACTAATAAGTTCGTACATATATGCCTTACGAACTTTAAGTTCGTAAGAACTAATAAGTTCGTACATATATGCCTTACGAACTTTAAGTTCGTAAGAACTAATAAGTTCGTACATATATGCCTTACGAACTTTAAGTTCGTAAGAACTAATAAGTTCGTACATATATGCCTTACGAACTTTAAGTTCGTAAGAACTAATAAGTTCGTACATATATGCCTTACGAACTTTAAGTTCGTAAGAACTAATAAGTTCGTACATATATGCCTTACGAACTTTAAGTTCGTAAGAACTAATAAGTTCGTACATATATGCCTTACGAACTTTAAGTTCGTAAGAACTAATAAGTTCGTACATATATGCCTTACGAACTTTAAGTTCGTAAGAACTAATAAGTTCGTACATATATGCCTTACGAACTTTAAGTTCGTAAGAACTAATAAGTTCGTACATATATGCCTTACGAACTTTAAGTTCGTAAGAACTAATAAGTTCGTACATATATGCCTTACGAACTTTAAGTTCGTAAGAACTAATAAGTTCGTACATATATGCCTTACGAACTTTAAGTTCGTAAGAACTAATAAGTTCGTACATATATGCCTTACGAACTTTAAGTTCGTAAGAACTAATAAGTTCGTACATATATGCCTTACGAACTTTAAGTTCGTAAGAACTAATAAGTTCGTACATATATGCCTTACGAACTTTAAGTTCGTAAGAACTAATAAGTTCGTACATATATGCCTTACGAACTTTAAGTTCGTAAGAACTAATAAGTTCGTACATATATGCCTTACGAACTTTAAGTTCGTAAGAACTAATAAGTTCGTACATATATGCCTTACGAACTTTAAGTTCGTAAGAACTAATAAGTTCGTACATATATGCCTTACGAACTTTAAGTTCGTAAGAACTAATAAGTTCGTACATATATGCCTTACGAACTTTAAGTTCGTAAGAACTAATAAGTTCGTACATATATGCCTTACGAACTTTAAGTTCGTAAGAACTAATAAGTTCGTACATATATGCCTTACGAACTTTAAGTTCGTAAGAACTAATAAGTTCGTACATATATGCCTTACGAACTTTAAGTTCGTAAGAACTAATAAGTTCGTACATATATGCCTTACGAACTTTAAGTTCGTAAGAACTAATAAGTTCGTACATATATGCCTTACGAACTTTAAGTTCGTAAGAACTAATAAGTTCGTACATATATGCCTTACGAACTTTAAGTTCGTAAGAACTAATAAGTTCGTACATATATGCCTTACGAACTTTAAGTTCGTAAGAACTAATAAGTTCGTACATATATGCCTTACGAACTTTAAGTTCGTAAGAACTAATAAGTTCGTACATATATGCCTTACGAACTTTAAGTTCGTAAGAACTAATAAGTTCGTACATATATGCCTTACGAACTTTAAGTTCGTAAGAACTAATAAGTTCGTACATATATGCCTTACGAACTTTAAGTTCGTAAGAACTAATAAGTTCGTACATATATGCCTTACGAACTTTAAGTTCGTAAGAACTAATAAGTTCGTACATATATGCCTTACGAACTTTAAGTTCGTAAGAACTAATAAGTTCGTACATATATGCCTTACGAACTTTAAGTTCGTAAGAACTAATAAGTTCGTACATATATGCCTTACGAACTTTAAGTTCGTAAGAACTAATAAGTTCGTACATATATGCCTTACGAACTTTAAGTTCGTAAGAACTAATAAGTTCGTACATATATGCCTTACGAACTTTAAGTTCGTAAGAACTAATAAGTTCGTACATATATGCCTTACGAACTTTAAGTTCGTAAGAACTAATAAGTTCGTACATATATGCCTTACGAACTTTAAGTTCGTAAGAACTAATAAGTTCGTACATATATGCCTTACGAACTTTAAGTTCGTAAGAACTAATAAGTTCGTACATATATGCCTTACGAACTTTAAGTTCGTAAGAACTAATAAGTTCGTACATATATGCCTTACGAACTTTAAGTTCGTAAGAACTAATAAGTTCGTACATATATGCCTTACGAACTTTAAGTTCGTAAGAACTAATAAGTTCGTACATATATGCCTTACGAACTTTAAGTTCGTAAGAACTAATAAGTTCGTACATATATGCCTTACGAACTTTAAGTTCGTAAGAACTAATAAGTTCGTACATATATGCCTTACGAACTTTAAGTTCGTAAGAACTAATAAGTTCGTACATATATGCCTTACGAACTTTAAGTTCGTAAGAACTAATAAGTTCGTTATTTGTTGTTCAGTATTTGAAGATCGAATCTTATCCATATTCCAAGATGTAGAGATGAATTATCAGGTGATTCTTGCGGAGGAGTTGCATAGATAAAGATCTTTATATTATGGCGGCGTATACAACTGAAGAGGAGATCTGATAAGAACGATTTCGAGTGATTGGTGGATTTGTGAAGATACAAGACAGAGTCAGACACTGCTAGTTGAGACAGGATTTATGCGACTACATTTTGTGATTCAGTTTGCAGAGTTTCTTATTTTTATGGGAGCTGATTGATTTGATGCTGATTGTTGGAAATTCTACTTCTCTATTATATGCCGGTTAAGCACGACATGCAAATAGATCCGAGTGGATGATTGCTTATGTTTAATTCGGAGGAGGTTACTGTTGAGGGGGAGAACTACAATGAGAGGTGTTGGGTTAGTTGGTTGTCATGAAGATACAGAGAGTTTACAGGTTGAAGATCAGAGTGCAGTTTCAGAAGATCGAGTTTCAACATAAGAAGACCCGATATCTTTAGTTACGGGGGAGGCTATTTGTTTAGACTTTCTATAACTAATATCGGATTTTGAAGAATTGATTGCACCGGCCAAGGGGGAGTTTGTTGGTGCACAAATTGTTGTCCGATGCAATAATTCTAAAAGGCTGAGAAATTCGTACATATATGCCTTACGAACTTTAAGTTCGTAAGAACTAATAAGTTCGTACATATATGCCTTACGAACTTTAAGTTCGTAAGAACTAATAAGTTCGTACAGCCCAGCCCATTTTGTACGAATTTGACAGCCCAGCCCATTTTGTAAATAAGTTCGTACAGCCCAGCCCATTTTGTACGAATTTGACAGCCCAGCCCATTTTGTACCTATAAATATAGGACTTAGGTTTCAGATTTCAGAGAGGATTTTAGTTGCAACAGAGGTCGTCCATAGGGATCGGGGTAGAGATCTATGCCCCGCCATTCCTCCACCATGTAATTCATTATCAAGAGTCGTCTCGATTGATTGTAATCCGGAATCATTGAGATGTATTTTAAACGGATTTATTCTTGTAATCATTCGACTAATGATAAATGAATTCTTTGTTTTTATCTCCTATTCATCAGTAAATTCGTAGCTATTTTGTTGTTGTTATCTTCGTGTTCATCATATAAACCCTAACGACGATTATAGACGGATTCCGCCTGTCTACGATCGTAGATCTCGTGTTAAACGATCTGGGAACACGTCTACACGTGTTTCTACAGGGCTGGTCAGACCTCCCGTATTACTCTTCACATCTCAAACCATGTTGCAAGGAGCCACCCAAGCAACCACATCTACGCACTTAGCCGGGCAAGGGCAAGTACGGGTTAAGCTTAACACTTTCATCTAAATTACGAGCTCGATTTTGCATCTCATATAGTTTAGGTATTTACATTACCTAAACATTCATCATATAATTTCATCTTAACGTTTGGGCCCTGAAACGTGCACGTGTCATGGCAACTTATAAAGTCTAGTGAACTAGATGAACAAGCCATGTAATTATCACATTTCATATCTACACATGCACATAAACATATCATCTATCATCTCATATCACATATCATTTATAACATCTATCATCTCATATCACCTATCATTCATAACATCTATCATCTCAGATCACATATTATTCATATCAAATCATTTCAATTCATATCATGGGGACTGTAATTCAGGCCTCATTGGTCACTTACATAGCCCCATATCACCTCCCGTGTAACCCCGAATACCCATAAGCAATCAAGATATCAATTGGGAAGTCATTATATGAAATCATACTTTTTTGTTGAACCCTCAGCGTGTCACAGTAGTGTATCTTACCTTAAAGGAGTTCAACCACAACCAATTTAACAAGTTATTGTGCTTGACAAATATTCCAGGGTACCTAGAACAAATATAAGATCAACCTATAAGCTACAACCAAACATAAGTGCTAAACAAGGAAAATGTATGGACATTTGCAGGGGACTCAAAGACCTTTTCAAACATGTATGGTTTGACTCATAATAATCTGTAATGAATGAGATATGATTTTTACAAAAACAGAACTGCAGCATTCGTCCAGACTCCGACCAGTTCTGGAGATTAGCATTTTACGCCCGTATCTGAGCAAAACCAAAAGAAATCTAGTTCATATAAAATTTACTGGACACATAGAGGTTTTCAAAAATGTAAGGTTCATCTTCTAAATCGTTCAGATGAAGAATATATGATCTTTGCAACACAGACCTACAGCATTCGTTTGAAAACTGACCAATTCTGGAAATTGTCACTTTGTCACTTTTCAGGGCAGAACCAGAAGAAACATTGTTCATATCAAATTTATAAAACATCTGGAGGTTTTCAAAAATGTAAGGTTTATCTCCTAACTCCTCCAAATGAAGTAGATATGATTTTTGCAAGATAATAGAAATTTCTGTTCTAAAGAACCCTTTGTTTTGCAAGCTATTTTGACTATTAAATAACCATAACAGCCACCACAACGACTTTTGAACACTAAAATGCAGTGGAATAAGGTTCATTGATGCTAAGAAATCATCAATCACCCTTCAATGGACTTGCAACACAACCCTTAACATTTAAGATCACCAAATCGACAAAAACGAACAAAATCAACAACAAAACAACCATCTATGATCAAGATCAAGAGTGAAACTCATGATC
>CM067169.1:64683102-64701443 GCA_034093135.1 Erigeron breviscapus
CAAGCGTAGCCACAGACACACTCGTGTCTTGATACATTTGCAATTACGTGTGCCTGGTAACCCTTCTATGCGTCACCTACTTACAACCCTTCAAGTATTTAGCATAAGCTCTACTCGTCAAACTTCAAGTCCATGTCCTTTAAGCCCGTGAACTCCACAACACAATACAACACTTCATAGAGATCTTACCACTTCGTTACTTTCTATACTGGTCAACACAAGCATGGCCATACAAACACGCTCGTGTCGTGATACGCTTGCAATTATGTTCCGGACCATAATTGTAATTGTATCCTTTCACTTGCATGTTCGTTACCACATTTGTATATCGTCTTCCCTTCACCAAATCCATTCATACGACCTTTATCACGCATACAACATATATATTTTCCATTGTAGTCATTGTCACTAACCTCGTGAGTTCGACATTGATAGAATACCATTTCACCTAATCCTCCAACTTTTGTCCATCTCAACAACTTCCCACGTAATATAAAGCACAAGTTTATCAAATTCAAATGGAGAATTAGCACCTTACCTTTCACAGAATGTCTTTCATAGCAGTAGAATAGTTTGGCGACGTGGAGCGTGAGAAACAGAGGAATAAGGGCTACACAAACAAGTGTATACACATAAAACACATCAAAGAACATAAAGCCTTAATCCTACACTCTCACTCATCCCAACCCATCCTAATGCATTTCATCTCAAAGGCTAAGCATACCTACTTAAGCCTAATTTGTCATCAATCGGTTTAAGTCCAATTCCTATGGCAAACCTATAGTCCTTGGTTCACTTAAACCATTACTTTGATACCAACTTGTAACACCCGTCGTTTAGAAATATGGATTTCCAAAAACTTTCGCCTAACGGCGTCAAAGAAAGCGGAATAAACTTTAAAAGTCCAAACCAGCAAAATCTGTTTGGTTTATTCGTTAAATGGTGTTACTGGTCATATCATTGAAACTAGTCTAAATGGAAATCCATCGGTTGCCCAACATTAAACAACCGACATCAAGGAAATTACATAGTCAATAACATCTAATTAAACATCAAAGGTCTTATGAGAAGCAACTATGGGTAAACTAAAGCCAGCTTCATTGCAATCTACCCATGCCTCACACTTTATTCACCATCTATCTCAAGCTTGCTAAACCTGAGGGAACAACACATTTTAAAAGAGCAAGTGTTAGCTAACGAATTAGCTAAGTAAGATAACACATAGTTTATAAAACGTTTGTCCATTTAAAACATTAAATAAAAGTCATATTAAGTCTTTAAGGCACATATCATCAAACATATCATCTCACATACATATCATAGTATCAACATCTTTCATATTAGGATGGGTCATCCTAAATGTGCCTAGTCATCTTTCGCATCTCCACATATCACATCTAAACATCTTTATAATGGTGACATAAATCACGCGTCTCATATAACATATACATCTTTATACGTGTGACATAAGTCACACCCGACTGGATGGACAAACCTTACAGTTGTACATCATTGTCGTTAAGGAATGGCAAGCCAATCCCGGAGTAATCCGTATGTTCAAGACAAATGGGGCTGGTCAGACCTCCCGTATTACTCTTCACATCTCAAACCATGTTGCAAGGAGCCACCCAAGCAACCACATCTACGCACTTAGCCGGGCAAGGGCAAGTACGGGTTAAGCTTAACACTTTCATCTAAATTACGAGCTCGATTTTGCATCTCATATAGTTTAGGTATTTACATTACCTAAACATTCATCATATAATTTCATCTTAACGTTTGGGCCCTTAAACGTGCACGTGTCATGGCAACTTACAAAGTCTAGTGAACTAGATGAACAAGCCATGTAATTATCACATTTCATATCTACACATGCACATAAACATATCATCTATCATCTCATATCACATATCATTTATAACATCTATCATCTCATATCACCTATCATTCATAACATCTATCATCTCAGATCACATATCATTCATATCAAATCATTTCAATTCATATCATGGGGACTGTAATTCAGGCCTCATTGGTCACTTACATAGCCCCATATCACCTCCCGTGTAACCCCGAATACCCATAAGCAATCAAGATATCAATTGGGAAGTTATTATATGAAATCATACTTTTTGTTGAACCCTCAGCGTGTCAAAGTAGTGTATCTTACCTTAAAGGAGTTCAACCACAACCAATTTAACAAGTTATTGTGCTTGACAAGTATTCCAGGGTACCTAGAACAAATATAAGATCAACCTATAAGCTACAACCAAACATAAGTGCTAAACAAGGAAAATTCAGCACGTATCCAGCTTGCGCCATTCACTTGCCAACGAATTTTTGAGCCCAAGACTACCAGATACAACAAAACTCAGTTCTGGACATTTGCAGGGGACTCAAAGACCTTTTCAAAAATGTATGGTTTGACTCATAATAATCTGTAATGAATGAGATATGATTTTTACAAAAACAGAACTGCAGCATTCGTCCAGACTCCGACCAGTTCTGGAGATTAGCATTTTACGCCCGTATCTGAGCAAAACCAAAAGAAAGCTAGTTCATATAAAATTTACTGGACACATAGAGGTTTTCAAAAATGTAAGGTTCATCTTCTAAATCGTTCAGATGAAGAATATATGATCTTTGCAACACAGACCTACAGCATTCGTTTGAAAACTGACCAATTCTGGAAATTGTCACTTTGTCACTTTTCTGGGCAGAACCAGAGGAAACATTGTTCATATCAAATTTATGGGACATCTGGAGGTTTTCAAAAATGTAGGTTTATCTCCTAATTCCTCCAAACAAAGCAGATATGATTTTTGCAAGATAATAGAAATTTCTGTCCTAAAGAACCCTTTGTTTTGCAAGCTATTTTGACTATTAAATAACCATAGCAGCCACCACAACGACTTTTGAACACTAAAATGCAGTGGAATAAGGTTCATTGATGCTAAGAAATCATCAATCACCCTTCAATGGACTTGCAACACAACCCTTAACATTTAGATCACCAAATCGACAAAAACGAACAAAATCAACAACAAAACAACCATCTATGATCAAGATCAAGAGTGAAACTCATGATCAGTATATAGAGTCATATAATATCACCAAAAACATGTTCATACCTGAAGGAATCCTCAAAACACCAAACTATATCACAACCAGTTACCGATCGTCCCAAAATCACCAATTCTAACAACGAAACATGTTTGATCAATCATTAATTGACCAAGACCAGGTATGAACGAAATGAATATGTAAATATGACAAAAAACCAGTAGGTATTACAATCCTTACCTTAAAGATGATCAAAGATTCGATATACTAGCGTTTATTCCACCCGAATCAACCCGAAATCGATGAAAATGGCTATAGTTGTTGAAGTCAACTCACACACTCTTTTACACACACTAATATTGGAGAAATGAATGATATTTTGGCTGCAATTAGTGTATTAAAACCGTTCACCCTTTTTCCATACTCCAAAGTTGACTTTACTTGGAATTAACGACCGTTAAAACACTAACTAACGACTCGGGAACTCAAACGACCTAACGAACACTTTAAGGACCAACCGACACCTAAGATAACATGTCATATTAGTTAAAAACTCATTCAAGTATCATATTCATCATTCAAGCAACAATAGTTAATTACTTAGCAATTTAAGCAACTAACGGTGTCAAAAATCAACTAACGGTCCATCAATCGAAATTGACCATTGACCAACAACAAAGTCAAAGTCAAAGATAAAAATATTTAGGATGTTACAATTACCTCCCCCTTAAGAGGATTCCGTCCCCGGAATCACTTCAACATCAAAAAGGTGAGGATAGTTCTCCCGCATCACGGACTCGGTTTCCCAAGTCAGACTTTCACCATGGTTATGCTTCCATTTGATCAACACAAGATCAATCACCTTCCGGCGTAGCTTCTTTTGCTTTCTCCCAAGTATTGCTACCGGTTTCTCAATCATTCTTTTCCTCGGATCAATGCTCACATCTTCAATAGCGTAAATAAGAGTTAAATCCCATCAAATACACATTAGATTAACAAACTAAAACAGAGTACGAATTTCAGTTACATCAAATAAAAATCCAACTGCTTCTCCAAAAGAGCACAATTTCATATACATTTATCAAGATTTCCAAAATATGAAGACAAATACAAAGAACAACCAAGTACTTATGAGTTATGAAATACATGTTCAACCTTCAAATTGTTTCTCGAGCATGCAATGAAGTTTCAAGCTTATTTTCTACAGTTGTGGTACACATGGGTGGATCAATCCAACTAAGATACCTACCATTATTCACCTATGCCAACAATCATCAGATTAAGTTTATAAAAATGGTAATAAAAAAGTCGAACATTACCTTGCTTGAACAACGATAGCATCTTTTACTAGGATTCAGAGGGGTCTTGTTGGATTTCCACAGTAACAAAAAACAGCCATGATAAAGAACAAAGGCGATTTATTTTGGAAACCCTAATTAAAATGGGGGGAAGAAAGAGAAGAAAAGGGGGGAGAAATCTTTGTTTTGGAGGGAAAAGGGGAAAAAAAGGGTATATGGGTAGGGTAATGACGAGTGGGCAAGACGTTTAGGAGAGGGGCTTCTAATAATAGAAAAAGTCACCACAGGGTGCTGTAATAATAATAAAAAAGGTACAGGGGCTAAATTTGATAATATGACAAACCTCAGGGTGATGTAATGAAATTAACTACACACACACACACAATAGAACAGTACATGCGCGTGCGACGGTGTAATGGAGGCGACGGTGGTGGTGGTGGTGACGGGTTGTTGTGGCGCACGGTGGCGAAACTGGCGATAGAGAATTAAATTCATTTTGAGTGTGTAAACGTCTATGATAGAGGAATCTGATTAGGCGAATAAGCAGTTCGGAAGAAAGCTTTTAAAGATTAAATCATAAAATCAAACTTAAGTTCTTAATGTTTTATTGCTTAGAGTATAAATTATTCATAGCTATAGTTTTTTGCAATTAAAGATACTAGCATGGTACCCGCACAAAATGCAGCGGTAGTCATGCCGGCGACGACGTGGTGGTGGGGGCGACTGTTGGTGGTAGAGACGGCGTCAAGTGGGGTAGATAATTGATGTAAAAGTAATTGATGTAAGGGGTTAATGGAAATATTTTAAAAGATAAAGGGCTGATAGTGTAATTTAATCATTAAAAGCATTTTAGACAATTTCTCTCATGTAACTTTCAACAAGGGGGCTATTTCTTTTCTATACTTATTATCTATAAAAAAAAATAGCCTATTTTATTTATGGTAATGTTGAAAGTTAATCTATGCAATATTACTAAAATACCCTATTTTTTTCTCTAAATCATCTTCTTTCTTTTTTCACCAATTCAATTATTTCCACTAATATACTTAAAGTACCCTTAATGAAATATAATACACCACTAGTCCTCCAAACTCTTAAAATAATTACATTAGCCATTATATTAATTACATTTATATCAATAGCTTACATTACTCATCGTCACCACTATCTGTCGTAACCGCCAACGCCGCCGTATTTACGTGGGCACCATGCTAGGATAAATCAGTATAGATGAGGAGAGTTGAGTAAAGATATGCAAGCCCGCCAAAGAGGCCCACCAGATGGTAGAAGCCCATGAGTATTGTTTATAATAAAGTTATTATAAGGTATGGTTGTTGGGAAGCGCCCAGATCCGTCTACCGAAACCTAACCTAATCGTTTATCTATTTATTCTTGTTGGGATTATCAAAACCGAACCTAGTCGTTCTTTTCTCTTCACGATTTATTCCTTTCCTTTATTTATTATAATCCTTTGTAAGTTTTCTCTTTTGTTTATTTGTTGTAATTTCCATAATTTCCATTTCAATTGATGACCCCAAACACAATAATACTCTCGTTTCAATTGTTGTTGTTGTTGTTGTCGTTGTTAGATTAGAGGTATAATTAGTTATTTATTTATTTATACTAATAAATTTCGTCGGGTGGGTATAGATCCCCCCATGGATTATGCTAGGACAAGAGCTGCGCTTTGTGAATCATTACAATCGGCTGAAACTCTTTTCGGCAAGTAATAATCTTTCTCTCTCTCTTGTATTACAATTCCTAAAAATATTCCAATTAATTTTTATACTGTTAATTTCTTTAACAAATTGATTGACTGATTGTAGGTTGGAGCGCAATACCTCCAACGTTCATCTCAGGGGAGATATGTGCCATTTAAAGAAAGATATAATCAAAATCTACAGATGGATGTCAGACCTAGAGGAACTGACGGATGACACAGCCCAAGCCAAAGTGCGTAGCTTCCTAGGTTTGGCGGGATACTATAGAAGGTTCATCCAAGGATTCTCGAAGATTGTTGTACCCCTAACCCAATTGACCCAAAAGTCAAGAGAATTCGTGTGGGGTGAAGAACAGGAGCAAGCATTTCAAACGCTAAAGAACATGTTGTGTGAAGCACCGATACTAGCATTGATGGATGGAATGGAAGGTTTCGTAGTGTAATGCGATGCGTCGAATAAAGGGCTAGGGTGTGTACTAATGCAAAGAGACAAGGTCATTGCATACGCATCTAGGCAACTGAAGCCACATGAGAAGAATTATTCGACACACGATTTGGAACTAGGAGCCGTGGTGTTTGCCTTGAAGATATGGCGACACTATCTTTATGGCACCAAGTGCACCATATTTACTGACCATAAGAGTTTGCAACATATCTTTGATCAAAAGATGTTGAATATGAGGCAAAGGAAATGGGTGGAGCTACTAAATGATTATGAGTGCGAAGTTAAGTACCACCCTGGTAAGGAAAACGTCGTTGCCGATGCTCTTAGTAGGAAAGTGAGCACTAAGGTGTCGAGGACAAGAATTAACCACTTACGAGTGAAAATGTCTCTAAGGGACAAATTCTTAGAAGATCAAGCAAAGGCTTTTGAAGGGAAGAATATTGAAAAAGAAGCCTTGAGTGGGGTAGAAACAAGGTTCGATAGGGATGATGAAGGCATCTTGTATTTCAAAGGAAGAGCTTGGGTCCCAAAGATCAATGGGCTGAGAGAGGTATTAATGAATGAAGCTCACAATTCAAAATACTCGATTCATCCGGGAGCGGATAAGATGTACCAAGGTCTAAAAAGGGACTTTTGGTGGCCTGGGATGAAAGGTGATGTAGCCCTATATGTGAGCCGATGCATGACATGTGCAATGGTCAAAGCGGAGCATCAAAAGCCGGCTGGGTTGTTAAAGCAACCAGAAATACCCGAGTGGAAATGGGAGCAAATAGCAATGGACCTAGTGACAAAGTTGCCCCGAACAAAGAAAGGTCATGATGCTATATGGGTGATTGTCGATCATCTTACGAAATCAGACCATTTCATCCCCATCAAGGAAGATTGGAACACCGAGCGTCTAGCTCGCTTGTACGTTGAGAAGATTGTGATATTACATGGTGTGCCTTTGTCCATAATATCCGATAAGGATGGTAGGTTTACCTCACGTTTTTGGGGCCTTGTGCAAGAAGCAATGGGCACAACGTTAGCATTAACCACGGCTTACCACCCACAAACGGATGGGCAAAGTGAGCATACAATACAAACACTGGAGGATATGTTAAGGGCTTGTGCATTAGAATTTAGCGAAAGTTGGGATGAACACTTGCCATATGCGGAATTTACTTACAATAATAGTTACCATTCTAGCATTCAATGTGCACCGTTTGAAGCCTTGTACGGACGTAAGTATAGATCACCCATGTGTTGGATCGAAACGGGTGAAAGAATCCTAGCTACCGTTGATTTTGTCCAAGAGACAACGGACAAGGTAGCGATCATTAAAGAAAAGCTTAAGGCCGCAAGAGATCGGCAAAAGAGTTATGCAGATCAAAGGAGGAAGCCTTTAGAATTCGAAGTTGGAGACAAAGTGTTATTGAAAGTGTCGCCATGGAAAGGAACCGTAAGGTTCGGCAAAAGAGGAAAGCTGAGCCCCCGATACATTGGGCCATTTGAAATTGTTGCTAGAATAGGCCCCGTAGCCTATAAGTTGAAATTACCCCAAGAATTGGGAGATGTTCATGACACATTCAACTTGAAGAAATGTGTGGCGGATGATTCGAAAGTGGTCCCACTCGAAGAACTACGTGTGGAGGATAAGCTCCAATTTCGAGAGGAGCCGAGGAAGTTCTCGATCGCGAGAACGCTAATAGAAGCAAGATCCCTATTGTTAAAGTTAGATGGGATACGAAACGGACCCGAATTCACGTGGGAACGCGAGGACTTTATACGCGAGAAATATCCGCACTTACTCCCTAAGCAAATTCAAATTCCGAGACGGAATTCTTCTAAGGGGGTAAGGATGTAACAACCCTACTTTTTATAATATTATATGTGCTAGTTATGTTGCCTATGATCTCGCAAGCCATAGTTATATTAGAAACTAGTAGATGATGCCCCTAAATTAGCAATCTAAAGCTATTATTTAGTCCTAAATCAAAATTATAAAGTACCATTGAACAAAATTTTATTGATGATCAATCAAATTAGCTAAATAATAATGTAAGTCTCACAAGTTGGGATAACCATCAAAAATCCTTGTAAATGTCCAACAATTTAACCACAAAGTTAATTAAAATAAATATGGACATGAAAATTTCTATCTCAAGGATAAATTTATAAACTAATATGTACATAAAAGTGCTTGAATAATAATAAGTATATATATATGTCTAATACAAATACAAAATGTACATAAAATGACTTAAGTAGCTAAATTCAAAATATATACACACATATATATATATACACGACATATATATATGTATATTTGGACACAAATAATTAACTTACATATACACTTATAAAGTAAATACCCATTCAAATATATACATATACAAAATACTTACACAATTCCTATACAAAAATAATAAAATAGTCAAAAGACTCTTCCTTTTCCCCTCTCCTTCTCTTTGGCCGGCCCCATAACCCACACACATACACACCCAATACAAATTCAAACTACTACTTTTTACTTTACATACAACCAATAACTCAAACTCATTTTACACCCAAAACACACACACAACTCATTTCTCTCTCAAATTTTCTTCTCCTTCCCTCTTTCTCCTTCTTGGTCACGGCTCAAGTAAAGCAAAAAGAAGACAAGAAAAATCAATCTACAAATATAATAATAATAAGGGTTTAGGCAAGATTATTCAAGGGTTAACTCAAGCTAAGATTAAAGGGTGTTGTCAAGCAAATAAAGGGGTGATATTAGGGGTACAAGGTCACGAAATTCTGCCCTATTTTTCATCATCAAAACCGAACTCTACAAGGGTATAACACTTATCCTTTTGTTAGATTAAACATACTTATGTTTATATCAAAAAGTTATGTTTTATTCTTGTTTTCTCTTGATTATACACTTGATGAGGGCAAAGTTGATAGGATCTTTCTTCCCATGTTCATGCATGTCGAATCTATGAAGACAAATCCAAGGATTCAACTAGTTTAAGACCTAAAAGTGTTATAGATTAAGTATCTTTTAAAGTGATTTTTCTTTGAAAGATTGATATATTTTATATGTTTTGGCAATATTTCTGGAGTTTTTCATGAAAAGAAAGTTTTTATATTGTTAGATGATGGATTGGTAAAGATTTGTTGTTAAAGTGATGGGATGAATGCATGCATGATTAGATTTAAGAAAGTTGGATCTTTTGTTGGATTATGAGTGTTAGAAATATAAAATAGTGCTTAGTTGTATTTCTAATCATTGTGTTTTGAGTAAATATTGTAAGGTTGAGGGGGAGCTTATGTAATATACTTAGAGTATAAATACCCCTCAAGCCTTCAACTTTTGTAACCTTTTTCCCACTTTTGGCTATTGAATCAACTTTGGTCTTCCACACACACACCTTTCTCTCTCAAGAACACACACTAAAACACAAACTCAAGTTGATCTAGAAAGTGTTGCTCAAGAAGAAAATCAAAGTCAAGGAGATCAAGGAGGAACTCAAATTCAAGAAGATTCGGATGACTTACCTCCACTCATCAGAAATATTTCTCATTATTATTCTTCCACATCAAGTTCTGATGAGTCAAGTGATCCTGATCCATTTCAACCAGGAAATGGTATTGATTATGAGTCTGATGCTGATTCTCAATCTCAGCATTCTACTCAAGAAGAATATGGAGAAGATATCTTTGAAGAGATAGTTCATCATTTCACAAACACTGAAAATCTTGAGACTCCCAATGAACTTGGACAAGGAGTTAGACATCCAAGGATCTCAAGAGATAAGATATGGCAGATCAATGAGGGTTACTTTGCTGAAAATTATGAACAGATTTTGGATTTGAGCAAAAGACCTGAAGAAATTGTGTGCAGAGCAAGATATCTTGAAGAAAGAGCCTTTCAAATCTATTGCTCACCAAGTGAAAGACTCAACATGACCTTGAACCGATTAAGAGCATTCTTTCTGTTCATACATCAAGGTCAAAGAGATGCATACATGGAACTGATGAATGCTGAAAGTTCTGTAAGAGCTGAATTGGTGGTACCAACAATTTAAGATTCCAATTACAACAACTTCAAATTATAAATCCACAACACACAGTTCACACAGAACCAAAAATATTAGGACGATCTTGGTATTAAGACGATCTTCCCAAGATCGTCCTAATATTTTTGGTTCTGTGTGAACTGTGTGTTGTGGATTTATAATTTGAAGTTGTTGTGATTGGGAATCACACACTTCCTTGGGTAACTAATCTCTTTGAGATTGGTTTTGTTTTTTTTTTTTTTTTTTTTTTTTTTTTTTTTTTTTTTTTTTTTTTTTTTTTTTTTTTTTTTTTTTTTTTTTTTTTTTTTTTTTTTTTTTTTTTTTTTTTTTTTTTTTTTTTTTTTTTTTTTTTTTTTTTTTTTTTTTTTTTTTTTTTTTTTTTTTTTTTTTTTTTTTTTTTTTTTTTTTTTTTTTTTTTTTTTTTTTTTTTTTTTTTTTTTTTTTTTTTTTTTTTTTTTTTTTTTTTTTTTTTTTTTTTTTTTTTTTTTTTTTTTTTTTTTTTTTTTTTTTTTTTTTTTTTTTTTTTTTTTTTTTTTTTTTTTTTTTTTTTTTTTTTTTTTTTTTTTTTTTTTTTTTTTTTTTTTTTTTTTTTTTTTTTTTTTTTTTTTTTTTTTTTTTTTTTTTTTTTTTTTTTTTTTTTTTTTTTTTTTTTTTTTTTTTTTTTTTTTTTTTTTTTTTTTTTTTTTTTTTTTTTTTTTTTTTTTTTTTTTTTTTTTTTTTTTTTTTTTTTTTTTTTTTTTTTTTTTTTTTTTTTTTTTTTTTTTTTTTTTTTTTTTTTTTTTTTTTTTTTTTTTTTTTTTTTTTTTTTTTTTTTTTTTTTTTTTTTTTTTTTTTTTTTTTTTTTTTTTTTTTTTTTTTTTTTTTTTTTTTTTTTTTTTTTTTTTTTTTTTTTTTTTTTTTTTTTTTTTTTTTTTTTTTTTTTTTTTTTTTTTTTTTTTTTTTTTTTTTTTTTTTTTTTTTTTTTTTTTTTTTTTTTTTTTTTTTTTTTTTTTTTTTTTTTTTTTTTTTTTTTTTTTTTTTTTTTTTTTTTTTTTTTTTTTTTTTTTTTTTTTTTTTTTTTTTTTTTTTTTTTTTTTTTTTTTTTTTTTTTTTTTTTTTTTTTTTTTTTTTTTTTTTTTTTTTTTTTTTTTTTTTTTTTTTTTTTTTTTTTTTTTTTTTTTTTTTTTTTTTTTTTTTTTTTTTTTTTTTTTTTTTTTTTTTTTTTTTTTTTTTTTTTTTTTTTTTTTTTTTTTTTTTTTTTTTTTTTTTTTTTTTTTTTTTTTTTTTTTTTTTTTTTTTTTTTTTTTTTTTTTTTTTTTTTTTTTTTTTTTTTTTTTTTTTTTTTTTTTTTTTTTTTTTTTTTTTTTTTTTTTTTTTTTTTTTTTTTTTTTTTTTTTTTTTTTTTTTTTTTTTTTTTTTTTTTTTTTTTTTTTTTTTTTTTTTTTTTTTTTTTTTTTTTTTTTTTTTTTTTTTTTTTTTTTTTTTTTTTTTTTTTTTTTTTTTTTTTTTTTTTTTTTTTTTTTTTTTTTTTTTTTTTTTTTTTTTTTTTTTTTTTTTTTTTTTTTTTTTTTTTTTTTTTTTTTTTTTTTTTTTTTTTTTTTTTTTTTTTTTTTTTTTTTTTTTTTTTTTTTTTTTTTTTTTTTTTTTTTTTTTTTTTTTTTTTTTTTTTTTTTTTTTTATATTCCTCCAGTGAACTTTCAAGATAATATCAAATTGCCAGATGAACGTCCTGTAGGTGATAACTGGCACTTCATTCCTAAGAGGTTTTGGAATGATTCATGGAACAGTTACAAGAAAAGAGCTTTCTGGAGTTCAAAGATTGATAAGCCATCAACTTCATCTGCTGCACAAAGATATAAGAAAAGGAAGAACAAGCAAAGACGTGCAAACAAGAGAAGGAGACAACAAAGGAAGTGATGATGGACAACCAAGCACTAAGGGGGAGAATGTTAGAAATATAAAATAGTGCTTAGTTGTATTTCTAAACATTGTATTTTATGTATATAATGTAAGGTTGAGGGGGAGCTTATGTAATATACTTAGAGTATAAATACCCCTCAAGCCTTCAACTTTTGTAACCTTTTTCCCACTTTTGGCTATTGAATCAACTCTGGTCTTCCACACACACCTTTCTCTCTCAAGAACACACACTAACACACACACTTTCCACCATTGTTGATTATCTTACTTCCGCACTATAACACGAATTTTACATGCTTGATGACATCTGTCACTTCAACAACCAATCATTCACAAACTACTTCACAAACAACAACAAGTGAGGTACAATTCATTTCCAAAGATGATTACTTGACTGTCCAAACAACTGCTGATACTTTGACAAAGCAAAATCTTACTTTGAAAAACAATTTGAAAATGGCTAAACAAGAGTTTGATAAAATTAATGAAGATTTTTCAGAACTCTCAATAGCTCATGAAGCTCTCAAAGTGAACTATGATTCCTTAAAAGAAATGCATTTGTCAAGTAACAGTTCTCAAGTTGTTTCACCCAATGCTCATTTGACAAACAAATGTCAAGACCTTGAAAAGACTGTCCATTCACTCAAGCAAATCATTGAGACTTTAAAGCTTGAGAAAACCAATGAATGGTTAAGAGCAAATGCAAGACAAGCTGATGTTGAGTTTCTCACAAATAAAATGAAAGATTTTAGACCTAACTGTGAAAAGCATGAAAGACAGATTTCTGATCTAAACAGTACTTGTTTTCTCAAAGGAGTTGAAATTGAGACTCTTCAAAAACAAGTTGAGGATTTGAACATTTTGTTTTAAGACGATCTTCCCAAGATCGTCCTAATATTTTTGGTTCTGTGTGAACTGTGTGTTGTGGATTTAAAACTTGAATTCCTTGGGTAACTAATCTCTTTGAGATTGGTTTTGCTCAACAATTCTAAAATCATAACATCATTCTGGCCAAATTTCCAGAATTTTCTATACTTAGAAAATTTTTTCAATCAACCAATTTTTAAGACGATCTTCAACCAAGACCGTCTTACCTTTTCTTAACCAAGTCCTAAGACGATCTACATTCAAGACCGTCTTACCTTTCTACATAAAATTTTCCTAAGACGATCTTCTATCAAGATCGTTCTACCAACCCTTAAGACGATCTTCAATCAAGATCGTCCTAATCAAATCTTAAGACGATCTTCTTCAAGATCGTTTTAATTCCAAAATTTTTTTTAACAAAAATAATTACAAATCTTTGTTCGTTCGTTTCAGGGACAACAATGATGATTTCAGAGCTTGAGATCAGAAAGAATTTCTTAGCCAAACAACAAAAGATGAAACCATGGCTATTTGGAGATATTGATGCTGATTCTGAAGATCTCACATGCTTGATGACATCTGTCACTTCAACAACCAATCATTCACAAACTACTTCACAAACAACAACAAGTGAGGTACAATTCATTTCCAAAGATGATTACTTGACTGTCCAAACAACTGCTGATACTTTGACAAAGCAAAATCTTACTTTGAAAAACAATTTGAAAATGGCTAAACAAGAGTTTGATAAAATTAATGAAGATTTTTCAGAACTCTCAATAGCTCATGAAGCTCTCAAAGTGAACTATGATTCCTTAAAAGAAATGCATTTGTCAAGTAACAGTTCTCAAGTTGTTTCACCCAATGCTCATTTGACAAACAAATGTCAAGACCTTGAAAAGACTGTCCATTCACTCAAGCAAATCTTTTGAATTCCAAAATTTTTTTTTTTTTTTTTTTTTTTTTTTTTTTTTTTTTTTTTTTTTTTTTTTTTTTTTTTTTTTTTTTTTTTTTTTTTTTTTTTTTTTTTTTTTTTTTTTTTTTTTTTTTTTTTTTTTTTTTTTTTTTTTTTTTTTTTTTTTTTTTTTTTTTTTTTTTTTTTTTTTTTTTTTTTTTTTTTTTTTTTTTTTTTTTTTTTTTTTTTTTTTTTTTTTTTTTTTTTTTTTTTTTTTTTTTTTTTTTTTTTTTTTTTTTTTTTTTTTTTTTTTTTTTTTTTTTTTTTTTTTTTTTTTTTTTTTTTTTTTTTTTTTTTTTTTTTTTTTTTTTTTTTTTTTTTTTTTTTTTTTTTTTTTTTTTTTTTTTTTTTTTTTTTTTTTTTTTTTTTTTTTTTTTTTTTTTTTTTTTTTTTTTTTTTTTTTTTTTTTTTTTTTTTTTTTTTTTTTTTTTTTTTTTTTTTTTTTTTTTTTTTTTTTTTTTTTTTTTTTTTTTTTTTTTTTTTTTTTTTTTTTTTTTTTTTTTTTTTTTTTTTTTTTTTTTTTTTTTTTTTTTTTTTTTTTTTTTTTTTTTTTTTTTTTTTTTTTTTTTTTTTTTTTTTTTTTTTTTTTTTTTTTTTTTTTTTTTTTTTTTTTTTTTTTTTTTTTTTTTTTTTTTTTTTTTTTTTTTTTTTTTTTTTTTTTTTTTTTTTTTTTTTTTTTTTTTTTTTTTTTTTTTTTTTTTTTTTTTTTTTTTTTTTTTTTTTTTTTTTTTTTTTTTTTTTTTTTTTTTTTTTTTTTTTTTTTTTTTTTTTTTTTTTTTTTTTTTTTTTTTTTTTTTTTTTTTTTTTTTTTTTTTTTTTTTTTTTTTTTTTTTTTTTTTTTTTTTTTTTTTTTTTTTTTTTTTTTTTTTTTTTTTTTTTTTTTTTTTTTTTTTTTTTTTTTTTTTTTTTTTTTTTTTTTTTTTTTTTTTTTTTTTTTTTTTTTTTTTTTTTTTTTTTTTTTTTTTTTTTTTTTTTTTTTTTTTTTTTTTTTTTTTTTTTTTTTTTTTTTTTTTTTTTTTTTTTTTTTTTTTTTTTTTTTTTTTTTTTTTTTTTTTTTTTTTTTTTTTTTTTTTTTTTTTTTTTTTTTTTTTTTTTTTTTTTTTTTTTTTTTTTTTTTTTTTTTTTTTTTTTTTTTTTTTTTTTTTTTTTTTTTTTTTTTTTTTTTTTTTTTTTTTTTTTTTTTTTTTTTTTTTTTTTTTTTTTTTTTTTTTTTTTTTTTTTTTTTTTTTTTTTTTTTTTTTTTTTTTTTTTTTTTTTTTTTTTTTTTTTTTTTTTTTTTTTTTTTTTTTTTTTTTTTTTTTTTTTTTTTTTTTTTTTTTTTTTTTTTTTTTTTTTTTTTTTTTTTTTTTTTTTTTTTTTTTTTTTTTTTTTTTTTTTTTTTTTTTTTTTTTTTTTTTTTTTTTTTTTTTTTTTTTTTTTTTTTTTTTTTTTTTTTTTTTTTTTTTTTTTTTTTTTTTTTTTTTTTTTTTTTTTTTTTTTTTTTTTTTTTTTTTTTTTTTTTTTTTTTTTTTTTTTTTTTTTTTTTTTTTTTTTTTTTTTTTTTTTTTTTTTTTTTTTTTTTTTTTTTTTTTTTTTTTTTTTTTTTTTTTTTTTTTTTTTTTTTTTTTTTTTTTTTTTTTTTTTTTTTTTTTTTTTTTTTTTTTTTTTTTTTTTTTTTTTTTTTTTTTTTTTTTTTTTTTTTTTTTTTTTTTTTTTTTTTTTTTTTTTTTTTTTTTTTTTTTTTTTTTTTTTTTTTTTTTTTTTTTTTTTTTTTTTTTTTTTTTTTTTTTTTTTTTTTTTTTTTTTTTTTTTTTTTTTTTTTTTTTTTTTTTTTTTTTTTTTTTTTTTTTTTTTTTTTTTTTTTTTTTTTTTTTTTTTTTTTTTTTTTTTTTTTTTTTTTTTTTTTTTTTTTTTTTTTTTTTTTTTTTTTTTTTTTTTTTTTTTTTTTTTTTTTTTTTTTTTTTTTGAGACTTTTTTAAAACCAATGAATGGTTAAGAGCAAATGCAAGACAAGCTGATGTTGAGTTTCTCACAAATAAAATGAAAGATTTTAGACCCAACTGTGAAAAACATGAAAGACAGATTTCTGATCTAAACAGTACTTGTTTTCTCAAAGGAGTTGAAATTGAGACTCTTCAAAAACAAGTTGAGGATTTGAAAGCAAACATTTTGTTTTATCAAGAAAAAATCTATAAAATTGAACAAAATCCTCTTCTGAATTTCACTGCTTATTACAATAAATCAAAGATTGATAGATCAGAACTTCTTCTTGGGTTGGGTTATGAGAATCCAGCACATTTAGAAAAAATCCAAAAAGAAGACCTTGGTCCACTTTATGATGGAAAATGTCTTAGACTTGGCATGATTCAAGAGTTCATCAGACCATCTGAGGATGACTTTGAGTCAGATGATGTTGAAAGACAAAAACCAAACAGATTTCAGATTGATTATGTTGCTATTAATGACACATACAAGAAAACTCATAAAAGATCCATCTATGAGTTAGAAGAAATAGACAGCATTTCAATTCCTGAAAATGAGTCTCAAAAAGATTGTTCAAAACAAATTTCAGAAAGATTTTACATTCCAACTACCATATTGGAAAAAGAAATTGAAGGTTTAAAACAAAAGATTGAGTCTCAACAACAAGTCATTGAACATCTGAAAACTCAAAATCATTCTCCAAAGGTAAGTGAGACCACCAAGACCCAAATGTTGCATGATCTAACTTCTGTTGATTGCTCCACTCCATCCAATGGGAGTGAGAATTTTAACAAAGATATGCAGGGTGATAGCATCTCTCCTCAAGAGATTCATGATATGTCCACCTCAATGCTATCATCATTCTTCCAAGTTGAAGAGAAAGTTCAAGCTTTGAAAGCTAAACATCTTGCTTCTGTCAAGAAAATACTTTCTTTTGATACCCCTGTGATCACCCCTGTTGACCAAAATAAAGTGAACTTAGAGCAAAAGATTGAGTCTCAACAACAAGTCATTGAACATCTGAAAACTCAAAATCATTCTCCAAAGGTAAGTGAGACCACCAAGACCCAAATGTTGCATGATCTAACTTCTGTTGATTGCTCCACTCCATCCAATGGGAGTGAGAATTTTAACAAAGATATGCAGGGTGATAGCATCTCTCCTCAAGAGATTCATGATATGTCCACCTCAATGCTATCATCATTCTTCCAAGTTGAAGAGAAAGTTCAAGCTTTGAAAGCTAAACATCTTGCTTCTGTCAAGAAAATACTTTCTTTTGATACCCCTGTGATCACCCCTGTTGACCAAAATAAAGTGAACTTAGAGCAAAAGATTGAGTCTCAACAACAAGTCATTGAACATCTGAAAACTCAAAATCATTCTCCAAAGGTAAGTGAGACCACCAAGACCCAAATGTTGCATGATCTAACTTCTGTTGATTGCTCCACTCCATCCAATGGGAGTGAGAATTTTAACAAAGATATGCAGGGTGATAGCATCTCTCCTCAAGAGATTCATGATATGTCCACCTCAATGCTATCATCATTCTTCCAATTGAAGAGAAAGTTCAAGCTTTGAAAGCTAAACATCTTGCTTCTGTCAAGAAAATACTTTCTTTTGATACCCCTGTGATCACCCCTGTTGACCAAAATAAAGTGAACTTAGAGCAAAAGATTGAGTCTCAACAACAAGTCATTGAACATCTGAAAACTCAAAATCATTCTCCAAAGGTAAGTGAGACCACCAAGACCCAAATGTTGCATGATCTAACTTCTGTTGATTGCTCCACTCCATCCAATGGGAGTGAGAATTTTAACAAAGATATGCAGGGTGATAGCATCTCTCCTCAAGAGATTCATGATATGTCCACCTCAATGCTATCATCATTCTTCCAAGTTGAAGAGAAAGTTCAAGCTTTGAAAGCTAAACATCTTGCTTCTGTCAAGAAAATACTTTCTTTTGATACCCCTGTGATCACCCCTGTTGACCAAAATAAAGTGAACTTAGAGCAAAAGATTGAGTCTCAACAACAAGTCATTGAACATCTGAAAACTCAAAATCATTCTCCAAAGGTAAGTGAGACCACCAA
>CM067169.1:64702443-64740902 GCA_034093135.1 Erigeron breviscapus
AAGATTACCAAATTAATCGAGACACATCTGGAATTCATTTGGGTATGCACATACAAACATCTTAATTAATTAATGAGGGCGCCAAATGGTATCATTCTTCAATTATTAGTTGAAGGAACAAATCCTATTTTGACTATACGTGTTAGTCATGTCATTTCACTACATTCTGAAAATAGCCCTTTGTTACTACCTTATTCAGGATAGTTAGAGCTATATCAAGAAAATGCAATCCATACATGAATAACCTGCTTGTTTGGTTGTTGGTGAAACAGTTGATGAAGATGGTTATCCACTTCAGAATCAGTCTGCAGATGAGAAGAAATTGCTCGAACTTTAGAAGAGGGATTCTAATCAGTTTATGGCTTGGAGAGAAAACAAGCAAAGAGAAAGGGCACAACATCATTCGATGGGAACCCTTGATCACATTGATGCTGCAGCTCTTGGTCTTTCACTGGAAAGATATCAAAAGATCAAAGAAGATCAAAGAGTGCAGAAAACCATAACTGACATGGCTGATTTTGAGTATGGAAAGGCATATTCACCCTTGGAGCAGAAGCTGAAAAGTCTCACCTTCAGAATGTCTATTGAAGACTTTGTAAAGATTAGACTAAGTGAGATGGAGTATAAAAGAAAAACCATTATGGCTGAAGTTGCTAAGGTTGAAAGAGAAATGAATAGACCACCCTAAAAGTCAAGAGTGGCTGCACCTCGCTCAGTAAAGAGAAACACCCGTGATGCAGATTTATCCACCTTTAAGCCCATTTCAGAAGATGTTGTCAGACTTCAAAACAAGCATGAGAAGGATCAGTATGCTCATTATCTGCAGCATAGGTCTTATCCATCCAAGATAGTTGATGTTGAAGTTACAAAGGAGGATGGTTTGAAACTTTTTGATCTGGTCATCAAAAGGGAAGGTAGAGCTGCTGAAGAGTACAAGCAGGTGTCAGTTCATGAATTTGGGTGGACTGAGCATAAGGAGATAGTTCCCATCCAGAAGTCAAAACCTAAGTCACATCAGATTGGAGGTTTCATGCAGAGAATACAACAAAAGATGGTGGCAAAGGTAGAAATGGAAGGAAGATTGTTTGGGAAGGCTTCTACAACTCTGAAGAGAAAAGCGTCTGAAGGACCTTCTGGCTCAAGGCCTCTGAAGAAGTGATTTCTATTTCATATTTATCATGTACTTGTAATTATTTTTCATTTTGAAAATTGTAACACTTATTTCTATATATATATGTTACAAGTTGTACGCATATAAGTAGATGATAAGTTTAAGTTAGAAAAACACAACAAAATTTTTCTAAGGCATCAATGATCTATAAGATGACCTCAGAATATATTTTCTACTTAAACAAAAACTTGCATTTCAGACTCACAAACTTGTATAGATACAAGTCTAAGATGCATGCGCTATTTCAGAACAAATAAGGGGAATTTGTTAGGTCGAGAATCGACCAAGTAAAATTTGTCCAGAAATAGCTTGAAGATCAGTGAAGACATTTGTACAGAATTCTGAGCCGTCTCAGAATTACTTAACTGAAGCTTCACTTCAGTTCAGATCAAGATAAACTAAAAGCATTCACTCTGAAGTCGAAGACTGAAGACTAAAGAAGGGAATCATCTCAGAAGCAGAGCAAAGAGTGATTCCACCTGATCGAAGACTGAAGCATCACAGTGTAAAGTACTTACTACACTTTACACTGATTACGAGGAAGTCTTTTTGACTTTATCCTTCCTTTATCCGGTTAATAACATTATACTTGGTAAAGTAAAGGATGGAGTAAAAGGTTAGGCATAAAGGTTGTAAAGTCACATCAAAGTGACTTTCACACAAAACATTATAACAAGCATGTTAAGGATTTGACTTACAAATCCTTAAATGCTTCCAACCATATTTGTACGGCTTCAGTCCACGTCATTTGGACTTTGCCTATAAATATAAGACTTCTCACATATTGCAAAGTGCTCGAAACTTTAGCATTGCAACTTGTGAGGTATACTCTAAGTAATCCTTACGAGTATTTCCAAGTTATTAGATCACTAGTACTTTAAGGTTGTTTAGATATTTACATTCATGTTTATCTTTGTTCCGCAACACCCTTTGTAATTTATTTAACATAATTAATAAATTACATTTGAAAAGTACTTAGTGTCTCAATGTTACATACTTGATTATATATATTACTTATATAGTTTCAGCACTTTTGTTTCTTGTCATTTACTTATTGCATTCTTTATTGTTCATCCATATCTGGATCGCATTCTGAACTAATCTTGTTCTGGATCAGAATTGCTTGCCAGTCGGGTTTATCATCTATATTTGGGACTCACACAAAGTCAAGAAAGATCCACAGTGACTCCCCAAGGTCAAGGTCTAGACAGATCCACGACGACCCCGCAGAGTCAGATTGTAGACAGACCCGTACTCACGCCATCCCATGGCCGGAGCAACTTCGTACTCACACCACTCAAAGGTCAGGGCCAGGGACAAAACAAGTTAGGCACCACTGCCCTGAACCAAGTTTAAGTCCCAACTAACTAGATGGTACTAACTGAAGACACCTCTATGTCGATGGTGAGTTGACTTTGCAATATCAATATAGAAGTGGAGACGACCAGTTGCTATATGAATATACCAGGTTAGGTTAGATTACATATAAGGTGACAAATATAAGTAAAGTACAATGCAATAAGTAAATATGTAATTTTCAAGTGTAATTTATTTATTAATGTTAAATAAATTACAAGGTTGTTGCGGAACCAAGATAATACAAATATGTAAATATCTTAACAACCTATGAAATACAATTGATATATACTTGGAAATCTTGTAAACAATCAAAACACTTAAAGTTGTGAAATGTTACTTTTTGCGATTGAGAGAATATTGCACAAGTTCACTAAGAATATTGCAGAGTATGAATATGCAAAGTTTGGTAAAATTGGTGTTGTGCAAAGACCTCTATTTATATGCAAAGGTTGACATTGGGATGTCAACTTTTCCATACAAATATGGTTGAGAGCATTTAAGGATTAATATTCAAATCTTTAGACATGCTTGATAAAGTAAGGCATAAAGCCACTTTATCCAACCTGCTTTCTGCACATTGTACTTTATACATGGATAATATGTATTATCTGTGTAATAGTACAAAAAGCAAAAAGGTCTTTCGCGTAATCAGTGTAAAGCTTGTAAGGCTTTAAACTGAACATTCTCCAGTTTCGATCTAGGTAGAATGTGATTGGGCTTCACTGCCAATATTCTCTATTTTCCACTTGTTGTCTTCGACTTCAACTGGAATGCTTCAGATCTCAACTGGAGGGAAGCTCCAGTGGCATAACTGTACACTGGCCACTGGTCTTCACATATTTCTGGACAACTCTTTATGTCTCCAGATTCAACTGGAGACTGGCTTGTTTCATCAGTGAAACTGGACCTAACAAATTCCCCCTATTTGTCTAGAAATAGTGCCAAATCTTCTTAAGTTTTATATCTATACAATGTACAAACTTGAAAGACTTGTTTGACTAAATCTATCTAATTTTCTAAGGCATTTTTATAGATCATTAAATGCCTTAGGTATTTTTCTTTTAAGTTCATAAGATTTAATCTACTATCTATCTTGTGAGATACAAACTGGCAACTTGTTTATACATGAAAATGAATAATTACATAAGTTACAAGAATGTATATGTAAAATACAAGCACATAGTAAAGAAGAAGAAACTAATCAGATGGCCCTTCACCAGTTCTTTTTCTCTTGGTCATTGAACCAACAGGTCGAGAGTCTTCAGGGTCAATATTCAACTTGTTTTTAAGGTTTTCCTTGTGTTGTATCTTCCCTTTCAGAGTTTTATCCAAGCCTTCTCGAACCTATTCTTCACATCTTTTGCTTCAAGTACAGTGACCATCTCAACCCATTCAGAGAACCCAAATTGTGTCACCAGTGGGTTGTCAGTCGTCTCCAGCAGTCCTTGTTGATAATTGACCTGGATACGAAAGACTTTAGTACCTGGCCTAACAATGACATTCACACCAGTAATGGGACTGGCATGTTTCCTTGTTGCCATAACAGATGAAAGATAAGCTCTTGCATCAGATTCATTTGATATTCTCATTGAACCAGCAAGTGCAGATTGAACTGCTTCCCTTATATCATCATTAGACACTTCACCAGTTGGTTCCACAAAAGTTCTCAGGTTTACATCCCTGGGCAATGGTTTAGGTTTCTAAACTCTGGTCTTTGGTGGATTGAGAACCTTCTTGATTGTTTTCATGATGTGTTCAGTTCTCCTTTTTATACCAGCAGCCCTCATCTCTCTAGCCTTCTCAGCTGAAACATTAATAGTTTGGCAGTCAAATGCCACTTCATCATCTGGAGAATCTTTCTCCAGTTCCAGTGCCAAGAGTTCCATGATAGCAACAACAATCCGTCGATCATGCTTAACTTTGGCATACTACTCTAGTGTGATGCCCAACATACTGTCATATTTGGCATCTAGTGCACCAAGGTCTTTGATTTGTTCTCTTTCAAACTGTTTATCTGCAACTCTTTTTCTTTTTCTTTCTCTAATTGCTCGACCAATTGCATCTAACCTCTTGGAGTCACTTTCAGCCACTGGAGGAAGTACATCCTTTCTACCAATTCCTCGAACATTTGAGCTTGTGTAGGAATTTGCTCAAGCAACGGATTTGCCCTATATATTTTGGACATGGTTGGTGGATCACCAACACGGAACTCTCAATTCGGCCTACGGGGTGGCCTTTGTTCAACTCCATTTCCAGCTCCGTTCCCATTGGGTGGAGCACCACTAGCATTTGCTCCTTCCTTTTGACTGTTAGCACGATTATTTGCCATCTTTCTACAAGGCAATGGCGATGGTTAGCAAGAGTTAAAGTGAGATTACAAACATTAAGGCCATACTTCAACTAGTTTTAACATCACACAATAATATCCAAACCTTAACTTACACTCTCACTCACCTCAACCCGTCCTAAAGCATTTTATCTCAACGGCTAGGCATCCTACTTAAGCCTATCATATTCCTCATCGGTCTAAGTCCAAAATCCTACGGTTAAGGTCGAATTTTGGTTCACTTAAACCATTTCTCTGATACCAACTTGTAACACGCGACGTTTAAAAATATGGGTTTTCAAAAATTTTTGCCTAACGGCGTTAAAAGATGAGGAAGAAAACTTTAAAAGTTCAAAACTGACAAAACATTTTGGTTTCTGCATTTATTGGTGTTACATGCAATATCATTAAAATGTCTAAATGAAAACCCAACGGTTGCCCAATACAAAACAACCGTGTACAAAGTACTTCATAAATTCAGCAAATAATAAAATGTAAACAAGTCTAATGAGGTGTAGCATCTATGGGTAGCTAAAGTCATAAGCAAGCTATATACCCACTCCTCGCTCTCCATTCCTCATCTTCCTTGATTATGCTAAACCTGAGGGAGCAACATATTTCAAGAAACAAGTGTTAGCTAACGAATTAGCTAAGTAAGATAACACTATATTTAGAAAGCTTTGTCCAATTGAAACATTTCAACTTTATTGACAAATCATTAAGGCACAACTCACATTGCACACACACATATAATCTACATATCAATTTAGGATGAACCACCCTAAACGTGCCTATTCTTCTTTTATTTCACATGTATACACACATATCTTCATTACTGCATATAAGTATAATATAAGTCACACCCGACTAGTTGAATAACCATAAGGCTACTCATCAAGTGTCGTTAAGGAATGGCAAGCCAATCCTGGAGTAATCCGTATGTACAAGACAAATGGAGGCGGGTCAGACCCCTCGTATAACTCAACTGCATTTCAATAACCATCTTGCAAGGAGCCACCCAAGCAACCACACATTCACACACCCGCCCGACTAAGACAAGTACGGGTTAAGCTTAACACTTCCTGCATATCAATTACGAGCTCGGGTTCACACATTATTTAGTTTAGGTGTTCACACTACCTAAACACTTAACACACATACCTCATTACGTCTGGGCCCTTAAACATGCACGTGACATGGAAACCTAGTAAGTCTAGTGAGCTAGGTGAACAAGCTACATAAACATGCAGAAATCAAGAATCAACAACATTTCTACATTTCAAAGCACTACAAAATACCTCATATCATTTCAAAACAAATCACTACATTATACTTCATTTCATATCATGCATTACATTTCATTTCATTTGGGACTGCATTTCAGGTCTCAATGGTCAACTACATAACCCACAATACCTCTCGTATAACCCGTATACCCACATGCAAATTAAGGTACCAATTGGGAAGTTATTATTTGAAATCATCTTTTTGTTGAACCCTCAGCGTGTCAAAGTAGTGTATCTTACCTCCGAGTAGTCCACCACAATAGATAACTAGTTACCGTGCAAAGCAACTATTCTCGTCTACCTATAATTAGTAAACGACCATTAGACAAGCTAATTACTCATGTCATTAAGGTCATATGCTAGACCTACACACTTTTAAGACTCACTCACGATTCAGGGATAGTCTACGTGTCAAAACGAAGTTACGATTCAAAAGTATAAACATTTCGAAAACTGACTGAGTTGCGCCGCAATGCCCCTCATTGCGCCGCAACCTATCACCACTGTAATTCGGTTGTGCCGCAACACAGTGTTGCGCCGCAACTCAAGCCTTTTGTTGCGCCGCAACTCAAGCCTTTTGTTGCGCCGCAACCAAGATCGTTGCGTCGCAACTTATCGCTAGTGTAATTTAATTGCGCCACAACAGGGAGTTGTGTCGCAATGCTTCCCGACCCTGCACTTTGTAAAAATCGTTTTCACCCCCAAACGACTCCAGGTCGAAAAAACAGATTTAACACTTCAAAATCCTTCATATTTAGGCCATTTTAATGCATTTCAACCTAGCATGATTTTTGAAAACCCAAAAAAAATGTTAATTCACCCATTAAACTCATTTCATACTCAGATGACATGATTTTTGAAAACCTTTTACACATTGCATCATCAGTTAACCCAAATATAATTTCATCAACATAAATTTGTACCAATAAGATACTAGCTTTCTCTCTTAAGATAAACAAGGTATTATCTATTGCACCTCTTACAAAACCATTTTTGAGAAGATGTTTAGTTAAAGTATCATACCAGGCTCTTGGGGCTTGTCTTAGACCATACAAAGCTTTGTTCAGTCTATAAACCCAATGAGGATGCTTCTCATTGATGAAACCTGGAGTCTGCTTAACATACACTTTTTCTTCCAATGTTCCATTAAGGAACGCACTGTTGACATCTATCTGGTAGATCTTGAACTGCAGATGAGCAGAATAAGCCAAGAAAATTCTTATGGCTTCAAGTATAGCAACTGGAGCAAAAGTCTCATCAAAGTCAACGCCCTCT
Organism: Erigeron breviscapus; assembly: GCA_034093135.1. NCBI lineage: Eukaryota > Viridiplantae > Streptophyta > Magnoliopsida > Asterales > Asteraceae > Erigeron > Erigeron breviscapus. Next base: position 64,709,861 of record CM067169.1, read on the forward strand.
GCTTGACAATAACCCTTGGCAACCAATCTGGCTTTGTTCCTAACAACATTGCCATCTTCATCCATCTTGTTTCGATAGACCCATCTTGTTCCAATAGGTTCTTTCTTCAAACCTAGTGGACAATAAACAAGTTCCCAAACATTGTTCCTTTCAAACTGGATAAGCTCTTCTTGCATAGCTTTTACCCATCTTGGGTCTGCCATAGCCTCGTTAATCTTCTTCGGTTCAATCAGTGATAAGAAGGTGACATTCAAGCATTGTTCACTTGTGGCTCTTCTAGTCTGAACCCCACTAGATGGATTTCCAACAATCTGTTCAATTGGATGTGCTTTCGTCCATTTAGTGTATTGACTAGGGTTGTGTAACACCATATCAGTGCAAGTCACCTGGGGATCCTCTTCAGGTGTAACTAGAGGAGGATCAGACCAAACTGTCTCCACATCATCATCAGAATCAATGCGATCACAATTTGCATCATGAAATTCTTCAGTCAAAGGCATTTCTTGAAGAACTGGAGGAGTTTGAACTGGTGCTGATATGGGTGTGGCACGTACATCTGATCCAATCACCAGTTTTTGTGGTAAGTTGAAACTGATGGAGGGATAAAATACCGTGTCACCTGGAGTCTTCATTGGTTGGATAGTTTCCAAGTCTGTGTGACTGGAAACATCAACTGGTGCAACAACTGACTGATGAACTTGGTTATTTTCACCAAAGCTAATTGGAACGACTGGAGAATTATCAAGGCTTGGTCTCTTATTGATTGCTTCATTGGATTCATCAAATGTGACATGAATTGTCTCATGAACCTTTTGGAGTCTAAAATTATAAACTCTAAAGGCCTTTCGAATACCTGAATAGCCCAGAAACACACCTTCATCAGCTTTTGCATCGAACTTGCCAAGCTGACTGGAATCATTTAGAATATAAACTGGACTGCTAAATACATGGAAATATCCAATATTTGGCTTGCAATTCCTTAGTACTTCATAAGCAGTCTTCCTATTTTGAAACTCTGTACCATTATTAATTCTCAACTAACAAACTTTTCGAGTGTACTTGAGCTCAATTCTTCTGATGAGAGAGATGATTTCAGAGGTGCATCACTCTTGGACCTGGAGAATACCACCCAATAGTATCTTGTGAATTCATCAACCACAACTAGAGTGTATTTCTTGCCAGCTCTAGTTTGAACATTCACTGGACCAAAAAGATCAATATATAGCATGTGAAGAGGTTCAGTGATGCTAAAGTTTTGCCTAGTCTTAAAACTGGCCCTTTTATGCTTGCCCATCTCACACCCTGGACATGGCTTCTCTTTCTTGAATGAGATCAGTGGTATCCCATCTGCCAGTTGTTTGCGAGACAACTTGTTAATATTTTTGAAATTAAGATGGGATAATCTTTTATGACATAGCCAGTTGGTGTCCTCATCAGCCTTGGTATAGAAACATTGCTCTTTTGGAGCAGATTCCATATCCATGATGTACACATTTCCTTTCCTTGGTGCAATCATCACCACTTTACAATCCTTGTTAAATATGGTTTCTTGAGCAATATCGAACAATACCTTATATCCATCATCACAAAGTTGACTGACACTGATAAGGTTATATTTTCAACCACTAACAAATGCAACTCTTGTGAATAGGACTTTTCCATTATTGATTACACCAAATCCTTCAGTCTTTCCATTCTGATCATTACCAAACGTCACTGCCGTTCCATTTTGGACAGTGAACTCTTCCAGCAGGGGCTTACATCCGGTCATAGTCCGGTCAGCTGCGTTGTCCAGATACCAGGTGTTCTTCTTTCGATCGCCCTGCTCAACCACAAAAATGATTAGTTCTTTTTGTGAACCCATCTTTTCTTGATGGGTTCACTGGACTCTCCTTCTAGAGTCTTAGTTGATTCTTGTGGTGGTGAGCTGGAGTCTGAAACCCGAACCTTTTTGTCAGTTCCAGTTTCTTGAGCAAAAACGATTGGTACTTGATACTTACTCCACTTTTTCTTTTCAATTTTGGTTCCAGTTGGAACCTTTTGTTTTTAAACTTGGCGGTTTTTAGAATTTGGTTTTAAAACTGGAGCAAAAGAAGAAGATGCTCCTTCTAGATTTTTAATTCTGGCAGTACAACTCTGAACCTGGCTAGACAAAAGTTGGAGTTGATTGTCCAGTTTAAACACCAATTCTTTTTCATTAGGCAACTGAACCTTGGACTTGGGTTCAGTGGGGGTTTTAGACTTAGGGGTCTTGGGCTCCTTGGTCTTTTGAGGTAAAGGTTTGTCATCGGTAACCTTTTTAACTGGAGCTTTAGCCTTTTATGCTCCAGATATAACCTCAAGGGGGGTGGTCTCAACAGTTTTAGTTTTAAATTGCTCAGGCCCATCATATGGTGTTTCGAGCCTAAAACTTTGGGGGAGACTGTGGATATCTGGGAGAGCTATTGCCATGTCAACATCACCAGCATTATATGCCTTTTGTTTTTGGGCATGTGTACGAGTGGTTGCATCATAATTTAGCTCAGATGCTTTCATCCAAGACTTAATCAGATTTTGTTCCTTTTCCACAGCCAGTTTGAGGCTTTGCTTTTCCAGTTCAGGAGCCTCAATTTTTAAAACGGACTCTTTGAGAGCCAACTGGACACTTTGCAAATCAGAAAGTTGAGGTTTTAAAGTTTTTAATTCATTTAAAATAGTTTCAACATATCTCTCACTGTCAGTTCTGACAGTTTCCACAAAGATTAAATCACTATTAAGTGATTCAGCAAGGTCCAGTTTGAGTTCAGTATCGATTTCAAGGTCATAAGCACAAACCTTTTTCCAAATTATGTCCACCCATCTTCTAGTGATGACATCGTCCTTCACAACATGCTGTTGTTCACCTTCCAGGGCCATGAAACACATATCCCTTTCCTCTTCATCATCAACTGATGAGTCATCAGAGTATTCCCACTTGTCAGTTGTTGATTTAGCAATCAAGTACTCATCTTTCTCCTTTTCTACTGACAAGAGTGAAATCTGGGCCATAAGCTTCTGGTACTTATCTTTGTATTTGTCATCAGGCCGGTTGAAATTAGGGACAGTTTGACCAGTTTGATTGTTCGACTGACTAGACCTGCATTTCTTCATGAAATGACCCTTCTTGCCACACTTATAGCATGTAAGATTGGTCTTGTCCAGAGAGTTGGGGCTGGAAGCATTGTTGGAACCATTAAATCTATTAGATTTATGCCTAAACCTGTTAAAGGTTTTAGCAATCATGGCTACCAGGTCATCATTGTCAGTTTTCTCACAATCATCACTGATTTCAGTGGTCAGGACGGAGTTCAGAAAACTGTTTAACATCTCCTTCATAGAATGTGATTGGACATTCTCAGCAGATATTAAAGCAGCACAAGGTTTCTCAGTAATGCTAGAAACCTTGGAACTCTGGGCATGGTTAAGAGCATCCTGCTCAGCCACAAGCCTTTGTGCATTGTTATCTTCAGTGAACCTGAAGGCCCCATAAAGGGATGCAAGGGTGTGACTATGTAGGGTCTTACCTTGTCTCAAGACAAGAACCATGTGTGCCCATTTGGAAGGAAGAATATCACAAAATTTTTCAAGGAGAATGTCCTTGTCTTTCTCCACACCTAGCCCTCTCAGTTGATTAATCACACCGGTGAATTTGGTATAAGTAACAGTTAGGCTTTCATTGGGTAGAGCAAAGAAGGACTCACACACCTTGTTCAAAGCAACTTTTCTGGTGACGATGGTGTCATTACCTCCTTCAAGCTGAAGGACCAACTCATCTCACATAGCCTTGGCACTGGGAACAGTACAAGAGTAGGGTGAAGGTCTTCAAGAACAGCCGCAAGGATCATGTTCTTGAGCTTGGTATCCAAGTCAACAAGTCTACGATCCTCATCAGACCAATGGTCTTCCGGCTTTTCTCTAGATCCCCTTCTAGACCCAGATGGATCAAGAAAAGGACTAAGTCCTTGAGACATGGGTATATGTGGTCCATCCTTGAGGATTTTCAACATATACCTCTCTATCCCACCAAAATGCAAAAGCATTTTCGCCTTCCATGTACCAAAGGCCTTATTGTTACCATCGAATTTGGGATCAGGAGTGTTGGAGTAATGTACATGGAGGTGGTTAAAGGAGCTAGGAGGAGGAGGAGGCTTATTAACATTTTGATTCTGATTAGGGTTTGTATTATTAACATTTTCATCATTACCAAAACCATTCTCACCTTCAGCAGTAGTCATCTAAGCAGATCTAGATAAAAAAATGTATCTAACACTGCTCTGCTACCACTTGTAAGTCCCGACTAACTAGATGGTACTGACTGAAGACACCTCTATGTCAATGGTGAGATCACTTTGCAATATTTATATTGAACTGGAGATGACCAGTTGCAATATATATATATACCAGGTTGGCAAATTACTTATAAGGTAACAGAATAAGTAAAGTACAATGCAATAAACAAATAACTTGTAAAGTAAATTTGTGAGACAATATGTAATTTTCAATGTGTAATTTATTTATTAATGTTAAATAAATTACAAGGTTGTTGCGGAACCAAGATAATACAAAGATGTAAATATCCTAACAACCTATGAAATACAATTGATCTATACTTGGAAATTCTCTTAACAATCGAAGACACTTAAAGTTGTGAAATGCTCCTTTTAGCGATTGAGAGAATATTGCACAAGTCACCAATAATATTGCAGAGATAATATGCAAAGTTCGACAATCTTGGTGTTGTGCAAAGACCTCTATTTATAGACAAAGGTTGACATTGGGATGTCAACTTTGCCGTACAAATAAGGTTGAGAGCATTTAAGGATTGATATTCAAATGCTTAGACATGCTTAATAAAGTATGGCATAAAGTCACTTTATCCAACCTGCTTTCTGCACTTTATACTTTATACATGGATAATGTGTTTTATCCGTGTAATAGTACATAAAGAAAAAAGGTCTTCCTCGTAATCAGTGTAAGGCTTTGTAAGTGCTTTAAACTGAACATTCTCCAGTTTCTATCTGGGTAGAATGTCATTGGGCTTCGCTGCCATGAACATTCTCTATCTTCCATTTGTTTTCTTCGACTTCAACTGGAATGCTTCAGATTCTGGTCAGATCTCAACTGGAATGAAGCTCCAGTGGCATAACTGTACACTGGCCACTTGTCTTCACATATTTCTTGACAAATCTTCATGTCTCCAAATGCAACTGGAGACTGGCCAGTTTTATCAGTGAAACTCGTCCTAACACGCATCTTTCATGAACCTACGTTTATACAGAATCCATTATGGACCAACAGTTCATGATTATTAACTCATTTAGACATTAAAATGTGGGCTAATGATAGAGGAAATTATCACAAAATGAACGCCCATCAAACACATACGCACGCACACACAATCAGCGCCGTGAATCATCATGTAAAAAAATGGGGAAAATAAAAAAATTTGAGTTTAACTTACATATTTGAAGGAGGCCATATGACCATGACGGGTTACTCAAGCATAAATCTGAAAGTAAAAAAAAAGTATGAAATTTGAAAATTAATTTGATGATGGTCTGACAATAGTATAAAGTAAGCATATGATGAAAATATCGAGAAACATGGCTCATTGCATTGATATTGTTAAACAATTAAGAACTATTCATGCAAACGCTTAACTTTTGAAGCCCCCTTATCCTCTACAATAAAATTGTAAGTCCCTCGGATCTTATTCTTCAATCGAACCGAGATTGACTTAAGGGTATGTTGAAGTGCAGAATTACTCGAGATAACCCACGATTTTTATATCTTTGCTTGTTCCCAAGAACTCTCAAATGACACTTAGGAATATTTGAGTTAATATTTCTCCTGCTGTCAACACGCAGAAACAACATTAACTTAGCCAATATTTATACTGCTGTAAATACGCAGAAACAACATTAGCTCAGACAATAATGTTTCTACTTTTGTAAATACGCATAAACAACATTGTCTATATTACCTATTGGAAGTATTAATTAAGTTAATGTTTCTCCTGCTGTTAATACGCAAAAATAACATTAACTTAACTTCCCTTTGGAAGTTTATTATGTTAATATTTCAATTGTTGTTAAACGCAGAAACAATATTAACTTAATTACAATTACATGTAATGTCTACATTCATGTCAAGTACCTGCAAAACATAAATAATAAACAAACATATAAACATAAAAGGATCCCAATATGATCAACAATATATGCCAATGTAATAGTATTGACAAAAGGTGATTACAAGATAAATTACAAGACTTGAATATATATAAATATACATCACACATCTAGAATGCTCTTGTCACCGAGAAACATGCACCAACAGTCTCCCCCTTGACATTAGCATCTGGATGTGACCTTCAAGTCTTCGTTTGTCTTCCTAAGTGCTGGCTAAAAACCCTCTTTAGGAACTTTCAGAAGTCATCTACTTTATTCTGCTCTTCTTCTTCCTTTGACATGAGTCTCCTTAACAAAATCAGAATTAGACTCTGTCAATGATTCCTTGTTCTGCCTGCAGCATTTCAACGACCTCCTCTTTGATCAGCCCGAGATCCTCGATCCTTTGGCTTGATCATGTCGGACATTGCATTTTGATATGCCACTTTATCGTGTCCGAACTTTGTAAAGATCTTGTGTTTCAGAATCAGGGTGTCAGAAGAATCAGATGATAGAATATCATCTCCATAAAGCAGATTATCAGCATCATTATCAGATGCTGATCCCTCCTGATGAACAACCACTTCTCCTCCAGTTGGTCGTTCCTGGACACCAACTCCTACATCTCCAGTTGGTGAGGGACAAGCATCGTCAGGAGCTTTCCCTTTTCCTTTGTCTTCAGCTGTCATGGGGGCTCGAGAGGTACCAGCAGCCCAGGCTGCCTTTGCTCCCCCTGAGATGTGGCAATCCTTATGCCCATTGAAAGTCTTGGAGTCTCTTCTCTTTATCTGCTAGTTTCATCTCCCTCGTCCTCTCTTCTCTCCTTCCTAAGGGCATCATCCTTGCAGGTTGGCTGTATCTCCCCCTGAGACTTAAGATTTTCAATAATCTCATTCAGCTGGTCAAAGTCGTCATCGAAGCTTGTCATGCCCGCAGTTTGTGTAACATCCTCAATTTTTTAATCATACAGTTGATTGTGTGGTTAGTCAACGTTCGCTTTTATGTTAGGTCGTTACGTGCTTAATTTTTAGTTATATATTTAATGCCGTTTAAATAATGATAAATGTGATTATACGTGTTTAAATTGTGGTGGTTACTCTAGCGTTAAGTCATATAGATATTAGAGGAGATACATAGCTAGTTACTATGATATGCAAATTAAATTGTGAAAAAGATTAACAAAAAATAAATGTGAGTAAGTAAGTATGATAGTTGTGGTGGAGGGCTCGATCCAGTAGGAAACAATAATTATAAACGGGCTGAAGTTTTATAGCCCATGACTAAATAGGCTAGGCTCATCTCCAACACCACCATTGGGTACGTTTTGTTAGCACTCGTTTGGCTGCTGGGATTCAAACACACATACACACATATATATATATATATATATTAAATGAAATAAGCAAAAAATAAACCCTAAGGAGAACCAGCAGCGATAGCAGGACAGAGTGGGCTTAAGATCATATAGGGATCGTTGTCAACATTAGTTTCTATTCGAATTCGACAGTGATTGATCTGAAGGTAACAATCGGTTCTATACTTTTAAATACTTCATAGAGTCATGTGTTTTGTAGTTGATTGGTTAGTGTCGTTAACACTTCCTGTTCATGATGCACATCAGTGAACGAGTTATACTGTAGGGTTGTCTTCTTAATAACAATAAAAGTAGGTGTTTTGTGCTAGTTAAAGGTCGTAATGCATTCACATGTTTCGTTTGAGATTATCACTCGTATTTTATTTAAGGCTAGAAAAAAAATACATATATATCCCAAACGGTGATAATAACGGATTATAATTTTGGAGTTAGAAATATAGATATTCTTAGAGATGTAAAAGAGAAAATAAACTACTAATTAATGGCTGCTAGCTGCACGAACAAAAAAAGGATTTCTGGGCCGTAAGGATGGCTCTAGTAAGCCTACTATGTAGTTGATGATGCATGGTTCAGAGTATTGGCTAAAGACTAAATGTCCTTTATTGAAAAATAGGAGATAACGTAAGTAAAGGAATGTTCACTTGCATGTAGATTATACTAATGTGTGATTGGTAAATAGAAGCCACATGCTTTGCGAAACAATGATGAGTGTGATTAACAAGGATCGGTGGGATTAAAGTCATGATAGTCATACATAAGAAGAGTCAAATGATTATATGATGTGTAAGATTTAAAAGTGTACAGTTATCCATATAGATCCTTTATCAATTAATAACCGATGGGAAGTAATATTGTAAATCATGGGTCGGTTAAATAAGGAGCCTTTTAATTTGATCTCATACATGTTTAAAAAATAAAGATCTTAAATTATATGGATTGTAAATCCATTCTAGTTACACGTTGGTTTTGAGAATGGTCAGATTATCTCATACATGAACTAGTTAGTTTATATCATGCATATACTTCTTGTAACACCCCGCTAAAGCGGACTATACGGGATGTACAGACAAGCACAATTGCACACAGTATAAGTTCCAACACAGCCAATAACATAAGAGAGAAGAATATAAAAGTTATTACAGTACATGGGATATACCCAGAATAGTTAATAATCAAAAGACAGATCAATTGTCTTGAGGTACAGGAGCCTGAACTGAATAAGCAAAGGGAGATCTTCACGGCTTCCGGTCTTGAACGTACGAACAATCGCCAAAAGAGATGAGCGTTAAAGAGGAAGACTCCTATGCTAAGAGATCTACTAGCCTAGCCTGAAAAGCATGTAAGTTCAAAGGTCAACTACAAAAGTAGTTGGTGAGATTCACATAAAGTACTAGTACGTATACATATAATAATATGTAGAGTAAGAACAAGTCATAAGATCTGTACGTTTACAAAAGTACTTTGTGATAGTAAGAACAGTACGAGAACATATAATGAACTTTAAGTGTATTGTCACTGTTACCCCGATTGGCCAGAACTGAACTGTAATGAACGTATGCACATAATAATCAAGTACTTCAAGAAGATCTAAATAAGCAAGAACAGATAATATGCATCCTCCAGAACTGCGGAGAATGAGGGTGGGCCTCCCCTAAACAGCGCTGTCCATAATTACCTACGGTTCAATCCCTGAACTGTGGGATATGAATTGATAGCAGTGAACAAGAACTGAACAAGTACAGGTACGAACTAGAACATATTAAAGATCAAGTACAGTAGTATAGAGGTATTTAAGATCCTGCCCATTCAAGACTTAAATACTCTTTTTAAATAGTTAGGAATCATAGCATAAGTACCTCGGAAGATCATAAGATAGTACGTGAAATAGTTCAAGATCATAATATAGTACGTAAAGTAGTTCAAGATCGTCTTAGGTGTTTCAAGTACAAGATCGTCCTAGGTGATTAGCACAAGTTCGTCCTGGGTGATTAGCACAAGATCGTTTCATGTATTTGGTTCAAGGTACCAAGGTCGTCTGGGTCAAGATCGTCTAGGTCAGAATCGTTCTGGGTCGAGATCGTCCCATTTCCAAGGATAAAAACAAGGTCGTTTCTAGTTTAAGAACGAATGTTTGAGCAAAACCGATTCAAAGGATTAGTTACCCAATAAACGTACCAACAACATCACAACCCCACACGAGATCGACGAACAAGCACAAGGTACCAAGGTGGGCTGCCTAGGACGATCTTGGGACCAAGATCGTCCCATTCAGGATCGTCCCAAGTACCACACGGGTCTGAACAAGAACAAGCACAATACAAAGGTCTAGATCGATTTCAGGACTTGTTAGAACATGGCACTAGTACATATATATACAATAACATCATTTTATATCACTTTTACTGGTTTCCAAGATCAAACATAACATAAACAAGTCATAACTTCAAGAACAAGTTGTACCTTCATTTTCAAAAATGGGTTTTGTAGATTAAAGCATGTTATGACCCAAATTTGTTCACACAAATGTTGTTAAACACATTTAGACACAAACCCATTAACATTGAACATGATTTTCGTTCAAGAACTGGACCAAATCATCAAGAACATAAACTTGAAAAAGTACACTTTTAATTTGATTAAAAACTCATAATTCGTTGTTGTTACCTGAGATTTGATTCCAGAAATATGTTTTGATTATCACAAGGATGCTAAAAGTACAAACGATTTTGATTTAACAATCCAAAATCAAAAGATGATTTGTGTGTGTTTTATGGCCGCCAGTGTGTTTTTAGTGAGAGAAGTGAAAGATGAAAGAGATGATGAATAGGGTTTTCTCTCTCTAAACTTCATCTATTTATAGTCTTCCCATATTAAATGGACTTACTAAATGCAAGGACTATTTATGAACATTTTTGAACTAGAACTTTTATGAACACGAACGTTTACGTACTGCACTTTAGTATTTTATTGACTTATTCATAAATTCGTCATATAAATCATGATTTAAGATCAAATTGACCTTCATATAAGCACATAATTTAGGTCTAAAGCACGTCGAGAACTTACTTAAATTGGACTGCCTAGCCGTTCAAGTGGCGAAAGTACTTTTTAAAGAATTTATTTAGAACATTTCTAGGACGGTTGTTACATTCTCCCCTACTTAGAGGATTTCGTCCTCGAAATTAAGAGTCTTGCCGATCAAAAAGATGAGGGTACTTCTTCTTAATGAAGTCCTCGCGTTCCCAAGTGTCATTATATCCATGTCTAGCACTCCAACGTACACGAACCAGTGGTACTCTGCTCTGTCTAGTCTGTTTAGCATCTATATCAATGATCTCGATAGGCTCTTCAGTGAACTCAAGCCCTTCATCGATATGAACATCCTTAACAGGAATGACGGTCGGGTCGTCAGCCAAGCACTTCTTTAAATTGGATACGTGAAATGTGTCATGAACATTGCCAAGTTCTAGGGGTAGTTCCGGTTTGTACGCAACTGGTCCAATCCGTTTAATGATCTTATAAGGTCCGATGTACCGAGACGCCAATTTACCTTTCTTGCCAAAACGGGCAGTACCTTTCCATGGGGAAACTTTTAATAGAACTTTATCGCCTACTTGGAACTCTAAGGGTTTACGGCGTTTGTCAGCGTAGGACTTTTGTCTGTCTTGGGCAGCCTTTAGCTTTTCTTTGATAACAGCGATTTTGTCAATAGTGAACTGTACGACTGGGAGCTTCATCCAACTTCTTTCGCCGGCGTCTAGCCAATAAAGTGGTGATCTGCACTTACGCCCATATAAGGCCTCGAACGGTGCACACTGAATGCTAGTGTGATAACTGTTATTGTACGAGAACTCGATCAATGGAAGATGTTTATCCCAACTTCCTCTGAACTCTAATGCACAAGAACGGAGCATGTCCTCCAAGGTCTGAATAGTACGTTCGCTTTGCCCGTCCGTCTGTGGGTGATAAGCGGTGCTCAAGTTAAGTCTAGTACCTAACGCTTCTTGAAGTGACTGCCAAAAGTCAGATGTGAAGCGAGGATCTCGATCGGACACTATCGATAAAGGGACACCGTACTTGGTCACAATATCGTCTATATAGATCTCAGCGAGTCTCTCCAGTGAGTAGTCATCACGAATTGGAAGAAAACGAGCTGATTTCGTCAGTCTGTCTACGATAACCCAAATAGAGTTATGGTTGTTCTTTGTACGAGGCAGTTTCATGATGAAGTCCATGGTAATATCTTCCCACTTCCACACCGGGATTTCTAATTGTTTCAATAAACCGAAGGTTTCTGATGTTCGATCTTAACTTTAGAACATGTCAGACATCTACTGACGTACTCAAAGATCTCTCTCTTCATCCCAGGCCACCAGTAGTCTTGCTTCAAGTTCTTGTACATCTTGTCTGCGCCCGGATGAATCGAGTACTTTGAACTGTGAGCTTCCTGCATGATGATCTCCCTAACACCATTGACTGTAGGGATCCAAACTCGGTTGTTGAACTTCCTGACTCCTTCGTCATCAATTTCCAGTTCTTGGGCGATTGGGCCTAACCGTTCTGCCTTTAGGTTTTCCTTTGACCCCAATCCGATCTCTTGCCCTGCGATCACATGTTGTTTCAAGTCTGTACGATCTGCCTCCTTGATAGACAAGATTTTGACTCGTTCTTTCTGCTTAGAGCGTCAGCTACTACATTCGCCTTTCCGGGATGATACTTTATGTCACAATCGTAATCACTTAGTAACTCCACCCAGCGCCTTTGTCTCATATTCAGCTCTTTCTGATTATACACGTGTTGCAAGCTCTTATGATCGGTGAAGATAGTACATTTAGTTCCGTACAAGTAGTGCCTCCAAATCTTTAGGGCAAAAACAACTGCTCCAAGTTCTAGATCATGGGTGGTATAATTCTTCTCGTGCACTTTGAGTTGTCTGGATGCGTAGGCGATCACTTTGCCTCTTTGCATCAGTACGCAGCCTAGTCCTTGATGTGAGGCGTCACAGTACACGACGAAGTCTTCGGTGCCTTCTGGTAAAGCTAGAACAGGTGCTTCACACAGTCTGTCTTTTAGGGTTTGGAACGCTCGTTCTTGTTGTTCCCCCCAAATAAAGTCTTTGGTCTTTTGAGTCAGTTGAGTTAAAGGTAGTGCGATCTTCGAAAAGTTTTCAATAAAACGACGATAATAGCCAGCTAGTCCAAGAAAACTGCGAACTTCAGTGGGAGCTTTCGGAGCCTCCCACTCTTTGATGGCTTCAATTTTGGCCGGGTCAACATGAATGCCTTTTTCGTTTATGACGTAGCCGAGGAACTGTACTTGGCGAAGCCAGAACTCGCACTTAGAGAACTTAGCGTACAACTCTTCTTCTCGAAGAAGTTGAAGAATGGAGCGTAAATGTTGTTCATGATCCGTTTTGCTCCGAGAGTACACAAGTATGTCGTCGATGAACACAATAACAAATTTGTCTAAGAACGGACGACAGACACGGTTCATTAAGTCCATGAAAATTGCTGGAGCATTAGTCAGACCAAATGGCATAACGAGAAATTCGTAGTGGCCATAACGAGTACGAAAAGCTGTCTTTGGAACGCACCATCCTGAACACGGATCTGGTGATAACCTGAACGTAGATCGATCTTAGAGAAGTACGAAGCACCTTGCAATTGATCAAACAGATCGTCTATGCGAGTAGGGGATACCGGTTCTTAACGGTTAATTTGTTCAGTTCACGATAGTCTATGCACATTCTCATGGAGCCATCTTTCTTTTTAACGAACAAGATCGGTGCTCCCCAAGGGGATGAACTAGGACGAATAAAGCCTTTGCTCAAAAGTTCCTGTAATTGGTTGGACAGTTCTTGCATTTCAGGAGGAGCTAAGCGATACGGTGCTTTAGCGACTGGTGCTGCACCGGGAACTAGATCAATATTGAACTCGACTTGTCTAACAGGCGGAATGCCTGGTAAGTCGTCAGGAAAGACATCTGGGAAGTCCCGAACAATGGGAATGTCTTGAACTTTTGGTTCTTTAGCACTTTTATCAATGACGTGAGCTAGGTACACAAGATGATCTTTCTTGTCCAAGTACTTACGGAATTTCATAGCTGAGACGATTTTAAGTTCGTTCGTGGACTTATCGCCTTGTACGATCAAGATCTCGCCGTTCGGGAGTGGTATATGAACTGATTTCTCGTGACAACAAATAGTCGCGTGATGTTTGGATAGCCAATCCATTCCCACGATAACGTCAAAGCTACTAATCTCAACGGGGATTAGATCAATGGTGAAGTTCTTGTCCACTAAAGTCAAAGGACAATCTAGAGCAATTTCATTTGTACCGTACCTTTGGCCATTTGCATATTCTACCACATATTTGTCATTTAGTTTGCCAGTTATCATGTTAGTCTTAGCTTTAAAGTCTAATGCAACAAAGCTACGTTCGGCACCGGAGTCAAATAGTACAGAAGCATAATGATCGTTCAGGAGAAAAGTACCTGTCACAACCCGAGGGTTCTGACGAGCTTCCTCAGCGTTCAGAGCAAAAACACGGGCTTTAGCATGGCCTTGATGGTTTTGCTGTTGCTGATTGTTCTGCTGGTTCTGGTTCCTTGGCCCGCGTGGATAAGCAACACGCTGAACTTGGGCGTTCTGGTTCTGGTTCCTTTGAACTGGTGCGGCAGGTGGTAGCGGAGGTCTGGCATTTCTCATTGGTGGATTTCTGTTGACCGGCGGGAGGTTGGTTCTGATCAAGTTCACTGGGCCAGTATTACAGTACTTTGCCATGTGCCCAATTCCTTGGCACTTATAGCAAACAGGACAAGCACCAGTGTGATGAAGGTTACAACGGGTACACTTTGGATAAGCTCCAGAATATCTTGTTGGTTCAGGCACTGCGGTCACCGCATAGTTCCTCAAGATCTTCCCCTTCTTGCTTGGGGGTTCAACCTTCCTTTCCACCACTTCTTCAGCCTTCCTCTTCCCCTTATCAGCATTCTCAGTCAAACCTCCTGACCTGATAACATCTTTGGTCAAGGTCTTGGCTAATACAGTGGCTCTTGACATGGTCTTGGGGCCTTTACTGGTGAGGTCACGGCGGATCTCAGGAATCAAACCCCAAATAAAGCGATCAATCTTCTTCTCTTCAGTAGAAGCTAAATGCGGCACAAGTCTAGCAAGCTCATTAAACCTCAAAATGTACTTCTCAATCTCTAAACCTTCCATCTTCAGATCCCAAAACTCTTGTTCCAATTCTTGCAATGAATCCTTAGTGCAGAATTCAGCTCTCATCATTTTCTGAAGTGCTTCCCAGGTGTAAGCATAGGCGGACTTCCTGCCAATAGTGGTAACGATGCCCGTCCACCAAGACCTAGCAGCACCATCAAACTGGCTGGTCGCATGCTCCACCATCTTGTCCTCAGAGGTTTGAGTGTGGTACAAGGCCTCTTCCATATTCTCGAACCACATCAATAGTTCTGCAGCTCCGTTCTCCCCTGTGTAGACTGGGGGTTTGCACTGAGTGAAGGTCTTAAATGAACACCCTCCGCTTTGGCTGACTCTGCCTTCAGCAGTAGCTCTAGTGTTGTTATGACTAGCCCCGTCCGAATCACTGTTCACTTCCTGATTCTGTTCGGGTTCTTCTTGAGTCCTCCTATTCTGAGTTGCTCTAGTAGTTCTAGTACCTTCAGTTAGTGGAATTTCCAGCATCTGAGCAACTTGGGTAGCAAGATTTGGCATCATCGCATTCATGCGGTCAGTGATGAGGTTTGCTACATCATCCAAGTTAAAGTTGACATTCGCATTAATACCAGGTTGAGTAGGTTCAACAGCTGGTGCAGTCTTAGCTTTTCGTCCACGTTTAGGCGGCATTCTTCCTTATGCCCCTAATAAGATAGAAATATGAGCTCGATTACGTTTCGCACAAGTATATAGTTCCAAGTACGTAGTACGTTAATAAATGGTCGTCGTTAGTACAATATATGAACAAGAACAGTCGTCGGTCGCACGATAAGGACCTATAGTTGTATAAGCTCTAAGGCCTATCCTCGAAGCACTAGAACGTATGTCTTAAGAGAACGAGTGAACTAGAACTGATATGATGGAAGAACGAGATGGTACGAGGTTCTTATTAAGGCTCTAAGAAATGGGTGACACCTTCAATGACACACCTTGAGTACTAGGAACTATATCCGCAATTAGATGCAGTTGATCAGGTTACATCTAATTAGGGAGAAGTACCTATTACTTAAACCGGTCATACAAAGGATCACCTCAGAGTGGATTCCAGTTATAGCTCGAGTTTTCCTTAAGAAAAGCTCGGTGTTCACTATAACCATGTCTCTGATACCAACTGTAACACCCCGCTAAAGCGGAATATACGGGATGTACAGACAAGCACAATTGCACACAGTTTAAGTTCCAACACAGCCAATAACATAAGAGAGAAGAATATAAAAGTTATTACAGTACATGGGATATACCCAGAATAGTTAATAATCAAAAGACAGATCAATTGTCTTGAGGTACAGGAGCCTGAACTGAATAAGCAAAGGGAGATCTTCACGGCTTTCGGTCTTGAACGTACGAACAATCGCCAAAAGAGATGAGCGTTAAAGAGGAAGACTCCTATGCTAAGAGATCTACTAGCCTAGCCTGAAAAGCATGTAAGTTCAAAGGTCAACTACAAAAGTAGTTGGTGAGATTCACATAAAGTACTAGTACGTATACATATAATAATATGTAGAGTAAGAACAAGTCATAAGATCTGTACGTTTACAAAAGTACTTTGTGATAGTAAGAACAGTACGAGAACATATAATGAACTTTAAGTGTATTGTCACTGTTACCCCGATTGGCCAGAACTGAACTGTAATGAACGTATGCACATAATAATCAAGTACTTCAAGAAGATCTAAATAAGCAAGAACAGATAATATGCATCCTCCAGAACTGCGGAGAATGAGGGTGGGCCTCCCCTAAACAGCGCTGTCCATAATTACCTACGGTTCAATCCCTAAACTGTGGGATATGAATTGATAGCAGTGAACAAGAACTGAACAAGTACAGGTACGAACTAGAACATATTAAAGATCAAGTACAGTAGTATAGAGGTATTTAAGATCCTGCCCATTCAAGACTTAAATACTCTTTTTAAATAGTTAGGAATCATAGCATAAGTACCTCGGAAGATCATAAGATAGTACGTGAAATAGTTCAAGATCATAATATAGTACGTAAAGTAGTTCAAGAACATATGTACAAGTACAAAGTAGTTTTCATGCTTTTCAGTCCCCGATAAAAGAACTTGAACAAAATATACGAAAGGGGGAATAGTGAACTCACAGTGATCCGGTACGAGCACAGTAATATAAGCACAGAGAACAAGCACAGAGATAGATAAGTTATATCTATCAGGTTCCAAGTACGTCTTGAAGGAAGCCTAAGTACAAGTTATTGATCATAAATGCGCACACATATTAGTTCATATGATTAATTAATCATTGGAATGTTCTTGATGAGTTGATGATTTGGTCCTTGATGAGCTTTGAACGTTTTGACTCAAAAGAGTTTAAATGAACTTTAAGTACATGAACTGGACTCGAACTGACCATCTTAGGACTCACATATAAGTACTTATCGTGTTAATGAGTTGAACGTGTCTTTAATAATGAATTTTAGTCTTAAGAACTCAATTTAGATGTTCATTGAACTTGTACTTTAATAATCAAGATAGAACATGCCTTTAGGGTACTCAATTAGGGTTTGCACAGTGTTCGCTGTTTTAGATCGGTTCATGAACTAGTTTTATTGTCAATAAGTAGCCTTGAATGTGATTGATCATGTGATAATAATGTTATGAACTGGTTTGGTGATTAATGATCAAGTGTGGTATGTTATAGAACAAGTTTAGGTTGTTTTCTAAAGAGTACAAGATCGTCTAGGGTTTTGGAACTTCAAGATCGTCCCACTGGATAGCCAAGATCGTTTCAAGTATTAAGGCTCAAGATCGTTTTAGGTGCATTAGGTCAAGATCGTCTTAATTGACCAGGTTCAAGATCGTCTTAATTGCCAAGCCAAGATCGTTTCTTGCTTCTTCTAGCTAAAGATCGTCTTAGGTGTTTCAAGTACAAGATCGTCCTAGGTGATTAGCACAAGTTCGTCCTGGGTGATTAGCACAAGATCGTTTCATGTATTTGGTTCAAGGTACCAAGGTCGTCTGGGTCAAGATCGTCTAGGTCAGAATCGTTCTGGGTCGAGATCGTCCCATTTCCAAGGATAAAAACAAGGTCGTTTCTAGTTTAAGAACGAATGTTTGAGCAAAACCGATCCAAAGGATTAGTTACCCAATAAACGTACCAACAACATCACAACCCCACACGAGATCGACGAACAAGCACAAGGTACCAAGGTGGGCTGCCTAGGACGATCTTGGGACCAAGATCGTCCCATTCAGGATCGTCCCAAGTACCACACGGGTCTGAACAAGAACAAGCACAATACAAAGGTCTAGATCGATTTCAGGACTTGTTAGAACATGGCACTAGTACATATATATACAATAACATCATTTTATATCACTTTTACTGGTTTCCAAGATCAAACATAACATAAACAAGTCATAACTTCAAGAACAAGTTGTACCTTCATTTTCAAAAATGGGTTTTGTAGATTAAAGCATGTTATGACCCAAATTTGTTCACACAAATGTTGTTAAACACATTTAGACACAAACCCATTAACATTGAACATGGTTTTCGTTCAAGAACTGGACCAAATCATCAAGAACATAAACTTGAAAAAGTACACTTTTAATTTGATCAAAAACTCATAACTCGTTGTTGTTACCTGAGATTTGATTCCAGAAATATGTTTTGATTATCACAAGGATGCTAAAAGTACAAACGATTTTGATTTAACAATCCAAAATCAAAAGATGATTTGTGTGTGTTTTATGGCCGCCAGTGTGTTTTTAGTGAGAGAAGCGAAAGATGAAAGAGATGATGAATAGGGTTTTCTATCTCTCAACTTCATCTATTTATAGTCTTCCCATATTAAATGGACTTACTAAATGCAAGGACTATTTATGAACATTTTTGAACTAGAACTTTTATGAACACGAACGTTTACGTACTGCACTTTAGTATTTTATTGACTTATTCATAAATTCGTCATATAAATCATGATTTAAGATCAAATTGACCTTCATATAAGCACATAATTTAGGTCTAAAGCACGTCGAGAACTTACTTAAATTGGACTGCCTAGCCGTTCAAGTGGCGAAAGTACTTTTTAAAGAATTTATTTAGAACATTTCTAGGACGGTTGTTACACTTCTAGTCTAGTTAGATAATTTACATTAAATAATATTGTCTTTTTGTATATTTAATTGTTAGGTATTCGGATATTGAAGAAGTAACGAGTTAAGTTGCATTATTATCCTACTTGAGGTAAGAAAACATACTTTTGTCACGCTGAGGGACACAACAAAATGTGATTTTGATATAATCTCTTTTATGTTGATAAATTATCTTATGCGTTGCGTATGTTGGGTATGTGATATATTAGGGAGAGTATTTATGTGTGTTATTTATGCATAATTTTGTAGATAAGCATGTTATAAGTGTGTCGTGGTATGATTGATGATTATTGTTGATGGCTTGTACACATAGTACACTAGACTTATTTAAGTTGTCATGTCACAGTGCACGTAAAGGGCCCTAATGATGAAAAGTTTAAATGTAGATATGATGATGATGTGATAATTAAATGTTGAACAAAAACTGGAGTATAATATTGATGTGAGAGTGTTAAGCTTAACCCACATTTGTCCTATGTGCTTTTGTGCATGTCGATCACTCGGGGGTAGTCATGATACCTCTGTTTGACCCAAATCACGTGAGATGAGTAATTCCGGGTGGAGTGATTACCACTATATGTGCGGAAACGGGTTACTCCTGGATTGGTTATGCCTATCCTTAACGACGTCGATGGACCACCGTAAGGTCTACCCATCAATTCGGGTGTGAGGTTCCCTGTTAGGTCATGTGGCCGCCTACACACAACCCCATCCTTATGTTGATTAATTAGGCATAACGATATGATGATGACGATGTGAGATGATTATTAATATGATAATGTTGATTGAGGATTACTAGGAACTTTTATAGGTGTTAATTATTGTGACGATGATAGTGTTGATGTGTGATTATTGTGTGCCTTAATTTATGTATGAGATGTTTTGATGAAACGTTTTAACTGGCAATCTTTTATAAACTAACATGTTATCTTACTCGGCTTTTAAAGCTGACACTTGTTTTGTGAAAATGTGTTGTGCCCTCAGGTTATACGTTGATCAGTAGCTTGGTAGCTTGCTTGTGAGATGGGTAGCTTTTACTGGAGCTTATGGACGTTGGCTTTAGTTACCCATAGTTGCATTTATTTAAGTAGACATTATTTAGCCGTTTGGCATTTGTTATGTTGATTGTGGATTTCATGAGAATTATTGTGATGATACTGTTGGTAACACCCTTTTGGAACATTTAATGTGTTTTATTGATTCCGTTATGGATCTAATGGGATTTTTAAACGTCGCTTCCGCAATTTACTTAACAAACTTATGTTTTATGTTGAAAAAATTTTGAAATCTACATTTTTAAAAAGTAGGGTGTTTTAGTTTGGCTCTTTATCACTTCACTATGATTTTCCAATCTTTTGAAAATCTGTTTTAGGTGCTCAGATGTCTCAGATTGGATCTTTTGTAGAGCCTCATGCCTTGTCTGAAGCTGAGCATTCTTAGCTTTCAGCTTTCAAGCTCCTGACAATGTGATTCCTCCTGCTTAGACAGATTCTCTGTCAAGCCAGAAACCAGAGCTCTCAAGTCAGCCATTTAACTTTCCAACCCTGATATAGTATCATCGTCGGATCTAGAGCTGCTAGGTTGGGAAGAAATAACTGATGGTCGAGAAGGGATAGTAGGTGGTGCAGTCGGTCTTCACTCTGACTATCTGAAAGAGGTAGCATGTGGATGTTGGATTGTTGAAATTCCAACATCCGGAAGTGTAACTGTACTTTGAGGATTGGATGTTGTAGCAGCACTGGTAAAAGATACGAATGCAGACCCTGTTGCCGATAATCTGATTCTTGTTCTTGATTGCTCAACCGGCGCTCTCATCATCAACCCTTTTCCTGTTCCCCTGGGCCTAACAGATACTTCCTCAGTGTCTCTCTGCACATGCTCAGACATATTCCCCAGTTCCTCTTCAACTGCCATACCCATCATTGCACTAAGTCTTGGTGACTCATGTGTGCCCGATGTGCCGTCACCAGCTCTCTTTCTACTCTTGAGCGGTTGAGGCGAACTATCTTCTTCTTCCTCCTCAGGCTGGAAATCTTCATCAGCCTTCAGTTCCCGTTCAGATCGAGCAGCACGTTTTGCTTGTAGAAGACTACGTGCTCTCTCCTGAGGGTCCTCATGACCATCATCATCATCACTGGAGCTCTCCCCTTGATCGCTCGCAGTGGCATGAGAATCACTATTTGCCTCGTCATCGGCCTCGTGATCCTCAAACAACTCGTCGATCTCTGCCTTTAGATCAGCACGAGCGTTAAAATGTTGAACCTGGTGGATGTCATCGTCAGGCTCAAACATTTGTTGTGCAACCTCCGCAACATCTTCAGCATATCCTTGACCTTGTTCTACTTGGAAGATCAAATCATCAAGAATTTCAGCATGTACTTGCGGTTGTTGCACAGGAGGTTGTTGTTGTTGTTGTTGTACTTGGTGTGCTGCAGGTGGTGGTTGAGGAACTTGCTGTGGAGCTGCAGCAATATCCCCTTCAACATCAGACCCATTTGTGCAAATCCGTCATTGTCTGGTGCTACATATTGCGGATTTATTACTGCACCAAAAAGATGTATGCATGTCGGTCGAGATGGAGGTGGGGGTGGACCTCTATACTTGTAACTATCGCTAAATATGTGATTCGGCATGGTAGTTACATGCTCGACAAGACCCACCTGCGGTAGATTGGGCAGGAGAGCTTTGATGATCATCATAACAAATCGAGGATACATCAAGTACAGGTCGTGGGCAACTGCACCAATTTGACTTCTAATCTTGTTGAAGAAGAAAAGAGAGAAGCTATACGCCTTGTTGAGCACAAGGGAGGCAACTTCAGACTAGGTCTCGACATTCAGCTTGTCATACCCAGACTTTTTCACTACTACAAACAGACCCATCCTTGACACGCAATGCACGTCAAGAAGAGATCGGATGACGCGCAAATGCCCGTCAAGGAAGGACCAGTCATAAAGCTTCATGACCCGCATTTGTGCGTCATCCGTCTATGACGCGCATGTATGACACACATTTATGACTCTCCTTTTAGACCTTCGTAGTAGAGAGTCATAACCTTTATGACCCACTTTTTTGACATATGTTTTTGCGTGTTATAACCTATAAAATCATTTTTTTTATTTTTTCTGTTTTTTAAAACCTGATTATATACATAATAAACCTAGCAATAAATTAACCTAATAGTAGTACAAAATTAACGTATTTCATATATATCAAAACCATGCGTCACCAATTCATTACATAACGATTCATGTCCAAATAGATGCCGATAATTAGTTAAATGCGGTTTACAATACTTTCTACCTAAAAATGAAATTCGACACATAAATTGCCCATTCTTCTCGAATATCGTCTAAATCCGCATCCATGTACTCATTGCTATCACCACCAATCTAGTCAAAAATAAAACAACATTTTAGAAACTGGATATTACTACTTAAACTACTTAAAACAGTTAATTAACTACTTACATTGTGATTTTCGAGAACCCGAACTCCATGTTTAACTACTTCCTTCATAAACTTCAACATGAAGTACCCACATTCGGTGCTTCCGGGATGACGTGGACACTACACAAGAAATATACAACAACATCCAATCAGCAGCATAAATTCTGCAACATAAATTCAGCATCATACAACAACTACTTCCTCCATGTTTAACAATCAGCAACATACAACAACATACAACTAGTTGGATCTCGACCAGTTTCAGGTGTACTAACCAACTAATTAAGTAACTAACTAACTAACTTAACATACAACTAACTACATACTTAACAAACAGCAGCAACACAAGATAATATTCAACAAATAACTAACCTTAGAATTAACCCAGTTAAGTTTAGTCCTTTTATTTTTTCTAGCTTCTACATCATACAATGCAATTGCCCTACAAAGAATTAACCCAGTTAAGTATTACATCATACATCATAAAGATTCTATAATTTGTATTACTTACGCATCCACTAGTCGATAGGGAATCAAGATAATAGCATATACTTGTCTTCATGTTAATCACGCCTAACACCCAAAGTCTTCTACATAAAACAAAGATCAAATTGTGTTAATTACTGTTAATTTTTATTAATTAATTTAAATGTTGTCGAAAATCTAACCCGGGATTGTATGACAATAAGACGAGGTCATTTCGCTTCCTTGTAGATAACCTTCATGTTAATCACGCCTAACACCCAATGTCTTATACACAAAACAAAGATCAAATTCTGTTAATTACTGTTAATTTTTATTGATTAATTTAAATGTTGGCGAAAATGTAACACGGGATTGTATGACAATAAGACGAGGTCATTTTGCTTCCTTGTAGATAACCTTCTTGCAATAACTCGACTTGCATCCTCGATATTCTTGGCCCTCACTTTACGTTCATGATGCATGATCGCAGTCAAGGTCATGAAACAAACTCCATGATCTCTGTGTGACCCATTCGTGATTTGCTTATATAGGTACCTGTTAACAATTAACATACGAAGTTTACATTCAATTAGTCCTGTTAACATACAATTAAGTACCAATTTTTTATAAACTATATTTATCACTTATGGTTAAAAGTCAAACTTTAACTAACTGAACATCAAATAACTTAACATCTGTTGACTTATAGTCAAAAGTCAAACTTTAACTAACTGAACATCAAATAACTTAACATCTGTTGACTTATAGTCAAAAGTCAAACTTTAACTAACTGAACATCAAATAACTTAACATCTGTTGACTTATAGTCAAAAGTCAAACTTTAACTAACTGAACATCAAATAACTTAACATCTGTTGACTTATAGTCAAAAGTCAAACTTTAACTAACTGAACATCAAATAACTTAACATCTGTTGACTTATAGTCAAAAGTCAAACTTTAACTAACTGAACATCAAATAACTTAACATCTGTTGACTTATAGTCAAAAGTCAAACTTTAACTAACTGAACATCAAATAACTTAACATCTGTTGACTTATAGTCAAAAGTCAAACTTTAACTAACTGAACATCAAATAACTTAACATCTGTTGACTTATAGTCAAAAGTCAAACTTTAACTAACTGAACATCAAATAACTTAACATCTGTTGACTTATAGTCAAAAGTCAAACTTTAACTAACTGAACATCAAATAACTTAACATCTGTTGACTTATAGTCAAAAGTCAAACTTTAACTAACTGAACATCAAATAACTTAACATCTGTTGACTTATGGTCAAAAGTCAAACTTTAACTAACTGAACATCAAATAACTTAACATCTGTTGACTTATGGTCAAAAGTCAAACTTTAACTAACTGAACATCAAATAACTTAACATCTGTTGACTTATAGTCAAAAGTCAAACTTTAACTAACTGAACATCAAATAACTTAACATCTGTTGACTTATAGTCAAAAGTCAAACTTTAACTAACTGAACATCAAATAACTTAACATCTGTTGACTTATAGTCAAAAGTCAAACTTTAACTAACTGAACATCAAATAACTTAACATCTGTTGACTTATAGTCAAAAGTCAAACTTTAACTAACTGAACATCAAATAACTTAACATCTGTTGACTTATAGTCAAAAGTCAAACTTTAACTAACTGAACATCAAATAACTTAACATCTGTTGACTTATAGTCAAAAGTCAAACTTTAACTAACTGAACATCAAATAACTTAACATCTGTTGACTTATAGTCAAAAGTCAAACTTTAACTAACTGAACATCAAATAACTTAACATCTGTTGACTTATAGTCAAAAGTCAAACTTTAACTAACTGAACATCAAATAACTTAACATCTGTTGACTTATAGTCAAAAGTCAAACTTTAACTAACTGAACATCAAATAACTTAACATCTGTTGACTTATAGTCAAAAGTCAAACTTTAACTAACTGAACATCAAATAACTTAACATCTGTTGAGTTATGGTCAAAAGTCAAACTTTAACTAACTGAACATCAAATAACTTAACATCTGTTGACTTATGGACAGCTGGGTCGAAACCTCCTTTTTTCTTCTTCTTCTTTTCTGTCTTCTGCTTTTCTTTCTTCTTCTTTTCTTTCTTCTGCTTTTCTTTCTTCTTCTTTTGTTTCTTCTTCTTTTCTTCTTCTTCTTTTCTTCTTTTCTTCTTCTTCTTTTCTTTCTTCTTCTTTTCTTTCTTCTTTTCCTTGTTCTTTTTCTTCTTTTCTTCTTTTTTCCTTGTCTTGATGAGCAGCCTTTTTCTCCTTCTTTTTGGCCACTATCTTGTTCTGCAAAAATATAAAAAAGTCATACAGGTACGATTTTGTTCTAATGATTAAACTGTTTTATAAAAAAGTCTTACCAAACCAGAGCATGGAATGACTAGCTGAATCGGCCAGCTTAGTAAGTACCCAATGGCATCTTTAACAGTCTCAACGAACTCCTCGGGAATTGGATTCGGTATCAAAGCTTCTGCTTAAACAGATGTGTCCACCGTAACTTCAATGTTCCCATCTAATATTATATATGAACAAATAAATATTAAATAAGTATGAATATATATAAATATTAAATAAGTAATTTAACTTCAAATACCCAAGACATGATTCACTATGGTTCCTTTGGCGACTATATTTGAAGGATCGTCGACCGCAAGTAAGCATGATTTATCCTACAAATGTGCACAATATTATTAAAACAGACAAGAATTGCACAATATTATTAAAACAGACAATATTTGAAGACTTACATTTGGCTCACTTGGTGCATTTGGTTCTTCGTCTTCATCGCTACACATTTGACAATTACTTGCACCCTCCGAAGCATTGGTACTTGCACATCTTCTTCTTTCTAACTCATCTTCAACAGCTTTTAGCCATTTATGCATTATCTTATCATGTTGTTGCAGGTATTGCTTGACATTCATGGGTATTAAAAAATAATGTTGTAGTGTTATATATCGACCCATCCCACGTACACGCCCACACTGTTCATCAGTACCCAGGGCCTCTGTAAGCACATCTAGCGATCCCATTGGATCCTCTGAATAATCCTTGTCCTTCTTTAGCATCTCCTGATTAAACAAACATATAACTTAACATCTGTTGACTTATGATCAAAAGTCAAACTTATCACTAACTAAACATCAAATAACTTAACATCTGTTGACTTATGGTTAAAAGTCAAACTTTAACTAACTGAACATCAAATAACTTAACATCTGTTGACTTATAGTCAAAAGTCAAACTTTAACTAACTGAACATCAAATAACTTAACATCTGTTGACTTATGGTCAAAAGTCAAACTTTAACTAACACTAACTAAGCAGCTAACTTTGTTGACTAACTGAGAAATCTGAATACTAACTAAAACATACCAAAATAAAACTGTTAAATATGAATACTTACAATTTTATCGAGAACTTTTTGGACAGCTGGGTCGAAACCTCCTTTTTTCTTTTCTCTTGCTTTTTTCCAACATTCTACCCTATCAATCTCCTCTTCCTCTTTGCCTGTTTCTTGCATCTAAAAAAGTTCAAAGCAGAAGTTAAAAAGCATCAACATAAGCAATAAAAAAGTTAACATAAGCAATAAATTTCATACTATCTCAAAAATGAGTCTGGCATATCCCTTTCGGCTCAAACGATGGTTGTACTTATTACGTGAACGAAGAACTGAAGCCTTCTGACTTATTTCCTGCATAAGTATATACAATTAACATGTTAGTAACTGTTTTTGTGATAAATAACTATTTTTGGAAACTTAAACAAATACCTCGAACAAAGGCTTAGTTTTTTGTGATACGAAAACTTTCCAGTCTTTTTTTTTTCACGGACGGATAATTTTCAGGAGGAGTATATAATTGCTTCTTGGCCTCCTTAGACTTCTCATCTTTTAGTGGCTTAATGTACTTCTTATAAAGATAATGTTTGAAGTTTTTCCACTTTATCCCGATTGATTGGAGAACTTGCTTCCGACTGCTTTTGTGACTTTAAAATGTGTCTGAAACGTAAAAAATGAATCAAAACATAGTTAGAATAAAATACTAAAAGTAAAACATAGTTAGAATAAAATAATAAAATACTTACATTAACATAGTTGAAACATAAAAAAAATCAAAACATAGTTAGAATAAAATACTAAAAGTAAAACATAGTTAGAATAAAATAATAAAATACTTACCTTAACATATTGCCAACAAGCTTCCTTTTTTTCCTTATCTACGATCAACCAAGAATCATAGGTTATGTTCACCATAGACCTTGCCACCAATCCCTCAAAAGTAGACAGTTTTGTTGCTGCCGGTCCAGTTGGCACACCTCTTTTATTATAAGTAACCACTTTCTTTTTTTTCGCCTTCGCTTTTATTGTCGGGCCTCTATGCGATTTGGAATCTAATTCACCATCCAAATTCGACTCAGAACCAGAAACCGCATTTTCTTCGCGGTCCGAATCAGAATCAGAACCGGAAACCGCATTTTCGTTGCGGTCTGAATCATTACCAGAACACGAGGCCATCTTTTATTACCAAAAAGCAACCTGTTTAAAATAAACAGTTATTTTCATACCAAAAACTTTAAATAATAAATAATGTTTGACAGACTTTAACAAATAAACAGTTACTAAAATAAACAGTTATTTCATACCAAAAACTAATGATCTAAAATGAATATGCCCTCGTCATCCGAGCGCGTACACCTAAAATCATCGTCTAGATCTACTAAAGACAGGTTCATATCTTGTGTAACATCAAATTCAAACACATCATCAGTTTCACCATTATGATCTCCATACTTATGCATCATATGTGGTGTGAAGCCAACAATAGACAGGCTCCTATCTTGTTGGTCCTTAACATAAAAAACTTGTCTTGCTTTACTAGGTAATATGAAGGGTTCAGACCGTTGACCAAGCCTATCAAAGTTAACCACTATGAATCCTAAATCATCTTTTTTTACTCCACGACTATCTACCCACTCACACATGAAAACAGGAACCGTAAATGTACGATAATCAAGATCCCATATTTCCAATATACGACCGAAGTATGTAACAGTACCGTAAACCGGATTAGAGTCTTTTGCACTAGCAATCTGCATGGTATTTGCAACTACAGATACTCCACTACCTTGAGTGGTTTTAGATTCATTACGCTCTTTTGTATAAAATTGATACTTATTTATAGCAAACCCGGTATATTTACTAAAAGCAAAATCATGGCCCTTTGCCAACCAACGAACAGTATCACCGATATTTTCCCCGTTAGCCAAACGCTTTTCAACCTCGTTCTTAAACCAGTCAATAAACGTCCGACTATGTTGGCTCTGCAACCATGTATTATTTCGACGCGGGTTAAGATCCTTCAGTTCTAACATATGCTGCTCTATGTATGGTTCAACATCGGCAGTGTTTGCTAATATATAAAGATGAGCTTGATCAAGTAACTTAGAATCCACAACATAGATGGTAGCCTACGATAAAGGTTTACTAGTGCGGTTTCTTTCATCAACACGATCATGAGGATTGCCAATTGATTTCATGTTTTCCAAGTAATCGGAACAGAATTCTAATGCTTCCTCTGCCACATAACATTCTGCCATGCAGCCCTCGGGTCAATAATGATTTCGTACATAACCTTTTAGTGTTTTCATGTACCTCTCAAACGGATACATCCAGCTAAAGTGGACTGGGCCACATAACCTCACCTCTCTGACTAAATGCACCATCAAGTGAATCATGACATTGAAAAACGAAGGCGGAAAATACTTCTCTAGTAAACACAATGTTACTACGATGTCAATTTGCAGCTTGCCTAGCCTACTAACATCAACTACTTTACTACACAGCTCGTTGAAGAAGTGACACAAGCTTATAATAGTCTTCCTAACTTTCACGTCTAACACTCCCTTTATTGCAAAAGGAAGAATCTGTTGCATTAGTACGTGACAGTCGTTGGACTTCAATACATTCATCTTCGAATTATCATCGGACACGAGATTCTTGAAATTGGAGCAATACCCATCAGGCACTTTTATGTTAGACAGCGTGTCATAAAACATGCGTTTCTCCGCTCTATTTAATGTGTATATGGCAGGCGGCAGATAATGACCCTTCCCTTTTGGTTGACTTATTAACTCAGGCTTAATCCATAACTCCTCCAGATCTTGTCCTGCCTTTAAACTGTCCTTCGTCTTGCCTTGCAAATTCAGTAGCGTCCCATAAACACTCTCACATACATTCTTTTCTATATGCATAACATCTAACTGATGACGAACAAGCAAATGCTTCCAGTACTCTAGTTCAAAAGAGATTGATTTTTTACGCCAAAGTTTCGATCTCTCATCGATAGTTTCTTTTTTCTTTTTTGGCCTTCTCTGCTGACGTGGCATTTTCTTCTTTGATTTTTTTATTCTTCAACACCCTCCAGATCACTTCCTTCTTTGCCTTTTTCTTCTTCCCCCATTTAGTCGTAAACCCTTCCAAATAGTCGTAAACTTCTTCACCCGATCTCGGTTTTTTCATCACACCACTCTCTTGTTCATTATTGAAATCTTTTTTTCTTTTGCGAAAAGGATGTGTAAGTGGGAGGAATCTTCTATGCCCGAGGAAGCAGACTTTTTTGGATTTTGGCAACCACTGTGAGTAGGTATCCTTTGAGCATACTAGATACGCGTTATAACCTTTGGTAACATACCCCGACAGGTCACCATACACGGGAAGGTCATTTATAGTCCAAAGTAAGACTGCTTTTAGATTGAAGAACTGTTTCTTATAAACACCATACGTCTTAATGCCAGGTTCCCACAAATGTTTCAGATCTGCTATTAGTGGTGCCAAGCAGACGTCAATACTGTACCAGGTTGCCTTGGACCTGATTTCAGTAGAGAGTTTTCTGATGATATAACATGCTGAGTTTTTGTTTTATGAAAACAATAAAAGGAAATATTTTCTTTAACAACTGATGGGTTTGGTTTTGGTAATTCAAGGTTTAAGTATTCAAGACCTGCAACTCGGGATTTATCATACCATTCCTGAAGAGATTTTTCAAATTGTTCGGACATTAAAATAACTTATAAATTTTACAAAATAACCTTTTCATAACTTACCCTCACCCGTACTGCTTCTAGGACTTATCTTTGCCCATACTTTTTCCAGTCTTTTGAATAAATTATAAAAAGATTAATTTTATAAAAATTATTTATTATCAAAATGACTAAACAATTTTAGCTAAGAATGCAGGAAAATGGTAGACTTACCTTTGTTACAGACCTTGATAAGGTTTTAGGCAGCCATAAAATACTTTTTTTTTTTTTTTTTTTTTTTTTAATCTACCACGCTTCCGCTAAGCATTAAAGCAATAGCCAGCTTTAATTAAGCTCTGATACCATAATTTGTGTGTAGGATCGTGCAGAGAATTAAAGCTAGAAAATTCAAACTGCAAACTATATTAGATGTTTAGAGAATTATCAGATTGAGTGTTTCTCGTCGTGATGAAACTCTAAGTAAAACATACTATATATAGGCCTAAGAGTGATAATAGTAGAGACCGGGTGCGCTTTCTGGGCCCCATAGGCATCTCTTTCAACTTTACCACTTTACATACTGGCCGCACACGTATCAATCCTAGTTGCACTCATAATGTGCATTATTGAAAATAATTTACATAGACGCATTATTAAAGTGGATGGAATCAAACAAAGAGTAGTGGACTAGGCCCACCATTAGCTTCCCTGATTGATATCCATAATTGAACTAAAATGCGTCATGCATTACGTCATTCTTCTAGAATATGAACCTGGTTTCTTCAAGGACTTTGTATTGGGCTTCCATGTTTCTAAGCTGGGCCAGGTTATTATAGTATTCTTCGGACTCTTCGTTTCTTGGGCTTTCATGGGCTCTATTGATTCCCACTGTAATGTAGGCTTGGGCCAACAGTATTGCGAATTCATTTGTGACTCTTTGTTTTTGGTCTTGGAAGATGTTAAGCATTTGTTGTCTTTCTTTGAAGCTTGTATCCAAATTTCTTTGTCCTGGTAACATGCTTTCTTGGGCCAATCTTTTGAATTCTTCCATTGAATCAATAGTGAACTCATGACTTCCCCTGTTTTTCTTCTTGTTTGGAAACATCGTAACCCATATTCTTCCCAGTTTGTAGCTCTACGAAAATATATTCCA
>CM067169.1:64741902-64753495 GCA_034093135.1 Erigeron breviscapus
ACAACAAAGAGATATATCCGGTAGCTTAAACCTATTTGCCACCCCCCACACTTAAGATGGACAATGCCCTCAATGTCCATATTCGGTTAAAACAAAGGTAAATAGGGGTAAGCAAGATAGACATAAAGAATGAGAACACATACCGGATCATGGACACATTCCATTTCAAAACAAGTAAGTCGACCCCGCACCACAAATTGCTCTTCCTAAAAAGGAAGTCCAATTTGGTTGACGGAGAAACAAACTAGTTCCAAAACGGAAGGTGTGAGAACTGTGTGTGAAACAATGTCAATAAAGATGCCAAACAAAAATGTTGCGCTGAACTTACTGCCAGCATATGCACATGACATCATAGTGAGCTACTAACACGATCACACAATCAAACAAACCAACGGGTTCTCCCCCACACTTGGGTTCCACTAGGTATTGCCATCAATCGGATCAAACCTGCTGAATAACATTCCAAAAGACCAACCATCCAAAATATCCAAAATAGTTCAAACAAAATAAAATACCATGCAGAAAATAAAAGAAAACAAAGGAAATTACAAATGTTTCATCACCCCGTAGGGTGGATACCAGACAATGATAAATAAAGGAATGTCATAAGAATACCAACATAACCAATAATCATATGATTCCATCCCACGGTACCGGATGAAAATCATCTCCACTCACTGCTGCTGTCCATGATAACCATATGGAAGACCGGGTGGACCAAAAAGGTCAGTAATCCAATTGCGCTCCTCCTCTTGACCTGAACCTGAGCCTCCAGCATCTCCTCCAGACTGTCCACCACCTAAACCCGAACTCGAACCTGCAACAAAACCAGGAACAAAGGAAGATGAACCACCGGCAAAACCTCCGGATCCACCAGCATCATGTCCACCCTGAAAAACCCCAAACTGTACTGGACCACGAGGAGAACCTCCTAAATCATGGGGTCGTGGTGACATGTTCCCCGGAACAGTCGTCTGAGAGAGAAAAGGCTGACCCCCCTGACGATAATCAGGGACATAAATAGGCGGTGGAGAGAATGGAGGAATCGGGTCAGGTCGAACAAACTCCCGGCCATGATACTGAGCATCCCACATAGGGTGATAATAATCAAGGCTATAGTTAGTGTGGGCCTGCTGTGATCCAATCCAGGTGATGTCCTGATCCATCCTCCGCTGGTAGTCATCAAAAGCCCGGCGGCTAGCCTGCTGATCATCATATATATTTTGAACAGTCTGTCCCAAAAGCGTAAGATCAAAGGAGCTCGGGACAGGGATGCTACGACCACGCATCCTAGGTGGCTCCTGGGAAGCATCACCCATCTCTACATCAGCAGCCTCCAAGTCTGGAGGTGGTTCGCTCAACAACACCAGTGTCATCCAACAATCTAGCAGGCTGGCCCCCTGCTTCTTCTTCACTATCTTCCCCCGAATCAACTCTTTAACATGGAAATCCTCCTGATTAACTTGTGGAGACAGATGGGTCTGGCACTCCTCAGAATCAAATACACCCATCCTCTTGTAAATCCGGGTGATGAAATGTCCCAAAACCAACTCTGAGTCAGAATGATTACACATGCGATCAATCACAACCATCGGGGCCAATGCAAACTTCCTAGGAGCCCCCTCTGAAAACAGCTTTAGCAACCACAAATTAGTCTGGTATGCCTTGTCCCAATGAGTAGACCTCTGGACCAAAAACGTAACTATCATCCTGTGAAGCAACCGAAGCTTAACACTGTGGATCTTAGACACACTAACCGTCCCACCAGAAGGCCAAGCCTCTCCTCCAGAAATCCGACCCCAATACTGTGGAATGGACTCACCATCACCCAAATCACCTTTGACATAAAAACCCTGTCTCAAAAGTTGCCTGAAGTACTGGTTATCCAACTCTTCCCTAGAATACATCCCAGCATAAAACCCAAACTCAGCTATAGACAGCTTCCTCTGCTGTCCCCCACAGTAAAACAAAATAACCCTTTCTTCAAAAATATCCTTGATCTTATTCAATTCCTTAGTCAATTTCAAAACTAGAATAAAACTCAAGGCATAACTCACGATAGACAGGTTCCCTGTTAAGAAAAATCTGTTGCCACATATCATTATTAACTGTCCTATCACCAACCCTCGCTTCTATACTAAACCACCTTCCAATATCACCCTGAACCCCAAAAAACCGAGCATCAGATTGAGCAAGATACCTGGGTGGGCAAACAACTTGCTTATGAAGCGTGTAAAGCTTATTCAAATAATTGTTCTTGTGGGGTTGCCTAGCCCCATCAAACTCTAACCATGCATGCTTCTCGTTCAATTCACCCGGCCAATAATTAAGAGGAGGTACCGCTGGTTCTCTCCTAGCCGTCTTAGCGGGGACATCGGCAGTCCCGCTAGATTGTCCCACCTCCGCTTGCTTCCTCTTATCAGTAGTAGCAGTCTGCAATCACAAACATTAAAGCAAACAAACACGTTAAATGTGGAATGCAAAACTTGAAACCTCATTCAACATCAAACTCAACTGCGGGTCAGAAGATTCCCACTGCGGCGCAGTGGGACTGGCTGGTCCTCACTGCGGCGCAGTGAGGCAAGTAACACGTGCAGGTCAGGTGCGGCCACTGCACACAACACCACTGCGGCGCAGTGGGCTAAGAAATCTGGGTAGGTTCTTGTTTTCATTACGACAGGCAGCCAAAAATTAGGGGTAATTAATCATTCCATCAGCAACAACAAGCAATAATCACCACATAATCAAACATTACTTCCCCCCACACTTATTCATCCATAAATCCCCAAAATTTTCAAAACCCTAACTTCAATTTCAAAGTCAAATTCGGAAGAACAAGTGTTTGAATTGAGAAATTAACCACCCCATTAGCATCAATAGCCCTAAAACAACAAAACCACGAATTAATTCGGAATTGAAAACCCTAGAAATTAAAAATCAAAAATAAGTAAAATAAAGAAAATAATCAAGAAAACTTACTCCTCTTCCATGATGATGATAGATAGATGATAATATAGGAGAAAAGAGGAAGAAAATGCAAGATTGATGTGAGTTTATGGGTAAATTCGGGTGTTTGGGGGGGTTTTGTGAAGCTTTTTCGGTTTCAAGAGACAAGAGAGAAAGAAGATAAGAATTTTGAGGTGAAAAAGAATTAAATCCTCCCTTGACTAACTTATTACCCGCTCCCCAAATGGCCAGTCAACGTGCCCACTGCGGCGCAGTGGGCTTCGGCCTCCCCCACTGCGGCGCAGTGGGGCTATTTTGCTCCCGATGGACAGAACATTTTGGCTGCGGCGCAGTGACCAAGTTACATCCCCACTGCGGCGCAGTGGGGATTCACTGTTCCGAATTCCCTCATTTTGCCTTAGAAAATTTTTTTGTATGACAAACTAAAAAAACAACTTACCTCAATCCGCTTCACACCAAATCTGCACCTGCACTTTCTTGACAAATCAAAATCAAATCTAACTAATAAAAAGAAAATAAAATGCGATAAAATAACACGGGTTGCCTCCCGAGAAGCGCTTAAGTTATTAACGAGTCTTTAGCTAGACTCGACCAACTTTCAAGTTTCCAATTCAAAAATGGGGATCTCCTCGATTATCCCCTCAACTTGCTCTTCTTCCAAATACAACTTAAGCCTATGACCATTGACAATGAATGACCCGTCACCATTACGCTTAAATAACTCTACATAACCCGACGGATACACATGCTTAATCACAAACGGTCCAATCCATCTAGAAGTGAGTTTAGGTTGTTTAATCTTAAATTTAGACAAGAATAACAAAACCTTAGCTCCAACCTTAAACTCCTTCCTACGGATCCTCTTATCATGCCAAAATTTGGTCCTTTCCTTGTAAAGCCTAGAATTCTCATAAGCACCTAGCCTAAGCTCATCAAGCTCATGAAGTTGCAACATTCTAAGTTCACTAGCTTCCATCATATCCAAATTCAGATTCCTCAACGCCCAATACGCCTTATGCTCTATCTCAATAGGAAGATGGCAAGTTTTGCCATAGAGCAACCGGTATGGCGTGGTGCCAATCGGCGTCTTAAAAGCCGTCCTAAACGCCCACAAGGCGTCATCCAACTTCTTCGACCAAACCTTGGGGTTATCTCAACAGTTTTCTCTAAAATCCTTTTCAAAGCCCTATTGGTGTTTTCTACTTGTCCACTAGTTTGTGGATGATAAGAAGTAGAAAAATAATGCACAACACCATACCTCTTCATGACCTTAGCTAATTGATGATTTGCAAAATGGGTTCCTCGGTCACTAATCAAAGCTCTAGGGCAACCAAATCGACAGAATAATTGTTTCAAGAAATCAATGACTACCCTCGCGTCATTCGTGGGCAAAACCTTGGCTTCGGCCCATTTAGACACGTAGTCAACGGCGACAAGAATATATTGAAACTTATTAGACGGTGGGAATGGTCCCATGAAGTCTATACCCCAAATATCAAATACCTCGCATACCTGAATGCTTTGTTGAGGCATCTCATCCCGGTTAGTAATGCTCCCTTGTCTTTGACAAATGTCACAAGTCTCTACCAAAGTCTGGGCCTCCTTGAAAATTGTAGGCCAATAGAAACCTACATCAAAAACTTTCTTACCAGTAACTGAAGGACCGTAATGACCTCCAGTTTGACCATAGTGACAAGCATCAAGAATCTCCCTCGTCTCAGCTCCAGCTACACATCTCCTTACCATACCATCTGCACAAACACGAAACAAGTATGGACTATCCCAAAAATAGTGCTTAGCATCCGATATGAGCTTCTTCTTTTGCTGGGACGTGAAATCATTCGGTATCTCACCTGCAACCAAATAATTAGCAATATCTGCAAACCAAGGAACATCATCAGAGTTAGAAATAAACATTAAAGACTCATCGGGGAAGTGATCATTAATCTCCCCATCTCGAAGTTTCTCCCGGTAAGGATCTTCCAAACGACTCAAATGGTCGGCCGCCAAGTTTTCAGCACCTTTCTTATCCTTAATCTCTATATCAAACTCTTGTAACAACAAAATCCATCGGATAAGCCTAGGTTTAGCATCTTGCTTCGAGAACAAGTACTTAAGGGCTGAATGGTCGGTGAAAACAATGGTCTTACTCAACACCAAATAAGATCTAAACTTATCAAAGGCAAAGACCACGGCAAGCAACTTCTTCTCAGTAGTGGTGTAATTATGCTGAGCGGGGTTCAAGGTCTTACTAGCAAAGTAAATTGGCTTGAAATGCTTATCAACCCTTTGCCCAAGCACGGCTCCCACAGCATAGTCACTTGCATCACACATCAATTCAAATGGCAATTCCCAATCCGGTCCAACCATGATAGGAGAATTATTCAACTTCTCCTTTAAAACCTGAAATGCACTCAAACAAGCATCATCAAACACAAAAGGGACGTCCTTCTCCAACAAGTGGGTCATAGGACGAGTAATCTTAGAAAAATCTTTAATAAAACGGCGGTAAAAACCGGCATGTCCAAGAAAACTCCTTACCCCTTTCACATTGGAAGGCTGGGGTAATTTGGCTATAACATCTATCTTAGCCCTATCAACTTCAATCCCGGCCTTAGACACTTTATGCCCTAAAACAATTCCCTCGGTCACCATAAAATGGCACTTTTCCCAATTCAAAACAAGGTGTGCCCTCTCACACCGTTCTAACATCCTTTCCAAATTATGCAAGCAAGTATGAAAAGAGTCCCCAAAAACCGAGAAATCATCCATGAAAACCTCCATGGAGGTTTCAAGCATGTCCTGGAAAATAGCTATCATGCACCTTTGAAAGGTGCCTGGGGCATTACACAAACCAAACGGCATTCGCTGATAAGCAAAAGTACCAAATGGGCATGTGAAGGTGGTCTTTTCTTGGTCCTTGGGATCAATGGGTATTTGGAAGTACCCGGAAAACCCATCTAAGAAACAAAATATTCATTACCTGCAAGTCTTTCTAACATCTGATCAATGAAAGGAAGGGGAAAGCGATCATTACGGGTGGCATCATTAAGCTTATGGTAATCAATACAAACCCGCCAACCCGTTATAGTCCTAGTGGCCAAGAGTTCCTTATTCTCATTCTCAATAACTGTCATGCCCCCCTTTTTTGGGCACACAATGAACAGGACTAACCCAAGGACTATCAGCAATAGGAAAAATGATCCCAGCATCTAACAACTTAATGACCTCTTTCTTAACAACTTCTTTCATGTTCGGATTAAGCCTCCTTTGTCTCTGGACAACGGGCTTAACATCATCAAGAAAATCAATTTTATGCTGGCAAAATTAGGACTAATACCTGGAATATCTGTGGTCTTCCAAGCAAAAGCCCGCTTATGGGCTCGAAGCACAGACAAAAGACAATCCTTCTCGTCACTCGAGAGTGAGGACGAGATAACCACGGGTAAAGAAGATTCACCTGACAAATAAGCATACTCCAAATGGGAAGGTAATGGCTTAAGCTCCAAATCAGTGGGTGGTACATCAACAGAATTCGGTACCCTCAAACTTCCATCAGCAACAACCTCCTCAAAACTCTCATCCTCGGGAGGTGTCTCATCCAAGCTAAGCGCCATAACCTCTGCAAACAAATCATCATCAGATATATCTCCCGATCCAAAATTAGCAATCTCCTCATCTCCAGTGTCGGTCTCCATTAGTTCCTGAAACTCTCGGTCTAAAGCATCATCAATAACGTCAATCCTGAAACAAGACTCATCATTAGAATATGAATGCTTGATAGACTTTTCAATATTAAACACAATTCTATCTGTACCCACACCCAAAGAAATTTCCTTATCCTTCACACGGATGATAGCATCCGCGGTATTAAGGAATGGTCGTCCAAGAATAAGGGGTACCTTCGTATCTTCCTCCATCTCGAGGATAACGAAGTCAACTAGAAACACAATATGGCCTACCCGGACAGTCATGTTTTCAGCAATCCCAATGGGATACTGAAAAGAATGGTCAGCTAATCTAATACTCATGCGGGTAGGTCTCAAAACTCCTAGAGCCAACTACTCCAAACCGAGTAAGGCATCAAATTAATGCTAGCACCTAAATCAGCAAGTGCCTTACAAGTAAGAGTACGAATAGAACAAGTAATAAGGAAACTCCCTGGATCTTCAAGCTTAGGTGGGATAGCGGTTCTGCAAACAAATCATCATCAGATATATCTCCCGATCCTAAATTAGCAATCTCCTCATCTCCAGTGTCGGTCTCCATTAGTTCCTGAAACTCTCGGTCTAAAGCATCATCAATAACGTCAATCCTGAAACAAGACTCATCATTAGAATATGAATGCTTGATGGACTTTTCAACATTAAACACAATTCTATCCGTACCCACACCCAAAGAAATTTCCTTATCCTTTACACGGATGATAGCATCCGCGGTATTAAGGAATGGTCGTCCAAGAATAAGGGGTACCTTCGTATCTTCCTCCATCTCGAGGATAACGAAGTCAACTAGAAACACAATATGGCCTACCCGGACAGTCATGTTTTCAGCAATCCCAATGGGATACTGAAAAGAATGGTCAGCTAATCTAATACTCATGCGGGTAGGTCTCAAAACTCCTAGAGCCAACTTACTCCAAACCGAGTAAGGCATCAAATTAATGCTAGCACCTAAATCAGCAAGTGCCTTACAAGTAAGAGTACGAATAGAACAAGTAATAAGGAAATTCCCTGGATCTTCAAGCTTAGGTGGGATGCGGTTCTGCAAGATAGCAGAACACTCGGCATTAAGATAAGTAGCTTTCACCTCATCCATCTTTCCTTTGTCAGTCACAAGCTCCTTAATGAACTTGGCATAATGGGGCATCCCCTGAATAAGATCAACTAAAGGCACATTAATGTGAACATTTGTAATCATCTCCACAAACTTGTTATATTGCTCCTTCAGCTTTGCCTTTTTTGAACCTCTGTGGAAATGGTATCTTTGGCTTGTATGGTTTAACCTCTGGAACCACATCCGGTTTTGGTGGAGTGACCGGAGTCTTCACGGTTGAATCTTCCTCCATTTCAATCTCTTCATCAACCTCATCATCATCACTTCCTTTATCCTGCACATCTGAAACAACAACATTAGGCATAGGAGGTGAGTCATAAGACCTACCAGTACGAGTGGTGATGGCTTTGGCTTGCTCATTGCGGACTGGTGGTGGAGTGTATTTCTGTCCCTGATTCTGTCCAAGACTAAACTGAGGTCTAGGATTCTGCTGTGTGTTGCTAGGAAGAGTCCCCGTGGGCCTAGCAAGAGCGGCCATCCTACTTTCGAGATCCTTGAAATTAACTCCCTGGTTTTTCATGTTGATCTCCACCTTCCCACTTAACTGATCCAACCTCTCACTCAAAGTCTTAGTATCTTCCCTGATCATTTGAATGCTAGTATTTGTTTCAACCTGATTACTAGCCAACTGCTTCATCATCTCTCTCAACTCGGCATTAGGATCGGCATTAGAAGAAGAAGAACCTGATCCTTGTCCTTGCTGAGTCTGCTGTTGTGGCTGATTCTGATAATTATCTCTTTGCCACCTATTACCTGAAAAACGAGAATTATTAGACTGAAAAGAAGAGTTATAAGAAGTATTACCTGAAGGCCGGTTCTGGAAACCGGTGTTGCGGTAGAAATTCCCTTGGGGTTGATTTTGAACATAACTCACATCTTCGGGTGCCCGATTTGGACACTCATCAGAATAGTGCATATCACCACAATGATCACACCCATCGGCTACTACCTTAACATCCCTCTCAATTGCTCCAAACCTATTCTCTTGAGTAGCAAACCCCTTTTCTATGCGCTCAGATAGCGCCCTAATCTCTCCAATAACACCTGGGTCATTGCT
Source organism: Erigeron breviscapus (assembly GCA_034093135.1). NCBI lineage: Eukaryota > Viridiplantae > Streptophyta > Magnoliopsida > Asterales > Asteraceae > Erigeron > Erigeron breviscapus. Next base: position 64,750,763 of record CM067169.1, read on the forward strand.
AGCTTCAACCTTAGCAACTCTCCCTTGGTTAGTACCTCTCTTCATCTTTTTCTCATTCTTCAAAAACCTTTCATCATCCAAGGCTGAGCTATCCTTCGCCATGTCTTCCAAGATTGATAACCTTCATTGGGTGTAATGTTATTGAAACTACCCCCGAAAGCATATCCCAATTCTCGTTTAGACTTTTTATCTAACCCATCAAAGAAAAGCTCCACATATTTTTCCCTAGTCAAATCGTGACCTGGACAATTTCTCAACATTTCCTTGAAACGAATCCAAGCCTCAACAACATCTTCTCCATCATCTTGTTCAAAAGATCTAATCATGTTCTCCAACCTTCTTTGAGTTCTAAGTGAATAAAACTCACCAATGAAAGCCTCCTTGAGTTGGTTCCAAGTAGTAATAGAATTTTCTTGAAGATCATTGAACCAATCAAGTGCTTCTCCGGTGATTGACATGGGAAATGTCTCAAGTTTCACGGCATTCATTTGGTTTTGCCCATATTGATATAGCCGAGCCAACTTTTCAAACCTATCCAAGTGTTGGTAAGGATCCCATTTCCGTTTCCCATCAAATTGATGCTCTTCTATGCTTTAGATGGTTTCCTTTCAAAGCGAAAGTGTGATCAATGGTTGAGGTCTAATGGCGGAACCACGGCCAGTTGGGATTGTACGGACCCTCTCGCCATAGCGAGTGTCATTTGGACCCCTTGGTTGTTCGTCCCCCATTTCCTCTTGCTTTACTTCTAAATTGAAAAAACTCGTCCAAAAAGAACCCTTCCTCCTCCGAATCAGGAGTGGGTTTGGCTATAGGTGAAAATGGTGTCGGTATTGGTGTTGTGGGTTCAGTGAAGTTAAACCTACGCCCTCTTGGTCTTCTCGGAGTAGACAAAGGACTATTCAAAGGGAGACCCGAAGAACGAAAGTTCATCAACTAAAACAATACCTGCAAACACACAACTAACACAAACACGTCAAATGCACCTGTGATAAGAAAAAGAAAACTAAACTAATAAACAAGTAACTTCCTCACGCGTGAGAAAGGATCAAACCACTAAATTAACAACTAAATCGGCACACAATCCCCGGCAGCGGCGCCAAAAACTTGATGTGCTAAATCGAGTTTAAAAATTATAAACTAAGAAATACCTAGAAACTCACTACTACACACTATCGGGCAGTGGACCCGTCGTATGCAATATAATTAAGAGGTAAGTCCGTGTTCGTTCTGAGCTGCTGTTGTGGCTGATTCTGATAATTATCTCTTTGCCACCTATTACCTGAAAAACGAGAATTACTAGACTGAAAAGAAGAGTTATAAGAAGTATTACCTGAAGGCCGGTTCTGGAAACCGGTGTTGCGGTAGATTCCCTTGGGGTTGATTTTGAACATAACTCACATCTTCGGGTGCCCGATTTGGACACTCATCAGAATAGTGCATATCACCACAATGATCACACCCATCGGCTACTACCTTAATATCCCTCTCAATTGCTCCAAACCTATTCTCTTGAGTAGCAAACCCCTTTTCCATGCGCTCAGATAGCGCCCTAATCTCTCCAATAACACCTGGGTCATTGCTAGCTTCAACCTTAGCAACTCTCCCTTGGTTAGTACCTCTCTTCATCTTTCTCTCATTCTTCAAAAACCTTTCATCATCCAAAGTTGAGCTATCCTTCGCCATGTCTTTCCAAGATTTGATAACCTTCATTGGGTGTAATGTTATTGAAACTACCCCCGAAAGCATATCCCAATTCTCGTTTAGACTTTTTATCTAACCCATCAAAGAAAAGCTCCACATATTTTTCCCTAGTCAAATCGTGACCTGGACAATTTCTCAACATTTCCTTGAAACGAACCCAAGCCTCAACAACATCTTCTCCATCATCTTGTTCAAAAGATCTAATCATGTTCTCCAACCTTCTTTGAGTTCTAAGTGAATAAAACTCACAATGAAAGCCTCCTTGAGTTGGTTCCAAGTAGTAATAGAATTTTCTGGAAGATCATTGAACCAATCAAGTGCTTCTCCGGTGATTGACATGGAAAATGTCTCAAGTTTCACGGCATTCATTTGGTTTTGCCCATATTGATATAGCCGAGCCAACTTTTCAAACCTATCCAAGTGTTGGTAAGGATCCCATTTCCATTTCCCATCAAATTGATGCTCTTCTATGCTTTAGATGGTTTCCTTTCAAAGCGAAAGTGTGATCAATGGTTGGAGGTCTAATGGCGGAACCACGGCCAGTTGGGATCGTACGGACCCTCTCGCCATAGCGAGTGTCATTTGGACCCCTTGGTTGTTCGTCCCCCATTTCCTCTTGCTTTACTTCTAAATTGAAAAACTCGTCCAAAGTCCGAATCAGGAGTGGGTTTAGCTATAGGTGAAAATGGTGTTGGTATTGGTGTTGGGGTTCAGTGAAGTTAAACCTACGCCCTCTTGGTCTTCTCGGAGTAGACAAAGGACTATTCAAAGGGAGACCCGAAGAACGCAAGTTCATCAACTAAAACAATACCTGCAAACACACAACTAACACAAACACGTCAAATGCACCTGTGATAAGAAAAGAAAACTAAACTAATAAACAAGTAACTTCCTCACACGTGAGAAAGGATCAAACCACTAAATTAACAACTAAATCGGCACACAATCCCCGGCAGCGGCGCCAAAAACTTGATGTGCTAAATCGAGTTTAAAATTATAAACTAGAAATACCTAGAAACTCACTACTATGGA
>CM067169.1:64754495-64766995 GCA_034093135.1 Erigeron breviscapus
ACGATCGCCAATATCATGCCAACCATTGTTGCTCAAGTCACGGCAAATCTTGGGCAAAATAATGTGGCTCAAAACAACGAAGCTCTAGAAAATGAAAATAACGAAAATGCTCAACCTCATGCCGAAGAAAATGAAGAAGAGGGACCAGTGGGAGTTGGTAACGGTATGCCCATGTATAATCGACATGGGGGATACCGTCAAGGGTGTATATTTAAAGACTTTAAAAGTTGTGGGGCACCGGAGTTCGATGGGAAAGGGGGTCCCACGGAATGTATAAGGTGGTTTGAGGCGATAGAGGCGGTGATTGAAAGGAGTCATTGCACCTATGATGACCGGATTTTCTATGCATCCGGCATGTTTAGACATGACGCCTTGAGTTGGTGGAACCAAGAAATAACGTTGGGGCGGACTCATAATTTGGAGTGGATTGACTTCAAGAACAAAGTGAAAGCAAAGTTTTGTCCTCCGTATGAACTACAAAACTTAACCATTGAGTTTGCAAATCTCAACATGGAGGGAGCCGATTACAAGGGCTATGTTAGACGATTTCAAGAGTTGTCTACCCTCATTCCTCACTTGGTGGGTACCGAGCCTCAGGCCATCCAGAAGTTCGTATTGGGCTTGAATCCTCAAGTCCGATCTTATGTAAACTCCAACATGCCTACTTCTTTGGCTAATGCGGTTAACCAAGCCGGGAGTGTGACTGAAGATTTATTGAGAAGTGGTGTTTTGAGCAAATCCTCATCAAACAAGAGGAAAGAAGTGGGAGAGACGAGTGGGGTAAAGAAAATGATAAGGTTTGACCCCAGAAATGCTCATAGGGGTAGGGTGATGGCGGCGGTGGAACCGGCCAGGAAAGCTTATCCTGGACTCCATCCTTTCTGTGGGAGATGCAACCAACATCACCCCGCCAATGCCCAATGCAGAGCATGCTATAATTGTCACCAAGTGGGGCACCTCTCCAGAGATTGTAGGGCTCCAAGAGCGGGCCCAATGAATGTGGCTCCCGTTCGGGCCGTCCCTCCTCAAGGCAACCAACGAAGAGGAGAATGTTTTGAATGTGGAAGTCGTGACCACTACCGTAATAATTGTCCTCGATGAGTGGGACAACAAGTTCAAGTAGCCGTCCACCCCAATCAACTCCAAATGGTCGGGCCTAACCAAAACCGGGGACAACAAGGCCATCAAGTGCAACCACGCGACCGAGCCTTTGCGGCCAATGTAAATGAAGCCCGCAACGATCCCAACGTAGTAGCAGGTACCTTTCTCCTTAATGGTCATTATGCCACCGTCCTATTTGATTCCGGGGCCGATTATAGCCTCGTGTCTTCTAATTTTGTTCCTTTGATTGATGTGAATCCTTGTGCTTTAAATTATGTGCTTGACATTGAAATGGTAAACGGGTCACTAACAAAAATTAGTCAAATACTTCGCGATTGTGTCTTGACCTTGGAAGATGTCGATTTCTTCATAGACCTCATGCCTTTGGATATTGGGAGCTTTGATGTTATTGTGGGTATGGATTGGTTGATGGCGGTAAATGCAACCATTGATTGTGGCGAGAGAGTTGTTAAGATACCTTTGACTAACGGTAGCATTCTTAGGGTTCAAGGTGAAATCTCCGATTTCTCTAATTCTAAAGTCTTTAGTGCTACCATCACAAGAGTAGAATTGAAGACCGTTCCTATTGTTTGTGAATTTCCCGATGTTTTTCCGGATGACTTGCCGGGGTTACCTCCAACTCGTGAACTAGACTTTCGTATTAATCTTATCCCCGAAGCCGCGCCCGTAGCAAAAGCTCCGTATAGACTAGCCTTAACCGAAATGCAAGAGCTACAAACTCAACTCAAGGAACTCCAAGAGAAGGGTTTCATTCGCCCTAGTCAATCTCCTTGGGGTTCTCTTGTCCTCTTCGTCAAAAAGAAAGATGGGTCCTTCAGAATGTGTATCGACTACCGGGAATTAAACAAGCTCACAGTGAAGAACCGGTATCCCCTCCCAAGAATTGATGACTTATTTGATCAACTTTAAGGTGCTAAGCACTTCTCTAAAATAGATCTTCGCTCGGGTTATCATCAACTCCGGGTACATGAAGATGACATCCCCAAAACGGCTTTTCGCACAAGGTATGGTCATTTTGAATTCACCGTGATGCCTTTTGGGTTGACTAATGCACCGGCGGTGTTCATGGAACCATACTTAGACAAGTCTGTCATTGTGTTCATTGATGACATACTTGTATACTCGAAGACAAAGGAGGAGCATGTTGAGCACTTGCGTGAAGTGCTTGAGTTACTAAGAAAAGAGAAGTTGTATGCCAAATTCTCCAAGTGTGAGTTTTGGTTGGAAGAGGTCCACTTTCTTGGTCACGTAGTGAGCAAGGATGGTATTCATGTGGACCCAAGCAAGATTGAAGCGGTAAAGAATTGGAGAAGACCCGAAACGCCATCCGAAATCCGTCAATTCCTTGGATTGGCGGGTTACTATAGAAGATTCATTGAAAACTTCTCCCGTATTGCACAACCACTCACCCTCTTGACTCAAAAAGATAGAAACTTTGAATGGGGCGAAAGACAAGAAAACGCCTTCCAAACTCTTAAAGATATGTTGTGTGACGCTCCTATTTTAACGCTACCGGATGGGATCGAAGATTTTGTTGTTTATTGTGATGCTTCGGGACAAGGGTTGGGTTGTGTTCTTATGCAAAGGGGTAAAGTCATTGCTTATGCCTCTCGTCAATTGAAGGTGCATGAGAAGAACTACCCGACACATGATTTGGAATTGGGAGCGGTTGTGTTTGCTTTGAAGTGTTGGAGACATTATCTCTATGGCACCAAATGTGTGATTTATACCGATCACAAAAGTCTCCAACACATCTTCAACCAAAGTGAATTGAATATGAGGCAAAGGCGTTGGCTTGAGCTATTTAGTGATTATGACTGTGACATCCGTTATCATCCGGGCAAGGCAAATGTAGTAGCCGATGCCTTGAGCCGAAAAGAGAGAGTGAAACCAAGACGGGGTAGAGCTATGAGCCTCACGGTGGGGCCAAATATTCGTGACCGGATCATTGGAGCCCAAATTCAAGCCACCCTACCGGAAAACTTTGGAGACGAAAACCTAGATGGCATGGAACAACAATTCGACCGGAAGAATGATAATGGGCTATACATGGTTGAAAGACTTTGGGTTCCTATTTTCGGTGACTTAAGAACACTTATTATGAATGAAGCTCACCTATCGCCCTATTCGGTCCATCCCGGGTCGGATAAGATGTACTTTGACTTGAAAGACTTGTATTGGTGGCCGGGCATGAAGCGTGACGTGGCTAAGTATGTGAGTGAGTGTCTTACTTGCTTACAAGTCAAAGCCGATCACAAGAAGCCACCCGGATTGTTGGTACAACCGGTGATGCCCGAATGGAAGTGGGAACATATTTCAATGGACTTCATTACTAAACTACCGAAGACGAGCAGCGGTCGTGACACGATTTGGGTGATAGTAGATCGGTTAACGAAGTCGGCTCACTTTTTAGCCATTCGTGAAACCGATAAATTTGACACATTGGCTCGTTTGTACATCAAGGAAGTAATATCTAAGCATGGAGTGCCGATTTCCATCATCTCTGATAGAGATTCCCGTTTCAAATCAAACTTTTGGGAAGCTTTTCAAAAAGCCATGGGTACTCGACTTGACATGAGCACGGCGTTTCACCCTCAAACGGATGGGCAAACAGAGAGAACCATTCAAACACTTGAAGATATGTTGAGGGCTTGTGCAATTGATTTCGGTGGAAGTTGGGAAGACCATTTGCCACTAGTTGAGTTTTCATACAACAATAGTTATCATGCTACCATTCAAATGGCGCCCTTTAAGGCCTTGTATGGTAGGGTATGTCGTTCTCCTCTAGCTTGGGCGAAAATTGGAGAGAGTCAACTTATCGGGCCAGAAATTGTGATTGAAACGACCAAGGTAATATCTCAAATTAAGGAGAAGTTGCAATTGACCCGTGAGCGTCAAAAGAAGTATGTCGATGTGAGGCGGAGACCGTTGGAGTTTGAAGTTGGCGATTATGTACTTTTAAAAGTGTCACCTTGGAAAGGGGTTGTACGTTTCGTGAAGCGGGGAAAACTTGCGCCAAGGTATATTGGTCCTTTCAAGATTCTTGAACGGGTTGGAAAAGTTGCTTATCGGCTAGAATTGCCTCAAGAGCTTAACGGTGTGCATGATGTGTTTCATATTTGTAACTTGCGCAAGTGTTTGGCGGATCCTACACATCATGTGCCTATGGACGAAATTAGGGTTGATTCGAATTTGAACTTTGTTGAAGAGACGGTGGAGATCTTGGATCGTCAAGAAAAGAAACTCAAGAACAAACGCTACACGATTGTTAAGGTTAGGTGGAATGCTAGACGTGGAGCCGAGTACACTTGGGAGCGAGAGGATCATATGAAGTCTAAGTATCCGCATTTATTTAATAATTAGTGTCTTGTTGAATTTCGGGACGAAATTCTTTCAACGGGGGAATAATGTAACATCCGTGAATTTTGACCCGTTGACTTTACGTGTAATTTGACTAACAATTTTGTTGAATGAATTAATTGGGTCCATTTTGTGATTATATGACTATATGGTATGTTACTCGGGTCGATGGTGTGTTTAATCGGCGTTTAATTGTGTTAATGTTAGTGTTTTGGCTTGAGAGGAGAAACGGGTCGGCCCGTGGGTCATCCACGACCCATCAGCCTTGACCCATTTCCCCTCCCTTATCCCCCCTTTACCATTCACTTTCTATCTATCTATCTATCTACTTCCATTTTCTCTCAAGTAAAAGAGCCATCTCCATTCTTCATCTATTCTTGCATCGATTTAGTGTTAGAACTGAAATAACATTAGAATCATAGTCACTTTCATCTCATTATCGTCATATTGAAGAATAAAAAGTCAAGTGCAAGCATTTTTACCCATTTTGACCTAATTTCGGGTTCTAGCTCAAGGAGGAATTTTGGTAAGTCTAATTCATCTCATTTGTACCTACTTATGTTTGTTTATGCATTTCTAGTCATCTTGAGCGTTTGCAAGTCTTAAATCGGCTTAAATCTTGTTTTAGGTCAAATTTGGGTTAAATTAGGGTTTGAAGGATTTGGGAGTGATTTTGATGTTTTGGTCGAAATTATGGTTTGGATTATGTGTATTTATGGTTAATGATGCTTAGTTATGCTTCAAAACAAGTTACAAGTCTTTACAAATCGTTTTGGTATGGTTTAGGTTGAAATTGGGGGTTTTGGTTCGTGTTTCCTGCATAAACTGCAGGTACTGACTGCAGAAAGAGGCCACTGCGGCGCAGTGGCATGGCCTTAGCCCACTGCGGCGCAGTGCCTAGGCTCTGGTCTGGGTTCGACTTAGCCACTGCGGCGCAGTGAGCATGGTTCTGGCTCACTGCGGCGCAGTGGATAGGTTCTGTGAAAATATGCGCGTCGATTTTCAAACGTTAATAACTTTTGATCCGTAACTCCAAACAAGTCTTATGACCTATCGTTGGAATCGTAAGAGAGTCTAGTTTCTAGTAGTAACACTCTTTTTGTATGAATCTCTTCTCATTTCTAAAAGGTCGAGTCGAATGCGTCTTGTTCCTACTCGTTAAAGTTGTAAAGGTGTTTAGGGTTTGTGACTTGACTTAATTGTGCTAAACCAACTTGTTTATGATTGTAGAGTTGACATTACGGTATTATGATGTATAATTATAGGTTGTGGACGTGTGGATCCTAATACTCGTTTGTAATCTTATACTAGCTTCTTTGCCGGACAAGGTGAGTTTCGTATCTCCCTACTCGCTTGAGATTCGGGCTGAAAAGTGTAAACTTGCGTGCTTACTTACGTTGTTGATTGATTGATGGATTTGGTTTAAATGTTTGATTGATGAGACGGTTTATCACGTTGCTTGACTTAGTTTATGGTGGTTAAGTATTTCATTTATATTAGGATAGACGTACATACATGGAAGTCGGTTATGCCTTCATTGGGTTTTAGATGTGGTGAGAACGCTGCGGGTGACCCTATATATAAGCATCTGGGACTCGAAGAAAGTAGAATCCTCTTAAGTGTATGTACGTATAGTTGGTTTAAATTGTGGTTAGTTGCTTATGTTTGTTGAATGTTGATCGTTGGCTTATGTTTGACGAATATTGATTGTTGGCTCAGGTTCATTATATGTTGATTGTTGGTTTATGATTGATGCATTTACAATTGATTGTAAGCATTGCATACATTGCTGATGAGCCCTCGGCAGGGGATTGCCGACATCCTGGTGTATAGATGTATGCACCCATTTTGGATGTAGATCTTGACCCCGAGTATATAGACATATATATCTCGATGTTTTTGAGATGCCGCTTTGTTCATGGTGATGACAAGCGAGTATCGTTGCATAGGTGATCGGAGATCACGCATAAGATAGGCATTTGGCTTACTTACGCATATGGCATTGCATTGATACTCATATCATTTATGCATTTCTTATTACACGCTTTTTGTACTTGTGTAACCTTGGTGTTGGACATTATTGTGTTTCTTGGAGGCTCACTGTAAGTCATGTTTAGCCTCCACTCGTACTTTACGATTTGTGTCTATGGTTCCTTGTGGACCATTACTACGAACTCACCAACCTTGTGTTGACTATGCTTAGTACACTTTTCAGGTAATCAGGTTATCCCTGGACGTGGAGTTTGATTGTTGCATGCTGTTAAACCCAGGCTTTGGACTTTATGGATCAAGGATTCATTGGCCTTCTCTTGCATTATACTTAGGATTAATTGCCATCTCCCGATGCTCCTTTGTAAACTTTGATGGTTATTGCTCCTTTTGCATTTTGGTTCTTGTTTCGTCCTTGTAATGGATTCACTGAATCTTTAAATGCATTTAGTTCTTGTTCTATCGTAATTCCACCTTGTGCTATATGATTTCCGTACTATTTCGAGCCTCGGCTTGGGGTGTTACACCTATGATCAAGCCGCAACATCCAATATGCAGATCATTCATGAGCTGGCGAATGAGAGGTTTATTGATTTTGCTCAAGTCATCTTTGCGGACTTGAAGGCAAAGGTGCAAGCCAGCAACCGGTCTCATACTGTTCCGTTTGCAAGATTTATCTCGCTGATCTTCAAACATGAACTGAAAGATAATTACAACCAGTTTGGTGCTACCATCTGCAAAGCACCAAGGATTGGACCATCAGTGTACAAGCAACCAACTTGTGACACTGCTTTTTTTGACATCAAATATGCTACTCTCACTAAGCATATAAAAGAGGTACTCTCTCTCTCTTATCCCTCTTTATACCCGAAACACGGTGCTGGTGGATCAGCACCACAAGCTAATGTGGCCGCTGGTCCCCTGATGTAGGCCCAAGTATTGAAGCCCAAGCCCTTTTGTATTTAGAAGGTCAAGACATGATGAAAAGGAGGCATTCACTAAAATGGCCATAACTTTTGCTCCAGGGCTCCGTTTTGGACGTATGACCAGTCAAAACGACCGCAGAAATGAGACGGATTTGGGTCGACCTTCGAGCCCCGAAACGGCCTTTTTCTATGAGTTTTGGACATTTTTATGTTTTTTTCGGGTTTTTATGGACCTTTATTTTGTTATAACTTTCGGCCCACTAATGTTTTTAGGCCCGTTCGAAATTTGCTTGCTTATTTATATGTATCACATCATGGGGAAATGACCAGTTTTCAGATAATCAAAAAATCATTTTTCCCTAATCACATGTGTGTGTTTTAGTGTGAAATCCCTAAATTTCGGTATTCATTCTTGAATCAACGAATTTAGAAGAATTGCTTCTGGGTATTCTTAGAATCAATAGAATCAATTAACTATCTCATATTCCGTCTGCGTCATCCCCTCACTGGAGATGCCAGCTTTTCCTCTGGAGCTGGTTCGCTGGAAAACCCCCCAGCAACCTCCAAAGCTCCCAAGCCGACTAAAAAGTCAAGGACGAAATCTAAAACTACATCTGCTCCATCTTCACCTCCTGCTGATGTCCAAAAACAAAAGCAGTGAGTAACAAAGGGCTTACCCACTAAGGTTAAGACGTCCTCACAGCCCAAGGACATTAGATTACCAGCCAGCCCATCAGCAACCTCAAAACAGGTTGCTGACGAGACAAAAGGGAGCCGCAAGCAGCCACCTCAATCTTCTGTAGGAGAGGTTGGTGAAGAACAAGGGTCACCCCAGCCCTCTAGAGTTGTTTTAGCCACTCAAATAATTCTCTCTTCTTCTTCTCCACCATCTGAGTCGGTGTCAGTCTCTGTCAGATCACAGGCAGGACTGGAGACACCAAAGTCTATGGCTGATGACGTTTCGGTGCAACAACTCACTGAGACAAAGGCACCCCTTTCTCCCAACCCTTTTACATTATTCTACCTTGGAAACTGTTTTAACAGGGACCGAGCACATACAATCACTGAAAGTGCTGCTACCACTGCTGATGATGAAGGGCATAATGTTGAAAATGATGATATGGAAGGTGCTGGTGATGATGATGTAGCAGTGGAAGTTGAAAATGTGGATGATGAAAGTGATGTTGATCTGGAAGATTTTGTGGCTGAAGAGTTCCAGCTTGATTCATATAATCATGCTGATGAAAAAGAGACCAGCGATATGGAGATTGAGGAGGAGGAAATGGTGGTCTCTGAAGCACAAGTTGTCACACCTGAAGAAACTCAAGTACTTGATAATCCAAGTGTCACTGAAGAGTCATCTGACCTAGTAACTCATACAGTCAGGCCTCAACCTCGACCAATTCAACCAGTGAACACTCTCTTATTATCTCCCAGATTGTAATATCCCATAAAAATTAAAACTCTATAAATTGATATATACATATAACTCCTAGTTATCTTGAATTCAAGGACAAACTAATTTTTGAAGGATAGAATTATAATGCCCCAAATTAAATATCTTTTAATTATAAGTTAGAAGTGTAAATATAATATGTCAACATTAATCTTTGTAGAACCATATATATCCATACAATGTTATAACTTGTAAATCAAAATGGAAGTAGTGAGTCTAGGAAAAATGATACTTAGTAACAAAATATTGAATGATCCATTTATGATGTTACGTTGATTAAATAAATAAATAATATATAATCAGATGTAATGATATCCTTACTTAAGATAATAGAATGAGTAAAGATAGTAAATAAACAAAAATTGAAAAGCTAGTATAATGATGGTAAGTGTTATCGGTTATGAGATATATTACATGTTAACTATCAGTAGTATTTATGGAGCTTTTAAAGTAATGTAATGACCAATAAATTACAATTAACAAATATGACTTTTTGTATGGAAATTATACGGTTAAGCAGGGGAAAGAAATGGATAAAAGCTAGACTAAAAGTCTAACACGATTTATGTATTCAACATCAAAAGGGGAACACTCACAAACATAAATCGCTAAGTTGGTATTTCTTTTTCACATTTCGCCTTTCAATAGCAATATGAGAACAAATGATTTATGATACAAGGGGGCTACTCATGGGAATTAAAACAAGATTCATTATACAATTGGGTTTGTGAAAATAGAAGCAAAACCTGTGATTTGGCTTATGTGATGTCTAGTGTTTTTAACATGAGGTACGTATATTTTCTTGTATTTTGTTAATACTAAAACTAATTATAGAGATGTAAAAACATGACTATTATCATTATCATATTTATAAATATAAGAACCATGATTTAAAACTAGAATACTCAATCGAAAGATCAAGATATAAAATTGGTTTGAATGTTTTTATAAACCATGTACACGTGAACATGGAAGAAATTCTTATAAATATTTTGCAAATCTTATTTTAATTTTATTTTTACAAATTCAGATTAAGGGTATATGGTGCGTATGTGATTATTTATGAATTGATTTGCAAGTCAGATATACAACATAATAATTCAGAATTTTAGTGAGGATGTACGTATGTAATACGGAACCGCTAACATGGTTTGTGGTCGTTTTGTTAAATTAAAACTATACTATAATCTTTTAATTCTTTTAAGTTACTCTAAAACTTTGACAGTAACCACATAAAAGTCACGTTCTTAGTTGGTTTAATGTTTCAAGTTTTGGTGGTTAAGATTTATAGAAAAATGATAGAGATTTAAATCGCGTTAATTACTTGAGGATCGTATAACTGAACATGCGGAAATATATGTTAAACAAACCAAATATAAAAAAATATTATATACTCTATATTTTAAAGCGTTTTTGCTTATACCTTGGTATTTGTTAGATTTGAATAGGTGATCGCATCGTTTGATGGTTCTTTCATTTTGAAATCGTTGTGATCGGAGATAAGGTACGGATATTCTAGGTGGTATTAGGATCCTTCCGGTAAAATCTTTCTTCTCAAAACTCCTTTTGATTTGTATATAAAGTTTTATGGATATAGTATATTATTTGAAATATTACTTATCTACTAGACTTTGTATAATATTGTGATTTTCTCATTTTGATGTACTAACGATGTTGCCTTCATGATTATGAATTGGGAAATCATAATATTTTATCTATAATTGTGTCAAAACCGTCTCTAGAAACCCGATTCGAAAACAGTCCCGATAAAGATGCGTTTGGTGTTACATTGATGCTATGATTCGTAAAAGTTTGTCCCAAATTGTACACTAATGTGTCCCTTGAATATTCGTTGCCGAAAGATAATACAGTCGCATATTATGAATCATATTAATTGGCCCCGAAAGTTTAATACAGTCGCATTTTGTGATTCATATTAATTGGCCCGAAAGATTTAATACAGTCGCATATTATGAATCATATTAATTGGCCCCGAAAGTTTAATACAGTCGCATATTATGAATCATATTAATTGGCCCCGAAAGTTTAATACAGTCGCATTTATGATTCATATTGTCTCTCGAATATTCGTTGGCCCGAGAATTTAATACAGTCGCATATTATGAATCATATTAATTGGCCCCGAAAGTTTAATACAGTCGCATATTATGAATCATATTAATTGGCCCCGAAAGTTTAATACAGTCGCATATTATGAATCATATTAATTGGCCCCGAAAGTTTAATACAGTCGCATATTATGAATCATATTAATTGGCCCCGAAAGATTTAATACAGTCGCATATTATGAATCATATTAATTGGCCCCGAAAGTTTAATACAGTCGCATATTATGAATCATATTAATTGGCCCCGAAAGTTTAATACAGTCGCATATTATGAATCATATTAATTGGCCCCGAAAGTTTAATACAGTCGCATATTATGAATCATATTAATTGGCCCCGAAAGATTTAATACAGTCGCATATTATGAATCATATTAATTGGCCCCGAAAGTTTAATACAGTCGCATATTATGAATCATATTAATTGGCCCCGAAAGTTTAATACAGTCGCATATTATGAATCATATTAATTGGCCCCGAAAGATTTAATACAGTCGCATATTATGAATCATATTAATTGGCCCCGAAAGTTTAATACAGTCGCATATTATGAATCATATTAATTGGCCCCGAAAGTTTAATACAGTCGCATATTATGAATCATATTAATTGGCCCCGAAAGATTTAATACAGTCGCATATTATGAATCATATTAATTGGCCCCGAAAGTTTAATACAGTCGCATATTATGAATCATATTAATTGGCCCCGAAAGTTTCATACAGTCGCATATTATGAGTCATTTATTGTCTCTCGAATATTCGTTGGCCCGAGAATTTAATACAGTCGCATATAATTAGTCATGATGCCTCCATTGAAATTTTGTATGAATTGGGTGGACAGAGATGTGATTTTAAGTCTATATTTAAAAGTCTTAAAATATATATACTCTTAATTATGTATTTGTCCGAAAACTAATTTTTGTCTCTTCGAAACATATTCCATATATATAAGTATATAAGTTGGTCAAAACGGTTTCTTAAGATATGCATATAAGAGTAACCTATCCATGGAGGTCCCATGGGCGAGTTATTGTGACACCAATGACGTGGCACCGACCGTAGCGGTATATTTGATTTGATCTACGGCGTCTCCTTTTGATGACCACCGAGTGGTTATGTGCACTTTGATATTATATTTTGATAGAGGCGTATGGATCGGTCCTAGGCATATTTTGATAATTTTGACGGTGGGCGCTTATCGTAGTGTCATACGAGGCGTTTCGCACCAAAAATGAATGATTAGTGGAGTAGCTACCCTATGATTTCATTCGGCCCTTTTGATAAGTTATTTGTTTTGACTCTTATGTGCATTATTTTATGGAACTTGGTTTTATAGTATACTTTGATTTGTTGATGTATAAGGTATTTGTGAAACCATATGTATGTGTACTTTGATTTGAAATAAGTTTGATATGGTAATAAGTTTGTTTTTAAAATATACGTCTCCGCATTTTATATTATACTTCTGCTTTTGTCATATCCGTTCACTGGGCTTTTTGCTCAGCCGTATTCTTTTT
>CM067169.1:64771995-64790342 GCA_034093135.1 Erigeron breviscapus
CATTTATTGTCTCTCGAATATTCGTTGGCCCGAGAATTTAATACAGTCGCATATAATTAGTCATGATGCCTCCATTGAAATTTTGTATGAATTGGGTGGACAGAGATGTGATTTTAAGTCTATATTTAAAATGTCTTAAAATATATATACTCTTAATTATGTATTTGTCCGAAAACTAATTTTTGTCTCTTCGAAACATATTCCATATATATAAGTATATAAGTTGGTCAAAACGGTTTCTTAAGATATGCATATAAGAGTAACCTATCCATGAAGGTCCCATGGGCGCGTTATTGTGACACCGATGACGTGGCACCGGCCGTAGCGGTGTATTTGATTTGATTTACGGCGTCTCCTTTTGATGACCACCGAGTGGTTATGTGCACTTTGATATTATATTTTGATAGGAGGCGTATGGATCGGTCCTAGGCATATTTTGATAATTTTGACGGTGGGCGCTTATCGTAGTGTCATACGAGGCGTTTCGCACCAAAAATGAATGATTAGTGGAGTAGCTACCCTATGATTTCATTCGGCCCTTTTGATAAGTTATTTGTTTTGACTCTTATGTGCATTATTTTATGGAACTTGGTTTTATAGTATACTTTGATTTGTTGATGTATAAGGTATTTGTGAAACCATATGTATGTGTACTTTGATTTGAAATAAGTTTGATATGGTAATAAGTTTGTTTTTAAAATATACGTCTCCGCATTTTATATTATACTTCTGCTTTTGTCATAACCGTTCACTGGGCTTTTTGCTCAGCCGTATACTTTTTCTTTCTTATACGGCAGGTGATCAAGCGGGCTTTGGGAACGAGAGAAGAGAGTAGATAGAAGTGGACTTAGCACCCTTTGCTTTAGAGTTTAATCCAAGAATTAGTACTATGAGCATTTTGTCAAGTTGACTTCTGACTTTACTTTAGTTTGATTTTGAATAAGAATAACGCTTGCCCTCTTCTTTTCAAGTTGTTCCTGGTTGTGTCTCTACTATATCAAAAGAGGTTGAGCCTTTCCTTGCTAAAGATCTGGGCATCTCTTACTCTACAAACTCATCCAGTCGGTTAGAAAGAGTTGAAAACCAGCTGAATGATCTCACCAAGGCAGCAAATCTGGCCATTGAATTGAAAGACAAGGAGTCTGATAGGCCGGTCACTACTTTGACCAGCTGGTATAAAAAGCAAGAAGAGAACAACGAGCACATTGAGACACTCAAGATAAATTCAGTCACAATGGCTCAAGATCAAAAGAAAATCTTCCATCTTGCTAATAATGTGATTCGTCGTGACCAGCAGATCCTTAATGCCAAAGCCATTTCGCTGCACAAAGTTGTCAATGCAACCAACTACTCAGCAAGAAAGGCAGCTTCCACTAGCACTGAAGCTGCTTCTGAAGTACAAAAGCTCAGCGAGCTCATATCTCCTCTGGTCACTCAAATTGAAAACCATGCCAAGGCAATCACAACCTTGGAAAAGCAAGTCGCTGATCTTCCCAGGCCTCAAGCCTCTTTCACTGAGAAAGATAAACTCAGGCAAACAAGGATGAAACAGGAGATGATAGATATCAAAAGCTTGTTACTTCAGCTGGTATCTTAAAAGGCAATCAAATCTGCTGATGTGGAAGTTGCTGCTAATGAAGCAACTTCCAAAAGGGGGAAAAGTGTGCAGGCTGATGACAAGTTGAAAGCAATAGTGGTTGCAACTGAAGTTGAAAAAGTGACTCCAGCTGGTGTGGAGATCATATCTGATAAGGAAACAACCATTGATTCGAGCACAATAGTAGCTAAAGAAGCCCCTGCTGGTGTTGAGGGGGAGAAGCAAAGTGAAGTCCCTGTTGGTGTTGAGGGGGAGAGACAAATTGTATTTGCCGCTGCTGAGGGGGAGCAAAATGATGATATCGATAACCCTCAGTTAGCAAGAGCAACATGGGAAGCTGGTGTGGTAGTTGAACAACTTATTGATAGATCCAGGGAGACCCTTCCTATATTTCATCACATATTCTACAATCAGGCTAAGCAGCTGCCTATGAAGCCCATGTGGTAAGAAAACCAACTCCTACTCATCCAGCGGCTCAATCATCATCAGAGTCTCAACCATCTGGTTCAGTAGCAGCTACCTCAGCAGGTCACCAACATCAAATCATTGACATACTTGCCCTGACTGCTGAGGGAAAAACTCAAGAAGAGGCAATCAAAGAGCTTGATAGAATCAAGACAAATCGTGAAAATGAAAAGAAAAATCTTGAGTACATCAATCAGCTGGCTCTGATGGAAGAAAAAGATCTTGATGCTGAACAGAAAATGCTCCTAAAGTCAGTTGGTTCAGCAGGGTTGTATAGACAAAAGCATGAAGAAGTGGAAAGGCAGCTGAGTGAAAAGAAAAAGGCCTTCCTTGAAGAATGAAAAATGGATAAAGTATATGGACACAAGAAAGAGGCCTGAAAGAATTGTTGCTGCTCAACCATTCTCTGCTGATATGGGGAGGAAGATGAATCTGAAAATTCTCAGAGAAGGCATTGAAAAACCAGTAAAACTGGAAGATGTTCAAAAGACAAAGCTGGGAGCCACTGAATGGCTAGAAGTTCACGAGTTGGTAAAAGACAAAACAGCTCCCAGCTATGCCCCTCTCCAAAAACTCCTTCCCGAGTATTTTGTCAAGGCAAGGAAGTATGAAGTAAAGTTTAGAGAAAACTTGCCTATGCTAAGACAATACTTTGGGACATCAGCATCCACCTCTTCATCAGCTGGTCAAAGGCCTCCAGTAGATCTTCCTCCCATCTCTGGTGATGCTACTTTAAATACCAGACTCCCTCCCAGAAGTTTCTTTGAAGAAGGGAGAGTTCTGGAGAACCCTGCTGGTATGTTTTATACCAATATCAAGAACGATCAGCTCTTCTTCAGACTTGAAGAGATTGAAAAGGCCTCCGCTGGATATCTGATAAGCATTAGAAAAAGGTGTGCCAGCACAACGAACAATAGGTGGTTCTTTGGCAAGATTGATGAAGAGCTGCTGAAGCCATACAGACGAAATGATCCAGTGGTGAGGATTGCCAAACAAGAAGATGTATGGGAGATGGAGGCTGCTAATCTTTGAATGTCTTGTATTTTAAATGTTAATGCTTATTAGTCAGCATGTAATTCTCCTTTGTGAAATCCAAGACATCTTTCTATCATACTTGTAAAATTTTCTAAGTCCAGTCTACTCAACAAATCTCCTCAGCGAATAGGGGGAGATTGTTGAGTCAAGGATTCGCTGACCAGACTTGGACGTCGCTGAGAAGTCTCATCAGCGAGTCCAGTGACTCTTTGCCAACAATGCAGTTTTATCAAAATTGTTAGTCAAGGCGGGACGAATTCAAACAAGAAGAAGACAAGAGTCACATGGTGGTTGTTCCAACTGTATTATACTTTGTATGGCAAAGTTGCAGTTGAATCCAAAAGAGAAGGGTTTCTCTCTCATACCCGATATGGTAAAGAAGACAAAGCTTTCTGATGCAAGTACTTCAAGCCAATAGGATCTCGACAACCACCATCCTATCACTATCAAAGCAAGGCTGTGTTGCCCTAATTCCTTCCCTATATAAGGCAACACAGCCGCACACAATTAGTGTGTTTGTCACCATAAAGTGTGTGTCACTTATTTTCTCTCTTGTAATTGTTTAAGTTTCTAGTTAGTCTAAACTTAACAATTGTATTTTCATTTACTTTCTTGTAAGACAAGTTGTAATATCGACCACGTATTTACTGTTTAATCAATGATACATATGATTAGACTTGCATAGATTCTTGTATTTGAATTCTACCTTTGTTCTTGTTCTTTACTTATTGTTATTTACATTCTTGTCTAGTTAATTAATCTAAGTTAAGCAAACAAGTGGACTGTCACAAGTATTATCTATTATCCATGCCGTGCATCTCACGGGAACTACTTCATAAACGTCAATTAATGATTAAGAAACTTTAGTCAAGACATCAAACACATCGACTTAGCCGGCCGTGCATTGCATGAGCTTTCACTCTAATACATATAAAAGAAGTACTGTAGAAAACATACATGCATTTTAAAAATAAACTCGAACCATATATGCATGTTTAATTATAACCGTAAGGGGATTATTCAAAGTTTTTTATATTGCTCCTCAAGTTTTTAAGGCCAACTTCCATTCCCAAATCCAGAACCAATTCCTCCTCCTCCTCCGTCACCACCACCACCACCACCGTTTTCACATCCTGATCCACCACCAAGTCCACCTCCTATCCGCCACCAAAACCGCCACCAACACCATGGCCGCCACCGAATCTGCCTCCTACCCCAACTCCACCACCAATTCCACCTCCAGAACCACCCCCGATAACATGGCCGCCTCCTGAACCACTCCCTACACCACCACCACCACCTTTACCAATGCCGCCGCCAACTCCCCTCCTGAACACCTCCTACTCCACCTCCAATTCCACCTCCAGCACCACCACCCTTACCAATGCCGCCAGCGCCACCACCTTCTCCACCTCCAACACCACCACCCTTACCAATGCCACCGCCAACTCCCCCTCCTGAATCACCTCCTACTCCACCACCACCACCACCACCTTTACCAATGCCACCGCCAACTCCCCTCCGAACACCTCCTACTCCACCACCACCCTTACCAATGCCACCGCCAACTCCCCCTCCTGAACACCTCCACTCCACCACCATTCCACCTCCAGCACCACCACCCTTACCAATAATGCCGCCACCAACTCCACCTCCCGAACCACTTCCCACTCCACCAGCACCACCACCCATTCCACCTCCGACGCCACCACCTTTACCAATGCCACCACCAATTCCACCTCCAGAACCCCTCCTACTCCACCACCACCACCACCACCTTTACCAATGCCACCACCTTCCACCTCCAAACCCCACTCCTCCACCACCACCCTTACCAATGCCACCACCAACACTACTTCCAAACCCCCCTCCACCTCCTATACCCACACCATGGCTAATCATCTTTTCCTCTTCTTCAGATAGCTTTCTAGCGTCAGCAATGCTGATGATACAAATTAAAAAGCCAACAAATGCAATTGGTAAAAGCTTAATGACCATCATCATATATATATATATATATATATATATATATATATATATATATATACGTTCTTGTTAACTGATGATAGAGTTGTAAGAATTGACGTGTGTGGAGAAGCATAACAACGTTACTACTGGTATATATATAGTAATTCAAATGGCCACCATTTCAACGAGACAGTTGAGATTTAATTAATTAATTGAACAATCTTTTGATCAAAAGTGATCGATGGACAAGTAATTAATGTTTTATATATGCTCTCCAACCTGTGTATGATTTGACAAAATCATCGAACAACTTTTCACTTTTCTTTCAATAAGTACAATATATTAAAAAAAAAATGCAATTAATTTTATTAAGAAAATACTCCATTTAATATCCCTAAATAAAATGTCTAATAAGGAGAAATAGACACTTACAAAATGAGACTGTTAGATACTTAAGCTTAGATGTGAAACACTCACATATTAATTTTTTAATCCATAAAATTCATGGGACCTAAACATTTATTTATTAAACAAAAAATATTAAAAAATTAGTTTTGCCGGACATCCTTGTATTCACTTTTCCCTATATATATTATTATAAGTAGTCGTAGGTAAACTCACGGTACGAGATTGACCTTCAAGTTTCTTAACTATAGGAGTTTGCTTACTTCCACCCCCCGGCCTGCTTCTTATACATAGTCAATGACTTGTTTATAATCACTTTTAACTTAACTTATGTGCATTTACAAACAAATTAAGACTTTGTCTCTTCATTATCTAGCTCTCTATATATCGATCTGCTGTGGTTTCAAGTTTGACATAATTATATGTTGTTGCTGTATAAATGCTTGTATAATCCTGGCCGGAAATATTACACTAATTACCTACCACATGCTAATGATGTAAACGTAAACGAGCTGAATTAAACCGACTATTTATTGTGATTGATTATTTCACTTCTTTTTTTGTGTGTGGTGATTGAGAGTTTGAGACCCTTGCTATCAATAATGTTGGAAAAACTTAGTGAGTTAGTGACAGGGCACAGTTTTATTTTACATTTTTCCGGAGAATTATAAAAATAAATCTAACGCAAGTGCCTTGGCAACTGTTTTATTAGAAAAAAACTTTGTAGGTCACATGCACCTGGGGCCAAAATGGAAAACTGGTCTAGTAATTAGTTTTCATGTGCACAGCTGCATACTACAATTAAGTGTACGGGCCTGGAGGGTTTGTGCATGTCGGTATAGCCGTATAGGCGACGGTTTTGGTTTAATTTGATTACTGATCACCAAACTATGTTCTTTTCGTACGTACGACGGGTACAATATATTAATCTCTATTATGTTGTAACTTTTGTAACATAATAAAGTGGGAGTTTTTTTTTCCAAACTAGTATAGTGTGAAAACTTATTTACCAAATTATTATAGTTTCAAAAATATTTACCATTTTAGTTAAAACCTAATTGAAAATTATATATAAAATTAAAAAAAGATCTGTTGGCAGCACTTGTTCCACTCACGTCCAATTTTTACTTACAACGTTCAAATGCAAATCCAGTCTTCTAAAAACCCAGTTCCACCTAATGATCCAGGAATTCAATAATGAGGCAAAATCCCCAAAAAATGAATATGATTAATTTTATGCTCTTTAGATTTAATCTTTCACGTGTATACAACTCTGCCACCCCACCTGTTTGCCCGTCACATTGTTACTTTTAATGCCCGTTCCCTTTATGCAAGAAATTTGATTTACTTTAAGGTCTAAGTCATTCCTTCATACATTCTGTTGGAATATGATCACGTTAAATAAACGCATGTCCAGAAAACATTTAAGCCTATGGGGTCACACGCGTTGACACTTAGATATCCGGTAATATGTATATATTGTATCTACATATTTATAATCACCAAATTGAGAGAAATGATAATTGGACATCTTAATCTTAATATATACTATAAGACAGTTGAACTAATGACTTATTAACCAATCATATTACTCGATTTTATCAAATTGACTCTCGCTTATGTCATCACTTATTATATTTGTATTTATATTAATCTTTGTAGAAAAAGTCTCATTAATTTACACTTTTTTTTCCATCAATAATTTACACTTTTTAGCCCTGAATACTTTGTTATATTTATTTTAGCCATCAACTTGAGAGATTTTTTAAAAAATTTTAATCATTTAATTAATTAAAAAAATTTCAACATATGAAATATTGTCTACAAAAAATTATTTCAAAAGATGAAATACAATATATGTATTCAATGTTCTAGAAGTATATTCTTTTAAATTTGTTTTTACTTACATTTTTTACATTTAAAATTTATATACTTAATAATTTATTTCATCTTTAAAATGTTATAACAATCCGCGTAATCACATCTCTCAATGTCGTCCAATTTAATAATATATTAGATTAGATTTTTATAAATTATAAGTATTAATATTTAATTTAATATTTAATATAAACACAATACGAACTCTAGATACCTATCCCAAACATAATAACAGATGACGATATACAACATTCTTATCCTAAACACAATAGGAATCACATAACATGGGACGATCACAGAACAAAGCACGATTTACAACAAAGGTTACTTGAATACTAAATCCAAATCAATATTAACTCCATTCAAGTTTCACTTTACCTCTCAATAAAAAAGGTACAAAATCTTCTCCCTTTTTATATATTAGTTTTGCGTATTAGTGTTTAAAGTTACAATTGTCACTCAAATCAAAGAATCTAATAGTTAATAAAGAATATGAAAACAATCCTAATTGTTATCTAATTCTCATAGGACAGGTGATTGAAAATAAACTTATTCGTGTTATGGGCTAAATAATAATATACTTGAATATTAAGTACAAGATCACAAGTATGTTTATATTATAATTCTTAATTATCTTTCATAATAATATCACATTATGAGTACAACTGGTTTCAAAAAAAATTATAATAGAGAAATTATTGTAGCATGTGCCTTGTGGAATGACTATGGCAAACAATTCCATCAATATGTCTCAGCTAATAATGACAGTGACGAACCTGTGATTATTGTATTACAACTTGCAAAGTATAACACTTGGAACCGTATATCTTTCAAAATTATAAGCTTTTATGACTTAAATGTATGAAGATCTAATATTGATAATATCGTAAACCCCGTGTCCAGTGTTGGACACGGGTCTAAAATCTAGTTATTAACTAGATATGTTAATTAGAAGTATTTATTAATTAATAATTAAATATTAAAAATCGTTTTCTTTATTTATTTTTTAATTAAAATCGATTTTAATAAAAATAAAATTAGGATTTTGTTTTTATTATTAATTCAACCTATTTTATATTAAATTGGTTAATTGAAAGTTAAGTTATTAGGAATATATTTATACCTATATATATCCTAATAATCTAAACCCTAAAGAATATATGACTTATAAATAAAACCCTTTAATTTCTCTCGAATCTCGATCGGAAAAAAAACACAGAAACGAAAACCAAGAATTGGTTTTGTTGTATTCGAAAAATAACTTCTATCATGTTATTAATATAATAATAATAACAAGATATATGGTTTGGTTTTGTAAGATTCCTATTCGACGGGTATAAGAAACTTTTGTTTCTTGAGTTCGACAAAACAAGAGAAAAGCAAACTATGAGTTTTGACTTTTGGTGATTCAAGATCTAGCAATCTTCGGGTATTGTTCGACGTGTCGTGTGTGCGATCGTAGAGGAGTTTTACTTTAAACCCTAACTAATAATAATAATCTTATTATTAATTTTATTGGAAGCTAAGCTAAAAGGTACACATTCAATTCCTACTTTGTTAATTATTATATTGCATATACGTTTCTTTCCGCTGCGTACTCGTGATTGTTTATATGATTTATGTGCATGAATCCTAACAGTGGTATCACGAGCCTAATATGTGATATATTAGTTACAAAGTTCAAAACTTGAAGGGGGGTTTAGGGTTGGTTCGTTTTAATTAATAATTAAATATTAAAAATCGTTTTCTTTATTTATTTTTTAATTTAAAATCAATTTTAATAAAAATAAAATTATGGTTTTGTTTTTATTATTAATTCAACCTATTTTATATTAATGGTTAATTGAAACCCTCTATGCAAGTTTTGATTATGTGAATTGGCATGTTTATTTGATATAAATTGCATGCTTGGTATCTTTTAATTTAATGTTGTTAAATAGAAGTAAAATCATAAGGAATTCATGCAAAATTCTTTATGATTATTACTTAGATATATAGATATAAATTGCTTAGCATAATGGTCCAATAATTAGGGTTAATTATTTGATAATTGTGTGACTATGTGAACTTTTCGTGTGATTTTTTCTGCTTAACACCACTTCACTAAAAATTCATATAAAATCAACCGTAATGAGTTAGAAGCTGAATTTTGGACTGTAAATGCCCAACTCATAGGGCTACAACTTTGTAGTTCTGGTCAAAGCTTGATTCGGACCAGAAACAGGTCTAAACTGGTCGTGAAGCTACTGGAAATTTCCAGTCAGCATGTTTATGTGTAATTACTTGCTAATTGTTTGTTTAAAGGCGTACGCAATCAAGGTAACTTGATGTATGTGGTCCTCTTCTTTGAAGGGGGGGCCGACTTAGACATATACATTAACCATAGTGACCATGTTTAGGTGGCCTACCATAACTCGTTGCATGATTAATTAGTTAATAGTTAGTAAGTTTATTATTTTGCTTCTTTTATTGTGATATAAATGGTGATGCAAAACTGTTTTATGAGAAAAGAATAAACTTGACTAAGAATTATCGAAATATGATTTTGTTTTAATAAAATTGGAGTTTTACAACCAAGAGATACACCGGCTCACCCATTTGAACAAACTCTAAGAGAAGTATAAGTCGGAGTGCGCTAGCCTTCTAAAGGAGCGGGTTTTTAATTGCGTCCATCGCAAACCTTTGTTCCTGCGCTTCTTTGTGCGTTCAAATGGAGCTACCGAGCTCTTTTGTGTTGTTAAGACTATACAAATGATTTTATTAAACATTATGTTATGAAGATTTGCATGAGTCTTCATACATAAACTTTTGATTCACATCAAATGCATTACCCATTCAAAGTTAAGTCTTTGCCACCCACTTTGCTAAGAACACTTGCAAGTGCTTCGTAGTTTTGTTAGAAGTAGGCCACATATATTTTGATTTTGGACATTATTTGAGAGATAAATTTTGATTACATTAAATTTGGTAATATCAAGCTTCGTTCATGATTGTAATTTGCAAATATCTTGAAAACTTCCAAATTTAAAAAAGATCATACGTGTTTTTTAATTTACTTTAATTTTTTTATAAGGGATATATTTTGACTAATCATTTAAAATATGAAGATTAATATTGTGTTTGACAAAGTAATATATGAAATTCTCCCTTAATTTTTTGATGAGAGTATTTACGAAAAATTTCAATATTAATTAAAAATATAATATGGGATTAATACCTGGAAATGTAATGAACTATACACGAATGTTTATGTTGTGTAATGAACTACTCAGATTTTTGTTTAACGTAATGAACTATACACGAATGTTTAAGTTGTCATTTGTAAGTTTTTTGTTAGTCGAGTATATCAATAACCGGAATTTTAATGCACAACATAAACATTCGTGTAAATAATCCATGTAACAGCTAGCTATGCTATACGTAATCAATCAATGTTGTTTAATTGGTTGGAGTTGCAAGCAATGCTAATTAAGACGTTTAATTGGTGACATGATATTTATTTCAACTTCCTGTAAAAGACACGCATATAGTACGTATAGATATGTTTAAAGAAAGTACTCTAAATGAAAATCATGGATAGCTTTGAAATATAATCCATCCATGAAATAAATATATGTAGCTAGATAGCCCGTTAGTGCTAGCTAGATAGATAGCAGCTAATGGCATGTGTACGTCACTCTCACTCATACAATATGGAGCTTGACAACCTTGGTGTCGGGATTGCCATGAGAGCAACTTTCAATTTTAAGACGATACCAAACTTTTCAGACAGATCGGGACGTTCATGACCACCGGCGGCGGCCAATTTCCAATCAAAGGAATGAACAAGGGAGGCAAGCATAAACATAAACATCCGTTCTGCCATTAGAGTTCCCGCACATATTCTTCGCCCCGACCCAAAAGGAAAATAGGTGAAGTCATTGCCGCTGTAATCCCAGTGTTTGCCATCCATGAACCGTTCAGGGCGAAATTCCAAGGGGTTTTCCCAAATGAGGGGATCTCTATGGATGGCCCACACATTGACAAACACCCTGGCGCCTTTGGGAACCGTATAGCCCCCAATGACACAAGACTCGCTGGGACAATGCGGCACCAAGAGGGGAAGCGTCGGGTGCAAACGGAGAACTTCTTTCATGACGGCGTACAGGTAAGGCAGCTTGTTGATGTGGGATTCTTCCACTATGTTGTCTTTTCCAACAACCGTCTCTAATTCGTGTTGTGCCTTGATGAGGATTTCGGGTTGGTTCATCATCTCCGCCAAGGCAAACTCGATTGTATTTGAGGTTGTATCCGTCCCTCCCACCACCATATCCTGTTTGCTTCAAATTTATTAAGTACATCCGTCCTACTTAAATTATTCTACAATTGTTAATCTACTTTCTTATAAACAACTATTGACCGTACGTGTTACCCATTGTCGTCTATTTAAATTTTCAGATTTATTTATTAAAAATGCATAAGCCCAGTAAGTGATAATAATATTAATAATAATAATAATAATAATAAGGGAAATTAAGATGGAGAGAGGAAATTACCATAAGCAAGGCTTTGAGATGACTGCGAGAGAAGGGTGTTTTGGAATCTCCGCGTTCATCTTGAAGATTCAATAAAAATTGTAAAAAGTCTTTGTTGTTGTGGTCATCGCCCTCGGACGTAGTAGTAGTAGTTTGGTGATGATGAATCTGGTGGTTCCTTTGATGAATCATGGTCTCAAAAATCTCATCTAATCTTTTAGCCAATACTTTCATCTTCTTTTTAACTCCTTGCAAGTCAAAGGGTGCCAAGAGTGGATAAAAGTCAGACAAATTGGGCATCCCCAAGTATTCGGTCATCTCATTCACCACTTGCTTGAATTCCGCCCCTACCCTCTCCCTGTTGACCGTAGTGCCGCCACCACCCCACATCATCCCCGTTATCACATTCAACACCGTCAAAAACATCTGCTCCCCCACGTTGACCGCCACCCCTCCGCCATTATTATGATACAAGTAGCTTATGGTATTCCTGACCTCTTTCCTTCGGAGGGCGTAAACTGAATCCAGGGTTTGGCTGCTAAGCATTTCACGAACGCATATCTTCCTCAACATCCTCCACTGGTCACCGTAGGGTGACCAAACGATGTCGTTTCCACCGTATGTGGCCTCCACCCCGGCAACCGGAACATCCCGGTTGGCGAAAGTGGTGTCCTTGAGTTTTAGCACCTCTCGGGCCAGGTCCGGAGAGCTTATGATAACCCCCAGCTTTTTACCCAGCCATAGCCTGGAAATCGGGCCATAGGTTTTGGCAAGGGTAGCGAAATACGAATGGAGCTCCGGATCAAGAGATAGGAGGTTTCCAACAAGGGGCAAACACGGTGGACCAGGAGGCAGTGGTGCTGCCTTATTCTTCTTCTTATTATTAT
Source organism: Erigeron breviscapus (assembly GCA_034093135.1). NCBI lineage: Eukaryota > Viridiplantae > Streptophyta > Magnoliopsida > Asterales > Asteraceae > Erigeron > Erigeron breviscapus. The sequence goes on from CM067169.1 coordinate 64,784,745, forward strand.
TACTAATTATTATGAATATCCATAATGATATTGTTAGTATAGCAGCCACCACGAGGATTGTTTGGTCGCCCAACACTACTACTATGTCCATGGTGGTGTCTGCCTCCCTGCCCGGTAAAAAGAAAATATTATTTTATTATTATTATTATTATTATTATTATTATTTATTATTATATATTGTTGAGGAGATTAAGAGATGTAGGGTAGGAAATTGAGATGATCGACAACGAACCATATATCTTGGTTTTCTTTTTGTTTGTAGTGAACTCAAGGATCTCTTTCCTTGTTAACCGCAAGATGCTATACAAATTAATATAGGAAAAATTCATAAAAAAATTAACATTTTTACTCAAAATTCCTAATAAAGATAACCTATTTATGTTTTGTCTACTATTAAAGGATTCCATTTCTCGAAAGTTCTCAATAAAAATAATTTCGTTAATTTTATCGCATGTGGATATACACTTAGGATAACTCGTATATTAAAATACATCTCATCATCTTATATTAATTAATAATAATATATACATAAATTCATATCAATACAAAATATAAACATAGATCTCCATCCATATCTTCTATAATATACTAGTCTTCAGCCCCGTCCGATGGACGGGTAGTCTCAAAATATATATATCAAAGGGAATCAAAATGATAACATGTGTTGGTGATGATTAACATGTGTTCGACTCAAATCTTCAACATGAACCAACGTTGTCTTCTTTTCATCTAACAAAATATATGTCATATTATAAATTTAAAAAAGAAAGATGTAAATAGCGAGCAAAATAAATTAATGAGCAAAATAAATTTAAAAGAATAAAACCTTTTGTAGAAGAAGAAGCATGATCAACCTACAATTGACAACAAAATAAATTAAAAGAGTTGAAAATAACAATAACATAATAATTCAATATCAAATAATGAATAAACATGAACAAAATACCAAAAATTAAATTAAAGTGATATAAAAAAAACGTATGTTTCTTTTGTTGAGAAGTTATATGACCATGATTTTTTTTAAAGATAGAAAGGAGAGGAATGATGGAAAATGATTAATAAAAATTTATTTAGGTTGTATATATAATAACTTATTGTGAGAGTTTTAAGGATAATTTTAAAATTTCAAAAGATTTGTTTTGATAGTAAAAGATTTATGATATATTTTAAATATAATTATCTATCTTTAATATAATTATTGGGAATATGGACGACATCTATTTATATATAATTTTATGTAGTTTTAGTTTATTATAATTTTGGGAGAGTTTTAAGGATAAAAATATTTGTTTTTTATTTTTAATAGAATAAGAATATAGGTCGGCCTATAATATTTTAATTAAAAAAATATAGAAAAATAGAGGATTAATTAGAAGGGAGAATTAGGCTCAAGGAGGGGGATTAGGGGTGCCAATTATACCCCCAACCTCCTCTTTGCCCGTCCATTGGACGGGTAGTCTTAAAATATATAGATCAAAAGTTTTAAACCTATTATAAAAGATCCAAACTTTATTATTTTCACACATCAAAGTTCAAAACTTTTTAACTAATTTCATCCCTATGACCAATATCACAACTTAATCAATACAAAAACTACTTATACACGCATATGTAAAGTATAGATATACTATTTAAATATAAAATCATACAGTGTAATTGTCGGGTTTGAAGCTGTAAAAGTAGTACTTATATCTAAATCAATCCCAAAGTTCAATGCAAATTTTTCACAAAACCTAACAGAGAATTAAATCAAATTTTTGCTAAAACTGAATTTGAAAAAAAAACACTCATGAAAATTGGACGAAAATTGTGTGGAATGCATCAAGAATAAATAAAAACCTACAGACTAAAGAACGAAACATATGAAGATTAACTCCATATCAATATCGATTCCAGTTAACCCCTTTTTTTCAACTTCTTTTTATTGGCAAATTCGTTACTTTTGTTTATTAATTTGTAATAATTAGTTAAATAAAAAAATTTGCAGTTTGAAGAAAGAAATAAGGAAAGATGTCAGATGATGAAAGAGGTGAATAAAAGCTCCTTTTTTCTTAGATTATATATTTATATGTGTCCAAAGAAATAAAAGAAGCCCAAAAATAAATATGCAGCATGTTTAGAAAAAAGCCCAAAAACAAATATGCAGATATAGTAGAAACTTTTAAAAAATTATAAAAATACATACCAATTCATCAACAAAGACCATCTCGAATGTTTTGATAGAGATGAATAATAATAATAACATAAGAATTCAATGTCAAATAATAATGATTAAACATGAACAAAATATATAAAAAAAACCCTTTTTGTTTGTTGAATTCGTGAGGTAGTCGAAGCTTTTTTTTGTGTTGAGAATTTGTGAGGGTTTTTTCCTAGACTATATATATATAATAATTTTTGGGAGAGTTTTAAGGATAAAAAAATTTGTTTTTTATTTTTAATAGAATAAGAATATAGGTCGGCCTATAATATTTTAATTAAAAAAATATAGAAAAATAGAGGATTAATTAGAAGGGAGAATTAGGCTCAAGGAGGGGGATTAGGGGTGCCAATTATACCCCCAACCTCCTCTTTGCCCGTCCATTGGACGGGTAGTCTTAAAATATATAGATCAAAAGTTTTAAACCTATTATAAAAGATCCAAACTTTATTATTTTCACACATCAAAGTTCAAAACTTTTTAACTAATTTCATCCCTATGACCAATATCACAACTTAATCAATACAAAAACTACTTATACACGCATATGTAAAGTATAGATATACTATTTAAATATAAAATCATACAGTGTAATTGTCGGGTTTGAAGCTGTAAAAGTAGTACTTATATCTAAATCAATCCCAAAGTTCAATGCAATTTTTCACAAAACCTAACAGAGAATTAAATCAAATTTATGCTAAAACTGAATTTGAAAAAAAAACACTCATGAAAATTGGACGAAAATTGTGTGGAATGTATCAAGAATAAATAAAAACCTACAACTAAAGAACGAAACATATGAAGATTAACTCCATATCAATATCGATTCCAGTTAACCCCTTTTTTTCAACTTCTTTTTATTGGCAAATTCGTTACTTTTGTTTATTAATTTGTAATAATTAGTTAAATAAAAAAATTTCAGTTTGAAGAAAGAAATAAGGAAAGATGTCAGATGATGAAAGAGGTGAATAAAAGCTCCTTTTTTCTTAGATTATATATTTATATGTGTCCAAAGAAATAAAAGAAGCCCAAAAATAAATATGCAGCATGTTTAGAAAAAAGCCCAAAAACAAATATGCAGATATAGTAGAAACTTTTAAAAAATTATAAAAATACATACCAATTCATCAACAAAGACCATCTCGAATGTTTTGATAGAGATGAATAATAATAATAACATAAGAATTCAATGTCAAATAATAATGATTAAACATGAACAAAATATATAAAAAAAACCCTTTTTGTTTGTTGAATTCGTGAGGTAGTCGAAGCTTTTTTTTGTGTTGAGAATTTGTGAGGGTTTTTTCCTAGTATATATATATAATAATTTTTGGGAGAGTTTTAAGGATAAAAAAATTTGTTTTTTATTTTTAATAGAATAAGAATATAGGTCGGCCTATAATATTTTAATTAAAAAAATATAGAAAAATAGAGGATTAATTAGGAGGGAGAATTAGGCTCAAGGAGGAGGATTATGGGTGTCAAGTGTACCCCCAACCTCCTCTTTTAGTTATATTATAGATAGATGTCTTGAATGTGTCTTGTAACCAACCTCATATGCCCCTGCATACATATGCATATACGCTTCAATCACAATTCCTAAATAAATGATAAACATAAATACGAAGGAAAGATGTGATAACCTGTAATTGTAAAGCAGCAGCCAACCCATAAGGAAAGAAGCGGAAAATCTCTTACATTTCAATATCTTCTTCACATCAAAATCACGACTTCCCATTTTCCCCAATTTCTTTTTATAAACCCTAAATCCTAATTTTCCGTCAAGTAGAACTTTTTTTTCAGAGAATTGATGATGGCGGTGACTATGGTGGCGGCTTGAAAATGGTGGCGACTATGATGGTGGTGCAATCGGACTTTAAACTTCCGGCAACCCACCTAAACAAACAACCCCTTAAACCTTGAAACTTCCGGCAACCCACAGGCCACCACCGCCATTTCCTTACTTTTTCATCTGGGTTTGGTGCAATCAGACTTCATGTGCTCTAGTCATGGTGTTGTATAATTTCAAATGGATTGATGAATAAGTAACAACAGGGCTTCGTGATACAGATTTCACCACACGAAAACCTGAAGGGCTGTACCAATAATCGATTACGTACAGTCACACCAGTAATGAAAATTGGCTCCAAAGGACACCGATCATTCAAGCCAATAATGATATATGTAAAATACGTTAGGGGGTCAATAATAACAATAATAATAGTTCAAGGGGGTCATGTGTAATTGGAGGTTGTTAGGTCAACTCCGAGTCAAAGGGAGCGGTTACCTCCCAATCCTTGTATAAATACTTCTATCCTTGTAATATACAACCATTATGTGTGTGAAATAATCCTCTCTCTCTATAATTTCTCTATTTCTCTCTATCAATTGGTATCAGAGACTCGTTCCGGCGAGCTTCCGATCACCATCTCCGGTCATATTTTTCCGATCAGTTTTCCGATTAAGGATTCCGGTAGCTAATTGATTCCCTTCCTCCTGAAATCAATGGCGCCAGATACCAGAAATCAGGATTACGAGCGGATGCAGAAGGAATTCGCTCAATCTCAAAAGGATTTGGCTTCTCAAATCGAATCTTCATTGAATTTGAGAGCTCTGGTTGAAAACCTAACTAAAGAGATTGAATTTTTGAAAAATAATCAACAATTAACTGTTGACGATAATCGGAGCCCTAATAAGTTGACTAAGCTTGAATTTCCGAGATTCAATGGAGATAATGTTGATTCATGGCTGTATAAATGTGAACATTTCTTCAAAATTGATGGAACCGTATTCTGAACTGGTCTAATACAGTTAGAACTACTTGCCAGTCGGGTTTTAACCATCTATATTTGGGACTCACAATTGGTATCAGAGCAGCAAGGTTGAATTATATTAATTCATTAACCTTTGATCTGCATAGATGGCTGACTTTCAACAAGAACGTCCTGACCCTAATAACACTACTCCACCCCCTGTCATCAACAACAATATACCATCTCACAATGTACACGTACACTTTCCAAATAATCCTGTTCCCAAGTTTGATGGGAACAGTGAAAATTTTCAAACATGGAAAGCATGCATGCTCAAATATATTGCTGGTGTTGAAAGACATTTGACCGATATTCTTAAAGAATGACCCTTTGTCCCCATGAATGCCTCCACTGTTGTCAGAAATGCCGATGGGACTCCTAGGGTATCACCTAAGGAGAAGGATCATTGGTCTGAGGAAGATCATAGGCTGGTAGACCTTGATACCAAGCTACAAAATATGATCTTGTATGATGTTCCTGAAACTCTTATGCCCACCCTTGTTTTACTTGAAAATTCAAAATTAATGTGGGAGGAACTTATGACACAGTTTGAAGGCACCTCTGAGACTATAGTCACAAGAAAAG
>CM067169.1:64795330-64868493 GCA_034093135.1 Erigeron breviscapus
TAAAAATTATAGTATTAAAATATGAAATGCCACAAATTAATATAAATCCATCCTATATTAAATCAAAAGATTTTGTTATAGGATTAAATTTTTTATTTGGCATAAATGGTGCAGTTACACTCACAAAGAATTTTATAACACTTAGTAAACAAGTTTATACATTCCCAACACTACGTTATAATACAACATCAGAAGTTGCGCAGAAGCGTGGTGGACAAGGAAACTTAGATTTTTTTAAACAAACAAAAAGACAAAATCTTATGTAAATTTATATTAATATATATTTTAATATAAACATATATTTTAAACCATATATATTGCTTAATACAAATATACATAGGAAATAAGAGTATAGAAATCTTACAATAAGAGGAGTATGCACAGCAGAGATGGAGAGTATACACAGCGGATATTATTTTATATGTTATTAATATATATTTTTTTATTTTTTGGAGCGGATATATTATGAAGAACAAGGAAAATATTAAAGGATTAAGAGTTTATCTAAGGAGAATAGGAGAGTAATTTAGTGAGCCATAAGAATTGAGAGAAAACTTATTATTATTATGAATTCTCGGGTGTGTTTTACAAATGAAATGAGATGCCGTTTTATAGGCAAACTAGAGTAACTAAATACAAAATATCTAATCTAAATGAACGGCCAAAAATAAAAGTTACAAAGAAATAAAAGACAAGTTAGTGGATACAACTTTTTCTTCCACCATTTACAAGATAACAAAAAAGAAAAAGTTAGTAGAGTGACTAACCACCAATGTTAAAATCATAGCGGGATACTATGGAAATGGCATTGCCATTCCTAAAAGTTAAGACGTGGGAAATCGTGCTAGTTGTAAAGCTAGTGCGTAATATGTAAGTTGTAAGAACGAGTTGATTAAGTTGATCATAAGAATATGTGACGTGTGATGAAAGTAAGATATGTTGATATGTGTGATATGATTGTTGATAGGCACAATTAGGAGTGTATACTCTACATGTTCTAATATGTATACGTGTGATAAGTATATGTGTGTTATGTTAAGATATGAGATGTCGAATAAGTGGTAAGTATATGTTGACCTGATATGATGATACGTTTGTATTTCAAGTGTATGTTGATATGATATGATATGTGAAGGTTTGTGGGAAAAAGGTAAGGATGGGATGATCTTATGATATTGTGGAAAATATGGTCATGTTTTCATAAGTATAATATGAAGAAGTTTTATGAAAGTAAAATGAAAAACGTTTTATAAATGTGTGTATCTTACTTAGCTAATTTATTAGCTAACACTTGCTATTATGAAAATGTTGTGTTCTTCAGGATAAGTAGGTATAAGCTAGTGAAGTGCGTGGATAGTGAGATGGGTAGAAGAATAAAGGAAGATTAGCATTAGTTTCCCGATGCTTAGAATTCCCCGTTAGCCATTGTTTGGCTACTTATTAATGACTTATGTTTTATGTATTGATGTATGGCATTTATGTTGGTGCCATAACTTGGATTTATCATTTATTGTTGTGACGATACGAATTAGTAACACCATTTTATGAAAGGTACCAGCGGTTACGGATGGGGCAGTTTTTATAAGTATGTTTCCGCAAAGTTTAAACGCCGTTAGGCAAAGTTTTTGTAAATCCAGATTTTAAAATGACGGGTGTTACAAGTTGGTATCAAAGCAATGGTTTAAGTGAACCAAAGACCGGCCAAAAGCCTTAGGTTTTGGACTTAAACCGTAAGGGGACCAAATAGGCTTAAGTAGGAATGGTTTAGCCTTATATTGAAATGTTTTTAGGACGGTTTGGGAAGAGTGAGATTGTAGGTTTGAGGCGATATATGTTTTATATGATGAATTTTCCTTAACCTCTCATTGTCTGTTTTGATCCGTCCATAATCGTCGTTATATGTAGTTGACAAAACGGTTAATACTCGCGCTAACGCTAGCCGAAAGGATGGAGCAACCGCTAGTGTTACTCCTTCGAATCAAGGTAGGAATGGCAATGATGTCAATCAAGGGCAGCCTCGTAGGGAAAAACCGGAATTTCGTGTGGAGAACATTCAACCTAGGAATGGCTTTGTAGATGAAGAGCATCCGGTACTTGAAAGGATTCCTACTCGTGCTGAAATGTTTGATGAGTTGAGGGCTATCCGAGTTCAACTAAGGAGAACTCAGAATGAGCTAAGGAAAGCAAGGGCTGAAAAAGGTGTTAACTCACTTGAGGAAGAGCGTTCGGCTTCTAACCGCTCCAATCGTGCTGAACCGTCCATGATGAGAACACAAGATGAAAGGGTGAGTGATCGGGTTGCTGTGCATCCTGAGAATGTTGTTGCTGATGTGAATGATGGGGTAAATGTGGTGGAGCCTCGTGTTGTGGTTGCTCCTCGTACTACTAACTTTAAGTATGATAGTTTTCGGAAGTGTGGTGCGAAAAGAGTTTGATGGTACTCAGGATTGTAGGTGCTATGGAATGGTTGGATGATATAGAGGTTGTGTTTGCTTCATGTTATTGTCCCGAGGATATGAAGGTGTTGTGTGCTTCCCGCATGCTTAAGAAGAATGCTCGCAATTGGTGGAGGTCTACCACTGTTTCTTTGGCTCCCGAGGTACTAGCTGCTATGCCTTGGGGTACTTTCAGGGAAAGTTTTTGGAGGAATATGTTGGTACTCGTGAGTTAAGGTTGATTGAGAAGGAGTTCAGAGCTTTAACCGCTAAGCCCGGTGCCATAACTGAGTATGCTCACTCATTTATGGAAAAGCTCAAGTTTGTTGGTCACATGGTTCGTAGAGATGTTGATCAGGTTGAAGCTTACTGTGATGGTCTCCCTGCTAGCTATCGCGGCCTTTGTAGGCAACATACTACATTGTCTGCTGCGATTAAGGAGTCCAAAAGGTTAGATGATGACCTTAAAACTGAGAAAGTGGCGACTAAGGATGATGATAAGAAGAATGGATTCAAGAGAAGGTCTGACGAGTCATCGGATTCTAGAAAGAAATTTAAGAGTGATTCGTCTTATGAAGGAAAAGATGATGGGAAAGTTAGTCAGTGGTGTGCGGCTTGTAAAGCTCACCATAGTGGACCATGTTCGGAGAAGACTAGAAGATGCGACAAGTGTGGTAAGCAGGGACATGTTGCTTCTAACTGCAAGGATAAGACTCGATGTTACAAATGTGGTGAGACGGGACATTTGATTGCTGATTGTCCTCGATGGAAAGATGATGCGAAGAAGGATGATACTCAAAAAGCCAAAGCTCGTGCATATCAGATGGTTACTATGGAGGACGAGCATGATGACGAGGTATCTAATAAAGTAATTCGTTAGTAGATTAGTTGATTTTATATGCGATTATATGTGTATGTGGATTGTGTGTTTATTATGTGTGTTTTGTAGTTAGTATAATTATACTATGATGCCTTGAGATGGAAATGTTGGACATTAAGATATGTGGATATAGTTAAAGGTACACGTGTGAGGAATGATATAGTTATAATTATGGTCCGGAACATAATTATAAATGTATCATGATGCGGGCGTGTTCATTTGACGGTATTCATATTGACTAATGAAAGACATGAAATGAAGGGAGATAAAAAGGAAATGGTTGAAAATGTGGTTGAAGTTTAAGTGGCAAATGTGATAAAATGTGGATTATACGTGTGTAGAAAGTAGTGATAATTGAAATGAGGTGTTGATGACGTGAAATGATTCCGAGGACAGAATCCTATTAAGGAGGGGAGAATTGTAACATCCCGAAACTTTTTGACGTTGACCGTTAACTCGTCGTTAGCGACCGTTAGTGACTGTGTGTATTATATGTGCTTATGTGAATTAAACGATTTACGTGATATGTGTTAAAATGATTTAAAATAATGAAATTAAAGTTGATAGTGAATAATGAAGTCAATTAATGTTCCCGACAAGTTACAAGAGTTGTTAAGTGGTTCCAAGTGCGTTAAACGAGCCGTTAAGTGCCGAAACGAGTCAAAACGAAGTGCGAGGGCCTAGATGTAAAATTTAAAAGTTGCTCCAGTATATAAGGGACCATTAGGTCGACCAAGAACCCTTTTGGATCAGTTGTAAACCCTAGAAACTTCTGCACACAAAAGCTTAGATCAAATCTCCAAGGTATAGTCAATTTCGGGGGATTTTGGAAGGGAATTTGAGTGCTTTTCGATCCGTTGATCAAGCCTACAGGTATAACATCATCCTCTGATTGTTAATTGAGTTTTCAATTAGGTTTTGCCTCTGTAGATTCGGCCATAAGGGTTGGGTTTACTCAATCTTGATCTTTTAGGTCAAAAACGACGTTTTCGTGATTATAATCGTTAATTGAGTTGGTTAACTAAGTCAAGATGCAAACTTTATTGTTGAATTATGTTTAATATATGTATATAAGTGATTTCCAGGTGGTTAATTGGAAACCCACCTGATGTATTGAGATTTTGGTCGAAATTGCTTTCAAAACGAATTGGATTTCCGGTCCTAAAACTGATGTCATGTTGAAAAATTCATATCTTTCTTATATGAACTAGTTGGGAGATGAATCTTATATTTTTGAAAAGGTCTATGTGTCCTCTTGAATCGATATGAATAAAGCTTCTGGTGATTTTTCCCATAGATAGGCGAAAAGTGTCGATTTTCAAAGGTGGTCCAATTTCGGACGATTTCTGCAGGCCTATCTTGTAAACGTCATAAATCATTCATTAGAGAACTTCAAGAGTCAAACTTTATATTTCTGGAAAGGTCTTTGAATTCCCTACATTTCTTAAGAACTAAGTTTTGACTCATTTGGTCGTCTTGAGGTCGAAAAGTCGCCTGCAAGTGAAGGGCGCGAGTCAGTCTTTAGACCAGCACTCCATATGCGGCGCATATAACCTATGTGCGGCGCATATCGGGGCCTGGGAGGGTTCTGGGTGATTTTTGAAGCAAATATGCGACGCATATTCAAAGCATGCGCCGCATAAAGTATCTGTGAGTCCGTTTGAGGTCCGAAACAAGCGTTTAAGGGTCCTATAAGTGTACCTAAGCTAATGGATGGTTTTATAACCTTATTAGGATGGGTTTATACAATTTTAATGACTATTAACTCGATATAGGTAGTCGGGATCACAAACAAGATACCTTAACGTTGCTTGTTGATCGTTGTGCTCGTCGTCAGGTAAGATACATGACTTTTCTCACGCTGGAGGCACAACAAAATGTGATTTTCTATAATTAACCTCTTAATCGGATTATCTTATATGTGTTGGGTTTTCCGGGTTATGCGGGAGGTTATATGGGAATGTATGTATGATGAAATGACCTATGTTGTTATGATGACGTTCAAAGTTGAAGTAATTATATGTTTATATAGTATGATGAATAAAATGATGTTGCTATGATATGCTTAAGATATGTGTTGTGATGTTGATAATGTCGTTGATATGCCTTGATATTGATATGTGATGGCTTATATGTGAGACTTAAGTATAAAATGTCTAGTTCACTAGATACACGTAAGAAATGTTATAAGAGTGTGCACGTTAGTGGGATTAAACGTTAAAGTAGATGTGGGATTAGTTAGGTAATGAATATACCTAATGTTAAAGTAAAGTGTGAAATGTGGGAAATCGTTCTAGCCTTGGTGTTAGTGCGTAAAAGTAAGAAAGATATAAATACGTGGGAAATGCTATAGCTAAATACGTGAGATTGATGTGGGAAGTGTTAAGCTTAACCCGTGCTAGTTGAAAGCTAGTGCGTACGTGGTCGCTTGAGTGGCTCCTTGCGGCATAGTTACGTGGGACTAGTATTTCCGGGTGGAGTGACTAACCACCAATGTTAAAAGCATAGCGGGATACTATGGAAATGGCATTGCCTATCCTAAAAGTTAAGACGTGGGAAATCGTGCTAGTTGTAAAGCTAGTGCGTAATATGTAAGTTGTAAGAACGAGTTGATTAAGTTGATCATAAGAATATGTGATGTGTGATGAAAGTAAGATATGTTGATATGTGTGATATGATTGTTGATAGGCACAATTAGGAGTGTATACTCTACATGTGCTAATATGTATACGTGTGATAAGTATATGTGTGTTATGTTAAGATATGAGATGTCGAATAAGTGGTAAGTATATGTTGACCTGATATGATGATACGTTTGTATTTCAGGTGTATGTTGATATGATATGATATGTGAAGGTTTGTGGGAAAAAGGTAAGGATGGGATGATCTTATGATATTGTGGAAAATGTGGTCATGTTTTCATAAGTATAATATGAAGAAGTTTTATGAAAGTAAAATGAAGAACGTTTTATAAATGTGTGTACCTTACTTAGCTCATTTATTAGCTAACACTTGCTTTTATGAAAATGTTGTGTTCTTCAGGATAAGTTGGTATAAGCTAGTGAAGTGCGTGGATAGTGAGATGGGTAGAAGAATAAAGGAAGATTAGCATTAGTTTCCCGATGCTTAGACTTCCCCGTTAGCCATTGTTTGGCTACTTATTAATGACTTATGTTTTATGTATTGATGTATGGCATTTATGTTGGTGCCATAACTTGGATTTATCATTTATTGTTGTTTCGATGATGCACTTGGTAACACCATTTTATGAAAGGTACCATTGGTTACGGATGGGTCAGTTTTTAAGTGATCATTTTCCGCTACGTTTTAAACGCCGTTGGCAAAGTTTTTGTAAATCCAGATTTTAAAATGACGGGTGTTACAAAAATGGGCACTCTTCGTCAATCTATCTACAATCACCCATATCATATCGTTCCCTTTTGGCATTTTCGGTAGCTTCGTTACAAAGTCCATGGTGATATGATCCCATTTCCACTCCGGGATATCTAATTGATGTAACAAACCATACGGCTTTTGATGGTCGGTTTTCACACGTGCACAAGTCAAACATTTCGCTACAAAATGAGCTACTTCTCCTTTGATATCCGGCCACCAATAAATCGGTTTCAAATCTGCATACATTTGGTGACACCGGGATGAACTGATTATCTACTTCTATGAGCTTCTTCAAGGATCAATTCTCGGTTACCACCAAGCAATGGCACCCAAATTCGACCCTTGTATGTCTTGAACCCACGGCTATTAGTCTCCATCACAAGGCGTTTCTTCTTTCCAATACTCTCTTTATCAATATTATCCTTCATTAACGCCCTAACTTGTGCTTCTTTAATTCGGTCAAGTAGTCCCGACTTTGCTTGAACTTGCATACTCATCAACTTGCAAGAAGAACTTTGCACCTTCCTACTTAGTGCATCCGCCACCACATTGGCTTTACCCGGATGCTATTTGATCTCACAATCATAATCCTTAAGTAGTTCCATCCACCTTCTTTGTCTCATATTCATCTCCTTTTTATTAAACACATATTGCAAACCCTTATGGTCGGTATAAAAAGTACACTTAGTGCCATAGAGATAATGTATCCACAATTTCAAAGCAAATACTACCGCCGCCAACTCAAGATCATGGATCGGGTAATTCTTCTCATGTGGCTTCAACTGGCGTGAAGCATAAGCAATCACCTTGTCCCATTGCATAAGGACACAACCCAAACCCTTGATCGATGCATCACTATACACCACCAAATCATCAGTACCTTCAGGCAAGGCAAGTATAGGAGCTTCACACAACTTCTTTTTCAACGCTTGGAAAGCATTCTCCTGTTTTTCGGTCCACTCATACTTAACTCCGTTCTTCGTTAACTCAGTCATTGGCTTAGCTATTCGGGAGAAATCCTGAATGAATCTTTGATAATAGCCAGCTAAACCAAGGAAATTTTTAATCTCAGTAGGAGTCTTTGGCTGCTCTCACTTTGAAACAACTTCAATCTTTGTAGGGTCTACTTTTATACCTTCTGAAGAAATAACATGACCAAGAAACTGCACTTCTCGAAGCCAAAACTCACACTTGGAAAACTTAGCATACAAATTCTTCTCCCTCAACACTTCAAGGACTGCTTTTAAGTGTTCACGGTGCTCGGTTTCAGATTTAGAACAGATCAAAATATCGTCAATAAAAACAATAACAAAATGATCTAGAAAGGGTCGGCATACCCAATTCATTAAGTCCATAAACGCGGTTGGAACATTAGTCATCCCAAAAGGCATGACCAAGAACTCATAATGCCCATATCTAGTACGGAAAGCTGTCTTTGCTACATCTTCCTTCTTAACTTTCAGCTGATGATAACCGGACCGCAAATCTATCTTTGAAAAGTATGAAGCACCATGAAGTTGATCAAAGAGATCATCAATTCGTGGGAGAGGATATTTATTCTTGACCGTTCGCTTATTCAGCTCACGGTAGTCTATGCACATGCGCATAGATCCGTCCTTCTTTTTAACAAAGAGAACCGGAGCTCCCCAAGGCGAGGAACTAGGTTGTATGAACCCGTTGTCAAGTAATTCCTGAAGTTGAGTCATTAACTCCTTCATTTCTGTAGGAGCTAATCGGTATGGTGCTTTTGCAACAGGTGTAGCACCGGGTATAAGATCAATCTGAAATGTAACTTCACGATCGGGAGGAATACCGGGAAGATCATCGGGAAACACATCAGGAAAATCAGAAACTACATCCACACTAGCAATTAAAGGCTTCTCCTTTCTTGCATCAAAGACATAAGCAAGGAAATGACTCTTATTCTTCCTTATACACTTAAGAGCCTTCATCATATTAATAATCTTTATCCCCCCTCTCTTCTTATCTCCATAAACTGTAACTACTTTACCATCGGGTGTAGGGAAAGGAATAATCTTTTGTGAACACAAAATGTTAGCTTCATTCTTGGACAACCAATCAATACCTATCACTACATCGAAACCGGCTAAGGTAGTAGGCAATAGTTGGACCGGAAACAAACGACCTTCAATCTCAATATCACAATCATCATATCCCACACGTATATCACTAACCGTACCATTAGCAATTTCTACCTCTATTGAGCAATCTAAGGGAGTAGTGACTCTTTCTAGCTTAGGAGAAAATAATGTAGACACAAACGACCTATTTGCACCAGAATCAAATAGAACAGAGGCAGGTTTTGAATTAATAAGGAAAGTACCACTTACCACCTCATCGTTGTTCTTGGCATCATCCACGGTCATTTGTAGAGCTCGAACCTTAGTTGCTGTGGTGGCTGTCTTCTTTCCATCGTTCTTCATTTGTGGACAATCGGCTATAAGATGACCCATTTCTTGACACTTGTAACAACGAGTCTTGTCCCTGCATTCGGTTGCAAGATGTCCCGACTTCCCACACTTGTGACATCTTCTTGTCTTATCGGAACATTGACCTTCATGAAATGTCTTGCAAAATGCACACCACGTGTCACTCTTCTTCTTGTCTTTATCACCACCCGAACTAGCATTTCCCCGAAACTTTTTCTTATTATTATTGTTATTAGAAGACCAATTTGATCTTTTCTTGAACCCCGACTTCTTGTCATCCATTTTCTCAACAACCTTCTCAGTTTTGAAGTCCTCATCCAATCTTTTTGACTCCTTTATTGCCGCCGACAAAGTCACATGCTGTCTACACAAACCACGATAGTTAGCTGGGAGGCCATCACAATAAGCCTCAATCTGATCTTCCTGCCTTCGAACTAAATGTCCCACAAACTTCAACTTTTCCATAAAGGAATGTGCATACTCCGTAATCGCACCGGGTTTAGCAACCAACGATCTAAACTCTTTCTCAATCAGTCTCAATTCTCTAGTTCCCACATACTCCTCTAAAAACTTCTCCTTAAAGGTACCCCAAGGCATCACAGCAAGTACCTCGGGAGCCATTGAAACTGTAGTAGCCCTCCACCAGTTACGGTCATTCTTCTTCAACATTCTACTAGCACACAAGACCTTCATGTCATCAGGACAATAACAAGATGCAAAAACCACCTCGATATCCTCAATCCACTCCATAGCACCAACTACATCATGGGTACCATCAAACTCCTTGGCACCACATTTTTGAAAGCTTTCATACTTAAAGTTGCTAATGCGAGGTGCATTCACCACTCCAAGTCCACCACCATTCACTCCATTCGCACCTACAGCTGCCATGGATGGTTCAGCACTTTGGGAGGGATTAGAGTAATTCCCTTCCGAATGTTTACCCCTTGGTTCACTCCTGTTCCTTTCTGCATCTCTTTCTGCCCTCACTTGAGCCAACTCCTCTTCGTTCCTTCTTAATAATGCCTGAACAGCCCTCAACTCTTCAAACATTTGGGCTTGTGTCAGAATTTGTTCAAGTAGTGGGTTGGCCCTATCTATTTCAGAGGCGGTTGGAGGATCACCAAGACGTCAGTTTTGCACACGGGGTGGTCTTTGTTCAACCTCATTTCCAGCCCCGTTTCCATTAGGAGGAACACCACTTCCATTTCTTCTCTGACTGTTTGCTCTAGTGTTTGCCATTATCTATTCTACAAGGCAACGACGACGGTTAGCAAGAGTTAAAGTGAGACTACACATGTTAAGGCTATACTACATTTAACTACTTTATCACACATAATAACAAGCCTTAAATCACACTCTCACTCACTCCCCAACCCGTCCTAACACATTTCATCTCAATAGCTAGGCATCCTACTTAAGCCTAACCTACTCCTCATCAGTCTAAGTCCAAAATCCTACGGTTAAGGTCGAATTTTGGTTCACTTAAACCAATTCTCTGATACCAACTTGTAACACCCGACATTTAAAAGCATGGGTTTTGAAAAACTTTCACCTAACGGTGTTAAAATGCGGAAGAAAATACTTTAAAAGTCAAAACCGATAAAAACTGTTCGGTTTCTGCATTTATTTGGTGTTACATGCCATATCACAAAATAGTTTAAATGAAAACCCGACGGTTTCCCAACACAAAACAACCGTCTACAAAGTACTACATAAATTCGACATAATAGAGAAATGTAAATAATGTCTCAAAGGTAAAGCTTCTATGGGTAGCTAAAGTCGTCTGCATCCATCTACCCACACCTCGCTCATCCTTCATTGTCTACCATCAAGCTAAACCAGAGGGAACAACATATTTCAAGAAACAAGTGTTAGCTAACGAATTAGCTAAGTAAGATATCACTCAAGTTATAAAGCCTTTGTCCAATTAAAACATTTCTTCATTATTAGACAAGCTTATTTAGGCACAACACACATCATACATTCACACATAATCTGCATATCAACTTAGGATGAATCACCCTAAATGTGCCTATCCTGCTTTTAGTTCACACATTATCACACGTATCTTCGTTAACTGCATATAAGTGTAACATAAGTCACACCCGACTAGATGAATCACCAAAAGGCTAGTCATCTTACGTCGTTAAGGAATGGCAAGCCAATCCAGGAGTAATCCGTATGTGGAGGTGGGTCAAACCCCTCGTATTACTCAAACTGCGTTTCAATGACCATGTTGCAAGGAGCCACCCAAGCAACCACACGTTCACGCACCCGCCCGGCTAAGGCAAGTACGGGTTAAGCTTAACACTTCCCTGCATATCAATTACGAGCTCGGTTTCACACATATTAGTTTAGGTAACACACATTACAAACAATCACACACTTTAACTTCATTACGTTTGGGCCCTTAAACGTGCAAGTGACCTGGCAACCTAGTAAGTCTAGTGATCTAGGTGAACAAGCCACATAAGCATGCACATACCAAGTATCAACTTCATTTCTACATTTCATGCATAATAAGATACTACATTAAACAATACTTCATTTCACTACATTTGGGACTGCATTTCAGGTCTCATGGTCAACTACATAACCCACAATACCTCCCGTGTAACCCCATATGCCCACATGCAATATAAAGATACCAAATGGAAGGTTATTATTTGAAACCAGCTTTTGTTGAATCCCCCAGCGTGTCAAAGTAGTGTATCTTACCTCCGCGTAGTCCACAAAAGTCAACAACTAGTTACTGTGTAAAGTAACTATGCTCGTCTACCTATAATTAGTAAACGATTATTAGACAACCTCACAAGTTGAGATAACAATCAAAAATCCTTGTAAATTCCCAACAATTTAACAATCAAGCCAATTCTATGTAAACATGACATGAAAATAACATGTCTAACTTAAAAACATGTTTATAAACTAATGTGCACATAAAAGTGCTTGAATAATAATAATAGGTATATATATGTCTAATATAAATACAAATGTACATAATGACATTTTGAGCACACACTTGAACTATGATCAAATGACCAAAAACTAGTCATCTTACGTCGTTAAGGAATGGCAAGCCAATCCAGGAGTAATCCGTATGTGGAGGTGGGTCAAACCCCTCGTATTACTCAAACTGCGTTTCAATGACCATGTTGCAAGGAGCCACCCAAGCAACCACACGTTCACGTACCCTCCGGGCTAGGGCAAGTACGGGTTAAGCTTAACACTTCCCTGCATATCAATTACGAGCTCGGTTTCACACATATTAGTTTAGGTAACACACATTACAAACAATCACACACTTTAACTTCATTACGTTTGGGCCCTTAAACGTGCAAGTGACCTGGCAACCTAGTAAGTCTAGTGATCTAGGTGAACAAGCCACATAAGCATGCACATACCAAGTATCAACTTCATTTCTACATTTCATGCATAATAAGATACTACATTAAACAATACTTCATTTCACTACATTTGGGACTGCATTTCAGGTCTCATGGTCAACTACATAACCCACAATACCTCCCGTGTAACCCCATATGCCCACATGCAATATAAAGATACCAAATGGAAGGTTATTATTTGAAACCAGCTTTTGTTGAATCCCCCAGCGTGTCAAAGTAGTGTATCTTACCTCCGCGTAGTCCACAAAAGTCAACAACTAGTTACTGTGTAAAGTAACTATGCTCGTCTACCTATAATTAGTAAATAATTAACTTACAATACACTTATAAAATAAATACCCATTCAAATATATACATATACAAAATACTTACACAATTCCTATACAAAAATAATAAAATAGTCAAAAGACTCTTCCTTTCCCCCTCTCCTTCTCTTTGGCCGGCCCCATAACCCACACACATACACACCCAATACAAATTCAAACTACTACTTTTTACTTTACATACAACCAATAACTCAAACTCATTTTACACCCAAAACACACACACAACTCATTTCTCTCTCAAATTTTCTTCTCCTTCCCTCTTTCTCCTTCTTGGTCATGACTCAAGTAAAGCAAAAAGAAGACAAGAAAAATCAATCTACAAATATAATAATAATAAGGGTTTAGGCAAGATTATTCAAGGGTTAACTCAAGCTAAGATTAAAGGGTGTTGTCAAGCAAATAAAGGGGTGATATTAGGGGTACAAGGTCACGAAATTCTGCCCTATTTTTCATCATCAAAACCGAACTCTACAAGGGTATAACACTTATCCTTTTGTTAGATTAAACTTACTTATGTTTATATTCAAGTGTTTTCATCAAAAAGTTATGTTTTCTTCTTGTTTTCTCTTGATTATACACTTGATGAGGGCAAAGTTGATAGGATCTTTCTTCCCATGCTCATGCATGTCGAATTTATGAAGAAAAATCCAAGGATTCAACTAGTTTAAGACCCAAAAGTGTTGATATAGATTAAATAGCTTGTAAAATGAATTTTTCTTTGAAAGATTGATATATTTATATATATATTTTTGGCAATATTTCTGGAGTTTTTCATGAAAAGTAAGTTTTTATATTGTTAGATGATGGATTGGTAAAGATTTGTTGTTAAAGTGATGGGATGAATGCATGCATGATTAGATTTAAGAAAGTTGGATCTTTTGTTGGATTATGAGATGGATATGGACTTGTCTTGATTGAAAAGTGTGTTAAACTTGACCATAATATTCTGGAAATAATGATGAAACATCAAGAACACAAAGTTTGGAATAAAACAAGTTGAAATAAGCTAGAAATCACAACCGAAATCATGTAAAAATGACATTTTGAGCACACACTTGAACTATGATCAAATGACCATAAAACTATCATGAACTTACTGTAAACAAGTTATTTCAAAAGTGTAAAACTTAAGTCATGTGAGGCATGGCAAGATTAAGCTCAAAAATCACCTTTTCGGGTCAAATAATCACTAACCGAAAGCACAAAATTGCACATATCACACCACCACCACTATCACGACATGGACTATCAAAATATGATGAACTTTATGGAAATAATGAAACAAGAATGAAAATCCATTTTGAAGCACCTTAATTGCTTAAGAAATGAGGCTAAAATCACTATTTCGGTAAACGATTTTTAAGCTTAAAGTCCTCAAAATAAGCAAGACACAAGAGAGGTTAAATTGATATGAATTTTTATTGATAAAAGTTGCCTAAAAGGCCTGAGATTTTTAGCTAAAGTATTGTGTGGTGATATCTAAGAATTTCCATGATTTATTGAATTTAAATGGTAATTAAAAGGCAAATAAATCAATAAATAAATTATGTAAATCAAGAATTTGGCTAAATCCTCATAACCATTGATAAAAATAACTAAAGCCTACTGGAGAAAAATAGTTAAAAGTCAAGAGACATGTGTTACATAATTTAAAGATAAATAATTAAGTGAAAATAACTAATTAATCGTTATTATTAAAATTAATGGAAAAATACACAAATAAAAGTATAAAACATGAAATTATAAATTAAGAAGCATACATATCAGAATATAAATCAAATAAAATTATTCATAATTTATAAAGACAATTATGACACTTAAAAGTATTTTTAAAGAATTATTTAGTTAATAAATCAATAAAGTGAATAAATAATTAACTAAATAATATTAAATTAAATAAATAATTACAAATCAGAAAATATACATAAATATCAGTATTATAAGATTACTAATGTCAAGTATTATGATTTAGCAAGAACACAATGGAAATCATATGAATCAAAGCCAAACTACCGAAATTCCAATAATCGTACAAATACGTATATTGAGAAAACGACTCTTACCACCAAATCTTTTAACCAAATAATGAGAGCATCATAATGCACTTGAATTCCATAATTAAGCAACAACCAAAGATGGGCAAGTCTACTAGTAAACATCTCATGATCTAGCTTACTAGTTCATGTCACACGAACTTACGTCGTGTATATATATGTTAACATGGTTTAGGCTTGCTTGAGGCGCCGCAAAACTAGGCAAAGGAATCACTCTTGAACAGCCCCTATTTCATCCTCAATTCAAGTGAGTCATAGCCCCCTTTCAAACTCTTTTATGTGTTTTACTTTCGGGGTGAAAAGCATGATAAATAAAAATTGCTTTATATATATGAAATGATTCTTGAAAGAATGATTATGATATGGGATATATTGTATGTTCAATGTGATATAAGTTATATGATGAGCTTGAGTTCTGTCAAACTGTTTCACTTCGGTACACTACTATTAACTCCGAAAGGGGAGGCCTGTAGTTAGAGGGTTGCGCAACTAGGAGTCGTCCACTCACCCACTAAAATAGGTAATGGTGGGATGTTGGTTGTCTTCGTGGCGACCTTCACTTCCAGTCCGACCCGAGCGGTGCTCTAATCTACTTTAATTTTAAATGGTCGTCTCCATGGCACGACCCAATTATGATTAAAGCACTTGATTGACAGCTTGTGCTATGAAATGATATATATATTATGTTGATTGGGACATGAAATGGTTTTAGTAGTGGCTCAAGCATCTACTCATCAAATTATGCCTTTGGTTAAATGTAAGTGGTAATATTTATGGATGGACATTATGTGTTGAACATACGGTTTGGGTACGTGATTTACGATAGAAATTCTTGGAGACTTTATGATTTATTACTTCACTTTTTGAATCGGTGGTACGTATATTTGGTAGTATAAACCTATGAACTCACTCAACTCTCGTAGTTGACACTTTTTCTTCATGCTTTTCAGGTCTAGAGCAGTAAGTTAGTACTATGGACCGCCTCTTGGATGTGTGATTGCTTGTTGCATGTTGGACTAGTAATGCAAACATTTGATCTTTTGATTATGAATTTGGTTATGTAATGTTTATTAAACGTCAACTTGAACTTGAAATCTTTTGAAATTGAATGGCATTTGAAACTTTATGTTGATGTTTTATATTTAAATCTTTTATACCATGTCGTTCTGTGGCACTTCGTGTTTCCGCCTTAGTCGGGGTGTTACAGAAAAATGGTACCAGAGCCAAGGTTATAGAGAATTTTTGCTATAACCTACGTATTTTCAAATGGGTCGAATATCTCTTAAAGAATCGGTTCGATCAAGAAGTATTCTTGCTTTAGCTACGCGGAGCTTGATCACCTACGCCTAGCTAAACATCAATATGAAATGATCGAATTGGTTTTCTAAGAAATGTTCAAAATGAGTCTTTTGAAAATAAAAATTTGAAGAACGATTCTTGGTACAAAAGGACACATAACCAAATCCGATGTTTGCATTACTTATTAGAACCCTTAGATAATACCCCCACTTGGCTAGTATTACTTTACTTATATATAGAATTAATACATGAGAGCTATGCACAAGTTGATTTTTAGTCAATACGTGGTTATAAATGGTTATGTGGGTCGTGAGAGTCGAGTTGGTGGTTGGTAGTATTGTTAATTATTGTTGAGTACGTCGGTTGTGGATAGTCATGTCGTTGTTCGGTTATCAAGCTTGTGAGTCGTCGGTCGAGTAATAAGGTGGTTGTCGAATGATTAAGGTCGTCACGTGGTCCGTCAAGTCGTCTTGTTGTCCGCAAAGTTATCATGTGGGTCGTCAATGGTCAAGTCGGTCGTCCATGGTCGTCTAAGCGTCAAGTCGAGTCGTCATCTCACACTTTGTGCAACTTGTATAGGAACATAATGTCGCAAGCTAGTGGAACTTCCGGATCAGCCCCTAGGCCAAGGAACTTGTACGGATTCGTGGACCGAATGGAAGAGGAAGAAAGGAGACGACAGGAGCAAGAGCAACCGCCACAACCACTCCATGGAGAGGAAGAAGAAGAAACCGAGCCAACGGAGGACCCACCGGAGGCAATGATGCTAGGAGTGTTGCCTCAAGCCATCCCGGACACCGCTCGCCCTCGCCACCACCATTACCACCAGCCCCTAGAGCACCCACTCCGCAAAGGCAAAATGTTGCCATGAACCTTAGTGATGGGCGCTTTCCAGCTCAAGACCCATACTTTCAGCCACGCCTTCCTCGTGATCATCCCTTATACCATCTTGGACATAGGCTCCAGGGAGAGGAACCACATCGACCCGTTTATGGAGTACCCCCTCCACCTCCCATTGGTATGACTCGCGAAGAAAGGGAGAGGGTGTGGGGAATATCAAATGGATTAAGGGATGCTAGGTTAAGGGTAAGGACTCAAGAAGTGATGATGGTAAGAGCCTTGGGAATCATGGATCGAACGGGAGATTATGCGAGGATGGCGA
This sequence comes from Erigeron breviscapus, assembly GCA_034093135.1. Classification (NCBI taxonomy): domain Eukaryota; kingdom Viridiplantae; phylum Streptophyta; class Magnoliopsida; order Asterales; family Asteraceae; genus Erigeron; species Erigeron breviscapus. The sequence continues at coordinate 64,812,743 of CM067169.1, forward strand.
TATCGGAAGTTCGTCGAATTAACGAGGTGATATTTGTGATGGGTTGTGTGCTCACGGCTGTTTGCTCTATCGTGGTAGCTCTCATGCTTAGGAAGTGAACCTAAGGACTTCTTTAATTATGAACTTATTTGATGTATGAACATTTGTATTATGTTTTAGTTTCTTGAACCCTCTTGCTCATATGTGACGATGATCACATTGTATTTGGCATGTAGCAATTTTTGTAAACCTATCTTGAATGATATATATGTATGCTTGATGCCTCTCTATGGTTACATGATGTGTTACCCTCCTTGTATATTAGTTATTCCTATTACAATGGTTATAGTTGCAACAGGAAATCAGTTCTGACCACTTTTGGTAGAACGGCCATATCTGGAGTTTTATTTCGTATTTTGACCTGATTCCAGTTGAAGGTGAAACTTAACTCATAGGGATACGTTTTATATTTTATGAGTTTTGCCCAGATCGTCCATCTTGAACCACTTTTACGTGCTCCAAGTTCACATACAGATTCTGTAATTTTCTTAGCAACCTAAAAGCATGGTTGATAAATTTTAAATTTACCTAACCACTTGTTTATTCGTAGTAACAAGTGCGTCGTGATTAAGAAAAAGAATATGAATCGGGATATATATATACACATGTGTGCAAACGAGACCTCTACGCACTAAGTAACTATAGATACACTCGTGTGAGGTCAAAGTCGTGAGTCGAATCTATGCCATAAAATTCTATACACGAATGACTAAACTATGTTCTCCTTTGTAGAGACATGGCACCCCGAAGAAACAACGAAGAAACAAGCGAGGAGGCTCAACGCCGAGCTGAAGAGGCCCGAAGACAGACTGAACTGGCCAATTTGATTGCCCAGCAAATCAACTCCGTCATGCCAACCATTGCCACTCAAATTGCGGAGAGTGTAACCGCTACACTTAACACGAACCGAAGGCAAGATGGAGGAGGCAATGCTGATGAAGGAAATGCTTACAAGACTTTTACGTCTTGCAACCCTAAGGAGTTCTATGGGACGGAGGGTCCCGTTGGATTGCTCACATGGTTCCAAAGCATGGAATCCACTTTGAACGTCATCGATTGCGCACCGGCCAACCTTGTGAAGTTTGCGACTAGCAAACTCCAAGGAAGGGCACTCACTTGGTGGAATCTCCAAGCCACTACGAGAGGTCGCGCCGTAGTAAACGCTTTGACTTGGGAGCAACTCAAGGAGGAAATGAAGCGAGAATATTGCCCTCGGGCAGCGGTGCAAAAGTTAGAGATTGAGTTTTGGGGCCATACCATGAAAGGAATGGAGCTGGAGGCATATGTCATTCGCTTCCACGAGCTGTGTGTACTAGTACCTGAGATGGTGAACTCCGAGGCTAAGAAGGTTGAGCGGTTTATTTATGGACTAGTACCTGAGGTCAGATTGATGGTTACGGCCGCGAACCCCGCCACATTGGAAGAAGCAATAAGTCTGGCAACCAGGCTGGTTAACGACTTGGTTAGGAGTGGAAAATACTTGCGTAGCGAATCAAGCTCAAGGCAAGGAGGAGGAAATCGATTTGGTGATAGGAAAGGTAATGGGCCAAATAAAAGACAAAAAGTAGTGAGAAACTATGGGATTGCCGATGCTAACCCCAACCCAAACGGTGGCATGCCGCCAAAATGTAACCTTTGTGGCAACCACCATCGAGGAGAATGTAAGCAATGCACGACTTGCAACCGATTTGGACACCTTACTGCCTATTGCCGAAGTGGAGAAAGAGTTGAAGCAAATCCCGGAGCATGTCGTGAATGTGGAGCTATGGATCATTGGAGGAATGCTTGTCCTAGGTTGGGGAGAGCTCAAGGAGGTCATGGGCACATATAAAACGTTTGATGCTGATTATTGGAAATTCTACTTCTCTATTATATGCTGGTTAAGCACGACATGCAAATAGATCTGAGTGGATGATTGCTTATGTTTAATTCGGAGGTGGTTACTGTTGAGGGGGAGAACTACAATGAGAGGTGTTGGGTTAGTTGGTTGTCATGAAGATACAGAGAGTTTACAGGTTGAAGATCAGAGTGCAGTTTCAGAAGATCGAGTTTCAACATAAGAAGACCCGATATCTTTAGTTACGGGGGAGGCTATTTGTTTAGACTTTCTATAACTAATATCGGATTGAGAAGAATTGATTGCACCGGCCAAGGGGGAGTTTGTTGGTGCACATAAAGTGCACAAATTGTTGTCCGATGCAATAATTCTAAAAGGCTGAGAAATTCGTACATATATGCCTTACGAACTTTAAGTTCGTAAGAACTAATAAGTTCGTACATATATGCCTTACGAACTTTAAGTTCGTAAGAACTAATAAGTTCGTACATATATGCCTTACGAACTTTAAGTTCGTAAGAACTAATAAGTTCGTACATATATGCCTTACTAACTTTAAGTTCGTAAGAAGATTATTCACCTTCTGAAGATTAAGTTCGTAATAATAGCCTTTTGTCTTACGAACTTATAAGTTCGAAGATTAGTAGTTTGCTAATATAATGGTCTTACGAACTTACTAAGTTCGTAAGAAGATTATTCACCTTCTGAAGATTAAGTTCGTAATAACTAAGCCTTTTGTCTTACGAACTTAGTGATCAACCTTTACGAAGATTAAGTTCGTAATATATGCCTTACGAACTTAAGTTCGTAAGAACTAATAAGTTCGTACATATATGCCTTACGAACTTTAAGTTCGTAAGAACTAATAAGTTCGTACATATATGCCTTACGAACTTTAAGTTCGTAAGAAAATACTCGAATAATTCGTAATAATTAAGTTCGTAAGAACTGTACATATATGCCTTACGAACTTTAAGTTCGTAAGAACTAATAAGTTCGTACATATATGCCTTACGAACTTTAAGTTCGTAAGAACTAATAAGTTCGTACATATATGCCTTACGAACTTTAAGTTCGTAAGAACTAATAAGTTCGTAAGAACTCGTACATATATGCCTTACGAACTTTAAGTTCGTAAGAACTAATAAGTTCGTACATATATGCCTTACGAACTTTAAGTTCGTAAGAACTAATAAGTTCGTACATATATGCCTTACGAACTTTAAGTTCGTAAGAACTAATAAGTTCGTACATATATGCCTTACGAACTTTAAGTTCGTAAGAACTAATAAGTTCGTACAGCCCAGCCCATTTTGTACGAATTTGACAGCCCAGCCCATTTTGTACCTATAAATATAGGACTTAGGTTTCAGATTTCAGAGAGGATTTTAGTTGCAACAGAGGTCGTCCATAGGGATCGGGGTAGAGATCTATGCCCCGCCATTCCGCCACCATGTAATTCATTATCAAGAGTCGTCTCGATTGATTGTAATCCGGAATCATTGAGATGTATTTTAAACGGATTTATTCTTGTAATCATTCGACTAATGATAAATGAATTCTTTGTTTTTATCTCCTATTCATCAGTAAATTCGTAGCTATTTTGTTGTTGTTATCTTCGTGTTCATCATATAAACCCTAACGACGATTATAGACGGATTCCGCCTGTCTATGATCGTAGATCTCGTGTTAAACGATCTGGGAACACGTCTACACGTGTTTCTACATGGTATCAGAGCCTTGGAGGATGATTTTTCCTCAAACGAGATCTGGTAATTAGGTTTTATTGATGAAAATTCGAACAGAAGGCTAAGTTCGTTTTCCTTTAGCAAAACGAAGATAGAAAACGAAGATAGAAAACGAAGATAGCCTTTTTCGTTTTCAGATTTCAACTAACGAATTTAGCTTACGAACTTAAGCTATCTTCGTTCAGAACCTCACCTTACGAAGATAGAAAACGAAGATAGCCTTTTTCGTTTTCAGATTTCAACTAACGAATTTAGCTTACGAACTTAGCTATCTTCGTTGTGAACTTTCACCTTACGAATTTAATAGCCTTACGAAGTTAGTAGCTTTGCTGATATAATGGTCTTACGAACTTACTAAGTTCGTAAGAAGATTATTCACCTTCTGAAGATTAAGTTCGTAATAACAAACCCTTTGTCTTACGAACTTAATGATCAACCTTTACGAAGATATTGTTGTTACGAACTTAACTAGTTCGTAATAAGAATAAGTTCGTAAGAAGAAAAGTTCGTAAGAACTCGTACATATATGCCTTACGAACTTTAAGTTCGTAAGAACTAATAAGTTCGTACATATATGCCTTACGAACTTTAAGTTCGTAAGAACTAATAAGTTCGTACATATATGCCTTACGAACTTTAAGTTCGTAAGAACTAATAAGTTCGTACATATATGCCTTACGAACTTTAAGTTCGTAAGAACTAATAAGTTCGTACATATATGCCTTACGAACTTTAAGTTCGTAAGAACTAATAAGTTCGTAAGAATTGTACATATATGCCTTACGAACTTTAAGTTCGTAAGAACTAATAAGTTCGTACATATATGCCTTACGAACTTTAAGTTCGTAAGAACTAATAAGTTCGTACATATATGCCTTACGAACTTTAAGTTCGTAAGAACTAATAAGTTCGTACATATATGCCTTACGAACTTTAAGTTCGTAAGAACTAATAAGTTCGTACATATATGCCTTACGAACTTTAAGTTCGTAAGAACTAATAAGTTCGTACATATATGCCTTACGAACTTTAAGTTCGTAAGAACTAATAAGTTCGTACATATATGCCTTACGAACTTTAAGTTCGTAAGAACTAATAAGTTCGTAGTACATATATGCCTTACGAACTTTAAGTTCGTAAGAACTAATAAGTTCGTACATATATGCCTTACGAACTTTAAGTTCGTAAGAACTAATAAGTTCGTACATATATGCCTTACGAACTTTAAGTTCGTAAGAACTAATAAGTTCGTACATATATGCCTTACGAACTTTAAGTTCGTAAGAACTAATAAGTTCGTACATATATGCCTTACGAACTTTAAGTTCGTAAGAACTAATAAGTTCGTACATATATGCCTTACGAACTTTAAGTTCGTAAGAACTAATAAGTTCGTACATATATGCCTTACGAACTTTAAGTTCGTAAGAACTAATAAGTTCGTACATATATGCCTTACGAACTTTAAGTTCGTAAGAACTAATAAGTTCGTACATATATGCCTTACGAACTTTAAGTTCGTAAGAACTAATAAGTTCGTACATATATGCCTTACGAACTTTAAGTTCGTAAGAACTAATAAGTTCGTACATATATGCCTTACGAACTTTAAGTTCGTAAGAACTAATAAGTTCGTAATAACATAGCCTTACGAACTTTAAGTTCGTAAGAACTAATAAGTTCGTACATATATGCCTTACGAACTTTAAGTTCGTAAGAACTAATAAGTTCGTAAGAACTAATAAGTTCGTACATATATGCCTTACGAATTTTAAGTTCGTAAGAACTAATAAGTTCGTAACGAACTTAAGTTCGTAAGAACTAATAAGTTCGTACATATATGCCTTACGAACTTTAAGTTCGTAAGAACTAATAAGTTCGTACATATATGCCTTACGAACTTTAAGTTCGTAAGAACTAATAAGTTCGTACAGCCCAGCCCATTTTGTACGAATTTGACAGCCCAGCCCATTTTGTACCTATAAATATAGGACTTAGGTTTCAGATTTCAGAGAGGATTTTAGTTGCAACAGAGGTCGTCCATAGGGATCGGGGTAGAGATCTATGCCCCGCCATTCCTCCACCATGTAATTCATTATCAAGAGTCGTCTCGATTGATTGTAATCCGGAATCATTGAGATGTATTTTAAACGGATTTATTCTTGTAATCATACGACTAATGATAAATGAATTCTTTATTTTTTATCTCCTATTCATCAGTAAATTCGTACATATATGCCTTACGAACTTTAAGTTCGTAAGAACTAATAAGTTCGTACAGCCCAGCCCATTTTGTACCTATAAATATAGGACTTAGGTTTCAGATTTCAGAGAGGATTTTAGTTGCAACAGAGGTCGTCCATAGGGATCGGGGTAGAGATCTATGCCCCGCCATTCCTCCACCATGTAATTCATTATCAAGAGTCGTCTCGATTGATTGTAATCCGGAATCATTGAGATGTATTTTAAACGGATTTATTCTTGTAATCATACGACTAATGATAAATGAATTCTTTATTTTTTATCTCCTATTCATCAGTAAATTCGTAGCTATTTTGTTGTTGTTATCTTCGTGTTCATCATATAATTTCATCTTAACGTTTGGGCCCTGAAACGTGCACGTGTCATGGCAACTTATAAAGTCTAGTGAACTAGATGAACAAGCCATGTAATTATCACATTTCATATCTACACATGCACATAAACATATCATCTATCATCTCATATCACATATCATTTATAACATCTATCATCTCATATCACCTATCATTCATAACATCTATCATCTCAGATCACATATTATTCATATCAAATCATTTCAATTCATATCATGGGGACTGTAATTCAGGCCTCATTGGTCACTTACATAGCCCCATATCACCTCCCGTGTAACCCCGAATACCCATAAGCAATCAAGATATCAATTGGGAAGTCATTATATGAAATCATACTTTTTTGTTGAACCCTCAGCGTGTCACAGTAGTGTATCTTACCTTAAAGGAGTTCAACCACAACCAATTTAACAAGTTATTGTGCTTGACAAATATTCCAGGGTACCTAGAACAAATATAAGATCAACCTATAAAAAAAAAAAAAAAAAAAAAAAAAAAAAAAAAAAAAAAAAAAAAAAAAAAAAAAAAAAAAAAAAAAAAAAAAAAAAAAAAAAAAAAAAAAAAAAAAAAAAAAAAAAAAAAAAAAAAAAAAAAAAAAAAAAAAAAAAAAAAAAAAAAAAAAAAAAAAAAAAAAAAAAAAAAAAAAAAAAAAAAAAAAAAAAAAAAAAAAAAAAAAAAAAAAAAAAAAAAAAAAAAAAAAAAAAAAAAAAAAAAAAAAAAAAAAAAAAAAAAAAAAAAAAAAAAAAAAAAAAAAAAAAAAAAAAAAAAAAAAAAAAAAAAAAAAAAAAAAAAAAAAAAAAAAAAAAAAAAAAAAAAAAAAAAAAAAAAAAAAAAAAAAAAAAAAAAAAAAAAAAAAAAAAAAAAAAAAAAAAAAAAAAAAAAAAAAAAAAAAAAAAAAAAAAAAAAAAAAAAAAAAAAAAAAAAAAAAAAAAAAAAAAAAAAAAAAAAAAAAAAAAAAAAAAAAAAAAAAAAAAAAAAAAAAAAAAAAAAAAAAAAAAAAAAAAAAAAAAAAAAAAAAAAAAAAAAAAAAAAAAAAAAAAAAAAAAAAAAAAAAAAAAAAAAAAAAAAAAAAAAAAAAAAAAAAAAAAAAAAAAAAAAAAAAAAAAAAAAAAAAAAAAAAAAAAAAAAAAAAAAAAAAAAAAAAAAAAAAAAAAAAAAAAAAAAAAAAAAAAAAAAAAAAAAAAAAAAAAAAAAAAAAAAAAAAAAAAAAAAAAAAAAAAAAAAAAAAAAAAAAAAAAAAAAAAAAAAAAAAAAAAAAAAAAAAAAAAAAAAAAAAAAAAAAAAAAAAAAAAAAAAAAAAAAAAAAAAAAAAAAAAAAAAAAAAAAAAAAAAAAAAAAAAAAAAAAAAAAAAAAAAAAAAAAAAAAAAAAAAAAAAAAAAAAAAAAAAAAAAAAAAAAAAAAAAAAAAAAAAAAAAAAAAAAAAAAAAAAAAAAAAAAAAAAAAAAAAAAAAAAAAAAAAAAAAAAAAAAAAAAAAAAAAAAAAAAAAAAAAAAAAAAAAAAAAAAAAAAAAAAAAAAAAAAAAAAAAAAAAAAAAAAAAAAAAAAAAAAAAAAAAAAAAAAAAAAAAAAAAAAAAAAAAAAAAAAAAAAAAAAAAAAAAAAAAAAAAAAAAAAAAAAAAAAAAAAAAAAAAAAAAAAAAAAAAAAAAAAAAAAAAAAAAAAAAAAAAAAAAAAAAAAAAAAAAAAAAAAAAAAAAAAAAAAAAAAAAAAAAAAAAAAAAAAAAAAAAAAAAAAAAAAAAAAAAAAAAAAAAAAAAAAAAAAAAAAAAAAAAAAAAAAAAAAAAAAAAAAAAAAAAAAAAAAAAAAAAAAAAAAAAAAAAAAAAAAAAAAAAAAAAAAAAAAAAAAAAAAAAAAAAAAAAAAAAAAAAAAAAAAAAAAAAAAAAAAAAAAAAAAAAAAAAAAAAAAAAAAAAAAAAAAAAAAAAAAAAAAAAAAAAAAAAAAAAAAAAAAAAAAAAAAAAAAAAAAAAAAAAAAAAAAAAAAAAAAAAAAAAAAAAAAAAAAAAAAAAAAAAAAAAAAAAAAAAAAAAAAAAAAAAAAAAAAAAAAAAAAAAAAAAAAAAAAAAAAAAAAAAAAAAAAAAAAAAAAAAAAAAAAAAAAAAAAAAAAAAAAAAAAAAAAAAAAAAAAAAAAAAAAAAAAAAAAAAAAAAAAAAAAAAAAAAAAAAAAAAAAAAAAAAAAAAAAAAAAAAAAAAAAAAAAAAAAAAAAAAAAAAAAAAAAAAAAAAAAAAAAAAAAAAAAAAAAAAAAAAAAAAAAAAAAAAAAAAAAAAAAAAAAAAAAAAAAAAAAAAAAAAAAAAAAAAAAAAAAAAAAAAAAAAAAAAAAAAAAAAAAAAAAAAAAAAAAAAAAAAAAAAAAAAAAAAAAAAAAAAAAAAAAAAAAAAAAAAAAAAAAAAAAAAAAAAAAAAAAAAAAAAAAAAAACCCTAAACCCTAAACCCTAAACCCTAAACCCTAAACCCTAAACCCTAAACCCTAAACCCTAAACCCTAAACCCTAAACCCTAAACCCTAAACCCTAAACCCTAAACCCTAAACCCTAAACCCTAAACCCTAAACCCTAAACCCTAAACCCTAAACCCTAAACCCTAAACCCTAAACCCTAAACCCTAAACCCTAAACCCTAAACCCTAAACCCTAAACCCTAAACCCTAAACCCTAAACCCTAAACCCTAAACCCTAAACCCTAAACCCTAAACCCTAAACCCTAAACCCTAAACCCTAAACCCTAAACCCTAAACCCTAAACCCTAAACCCTAAACCCTAAACCCTAAACCCTAAACCCTAAACCCTAAACCCTAAACCCTAAACCCTAAACCCTAAACCCTAAACCCTAAACCCTAAACCCTAAACCCTAAACCCTAAACCCTAAACCCTAAACCCTAAACCCTAAACCCTAAACCCTAAACCCTAAACCCTAAACCCTAAACCCTAAACCCTAAACCCTAAACCCTAAACCCTAAACCCTAAACCCTAAACCCTAAACCCTAAACCCTAAACCCTAAACCCTAAACCCTAAACCCTAAACCCTAAACCCTAAACCCTAAACCCTAAACCCTAAACCCTAAACCCTAAACCCTAAACCCTAAACCCTAAACCCTAAACCCTAAACCCTAAACCCTAAACCCTAAACCCTAAACCCTAAACCCTAAACCCTAAACCCTAAACCCTAAACCCTAAACCCTAAACCCTAAACCCTAAACCCTAAACCCTAAACCCTAAACCCTAAACCCTAAACCCTAAACCCTAAACCCTAAACCCTAAACCCTAAACCCTAAACCCTAAACCCTAAACCCTAAACCCTAAACCCTAAACCCTAAACCCTAAACCCTAAACCCTAAACCCTAAACCCTAAACCCTAAACCCTAAACCCTAAACCCTAAACCCTAAACCCTAAACCCTAAACCCTAAACCCTAAACCCTAAACCCTAAACCCTAAACCCTAAACCCTAAACCCTAAACCCTAAACCCTAAACCCTAAACCCTAAACCCTAAACCCTAAACCCTAAACCCTAAACCCTAAACCCTAAACCCTAAACCCTAAACCCTAAACCCTAAACCCTAAACCCTAAACCCTAAACCCTAAACCCTAAACCCTAAACCCTAAACCCTAAACCCTAAACCCTAAACCCTAAACCCTAAACCCTAAACCCTAAACCCTAAACCCTAAACCCTAAACCCTAAACCCTAAACCCTAAACCCTAAACCCTAAACCCTAAACCCTAAACCCTAAACCCTAAACCCTAAACCCTAAACCCTAAACCCTAAACCCTAAACCCTAAACCCTAAACCCTAAACCCTAAACCCTAAACCCTAAACCCTAAACCCTAAACCCTAAACCCTAAACCCTAAACCCTAAACCCTAAACCCTAAACCCTAAACCCTAAACCCTAAACCCTAAACCCTAAACCCTAAACCCTAAACCCTAAACCCTAAACCCTAAACCCTAAACCCTAAACCCTAAACCCTAAACCCTAAACCCTAAACCCTAAACCCTAAACCCTAAACCCTAAACCCTAAACCCTAAACCCTAAACCCTAAACCCTAAACCCTAAACCCTAAACCCTAAACCCTAAACCCTAAACCCTAAACCCTAAACCCTAAACCCTAAACCCTAAACCCTAAACCCTAAACCCTAAACCCTAAACCCTAAACCCTAAACCCTAAACCCTAAACCCTAAACCCTAAACCCTAAACCCTAAACCCTAAACCCTAAACCCTAAACCCTAAACCCTAAACCCTAAACCCTAAACCCTAAACCCTAAACCCTAAACCCTAAACCCTAAACCCTAAACCCTAAACCCTAAACCCTAAACCCTAAACCCTAAACCCTAAACCCTAAACCCTAAACCCTAAACCCTAAACCCTAAACCCTAAACCCTAAACCCTAAACCCCGTAGCATACACCTCTCCATACAATTTATCATTCACCTTTTCTCAAAATTAATCCCAACACTTATCCAAAAATGTTATACCCTTTCATGACTATGATTTACATAATCATCTTTGTTTGGCTGTTTCTGGTGGCTCAACTTCCATGGAACGAAGCTTATCCATGGTTGATCTTATTTGCCCTCGGTGTGGTTCCTCTACTGTTCGTGACCACCTAGGTTTCTTTGTACGGTTTTTAATTATGTTGTAGTTCTAATTGTTGTATTTCCGTTTCAAATAATGTAACGAGTTTTACTCGTATTGTACCAATAATGAAATACAACTTTCTTGATTTTTTAACGAAATTTTAGGGTTAAATACAAAATTGTAAATATCTTTAACACTGTAACAATAATTACAGATTACTGTAGTTTATGGACACGTGTACTTCTAACCGGTCATTATAACAATAATTTCAATTTACTGTATTTTATGGACACCTGTCCGTTCTTCCAAGTCACGCTTGCTTTTTATCCTCTATATAATAACGCGTTTTGTTAAGGAGAATGCACACCAAATCTTCTTCCTCTATCTCTTTTATTTGCTTAATTCTTCTTTTAGAAATGTTATTGTAAGCTATTCCGCTCATAACTTTCCAGTTCCTCGATCTTCTCTGGTAAGCTATCTTTTGTTCTTTTACTCATCTTAATTTATATAGTGTATATTTATATGTTTATATAAAACATTTATCTTTTAATTCATGTTCGCTTAATTAACAATATTGTTCCACCGATTTATCATAAGACAATGAAAAACTTCGGTGCCTCTTCTAGCGATCCAAAAGGAAAAAGGCCAATGGCTCAAGATAATCTTGAAAATCTTGAAACAAATAGGGTCAAAAGAATTAAGCGGGAGGCCGTGATGTTAGGTATCTCATATGAAGACTACAAGGTGATGGTAGATGAAGATGTCCACCTTTTTGAGAAGCAAATTTCTGAAGATGAGAAGCTAGCAAAAATTTTATCTCAATTTTTAACAGAGGAGGAATCTATCCTTGTGAACCGTCAAATAAAAGAAGATGAGGAGTTTGCAAAAGCCTTAGCGCAACAAGAAGAAGACAATCTCTCACTAAGGGAGAAGTCCATCTTCGCTATGTCATCTGAAGAAGAAGATGATAAAAAGGAAGATCTTAATGTTCAATCTCTGAGGAGAAGAAAAAGAAATGTTGCTGGTGGAAGCAACATGTCAGGGTCGAGTTCTGACAGAGCTCCTAATTCTTAAAGTCAAGAGGGATTTTATAGAAATATGTGGAATTTATTATAAATGATGTGTTATTTAATAAATAAAATCTTAAGTTGTCCAGGATAGTATTGTTGAGAATGTTTCTTGTGTATTTAGTTACCTGACAAAATTTTTACAGCAGGTAGGAAAGACTCCAGTCTATAATGGACAAAGGGAAAAATCTAATGATAAGTACTAATGAATGGGAAAAAGCGGTCGACGATTGTTTCCAAAACTGGCTTCTTCATAATACTGCATCGACATCACAACTAGAATTTCCCAAAGAAATTGTCGGTGCATCGTTCCCAAATCCTTTTGGGGTAGCTTATCATGGAGCTTCATCCTCAAATCCTATAGATTCCTTTCATCAAAACTGGTTTCTTAATACACCAAAACCAACATTCCAATTAGAACCATCATTTCAACCAGAACCCTTTGAGGAAGATAATAAGGAAAAAGGTAAACAACCAATGTCAGACTCGCCCACACTATACCCTAATCCAATTAGTGACGCATTTTATGAGGACTCAACCTCGAACATGGTGGGACCGATTGATACGATAATGAATCACGGACCAGAGTTTGAAAAGCTTGTAGAGGATTCATGGGCTTATATTAGCAAGCTTTATAGCCGTAAGAAAAAGTCCGCAGAAGTATCATTCTTGAAAACCCAAAGAAATGTAAGGCCTAGAAGGTCTTACCAGTTTGTGAAAAGTAATACTACTTTGGTAGTATTTGGAGAAGAAATGAACATATCAGAGATGCCAACACCAATATGCTCATGCACAGGGATACCTAAGGCCTATCGTGGGTGGACTACAGAGGGATGGACCTCCATTTGTTGTACAGCTTCTCTTTCCATGTATCCGTTGCCAACATATGTCGGGAAAAATCGTATTGTAAGGTTGCCGGGGAAAAGGATGGGTGGTGGTACATTCACAAGGGTCATAGAAGAATTGTTGTTAGAAGGGTACGATCTCGATTATCCAATTGACTTAAAGGATCATTGGGTTAAACTTGGGACTAACAATTATGCAGTGATTAAATAAATACAAAAATCTTAAAGTAACTGCTCCACCCTCTACCAAATACCTGTTTGTAGTCAATCCTCCTTTATTGTTTATATCTAGATATTCTGATAAAGCTAGTCTACTTTATCTCGTCCAATCATGCTCCAATATTATAAGACTTTATTGTTGTAGAATTTATTCGTTGTCGGAACTTTTGAAAATTTAACCCTTTGACGTCATTGCTTACGTTATAATACACTAATTACTTTCAATACATAATAGTATATTACTTCATATAATTATCACTAACTCAGTCATACCCCACACCGGTCAATACTAGCGTAGCCACAGACACACTCGTGTCTTGATACATTTGCATTTACGTGTGCCTTGTAACCCTTCTATGCGTCACCTACTTACAACCTTTCAAGTATTTAGCATAAGCTCTACTCGTCAAACTTCAAGTCCATGTCCTTTAAGCCCGTGAACTCCACAACACAATACAACACTTCATAGAGATCTTACCACTTCGTTACTTTCTATACTGGTCAACACAAGCATGGCCATACAAACACGCTCGTGTCGTGATACGCTTGCAATTATGTTCCGGACCATAATTGTAATTGTATCCTTTCACTTGCATGTTCGTTACCACATTTGTATATCGTCTTCCCTTCACCAAATCCATTCATACGACCTTTATCACGCATACAACATATATATTTTCCATTGTAGTCATTGTCACTAACCTCGTGAGTTCGACATTGATAGAATACCATTTCACCTAATCCTCCAACTTTTGTCCATCTCAACAACTTCCCACGTAATATAAAGCACAAGTTTATCAAATTCAAATGGAGAATTAGCACCTTACCTTTCACAGAATGTCTTTCATAGCAGTAGAATAGTTTGGCGACGTGGAGCGTGAGAAACAGAGGAATAAGGGCTACACAAACAAGTGTATACACATAAAACACATCAAAGAACATAAAGCCTTAATCCTACACTCTCACTCATCCCAACCCATCCTAATGCATTTCATCTCAAAGGCTAAGCATACCTACTTAAGCCTAATTTGTCATCAATCGGTTTAAGTCCAATTCCTATGGCAAACCTATAGTCCTTGGTTCACTTAAACCATTACTTTGATACCAACTTGTAACACCCGTCGTTTAGAAATATGGATTTCCAAAAACTTTCGCCTAACGGCGTCAAAGAAAGCGGAATAAACTTTAAAAGTCCAAACCAGCAAAATCTGTTTGGTTTATTCGTTAAATGGTGTTACTGGTCATATCATTGAAACTAGTCTAAATGGAAATCCATCGGTTGCCCAACATTAAACAACCGACATCAAGGAAATTACATAGTCAATAACATCTAATTAAACATCAAAGGTCTTATGAGAAGCAACTATGGGTAAACTAAAGCCAGCTTCATTGCAATCTACCCATGCCTCACACTTTATTCACCATCTATCTCAAGCTTGCTAAACCTGAGGGAACAACACATTTTAAAAGAGCAAGTGTTAGCTAACGAATTAGCTAAGTAAGATAACACATAGTTTATAAAACGTTTGTCCATTTAAAACATTAAATAAAAGTCATATTAAGTCTTTAAGGCACATATCATCAAACATATCATCTCACATACATATCATAGTATCAACATCTTTCATATTAGGATGGGTCATCCTAAATGTGCCTAGTCATCTTTCGCATCTCCACATATCACATCTAAACATCTTTATAATGGTGACATAAATCACGCGTCTCATATAACATATACATCTTTATACGTGTGACATAAGTCACACCCGACTGGATGGACAAACCTTACAGTTGTACATCATTGTCGTTAAGGAATGTCAAGCCAATCCCGGAGTAATCCGTATGTTCAAGACAAATGGGGCTGGTCAGACCTCCCGTATTACTCTTCACATCTCAAACCATGTTGCAAGGAGCCACCCAAGCAACCACATCTACGCACTTAGCCGGGCAAGGGCAAGTACGGGTTAAGCTTAACACTTTCATCTAAATTACGAGCTCGATTTTGCATCTCATATAGTTTAGGTATTTACATTACCTAAACATTCATCATATAATTTCATCTTAACGTTTGGGCCCTGAAACGTGCACGTGTCATGGCAACTTATAAAGTCTAGTGAACTAGATGAACAAGCCATGTAATTATCACATTTCATATCTACACATGCACATAAACATATCATCTATCATCTCATATCACATATCATTTATAACATCTATCATCTCATATCACCTATCATTCATAACATCTATCATCTCAGATCACATATCATTCATATCAAATCATTTCAATTCATATCATGGGGACTGTAATTCAGGCCTCATTGGTCACTTACATAGCCCCATATCACCTCCCGTGTAACCCCGAATACCCATAAGCAATCAAGATATCAAGTGGGAAGTTATTATATGAAATCATACTTTTTGTTGAACCCTCAGCGTGTCAAAGTAGTGTATCTTACCTTAAAGGAGTTCAACCACAACCAATTTAACAAGTTATTGTGCTTGACAAGTATTCCAGGGTACCTAGAACAAATATAAGATCAACCTATAAGCTACAACCAAACATAAGTGCTAAACAAGGAAAATTCAGCACGTATCCAGCTTGCGCCATTCACTTGCCAACGAATTTTTGAGCCCAAGACTACCAGATACAACAAAACTCAGTTCTGGACATTTGCAGGGGACCCAAAGACCTTTTCAAAAATGTATGGTTTGACTCATAATAATCTGTAATGAATGAGATATGATTTTTACAAAAACAGAACTGCAGCATTCGTCCAGACTCCGACCAGTTCTGGAGATTAGCATTTTACGCCCGTATCTGAGCAAAACCGAAAGAAATCTAGTTCATATAAAATTTACTGGACACATAGAGGTTTTTAAAAATGTAAGGTTCATCTTCTAAATCGTTCAGATGAAGAATATATGATCTTTTCAACACAGACCTACGACATTCGTTTGAAAACTGACCAATTCTGGAAATTGTCCCTTTGTCACTTTTCAGGGCAGAACCAGAGGAAACATTGTTCATATCAAATTTATGGGACATCTGGAGGTTTTCAAAAATGTAAGGTTTATCTCCTAACTCTTCCAAACAAAGCAGATATGATTTTTGCAAGATAATAGAAATTTCTGTCCTAAAGAACCCTTTGTTTTGCAAGCTATTTTGACTATTAAATAACCATAGCAGCCACCACAACGACTTTTGAACACTAAAATGCAGTGGAATAAGGTTCATTGATGCTAAGAAATCATCAATCACCCTTCAATGGACTTGCAACACAACCCTTAACATTTAAGATCACCAAATCGACAAAAACGAACAAAATCAACAACAAAACAACCATCTATGATCAAGATCAAGAGTGAAACTCATGATCAGTATATAGAGTCATATAATATCACCAAAAACATGTTCATACCTGAAGGAATCCTCAAAACACCAAACTATATTACAACCAGTTACCGATCGTCCTGAAATCACCAATTCTAACAACGAAACATGTTTGATCAATCATTAATTGACCAAGACAAGGTATGAACGAAATGAATATGTAAATATGACAAACAAACTAGTAGGTATTACAATCCTTACCTTAAAGATGATCAAAGATTCGATATACTAGCGTTTATTCCACCCGAATCAACCCGAAATCGATGAAAATGGCTATAGTTGTTGAAGTCAACTCACACACTCTTTTACACACACTAATATTGGAGAAATGAATGATATTTTGGCTGCAATTAGTGTATTAAAACCGTTCACCATTTTTCCATACTCCAAAGTTGACTTTACTTGGAATTAACGACCGTTAAAACACTAACTAACGACTCGGGAACTCAAACGACCTAACGAACACTTTAAGGACCAACCGACACCTAAGATAACATGTCATATTAGTTAAAAACTCATTCAAGTATCATATTCATCATTTAAGCAACAATAGTTAATTACTTAGCAATTTAAGCAACTAACGGTGTCAAAAATCAACTAACGGTCCATCAATCGAAATTGACCATTGACCAACAACAAAGTCAAAGTCAAAGATAAAAATATTTAGGATGTTACATGAACAATAACCGTGGAAATCTTCGAAACGTTGGCAACCGTGGGAATCAAGCTAATCGAGGCAACAATGGGAATCAAATGAATAGAGGTAATGGTGGGAATCAAGCAAATGGAGGAATTCAAGGTAACAACATTAACCAAGGAAACCGAGGAAATCAAGGAGGTCAAGCAAGAGGAAGAGTGTACGCTATGGGCGTGAATGAAGCACGTGATGACCCTAACATCATCGTAGGTACGTTCCCGTTAAATAATGTCTATGCATCCATGTTATTTGATTCTGGAGCTAAAAGAAGTTTTGTTTCTTTTGAATTTAAAGAATTGATTGATAAGATACCTAGTGAGCTTGACGAAACTTATTATGTTGAGTATGCTAATGGAGATGAATATAGGACTAAGGAAATTATCTCTGATTGTAAGCTAACTTTAGATGAGAAAGATTATAGCATAGACTTGATTCCCATAGAAATAGGAAGTTTTGATGTGATAGTAGGAATGGATTGGTTGTCAAAAATGCGTGCTGATATTATTTGCCATGAAAAGATCATACGGATTCCCTTAGATAATGGTGAAGTGTTGATAGTACAAGGCCATAAGGCGGGAGTCCAACCCAAGTTAGTGTCGTCTATGAAAGTAAGGAAGTATTTACGTAAGGAATATCACACATACCTGGCACAAGTTGTGGATAAGCGGGTGAAAAGTAAGGAAGTATTTACGTAAGGAATATCACACATACCTGGCACAAGTTGTGGATAAGCGGGTGAAAAGTAAGGATCCTCTCAAGGTAACGGTGGTTAGAGATTTTCTGGATGTATTCCCTGACGAACTACCTGGACTTCCCCCTACGAGACAAGTAGAGTTTACGATCGATTTAGTTCCCGGGGCAGCCCCCGTGGCTAAAGCACCGTATAGACTAGCGCCCTCCGAAATGCGAGAACTCTCCGAGCAATTGCAAGAATTGCTTGATAAAGGTTTAATCCAACCTAGTTCTTCGCCATGGGATGCGCCAATCCTCTTTGTCAAGAAGAAGGATGGGTCTTTTAGAATGTGCATCGATTATAGAGAATTGAATAAATTGACGATCAAGAATAGATATCCGCTGCCGCGAATAGACGATTTATTCGACCAATTACAAGGAGCGTCGTATTTCTCGAAAATTGACCTAGATCCGGTTATGACCAATTGAGGGTACGAGATGAAGATGTGCCTAAAACGACTTTTAGGACTCGCTATGGGCATTATGAGTTCCTAGTGATGCCATTTGGTCTTACCAATGCGCCTGCCGTTTTCATGGACTTAATGAATCGAATATGTAGGTCGTACTTGGACAAATTCGTGATAGTATTCATCGATGATATTTTGATATACTCTAGAAGTAAGGAAGAGTACGAGAAACATCTGAGGATAATCTTGCAGTTACTTAGAGACGAGAAGCTATATGCTAAGTTTTCTAAGTGTGAATTTTGGCTCCGTCAAGTTCAATTTCTTGGGCACATTGTGGACGAAGAAGGAATCCATGTAGATCCGTCTAAGATAGAAGAGATCGAGAAATGGGAGACAACCAAAACACCAATGGAAGTGCGTAGCTTCCTAGGTTTGGCGGGATACTATAGAAGGTTCATCCAAGGATTCTCGAAGATTGTTGTACCCCTAACCCAATTGACCCAAAAGTCAAGAGAATTCGTGTGGGGTGAAGAACAGGAGCAAGCATTTCAAACGCTAAAGAACATGTTGTGTGAAGCACCGATACTAGCATTGATGGATGGAATGGAAGGTTTCGTAGTGTAATGCGATGCGTCGAATAAAGGGCTAGGGTGTGTACTAATGCAAAGAGACAAGGTCATTGCATACGCATCTAGGCAATTGAAGCCACATGAGAAGAATTATTCGACACACGATTTGGAACTAGGAGCCGTGGTGTTTGCCTTGAAGATATGGCGACACTATCTTTATGGCACCAAATGCACCATATTTACCGACCATAAGAGTTTGCAACACATCTTTGATCAAAAGATGTTGAATATGAGGCAAAGGAGGTGGGTGGAGCTGCTTAACGATTATGAGTGCGAAATTAAGTACCACCCTGGTAAGGAAAACGTCGTTGCCGATGCTCTTAGTAGGAAAGTGAACACTAAAGTGTCAAGGACAAGAATTAACCACTTACGAGTGAAAATGTCTCTAAGGGACAAATTCTTAGAAGATCAAGCAAAGGCTTTTGAAGGGAAGAATATTGAAAAAGAAGCCTTGAGTGGGGTAGAAACAAGGTTCGATAGGGATGATGAAGGCATTTTGTATTTCAAAGGAAGAGCTTGGGTCCCAAAGATCAATGGGCTGAGAGAGGTACTAATGAATGAAGCTCACAATTCAAAATACTCGATTCATCCGGGAGCGGATAAGATGTACCAAGGTCTAAAAAGGGACTTTTGGTGGCCTGGGATGAAAGGTGATGTAGCCCTATATGTGAGCCGATGCATGACATGTGCAATGGTCAAAGCGGAGCATCAAAAGCCGGCTGGGTTGTTAAAGCAACCAGAAATACCCGAGTGGAAATGGGAGCAAATAGCAATGGACCTAGTGACAAAGTTGCGGGATACTATAGAAGGTTCATCCAAGGATTCTCGAAGATTGTTGTACCCCTAACCCAATTGACCCAAAAGTCAAGAGAATTCGTGTGGGGTGAAGAACAGGAGCAAGCATTTCAAACGCTAAAGAACATGTTGTGTGAAGCACCGATACTAGCATTGATGGATGGAATGGAAGGTTTCGTAGTGTAATGCGATGCGTCGAATAAAGGGCTAGGGTGTGTACTAATGCAAAGAGACAAGGTCATTGCATACGCATCTAGGCAATTGAAGCCACATGAGAAGAATTATTCGACACACGATTTGGAACTAGGAGCCGTGGTGTTTGCCTTGAAGATATGGCGACACTATCTTTATGGCACCAAATGCACCATATTTACCGACCATAAGAGTTTGCAACACATCTTTGATCAAAAGATGTTGAATATGAGGCAAAGGAGGTGGGTGGAGCTGCTTAACGATTATGAGTGCGAAATTAAGTACCACCCTGGTAAGGAAAACGTCGTTGCCGATGCTCTTAGTAGGAAAGTGAACACTAAAGTGTCAAGGACAAGAATTAACCACTTACGAGTGAAAATGTCTCTAAGGGACAAATTCTTAGAAGATCAAGCAAAGGCTTTTGAAGGGAAGAATATTGAAAAAGAAGCCTAGCTACCGTTGATTTTGTCCAAGAGACAACGGACAAGGTAGCGATCATTAAAGAAAAGCTTAAGGCCGCAAGAGATCGGCAAAAGAGTTATGCAGATCAAAGGAGGAAGCCTTTAGAATTCGAAGTTGGCGACAAAGTGCTATTAAAGGTGTCACCATGGAAAGGAACCGTGAGGTTCGGCAAGAGAGGAAAGTTGAGCCCTCGATACATTAGGCCATTCGAAATTGTTGCTAGAATAGGCCCCGTAGCCTATAAGTTGAAATTACCCCAAGAATTGGGAGATGTTCATGACACATTCCACGTGTCAAACTTAAAGAAATGTGTAGCGGATGATTCGAAAGTAGTTCCACTCGAGGAACTACGAGTGGAAGATAAGCTCCAATTTCGTGAGGAGCCGATAGGAGTTCTCGACCGCAATGAGAAGCGTCTAAAGAGAAGCAAGATCCCTATTGTTAAAGTTAGGTGGGATACGAAATGCGGACCCGAATTCACGTGGGAACGCGAGGACTTTATACGAGAGAAATATCCGCACTTACTCCCTAAGCAAATTCAAATTCCGAGACGGAATTCTTCTAAGGGGGTAAGGATGTAACAACCCTACTTTTTATAATATTATATGTGCTAGTTATGTTGCCTATGATCCCGCAAGCCATAGTTATATTAGAAGCTAGTAGATAATGCCCCTAAATTAGCAATCCAATGCTATTATTTTGTTCTAAATCAAACTTAATAAAATACCAATGAACCAAAAACTTTGTTGTTAATTAATCAAGTCGTACAAATAATAACGTTAAGCCTCACAAGTTGAGATAACAATCAAAAATCCTTGTAAATTCCCAACAATTTAACAATCAAGCCAATTCTATGTAAACATGACATGAAAATAACATGTCTAACTTAAAAACATGTTTATAAACTAATGTGCACATAAAAGTGCTTGAATAATAATAATAGGTATATATGTGTCTAATATAAATACAAATGTACATAAAATGACTTAAGTAGCTAAATTAAGACACAAAATATATACACACATATATATATATACACGACATATATATATGTATATTTGGACACAAATAATTAACTTACATATACACTTATAAAGTAAATACCCATTCAAATATATACATATACAAAATACTTACACAATTCCTATACAAAAATAATAAAATAGTCAAAAGACTCTTCCTTTTCCCCTCTCCTTCTCTTTGGCCGGCCCCATAACCCACACACATACACACCCAATACAAATTCAAACTACTACTTTTTACTTTACATACAACCAATAACTCAAACTCATTTTACACCCAAAACACACACACAACTCATTTCTCTCTCAAATTTTCTTCTCCTTCCCTCTTTCTCCTTCTTGGTCACGGCTCAAGTAAAGCAAAAAGAAGACAAGAAAAATCAATCTACAAATATAATAATAATAAGGGTTTAGGCAAGATTATTCAAGGGTTAACTCAAGCTAAGATTAAAGGGTGTTGTCAAGCAAATAAAGGGGTGATATTAGGGGTACAAGGTCACGAAATTCTGCCCTATTTTTCATCATCAAAACCGAACTCTACAAGGGTATAACACTTATCCTTTTGTTAGATTAAACATACTTATGTTTATATCAAAAAGTTATGTTTTATTCTTGTTTTCTCTTGATTATACACTTGATGAGGGCAAAGTTGATAGGATCTTTCTTCCCATGTTCATGCATG
Organism: Erigeron breviscapus; assembly: GCA_034093135.1. NCBI lineage: Eukaryota > Viridiplantae > Streptophyta > Magnoliopsida > Asterales > Asteraceae > Erigeron > Erigeron breviscapus. The sequence continues at coordinate 64,834,693 of CM067169.1, forward strand.
TCGAATCTATGAAGACAAATCCAAGGATTCAACTAGTTTAAGACCTAAAAGTGTTGATATAGATTAAATAGCTTGTAAAGTGAATTTTTCTTTGAAAGATTGATATATTTATATATATATTTTTGGCAATATATCTAGATTTGTTCATGAAAAGAAAGTTTTTATATTGTTAGATGATGGATTGGTAAAGATTTGTTGTTAAAGTGATGGGATGAATGCATGCATGATTAGATTTAAGAAAGTTGGATCTTTTGTTGGATTATGAGTGTTAGAAATATAAAATAGTGCTTAGTTGTATTTCTAATCATTGTGTTTTGAGTAAATATTGTAAGGTTGAGGGGGAGCTTATGTAATATACTTAGAGTATAAATACCCCTCAAGCCTTCAACTTTTGTAACCTTTTTCCCACTTTTGGCTATTGAATCAACTTTGGTCTTCCACACACACACCTTTCTCTCTCAAGAACACACACTAAAACACAAACTCAAGTTGATCTAGAAAGTGTTGCTCAAGAAGAAAATCAAAGTCAAGGAGATCAAGGAGGAACTCAAATTCAAGAAGATTCGGATGACTTACCTCCACTCATCAGAAATATTTCTCATTATTATTCTTCCACATCAAGTTCTGATGAGTCAAGTGATCCTGATCCATTTCAACCAGGAAATGGTATTGATTATGAGTCTGATGCTGATTCTCAATCTCAGCATTCTACTCAAGAAGAATATGGAGAAGATATCTTTGAAGAGATAGTTCATCATTTCAGAAATGCTGAAAATCTTGAGACTCCCAATGAACTTGGACAAGGAGTTAGACATCCAAGGATCTCAAGAAATAAGATATGGCAGATCAATGAGGGTTACTTTGCTGAAAATTATGAACAGATTTTGGATTTGAGCAAAAGACCTGAAGAAATTGTATGCAGAGCAAGATACCTTGAAGAAAGAGCCTTTCAAATCTATTGCTCACCAAGTGAAAGACTTAACATGACCTTGAACCGATTAAGAGCATTCTTTCTGTTCAGACATCAAGGTCAAAGAGATGCATACATGGAACTGATGAATGCTGAAAGTTCTGTAAGAGCTGAATGGTGGTACCAGCAATTTAAGATTCCAATCACAAAAGTCCTACAGTTGTTTACTCCCCTCAAAAATCACAATCTCAGACTTGTTCGATTCAGAATTCGCCGAGCTGATGGCAATGTCTATGTTGTTCAAGAAGAATCTTTTCAACACATGACGATCTCTGACATCCTATTTCTCTTCAATCAATATGCTTATCTGATCATCAAGACTCCAGATCAACTTCTAGCCTATGAAGCATTAAAAAGTCATATTCAAGCCTTGATTCGATTCTATGAATTCAATGACTTCCAGATTGGTTTAGAAAGAAGAACTAGCAGAATTAACCTTACAAGACCGAACCAAAGAGCCGAAGGTTATGAGCTAGATTCGTTTCAGATTGGAGATCCAATTGAAAGCTTGGATGGATTTGTCTTCATCAATAGACTCAAAAGAAAGATCTTCATTCGTGCTTCTGACTTTCCCAAATATTCAGATGGTACCTTGAAATATTGTCAATCAATTCTGAATGCAATAGATGAAGATTCTGACAATGAAGAAGATGAGCAAATAAAGTCTCAAAGAGAAGATCATATAAGACGTATCAAAGATACTCTTGATATGCGACAGAGGATTAGAGATCTTATTGTTACCAGAACTTCCAAGCCACAAGAAGGAATTGTTCATACCAAGACAGGTTCATGGGTTCATTGGAATCCTAGCCATGAACGTGGTCCTCATAACATTCCTCCTGTAAACTTCCAAGATAATATCAAATTACCAGATGAACGTCCTGTAGGTGATAACTGGCATTTCATTCCTAAAAGGTTTTGGAATGACTCATGGAACAGTTACAAGAAGAGAGCCTTCTGGAGTTCAAAGATTGATAAACCATCAACTTCATCTGCTGCACAAAGATATAAGAAAAGAAAGAACAAGCAAAGACGTGCAAACAAGAGAAGGAGACAACAAAGGAAGTGATGATGGACAACCAAGCACTAAGGGGGAGAATGTTAGAAATATAAAATAGTGCTTAGTTGTATTTCTAATCATTGTGTTTTGAGTAAATATTGTAAGGTTGAGGGGGAGCTTATGTAATATACTTAGAGTATAAATACCCCTCAAGCCTTCAACTTTTGTAACCTTTTTCCCACTTTTGGCTATTGAATCAACTCTGGTCTTCCACACACACACCTTTCTCTCTCAAGAACACACACTAAAATACACACTTTCCACCATTGTTAGACATCTAATTTCCGCATCATAACACGAATTATTTTAGGTTTTACAATTGGTATTAGAGAAAAACAACAATCTGTTGACGATCCAGAACAAATTTCATGCAGATTGATGCAATTTTTGTTCAAAATTGAATTCATGTTCATCACCATAACCGTTTTTCTTCTGTCACTGTTCTTCAACAATTCAATCTCAATTTTCACTCAATTTTCCTGTTTTTGTTCATAGATACATTCTAAATCACCTCTAAAAACATCCTGTCAAGTTTCAGAATCCAATTCACAGTATTGATGAAAATCCAAAATTTTTGGAAAGTTGATGAGATTTTGAATTATCAAATTGAGTTGATTTAATTCATGGAATTGTTTCTAGGGTTGTGCGCGATCGTATTCTGAGCATTTCTGGGTTTGAATCGAGTTGTAACTCTCAAAATTGAGTGAAATACAAGCAAAATAGTGAAATTTCTCGACTATTTTGTCTTTTTCTGGTGTTCTTGCAGAATTCCTTAAGACGATCTTCAAGACCGTCTTACCTTTTACATAAAATTTTTTAAGACGATCTTCAACAAGACCGTCTTACCTTTCTACATAAAATTTTTTTAGACGATCTTCAAAAGACCGTCTTACCTTTCTAATAAAATTTAAGACGATCTTCAAAAGACCGTCTTACCTTTCAACCAATTTTTAAGACGATCTTCAACCAAGACCGTCTTACCTTTTATTAACTAATACTTAAGACGATCTTCATCAAAGACCGTCTTACCTTTCTACATAAAATTTTTTTAGACGATCTTCAACCAAGACCGTCTTACCTTTTATTAACTAATACTTAAGACGATCTTCATCAAAGACCGTCTTACCTTTCTACATAAAATTTTTTTAGACGATCTTCAAACAAGATCGTCCTAAACAAATCTTAAGACGATCTTCAATCAAGATCGTCCTAACCAAAACTTAAGACGATCTTCTTCAAGATCGTTTTAATTCCAAAATTTCTTTTCAACAAAAATAATTACAAATCTTTGTTTATTCATTTCAGGGACAAAAATGAAGAATTCAGAGATTGAGATTAGAAAGAATTTCTTAGCCAAACAACAAAAGATGAAACCATGGCTATTCGGAGATATTGATGCTGATTCTGAAGATCTCAAATGCTTAATGACATCTGTCACTTCAACACCCAATCATTCACAAACTACTTCACAAACAACAACAAGTGAGGTACAATTCATTTCCAAAGATGATTACCTGTCTGTCCAAACAACTGCTGATACTTTGACAAAGCAAAATATTACTTTGAAAAACAATTTGAAAATGGCTAAACAAGAGTTTGATAAAATTAATGAAGATTTTTCAGAACTCTCTATAGCTCATGAAGCTCTCAAAGTGAACTATGATTCGTTAAAAGAAATGCACTTGTCAAGTAACAGTTCTCAAGTTATTTCACCCAATGCTCAATTGACCAATAAATGTCAAGACCTTGAAAAGACTGTCCATTCACTCAAGCAAACCATTGAGACTTTAAAACTTGATAAAACCAATGAATGGTTAAGAGCAAATGCAAGACAAGCTGATGTTGAGTTTCTCACAAATAAAATGAAAGATTTTAGACCCAACTGTGAAAAACATGAAAGACAGATTTCTGATCTAAACAGTACTTGTTTTCTCAAAGGAGTTGAAATTGAGACTCTTCAAAAACAAGTTGAGGATTTGAATACAAACATTTTGTTTTATCAAGAAAAAATCTATAAAATTGAACAAAATCCTCTTCTGAATTTCACTGCTTATTACAATAAATTGAAGATTGATAGATCAGAACTTCTTCTTGGGTTGGGTTATGAGAATCCAGCACATTTAAGCAAGATTCAAAAAGAAGACCTTGGTCCACTTTATGATGAAAAATGTCTCAGATTTGGCATGATTCAAGAGTTCATCAGACCATCTGAGGATGACTTTGAGTCAGATGATGTTGAAAGACAAAAACCAAACAAATTTCAGATTGATTATGTTGCTATTAATGACACATACAAGAAAACTCATAAAAGATCCATCTATGAGTTAGAAGAAATAGACAGCATTTCAATTCCTGAAAATGAGCCTCAAAAAGATTGTTCAAAACAAATTTCAGATTGATTATGTTGCTATTAATGACACATACAAGAAAACTCATAAAAGATCCATCTATGAGTTAGAAGAAATAGACAGCATTTCAATTCCTGAAAATGAGCCTCAAAAAGATTGTTCAAAACAAATTTCAGATTGATTATGTTGCTATTAATGACACATACAAGAAAACTCATAAAAGATCCATCTATGAGTTAGAAGAAATAGACAGCATTTCAATTCCTGAAAATGAGCCTCAAAAAGATTGTTCAAAACAAATTTCAGATTGATTATGTTGCTATTAATGACACATACAAGAAAACTCATAAAAGATCCATCTATGAGTTAGAAGAAATAGACAGCATTTCAATTCCTGAAAATGAGCCTCAAAAAGATTGTTCAAAACAAATTTCAGATTGATTATGTTGCTATTAATGACACATACAAGAAAACTCATAAAAGATCCATCTATGAGTTAGAAGAAATAGACAGCATTTCAATTCCTGAAAATGAGCCTCAAAAAGATTGTTCAAAACAAATTTCAGATTGATTATGTTGCTATTAATGACACATACAAGAAAACTCATAAAAGATCCATCTATGAGTTAGAAGAAATAGACAGCATTTCAATTCCTGAAAATGAGCCTCAAAAAGATTGTTCAAAACAAATTTCAGATTGATTATGTTGCTATTAATGACACATACAAGAAAACTCATAAAAGATCCATCTATGAGTTAGAAGAAATAGACAGCATTTCAATTCCTGAAAATGAGCCTCAAAAAGATTGTTCAAAACAAATTTCAGATTGATTATGTTGCTATTAATGACACATACAAGAAAACTCATAAAAGATCCATCTATGAGTTAGAAGAAATAGACAGCATTTCAATTCCTGAAAATGAGCCTCAAAAAGATTGTTCAAAACAAATTTCAGATTGATTATGTTGCTATTAATGACACATACAAGAAAACTCATAAAAGATCCATCTATGAGTTAGAAGAAATAGACAGCATTTCAATTCCTGAAAATGAGCCTCAAAAAGATTGTTCAAAACAAATTTCAGATTGATTATGTTGCTATTAATGACACATACAAGAAAACTCATAAAAGATCCATCTATGAGTTAGAAGAAATAGACAGCATTTCAATTCCTGAAAATGAGCCTCAAAAAGATTGTTCAAAACAAATTTCAGATTGATTATGTTGCTATTAATGACACATACAAGAAAACTCATAAAAGATCCATCTATGAGTTAGAAGAAATAGACAGCATTTCAATTCCTGAAAATGAGCCTCAAAAAGATTGTTCAAAACAAATTTCAGATTGATTATGTTGCTATTAATGACACATACAAGAAAACTCATAAAAGATCCATCTATGAGTTAGAAGAAATAGACAGCATTTCAATTCCTGAAAATGAGCCTCAAAAAGATTGTTCAAAACAAATTTCAGATTGATTATGTTGCTATTAATGACACATACAAGAAAACTCATAAAAGATCCATCTATGAGTTAGAAGAAATAGACAGCATTTCAATTCCTGAAAATGAGCCTCAAAAAGATTGTTCAAAACAAATTTCAGATTGATTATGTTTTGCAGGTAATAAAGGTCTGTGTTTAGTATTCAAATCTCGGATACTGTTCAACACATGATCCTGGAATGAGTTTCTTTTCAAGAAACAATCTCAAATAAGTGCTCATTACCATTGCACTTACTTGCCTCTGCATGTTTTGTACAAATCCTTCATCTCTTTCTCTTTCATTCATTATCTGTCGAAGAATTTGATAAGTTTTTGAAAACTGATCATGTTTTTGCACCAGAAATTGAAAAAAAAAAAAAAAAATTCAAAAAAAAATTCAAAAAAAAAAAAAAATTCAAAAAAAAAAAAAATCAAAAAAAAAAAATTCAAAAAAAAAAAAATTCAAAAAAAAAAAAAATTCAAAAAAAAAAAAAAAAATTCAAAAAAAAAAAAATTCAAAAAAAAAAAAATTCAAAAAAAAAAAAATTCAAAAAAAAAAAAATTCAAAAAAAAAAAAAAAAAAAAATTCAAAAAAAAAAAAATTCAAAAAAAAAAAAAAATTCAAAAAAAAAAAAAAATTCAAAAAAAAATTCAAAAAAAAAAAAAAAAAAAATTCAAAAAAAAATTCAAAAAAAAATTCAAAAAAAAAAATTCAAAAAAAAAAAAAAAAAATTCAAAAAAAAATTCAAAAAAAAAAAAAAATTCAAAAAAAAAAAAAAATTCAAAAAAAAAAAAAAATTCAAAAAAAAAAAAAAAAAAAAAAAATTCAAAAAAAAATTCAAAAAAAAAATTCAAAAAAAAATTCAAAAAAATAAAAAATTCAAAAAAAAAAAAAAAAATTCAAAAAAAAATTCAAAAAAAAAAAAAAAATTCAAAAAAAAAAAAATCAAAAAAAAAAAAATTCAAAAAAAAAAAAAAAAAATTCAAAAAAAAATTCAAAAAAAAAAAAAATTCAAAAAAAAAAAAAAATTCAAAAAAAAAAAAAAAAAAATTCAAAAAAAAAAAAAAAATTCAAAAAAAAAAAAAAAAATTCAAAAAAAAAAAAAAAAAATTCAAAAAAAAAAAAATTCAAAAAAAAAAAATTCAAAAAAAAATTCAAAAAAATCAAAAAAAAATCAAAAAAAAATTCAAAAAAAAAAAATTCAAAAAAAAAAAAATTCAAAAAAAAAAAAAAAATTCAAAAAAAAAAAAAAAATTCAAAAAAAAATTCAAAAAAAAAAAAAAAAAAAATTCAAAAAAAAAAAAAATTCAAAAAAAAATTCAAAAAAAAAAAAAAATTCAAAAAAAAAAAAATTCAAAAAAAAAAAATTCAAAAAAAAAAAAAATTCAAAAAAAAAAAAAAAAAAAAAAAATTCAAAAAAAAAAAAAAAAATTCAAAAAAAAAAAAATTCAAAAAAAAAAAAATTCAAAAAAAAAAAAATTCAAAAAAAAAAAAATTCAAAAAAAAAAAAATTCAAAAAAAAAAAAAAATTCAAAAAAAAAAAAAAAAAAAATTCAAAAAATTCAATTGTTTTGTTTTGTACTGTTTAAATAAAAGTTTTTTTTTCTTTTCTTCCATTACTTGTTTGTTTGTATGATAAAACAAAAATATAAGCCCATTTTCTTTTAAAAGCCCAACTTCAATTAGGCTCATGATTTTCAAATCGGGTCAAAACCCACCCGACCCAACCGACCTGGTTTCTTTTTCCTTAAGGAGGAGGGAAACAAATTTATTTCCATTTCTTTATCATATTCCAGTTTCCCATATACACTCTCAAATCACTTCAAATTCAACTATTGGCTGATCATTGAAACGAGATAAGGGTTTTGTTGGTGATCTCATTCTAAGCATTTTATTCCATAGTGATATTACCTTCTGATCACTTATTCAAGTAAGAATCCGAAATTATATGATGAACTTCTTCTTTTCATTTCTTGAATTTTGATCTACTGGTAATGAATCTGTGATGTTGGAATGATTTAGATGCATGTTTAGGTTATATGTGTATGTTTATTACATGTTTTTATGCTTAGTATTGTGATTTCGAAAATTCAAAAAAAAAATCATGTATCTCATTTTGTTTTTGTGAAGAAGATGACCTAAGACGATCTAGGTTATTTTGCTTGATTTAAGTGATGTGAGTTGTTTAGTATTGCTTTCTATGATTCATAAATGTTTTTGCCATACCTTGTTTTGAATATAAATCATTTTGTACTAAGAGATTATCTGGCTGGAGATAAGACGATTCTGGTCAGATCTTCTTAATTTCAAGTTTGTTTTGATTCTAAGACGATCTTGCCCAAGACCGTCTTGGTTCCAGAACGACTTGGAAATAAGACGATCTTGCCAAGACCGTCTTAGTTTCACTTTTATATTTGTTTTGCCATGTAACCCTTGAGACCAAGACCAGGACGATCTTGTCAGGATCGTTCTAGGGTCTATTCGCTGTGTGGTTGATGAATTGATTTGAAAAACAAATGAATGGGTAACTGAACTCGTATGAGAACGGTTTGCTCAAAACTAATACTTATTAATATAAAGGGAAGTCATTGACATGATTTCAACTTATATTTCTAAGTGTTAGAAATTTTTTTCAAAAAGGTGAAGTGATTTTTTTTATTATCACTAAGTTTCCAAGACGATCTTACAAAGATCGTCTCAAAACCTTCACTTCAAAATTTTTCTTAACAAAACAACTTTTAAGACGATCTTACCTGAGTTCAACCTCAGGACGATCTTCAAGATCGTCCCAAGTTCATTTTTCTTTCCATACTTAACATTTTTTCTCAATAAGTAATGTTAAGACGATCTTGGTCAAGATCGTCCCATTTTTTTAAAAATTCAAGATCGTCTCTTTTTTCAAGACAACTTTTAAGACGATCTTACCTGAGTTCAACCTCAGGACGATCTTGTCAAGATCGTCCTAGTTTCCTTAGAAAAAGTTTTTCAAAATTTTTTTTCTTTCTCTAATTTTTTAAAGTTTAAATGTTGTATGGTGTGTCAAAGTGCTTTGTATTATCATATAATCACAATATATTTGAAATACGGGGAATCGAACGCCTTTGTGTACTTCCTTACTATTCTCAAATATCTTGTACTTATATGATTATACTTATTTTTTGTTATATACATATGAAAATATATAAAAGTACAGAGAATTGATCGCCTTTGTGAACTTCTTTGTAAGTTTATATATGGAAATATGTGTTTAACTTTTCTGTGTTTATTTTCTATTTTCAAACTTTATTTTGTGTGTGTGTTAAATTGTTTTTGTCTTAAAACAGAAAAATAAAAACAAATGGATCCTCAAGAAATTATTAAACATGATGAAGAGGTTGCTCTAAATGAATCGATTGAAGAAATTCTAATTGCCGGAAACACAAGAAACATGAGAAATAACAGAGCATTATTTGATCCTTTCATTGCTCCCGGCTTTCCAATCGTTTCAAGGATATTTCATAATCATCCTCTCACATATGTACTTACCGTTGAACAAGACTTAGCTGAAGTCTATCTGTTTGATATGTGGAGATCCATCATTTTTGTTCAACCTTATGATCCAACAAATCCAAGAGCCAAAGCTAAATCAAAATCACCTGAACTTCGTCGTCAAGGATATTTCATAATCATCCTCTCACATATGTACTTACCGTTGAACAAGACTTAGCTGAAGTCTATCTGTTTGATATGTGGAGATCCATCATTTTTGTTCAACCTTATGATCCAACAATTCCAAGAGCCAAAGCTAAATCAAAATCACCTGAACTTCGTCGTCAAGGCTATTTCCAATATCAGTTGAATTCAGGAGATAGAACGTATGAGTTTGAGTTTAACCTTGATGACTTCAGAAGAATTCTAAGACTTCCTGAAGCAAACTTCAATGGACATGCTGATTATGATAATTTTGAGTCCAATGAAGAGATGTTTGCTGCCTTGATTTCTATTGGATATGAAGGTCCTTTATCCAAGACAAAAGATTTCAAGTTGAAAAATCTACCAAAGATTTGGTATTATGTGTATTCCATCCTAAGCAACTGCTTAACTCCATACACAAGAGGGATGGACAATCTGACACAGCCAATGTTGCACATCTTCTATGGTGTTGTCTTCAATAAACACTATGACATTGCTCAACTTCTGTGGGATCAATTGATTATATTAGTAAATGGAAAAGTATCTGCTCCCAAGAAGTATATACCATTCATCAGATTTCTAACAGCAATTGTCTACAGTGCAGTCAGATATGAAAGAAGCATTCCAAGGCTTCTAGCCAGCAGCCAAGTGACCATACATTTTTACAAGTATGTCAGAGATTCAGGAGCTGCTAACTATAATTTTCTAATTCCATCATTTTTGCTAGAGATGGTGTCAGATACTGATGATGATAAGATTGCTTATCTGGACTGGATTAGAACAGCAATGGGATCGGAAAGCCTCCCGGTTCCTACCCAAGCTGTACATAGGACACCTGGTGAGGGGTCAAGTAGAAAAAGAAAAGAGCGTGAGGGTGAATCCAGTTCCAGTAAGCCTAAAAGAAAGAAACAAAAAGGTGAAATGTTTGTGTTAAGGCTGAGTAAACAAGTGCATCAAAAGAAGAAGAAAAGGAGTTCATCAAAGAAACTCAAAAGCAAAGCTCAAGCTGAACCTTCTTCTAAGGAGACAATATCTGCTTCTGGTTCTCCAAAACCAATCAGATCACCACCCCCAGAACACAAACACCTCAAACACCATCATCTTCAACTTCACCCAAATTACCTCAATCACCTATAACAACAATTCATCAATCTTCACCACTTCCTGAAATAACAACACCTGAACAACCTATCATACCTCAATCTATCTCAACCATACCTTCATCATCCTTTGTTCGATCACCTCCACCAACATATACTCAAGGCCGAAAGAAATCAATTCCTGTCAATATCCGTAAAACTTTTAAAAGATCTCGCTTTGAGTAAGACCGATTTCAAGAACCCGAACCAGAAGTAATGATAACTACTAATAGTGATACATCTGATGATGATGCAAATCAGTTTGCTGATGATGTCATAGACATCCCGGAGGAACAAGGAGGGAATGAGGGAGGGGTTGAAAATACCAGAGAGGTTGAGAGGTCAGGGATAGGTGAAAGGCAAAAAGAAAACGTTGGCCTCCAATTAGTCACAAACCTGTATCAACGCCGGGTTCGCCGTAGGGTAGAAGACGAGAGCTCCTAACTCTCGCATGAACAAACCTCCACTAGCTATTCGGAAGTCTCTCTACAGACTGACATCTCATTTTCGCACGGGCAAAAACCACGTACTCCATTCCATTCTCCTTCAGAGTCTGTGAATGTTGAAGCAAAAGAGACACCTGCCCCTCTCTTGAATTTCGTTTCTGCACGTGTGACTAGTACCCTTAGGACACCAATTGTGATACCATTTGCACATCTAAGTGATGTTGCCGGAACAAACATAGAGAGATCGGCTCTTGTGCCCTCTCGAAGATTGTTTGGAAATCCTTCCATTGCTAACATTACGCCAGCTTTGAACGAAGGTGCCCTAGTTGTGCGATAGTCTGAATTCTTACGAGCTCAATCTGTTGCATCAGCTCTTCGTGCTATGGGCTTAACGGTTCGTCTAAGTGACTCCGGTGTTATTTACCTTTATTTCCCAAAAGATTTTGGTTGCGAAGCCGAATCATCAACTGTTGCTCATACTTTTGAACCAACAGGAAATCCTGACACAGTCATGATGTCTTCAGGTCACTCAGTAGAATCACTTGAGACTACTGATGTGCCAACTTCAGATATTCCATTACCACCCGAGGCTCAAAGATTGATTACTCATTTTGTTGAAGGTATAGAAGAGGGACAAAGAAGTGAGTTACTTATCTCAAGAAATACTATCACTGGTAAACTTCCTGCATCTCAAACAACATCTCACACTCCTAGATTGCTGACTGGAGGTGCTTTACGCATTCGTTCTCCAGTAGAGACTCCAACACCAACACAAACAACACCAACACCCCCACATATATCAACAACAACAACTACAATACCACCAACACCAAGCCCACAATCATTTCCTGATCCAAATTCACCACATCATTCATCCAGCTCTTCTTCTGATTCTGATTCGTCTGAGTACTTAAGTGATTGTTCACCAAACAGAATTGCCACCAGTGGTTTATCTACCGATACTCTAATTGTCGCTCTTATGAATCGGTTGAGATCTGAAGAACCAAATCTGTCGTCACATAAAAGATCTATCTTTCACTCACTTCTTGCATATTTGTCAGCCAAAGGTACTCAACTTGCACAACAGGCTGAAATTGACGCTCTTCAAAAGCGAGTTCAAGAGCTTGATCAACAATGTAGACTGGCTAATATCTCAAGGCGTCGGGATGATCAAGATCCTGATGATCAACCCGAGGGGGAGAATATTAGAGATATTAGAGAGGGTCATGAAACACAAACTCAAGTTGATCAAGAAAGTGTTGCTCAAGAAGAAAATCAAAGTCAAGGAGATCAAGGAGGAACTCAAATTCAAGAAGATTCGGATGACTTACCTCCACTCATCAGAAATATTTCTCATTATTATTCTTCCACATCAAGTTCTGATGAGTCAAGTGATCCTGATCCATTTCAACCAGGAAATGGTATTGATTATGAGTCTGATGCTAATTCTCAATCTCAGCATTCTACTCAAGAAGAATATGGAGAAGATATCTTTGAAGAGATAGTTCATCATTTCAGAAATGCTGAAAATCTTGAGACTCCCAATGAACTTGGACAAGGAGGAATGAGGGAGGGGTTGAAAATACCAGAGAGGTTGAGAGGTCAGGGATAGGTGAAAGGCAAAAAGAAAACGTTGGCCTCCAATTAGTCACAAACCTGTATCAACGCCGGGTTCGCCGTAGGGTAGAAGACGAGAGCTCCTAACTCTCGCATGAACAAACCTCCACTAGCTATTCGGAAGTCTCTCTACAGACTGACATCTCATTTTCGCACGGGCAAAAACCACGTACTCCATTCCATTCTCCTTCAGAGTCTGTGAATGTTGAAGCAAAAGAGACACCTGCCCCTCTCTTGAATTTCGTTTCTGCACGTGTGACTAGTACCCTTAGGACACCAATTGTGATACCATTTGCACATCTAAGTGATGTTGCCGGAACAAACATAGAGAGATCGGCTCTTGTGCCCTCTCGAAGATTGTTTGGAAATCCTTCCATTGCTAACATTACGCCAGCTTTGAACGAAGGTGCCCTAGTTGTGCGATAGTCTGAATTCTTACGAGCTCAATCTGTTGCATCAGCTCTTCGTGCTATGGGCTTAACGGTTCGTCTAAGTGACTCCGGTGTTATTTACCTTTATTTCCCAAAAGATTTTGGTTGCGAAGCCGAATCATCAACTGTTGCTCATACTTTTGAACCAACAGGAAATCCTGACACAGTCATGATGTCTTCAGGTCACTCAGTAGAATCACTTGAGACTACTGATGTGCCAACTTCAGATATTCCATTACCACCCGAGGCTCAAAGATTGATTACTCATTTTGTTGAAGGTATAGAAGAGGGACAAAGAAGTGAGTTACTTATCTCAAGAAATAAGATATGGCAGATCAATGAGGGTTACTTTGCTGAAAATTATGAACAGATTTTGGATTTGAGCAAAAGACTTGAAGAAATTGTATGCAGAGCAAGATACCTTGAAGAAAGAGCCTTTCAAATCTATTGCTCACCAAGTGAAAGACTTAACATGACCTTGAACCGATTAAGAGCATTCTTTCTGTTCAGACATCAAGGTCAAAGAGATGCATACATGGAACTGATGAATGCTGAAAGTTCTGTAAGAGCTGAATGGTGGTACCAGCAATTTAAGATTCCAATCACAAAAGTCCTACAGTTGTTTACTCCCCTCAAAAATCACAATCTCAGACTTGTTCGATTCAGAATTCGCCGAGCTGATGGCAATGTCTATGTTGTTCAAGAAGAATCTTTTCAACACATGACGATCTCTGACATCCTATTTCTCTTCAATCAATATGCTTATCTGATCATCAAGACTCCAGATCAACTTCTAGCCTATGAAGCATTAAAAAGTCATATTCAAGCCTTGATTCGATTCTATGAATTCAATGACTTCCATATTGGTTTAGAATGAAGAACTAGCAGAATTAACCTTACAAGACCGAACCAAAGAGCCGAAGGTTATGAGCTAGATTCGTTTCAGATTGGAGATCCAATTGAAAGCTTGGATGGATTTGTCTTCATCAATAGACTCAAAAGAAAGATCTTCATTCGTGCTTCTGACTTTCCCAAATATTCAGATGGTACCTTGAAATATTGTCAATCAATTCTGAATGCAATAGATGAAGATTCTGACAATGAAGAAGATGAGCAAATAAAGTCTCAAAGAGAAGATCATATAAGACGTATCAAAGATACTCTTGATATGCGACAGAGGATTAGAGATCTTATTGTTACCAGAACTTCCAAGCCACAAGAAGGAATTGTTCATACCAAGACAGGTTCATGGGTTCATTGGAATCCTAGCCATGAACGTGGTCCTCATAACATTCCTCCTGTAAACTTCCAAGATAATATCAAATTACCAGATGAACGACCTGTAGGTGATAACTGGCATTTCATTCTTAAAAGGTTTTGGAATGACTCATGGAACAGTTACAAGAAGAGACCCTTCTGGAGTTCAAAGATTGATAAACCATCAACTTCATCTGCTGCACAAAGATATAAGAAAAGAAAGAACAAGCAAAGACGTGCAAACAAGAGAAGGAGACAACAAAGGAAGTGATGATGGACAACCAAGCACTAAGGGGGAGAATGTTAGAAATATAAAATAGTGCTTAGTTGTATTTCTAATCATTGTGTTTTGAGTAAATATTGTAAGGTTGAGGGGGAGCTTATGTAATATACTTAGAGTATAAATACCCCTCAAGCCTTCAACTTTTGTAACCTTTTTCCCACTTTTGGCTATTGAATCAACTCTGGTCTTCCACACACACACCTTTCTCTCTCAAGAACACACACTAAAATACACACTTTCCACCATTGTTAGACATCTAATTTCCGCATCATAACACGAATTATTTTAGGTTTTACAATGAGATGGATATGGACTTGTCTTGAGTGAAAAGTGTGTTAAACTTGACCATAATATTCTGGAAATAATGATGAAACATCAAGAACACAAAGTTTGGAATAAAACAAGTTGAAATAAGCTAGAAATCACAACCGAAATCATGTAAAAATGACATTTTGAGCACACACTTGCACTATGATCAAATGACCATAAATGACCATCAAATGACATTTTGGATAAATCCTCATAACCATTGATAAAAATAACTAAATCCTACTGGAGAAAAATAGTTAAAAGTCAAGAGACATGTGTTACATAATTTAAAGATAAATAATTAAGTGAAAATAACTAATTAATCGTTATTATTAAAATTAATGGAAAAATACACAAATAAAAGTATAAAACATGAAATTATAAATTAAGAAGCATACATATCAGAATATAAATCAAATAAAATTATTCATAATTTATAAAGACAATTATGACACTTAAAAGTATTTTTAAAGAATTATTTAGTTAATAAATCAATAAAGTGAATAAATAATTAACTAAATAATATTAAATTAAATAATAAATTACAAATCATAAAATATACATAAATATCAGTATTATAAGATTACTAATGTCAAGTATTATGATTTAGCAAGCACACAATGGAAATCATATAAATCAAAGCCAAACTACCGAAATTCCAATAATCGTACAAATACGTATATTGAGAAAACGACTCTTACCACCAAATCTTTTAACCAAATAATGAGAGCATCATAATGCACTTGAATTCCATAATTAAGCAACAACCAAAGATGGGCAAGTCTACTAGTAAACATCTCATGATCTAGCTCACTAGTTCATGTCACACGAACTTACGTCGTGTATATATATGTTAACATGGTTTAGGCTTGCTTGAGGCGCCGCAAAACTAGGCAAAGGAATCACTCTTGAACAGCCCCTATTTCATCCTCAATTCAAGTGAGTCATAGCCCCCTTTCAAACTCTTTTATGTGTTTTACTTTCGGGGTGAAAAGCATGATAAATAAAAATTGCTTTATATATATGAAATGATTCTTGAAAGAATGATTATGATATGGGATATATTGTATGTTCAATGTGATATAAGTTATATGATGAGCTTGAGTTTTGTCAAACTGTTTCACTTCGGTACACTACTATTAACTCCGAAAGGGGAGGCCTGTAGTTAGAGGGTTGCGCAACTAGGAGTCGTCCACTCACCCACTAAAATAGGTAACGGTGGGATGTTGGTTGTCTTCGTGGCGACCTTCACTTCCAGTCCGACCCGAGCGGTGCTCTAATCTACTTTAATTTTAAATGGTCGTCTCCATGGCACGACCCAATTATGATTAAAGCACTTGATTGACAGCTTGTGCTATGAAATGAAATATTATGTTGATTGGGACATGAAATGGTCTTAGTAGTGGCTCAAGCATCTACTCATCAAATTATGCCTTTGGTTAAATGTAAGTGGTAATATTTATGGATGGACATTATGTGTTGAACATACGGTTTGGGTACGTGATTTACGATAGAAATTCTTGGAGACTTTATGTTAGGTCCAGATTGACTGGACGTACTCCAGACTTTATGACTGGAGTCCCTCTGAAGATTTGTCCAGAAATTATGAGAAGATCAGTGAGCTATTTACTTGTATAGGAAATCTGGTGATCCACCAGATGAGCTCACTGGACTTCCTCCAGACTAGATCTACACTACTGAAGACATTCTCACTGAAGTCAAAGACTGAAGTTAGAATAAAGAAGACTGACAAATGGCGGAGTCCACTGGAAGTTTTACCAGATCTGGTGACTGGAGTTTTACATCAGTGTTCCTAGACCTTACAAGTCTGGACACTGGTAACGAAGAAGTGACTGTAGCCTTTACACAAGTTCCAAGGAACATTCCACTTGCCCCTGCAATTGTTCTACGTGTGTAAAGGTGGTTGGTTAAAAGGATAATAAGTCATTTGATGTGACTATATCCTTGTACCTTAACCAATGCATTTAATGTTCTTGTCGGTTCATTAAATGCATGCAACCATATTTGTACGGCACAAAATTCACTGGTGAATTTTGTTGCCTATAAATACAAAGTCATTTTCTTCGTTAAAATTACTTTTTAGCAATTAGGTGAATTTGTCTAAATACTCTCGATCGTAACTGGGATACTTCACAACTTTAAGTATTTCGATCAAAGGAGTTTATTTGACAAATATAGATCATTTGTAATTCAAAGGTTGTTAGGATATTTACTAATTTGTAATATCTTGATTCCGCACAACCTTGTATCTTATTTATACATCAATAAAGAAGATACAATCGAAAACTGCATTATGTTCCACCTTACTTTATTATTGCTTTAAGTCGTGTATTACTTTATTATATACTTGCATTTATATTCAAGTAATACTAGTCCATTCTAGTGATCTTTAAACTTATTGTATTTTACGTATTGGGTTATCCATTGAGGTAAATCAGGACTCACATTTGGTATCAGAGCAGAAGGTTAATTAATAACCTAGATCTGTCTTCTTGATGGCCAACCCAGAAAATACACAAGCTTTCGATCTTGGTCCTGATCCTAATGAAACTATTAATGACCAAAATAATGATCCACCTATTGTCAATTCAAATCCCCCACCTCCTCCTAATCTTGGCCAACCACACGTGCATGTGCACTACTCAAATAATCATGTTCCCAAATTCCATGGGAACAGTGATCAATTTGGTACGTATATATATATATATATATATATATATATATATATATATATATATATATATATATATATATATATATATATATATATATATATATATATATATATATATATATATATATATATATATATATATATATATATATATATATATATATATATATATATATATATATATATATATATATATATATATATATATATATATATATATATATATATATATATATATATATATATATATATATATATATATATATATATATATATATATATATATATATATATATATATATATATATATATATATATATATATATATATATATATATATATATATATATATATATATATATATATATATATATATATATATATATATATATATATATATATATATATATATATATATATATATATATATATATATATATATATATATATATATATATATATATATATATATATATATATATATATATATATATATATATATATATATATATATATATATATATATATATATATATATATATATATATATATATATATATATATATATATATATATATATATATATATATATATATATATATATATATATATATATATATATATATATATATATATATATATATATATATATATATATATATATATATATATATATATATATATATATATATATATATATATATATATATATATATATATATATATATATATATATATATATATATATATATATATATATATATATATATATATATATATATATATATATATATATATATATATATATATATATATATATATATATATATATATATATATATATATATATATATATATATATATATATATATATATATATATATATATATATATATATATATATATATATATATATATATATATATATATATATATATATATATATATATATATATATATATATATATATATATATATATATATATATATATATATATATATATATATATATATATATATATATATATATATATATATATATATATATATATATATATATATATATATATATATATATATATATATATATATATATATATATATATATATATATATATATATATATATATATATATATATATATATATATATATATATATATATATATATATATATATATATATATATATATATATATATATATATATATATATATATATATGACCCCAATTGTATTAAATTGATTGACAGCTTGTGCTATGAATGATATATATATATATATTATGTTGATTGGGACATGAAATGGTTTTAGTAGTGGCTCAAGCATCTACTCATCAAATTATGCCTTTGGTTAAATGTAAGTGGTAATATTTATGGATGGACATTATGTGTTGAACATACGGTTTGGGTACGTGATTTACGATAGAAATTCTTGGAGACTTTATGTTAGGTCCAGATTGACTGGACGTACTCCAGACTTTATGACTGGAGTCCCTCTGAAGATTTGTCCAGAAATTATGAGAAGATCAGTGAGCTATTTACTTGTATAGGAAATCTGGTGATCCACCAGATGAGCTCACTGGACTTCCTCCAACTGGATCTAGATCTGGAAGAGAAAAGAGGGAGGAACATTGGTCTGAAGAGGAGAGGAGATTGGTAAATATAGATACCCTTCTCAAAAACATGATCCTCGGGGCCGTTCCAGAAACCCTTATTGACACACTAGTTCTTTATCCCAGTGCTAAAACCATGTGGGATGAACTGGTGAACCAGTATAAAGGAGGTGATGACACAATTGTCACCAGAAAAGTCTCCTTAAACAAGAAGTATGAGTCATTTTTTGCTTTATCCAATGAGTCTCTCACTGGTACTTACACCAGATTTATGAGCATTATTAACCAGTTGAGAGGACTTGGGGTAAACAAAGACAAGGATATACTTCTGGAGAAATTTTGTGATATTCTTCCAACAAAATGGTCTCACATGATTCTGGTCTTGAGGCAAGGAAAAACCTTGCATTCCACCTTACTTTATTATTGCTTTAAGTCGTGTATTACTTTATTATATACTTGCATTTATATTCAAGTAATACTAGTCCATTCTAGTGATCTTTAAACTTATTGTATTTTACGTATTGGGTTATCCATTGAGGTAAATCAGGACTCACATTTGGTATCAGAGCAGAAGGTTAATTAATAACCTAGATCTGTCTTCTTGATGGCCAACCCAGAAAATACACAAGCTTTCGATCTTGGTCCTGATCCTAATGAAACTATTAATGACCAAAATAATGATCCACCTATTGTCAATTCAAATCCCCCACCTCCTCCTAATCTTGGCCAACCACACGTGCATGTGCACTACTCAAATAATCATGTTCCCAAATTCCATGGGAACAGTGATCAATTTGGTACGTGGAAAGCAAGGATTATATTACATATTACTGGTATTGAGAGGAATATGATCAAAATTTTAAATGAAGGTCCTTATATTCCTAGATCTCCTCTCAATCCACTTCTTGATCCAACTGGATCTAGATCTGGAAGAGAAAAGAGGGAGGAACATTGGTCTGAAGAGGAGAGGAGATTGGTAAATATAGATACCCTTCTCAAAAACATGATCCTCGGGGCCGTTCCAGAAACCCTTATTGACACACTAGTTCTTTATCCCAGTGCTAAAACCATGTGGGATGAACTGGTGAACCAGTATAAAGGAGGTGATGACACAATTGTCACCAGAAAAGTCTCCTTAAACAAGAAGTATGAGTCATTTTTTGCTTTATCCAATGAGTCTCTCACTGGTACTTACACCAGATTTATGAGCATTATTAACCAGTTGAGAGGACTTGGGGTAAACAAAGACAAGGATATACTTCTGGAGAAATTTTGTGATATTCTTCCAACAAAATGGTCTCACATGATTCTGGTCTTGAGGCAAGGAAAAACCTTGCATTCCCATACTTTATCAACATTGTATGGAGCCTTCAGATTCACTGAAGAAAATCAAGCCCAGAGGATTGAGGCAGAAAAAGATGTTTTTAACCATGCCTCCAGTAGTTCCAGTGTTGTCAGTCATACTGAAACACATGGTACAACATTAATATCTTCTGAGAATGTATTTTCTATGAAGAAGATGATTTCTGAACTAATGGAATCTGGAGAAACTTCATGTATCTCTTCAGACTATGATGAGTCTGACAATGATGACCTGACTGCAATGATTGCTAAAACGTTTAACCGTTTCAAAGCAAGAGCAAAAAGGCCAAATGGACAGTTTGCATCTGGTACTTCCACTGATAAGACTAATATGACATGCTTTAAGTGTGGCAGAAAGGGTCATTTCATGAAGGAATGCAGGTCCAATCAGCCTATATCTCAGCCTGGTCCTTTTTCTTCTATTAAAAAGCCTGATGATAGCTACAAATATAAATATAAAAAGCTTAAGGCTCAAATTGCTCTCATGTCTGAACAAATTGATAATAATAAATGCATGATTGCAACAACTGAAGAAAAATGGGTTCCATCTGATGATTCATCAGTCGATGAAGAAGAGGAAAGAGACTGCTGTTACATGGCACTGGCAGATCAAGAGCATCTGGTGAAGGAAGATGTCACATCTGGAAGATGGGTTGACATAGTGATCAAAAAGGTTAGTAATTATGATCTTGAAACTGACCTAGAACTGAAATTGGACATTGCTGAAGCTCTTAATTCTGATTTAGTTTTTGTAGAAACTGTTAGATCTGAAAGTCAATATGGTCTAGAAACAGATTTTTCTGAAATATCAATCTTAAAATCAAAATTAAAAGATCTTCAAGACATTGAACTGGCATTTCAAGCCCAGGTTCTGGTAACTGAACAACTGGTTCAAGAAAAACAAGACTTGGAAATAATTTTGCAAAAAGAAAAACAGGTTATTAAAACATGGCTAGAAACAAGAAAGCCATATGATGCTGGAGTAAATCAATTTCCTTCACAAAAACGAGCATATTTAGATGGAAATACTCATGTTGCATCCTTGATACCAGTTATTGACCTTTTACCAGATGTACTCAAGCCCATCACCATATATGATGAGCCTGTTACACCAAAGGCCAATATCTTTCCAGTTCAATCCCCAGAGGTCAAAACTGGAGCATCTCAGGTGGCTGCTTTAGTCAAAAAGGTCAATCTGAAGAAACCTTTGCCTCAATCTTTTTCTAAGAAACCTCCAGTTTTAAAGAAAAAGAATGTTTCCAGACCTAAGCTTTTAGTCCAGACAAATGAAAAGGCTCAGGTGTCATCTGAAGAAAGTATTTTGTTAAGGTTAGATAGCCAGTTCCAATTGTTGGCTCGTCAATTTCAAAGTTTTAATGCAAGATTAAATTACTTTGAGGGTACTTCATCTGGCCCTAAACAAAATACAAAACCTTTTGCAAGATAAACAATTCTCTCCAGTTGAGAAAAAGAAAAAGGTTTCAAAACTATCTGTTCCAATGAAATTTACAGAGAAATCTGTAATTGAAGAAAGTGAACTTAACCAGAAACTACCTGGAACCTATCTGGCTGGTTCCAGTGAACCCATCACCAGATGGGTTCCCAAAACTAATTAATTAATCTGGTGGTGTGCAGGGCGATAGAAAGAAGTTATACTGGTATCTTGACAGTGCAGCTGGCAGGACAATGACCGGATGTAAGACCCTGCTGGAGGAATTCATCATTTCTGATGGACCCTTCATTACTTTTGGAAATGATGGTTGTAGAAAAACTGAGGGATATGGTGTTCTGAACAATGGACAAGTCAAATTCAGACGAGTTGCATTTGTGAATGGTTTGAAATACAACCTGATCAGTGTAAGCCAACTGTGTGATGATGGCTATCAAGTTCTATTCAATATTGCTCAGGGAATCGTATTCAACAAGGACTGGAAGGTAGTATTGATTGCTCCCAGAAGAGGAAATGTGTATGTAATGGACATGGAAAGTTCTCCTTCAGAGCAGTGTTTCTATACTCAAGCAGATGAAGACACAAAAGGTTATCTCATTTAAATTTCAAAAATATAAATAAGTTGTCAAGAAAACAACTGGCAGATGGGATACCTTCAGTTTCCTTTAAAAAGGAAAGGCCATGTCCAGGATGTGAGATGGGGAAGCAGAAACGTACCAGTTTCAAGACTAGACAGAATTTCAGCATTTCTGAACCTCTTCATATGCTTCATATGGATCTCTTTGGTCCAGTGAACGTTCAGACTCGTGCTGGTAAAAGATACACCCTGGTGATCGTCGATGAATACTCCAGATATTGTTGGGTTATCTTTCTCAGGTCTAAAAATGAAGCTGCTGCTGAAATCATCTCTCTTATCAAGCAGATTGAGTTAAAACATAAGCGAAAAGTGTGTCAGTTAAGAAGTGATAATGGAACAGAATTCCAGAATGCAACTCTGGAGAAATTCTGCACTGGCACTAGCATCTCCCAGAACTTCTCTTCAGCAAGAACTCCAGAACAAAATGGAGTTGTAGAAAGGAAAAATCGTACACTGATAGAAGCTGCCAGGGGTATGCTAGCTGAATCTGGTCTTCCTACCAGTTTCTGGGCTGAAGCAATTGCTACTGCTTGTTACACCCAGAACAGGTCTATTTACATCAAAAGACATAAGAAGACAGCCTATGAAGTATTAAGAAATAGAAAACCAAATATTGGTTATTTTCACGTTTTTGGATGTCCAGTTTACATCCTAAACGACTCCAGTCAGCTAGGCAAATTTGATGCCAAAGCTGATGAAGGATACTTCTTAGGTTATTCAGCCATTCGCAAAGCTTTCAGAGTCTATAACAAGAGACTGGAAAAGGTACATGAATCCATTCATGTCACATTTGATGAATCAAATGCTGCAATCAATAAACAATCAACCCTTGTTACTCCCCCAGTAAATCCAATTATCTTCTGTGAATCTGATCCTATCAACTACAATAAAGATTCTCCAGAAGAGGAAGTTTCCAGTCAATCTGATCTGGAACCTGTTCAGAAACTCTCCAGTAGTACTCATTTCTATCCTTCAGTAAGTTTCAAACTACCCTCTGAACTTATTATTGGATCAGATGTTCGTACTACTTCCCCAATATCAGTTTCAGTTGAAAACTTTCCAGAACTTCAACAAAACAAAGAATCTCTTACTGAACCAGTGATTCAAGAGATTCCTTTAAATGAAGAATTTCATGATGCAAATCGTGATTTGAATGATTCAGATGAAGATTTTGAAAACATCTGGACAGATACTCCTCCTGAATCAACACCAGGAGTAGTTCAACTTAATCCTTGCACTGATATTGTTGTCAGTAACAATCCTGGTCAATACTCTAGGTGGACAAAGGCACATCTTATCGATCAGATCATAGGAGAGTCCAGTAGAGGTGTTCAGACCAGAAGAGCCTCCAGTGAACAATGTTTATATGTCAGTTTCTTATCACTGATTGAACCAAAGAAAATTCACGAGGCTATGGAAGATCCAAACTTGGTGATTGCTATGCAAGAAGAGCTTCACCAGTTTGAAAGGAACAAGGTATGGTACCTGGTCCCTTTCCCAGTTGGAAAGAAAGAACCAATTGGAACCAGATGGGTCTTCAGAAACAAGGTAGATGAAGATGGTCATGTCATCAGAAACAAGGCCAGACTGGTAGCACAAGGGTATTGCCAGTCAGATGTTGATTTTGATGAATCTTTTGCTCCAGTGGCTAGACTTGAAGCGATCAGAATTTTTCTAGCATTTGCTGCTCATCATGAGTTTAAAGTCTACCAGATGGATGTGAAAAGTGCATTTTTAAATGGAAAACTTGAAGAAGAAGTTTATGTCAGACAACCACCAGGTTTCATTGATGAAAAGCATCCACACTGGGTATATCGTCTGGACAAGGCACTTTATGGCCTCAGACAAGCCCCAAGAGCCTGGTATGATACTCTGACTAAACATTTGTTGAAAAATAATTTTCAAAGAGGTGCAATTGACAATACCTTATTTATTCTTCATGAAAAAGGTAATATTCTGTTGGTACAAATTTATGTCGATGATATTATTTTTGGTTCTACTGATGAAAAGATGTGCACGAAATTTTCTAAAATCATGTCATCTGAATATGAAATGCGTTTGATGGGTGAATTAACATATTTTCTAGGACTTCAGATTAAACAAACCAGAGATGGAATTTTTATTAATCAAGAAAAATATGTTAGAGATATTTTAAAGAAATTTGATATGAACTCTTCACCATCTAAACCAACTCCAATTTCTGCACCACTCACACAGGACTCCGATCCAGATGGAAAGTCAGTGAACATCACTGTCTATAGAGGCATGATTGGTTCACTGATGTATTTAACTGCCAGTAGACCAGACATAATGTTCTCAACATGTTTATGTGCCAGATATCAGTCTAATCCAAAAGAATCTCATATGCTTGTTGTAAAGCGCATACTGAAATACCTTAAGGGTGTCCCCAGTTTGGGCCTTTGGTATCCCAAAGGTTCAGGCTTGGATTTAATGGGTTATTCAGATTCAGATCATGCAGGTTGTAAGATAGACAGGAAATCCACTACTGGTGGATGTCATTTCCTTGGTGGCAAACTGGTCAGTTGGACCAGTAAGAAGCAAACTTCAGTTTCACTCTCCACTGCTGAAGCTGAATACGTATCTGCAGCCAGTTGTTGTGCTCAGATACTCTGGATGAAGAACCAGTTGCTTGATTATGGTATTAAGTATTCAAAGACTCCAATCTTTTGTGACAATACCAGTGCCATTGCTATCTCGAACAATCCAGTCATGCACTCAAAGACGAAGCACATTGATCTAAGGTATCATTTTATTCGTGATAATATTATGAAAGGAAACATTGAACTCCATTTTATTCCCACTGACAAACAACTCGCTGACATTTTTACTAAACCACTGGATGTGAAAACATTTGAATTTCAGGTCAGTGAGTTGGGAATGTTAAACCCTTAAATCTGGAACCTAGATATTGAATGCCTTTGTGTACTATCTGGGATCTTTGATTTAAAGACTTATGAATTTATGATTATTCAGATATTGAACGCCTTTGTGTACTATCTTTATTTTTATAAATTTATGAATCAACATTCCAGAGGGAAGACTCTTTTTGAAACGATATTTCTGTCCTTAAAATGTTTTAATTTCAGGGGGAATTTATTTTCTCACTGGACAAATTTTCTGGAAAATATCACTGGTACTTTGTAAATATGTCCCTCTCACTGGTACTAGATAAGTTGAAGTGCATGTTTGAAGTGACTTCAGTTATTTTGTAAATATGTCCCTCTCATTTGTCTATATTAGTTGATGTCTGAAGTCTCCAGTATGGTTTTAAAATTGGTATCTTACTGGAGTGTACTCCAGTATACCATCAGTGCATACCCATCACTGGACTAATCCACCAGTGACACTGGATGTCCACTCGACCTCCAGATGCATTGAAATGAGTCATGGTATGTCAGTCATAATATTTAAATACTTGGTCTGATTGTGTGCCACGTAAGCAAAACTCTTGAAGGGACGTTTTACTGTTTGTCCCACGTGGTAAAGATATTTTTCAAACTAATGATGGTTAGTTACATTGGGAAGATAAAAAGTGCAAGTGGGTCATATTTTTACGGTGTACAGTAAAATGAGTGGGCTGTCAAACCGTCACACATTTATATGTGATGGGATGCATTAAATGCGGATGTCAAAAATCCGATCAAAATTAAAATTGATAAATTCAATTTTACCAGTTGACGTCCGTTTCTCTCTCCTATAAATACCCATTTTCACTTCACTTTCACATTTACTTCGAAAAATCATTTACTCCCAAATCTTTCAAATTCCTTCATTTATTTCTTCATTCATTCAATTTCCAATCATATAATTAAATTCATCAATCATCATCAAACTCTTCAAAACCCTAATTCAGTTTCATCTTTCTATAATCAATTCAAATGGCACCAAGACAATCTAACTCTCCCAAAAATCTCTTGACTGTTCCATATGCTCCAGTCGAAGCAGTTACAAAGGCTTTGACACCAAACATCACTCTGACTGCTGATGCAATTCGCATCAACATGAATAATTGGATGGCCAGACTCACTCTAGCAAGTACTCATGAGGCCCAATCCATTATTGGAAGATTGAATGCTTTCTTTCTTGCATGTCCTCTGTATGGTGCCCTAACCTTGAACCCAAACAGAATGTACCACGATTATTTGTGTGAATTTTGGTACACTGCACAATATGATGCATCAACATCATCGATCACCTGGACCCTAAAACAAGGGACGAGAAATTTCTCTCTCACTGTTGATACTTTGAGAGAAATTCTTCAATTGAATTACTTTGCAGAAAATGAGATGCCTATTGATATTCCCACTGGCATAAATACAAGAGAAGTGTGCAGGTTGATGGGGCACACTGACATCCTGGGTGAGCATGGCCAGCTATCCAGAAAAGGTACTATCTACATGAGCAGACTAACAGATTCATGGAGATACTTCTTCACTCACATTGTTGAGTGCTTGGGTGGCAGTTCTGGAGGCCTAGATCAATTGAACCAAACACATCTGATGATCGGTTATTGTTTGTAGTTTGGATATAGAGTAGATTTTGCCAAGATTTTCTTTGATGATCTGGTAGAAAGACTGAAGGTGAGAAGCAGAAAACCCCATATTCCATACATTCGTTTTCTATCTCTCATTTTTAGAAGAGCTTTGGGTAACCAGTACGATTTTGAAACAACTCACTTCTCTATGAGTGAGTATATGAGAGATCTGGCGAATCTTAGATCTGGACCAGATGAGGTAGAAATTCCTCAGGCTATGCTTACTTTCCAGAGGGATGTAACAGAAAGAATTAATGTTGAAGAAAGGGTGAATATTGAAAGGATTGACCTGGAAGATGCTCCAGGTGATGTTCAACAAGTAGTTGAACCAGTTGTGGAAGTTGATGCTGAAGTAGTTTCACCAGTAAGACAAGTGGCTCCAGTACAACAAGTAATTGTTCCACCAGTAAACCCTCCCAGACAACCAAGAAGTACAAGACGAATACTTAGGCTGGCTGGTGTATCTGTTGGAACCAGATTGGTTGAAGATGCTCCTCCAGAGGCATCTGAAGATGTTCCTCCAGAGAACATTGTGGAGGAAAGTACTGGAGAGGACACCAGAATGGCTGGTGATATAATGGCTGCAGATGGCACGCCAATTTTTGAAGAAGAAAATATTGAACAAGTAGTTGTTCAGGATGATGTTGCACAAGGTGATGTGCAGTTTCAAGATGTTGAGCAGGTTGCTCAACTGGACTTAAATGTTGAAGTTGGTGAACTGTCTGGTGTTCAGAGAGTTGATACAGACTTTGATTGGGATTCTGCTGACTCACCAATGTTTGAAGGTAATAATCTTGATACAGACTTAAACTTTTTGGGTGATGATATAATTGTTGAAACTGAGCAGACATCCGATATGCCACCCCCTCCAGAATCTCAAAATCTTCCATCTCCTCCACTAGAAACACAAGAACCACCACCAGAATCTGAAATGCCACCACCACCTGAACCAATAAATCCTTCATCTCCATCTCCTTCAATTCCACAAAGTACTCCTCCAGTAATTCAACTTGCACAGTCTCAACCATCACCACTTGAACAACCAATAAACTTTCCCAGTGTTCTGGACTCGACTGCTACAACAACTGAAACAACATCTGAAGCAGTCCAGACAGTAGTTCCCTTGGTGGTCAGAAGGGAATCTGAACTACCTCCATTTGGTGGTCTCTCCACTTCATCTTCTGCCGAGGTCCAAGGCCTTTTAAATAAGGTGGCGGACCTGGAGAGATCCCTTCATTCATCTTCCCAGGTTATCTCTGAATTCAAATTTGTTTTAACCAATAATATTACTTCAGAGACTTAAACTTTTTGGGTGATGATATAATTGTTGAAACTGAGCAGACATCCGATATGCCACCCCCTCCAGAATCTCAAAATCTTCCATCTCCTCCACTAGAAACACAAGAACCACCACCAGAATCTGAAATGCCACCACCACCTGAACCAATAAATCCTTCATCTCCATCTCCTTCAATTCCACAAAGTACTCCTCCAGTAATTCAACTTGCACAGTCTCAACCATCACCACTTGAACAACCAATAAACTTTCCCAGTGTTCTGGACTCGACTGCTACAACAACTGAAACAACATCTGAAGCAGTCCAGACAGTAGTTCCCTTGGTGGTCAGAAGGGAATCTGAACTACCTCCATTTGGTGGTCTCTCCACTTCATCTTCTGCCGAGGTCCAAGGCCTTTTAAATAAGGTGGCGGACCTGGAGAGATCCCTTCATTCATCTTCCCAGGTTATCTCTGAATTCAAATTTGTTTTAACCAATAATATTACTTCATAGATGAACCTTTTTGATGGAAATAAACAACTTGTTTTTAACAAGTTAAATGAATTGGTACTAGCCACAAATCAAAACTCCGAAAATATTCGAGTGGCAGTCCAGGAGTTAAGGGAAAATGTTGTAAGGTCTGTTCAGACAACCATCGAATCTGGTGTTGCTCAACCACTGGCAAATGTCACTGAAGAGCTCCAGAAGTTGACCACCAGAATTGGCAATCTGGAAAGCAGACCCTCTCTGGATCAAAATGCAGTTGTTACAAGCATCAGTGAAGCTTGTATTCGAAGGTTCAGGGGCGATATGCTGAAAGAGATAACTGAAGAAATTTCTGGCTCTATTACCGGAACTTTTCAAGATGCCTTGATGCCACAAGTTGTTGAATTGATCAAAACTGAACTGCCAACGGACTTGCCTAAAGAAGTTGAAATTATTAAAAAGGAAGTCGAGAAGTTGAGGCAGACTGTCAACAACATAACTCCAGTTGCTGGAAGAACTTTTGGTAATACTGAACGCCAAACACTTGACCAGATATGGAATCATCTCAGTTCCAATACTGGAGATGCTTCCAAGGGGTAAAGGTCATTGGAAAAGTCAAAAGAAGTTGATGTGGGCAGTGCAATCAAAGTTGTTGCTGGTGCTATATCTCAAGCATTCAGTATTGATGCCAGAGTTTATGAGAAATCTATTAGTGCTGAAGAATCTCAAGCAGCACTTAGAACTGAAGCTATTCCAGAAGCTATTGTACAAGAAGAAGAAGCTGCTGGTACTGAAGCCAGTGAGCCCAGATTCGAAGCATTTCCAGATATTCAGACTACACAAAGGTTAGTCAAAAGAAAGAAGCATATAGTATCTGGAGGTGAAATCGAATCATCTGAAGGTCCAACCATTGATGAAGACACTCAGAAAAGATTAGAACAAGAGTGCATCTTTATTGAAATCTTCAAAAGAAAACAAAGAGAAGAGTTACTGGCCCATCATCATGAGATGGCCAGTCATGGAACTCTTGATTCGTATAATGCTGGACGACTGGGTATACACATTGATGTGTATAAGAAAATGAAGGATGACCCCAGAGTTCATCAATGCCTTGAACAACTGGATGATGTTCATCTTCGATCCAGGTACTCACAAGAAGAACAGACTTACGATGCAGTCACTTATGGCACCAGTGTGATCGATTTGATTAGGCAAAGGACTGAAGAGTTAAGGACTCTTCAGAAACAAATAAGAAAGAATTCTGCAGCCCTTGAGCTTGAATATCGCAAGAAAATTAGGGGTTTGCCTAAATTAACTGCCAGACAGTTGAAGGCAATAAAGGATGCAGATTTGAGCACATTCATTCCTATGGATACTTCACTCAGAATTAATCGTGAAGAAATCCAGTCTGCAGTTGATCAACAAAAGGCATCCATGGAAACTGAAGCCTTGATCCAGTCTGCCAAAATAAAAGATAGATATAATGAACGAATGTCGTTCAGAAATGATAGCAGAAAAATCATTGGTGCTGAGATCAAACTGGCATAAAATCATGAACAAATGACCAAGTTTCATATAAAGTTGACCAGGGAAGGTGACTTTACTGATGAAAGGATGAATGCGACAGTCCAGTCGGTTGGATGGACTGAATTAAAAGAGATTGGCTTAACATTCAGGGGGAAGACTGATCTGTCTCCAGATGTTACAGCGTTTTTAAAGAGGATTGAAAAAGTGTGGAAAAGAAAGCAACAAATGGAGATTGCTATGGGGATACAAAGTTCAGAATCTCTACCCTCTTCACCCACACATAAGAGAAAGGCTACTGAAGATGCTCCAGGACAGACATCGAAGAGAAGGGCCTAAAACTCTTGTATCATAATACTTGTATTGTATTTTATTTTTAAAATAAAAATTGTAACTGGTTATCAGTTGATGAATGTGAATTTAGTTGCAATTTTTAATTTACACAAGTATTTGATCAGATTTAGTCTAAGTTAGAACTAAGAGTGACACTGGAACACTGATGATCTATAAAGTGATTTCCAGTAACTTACAAATTTTTTAGACTAAGTCAAATCAAGTGTTCTTCAAACTTACAAAGTTGTATAGATAAAAGTTTGAAAACACTTGCATAATTTCTAAACAAATAGGGGGAATTTGTTAGGTCCATATTGACTGGACGTACTCCAGACTTGACGACTGGAGTCCCTCTGAAGATTTGTCAAGAAATTATGAGAAGATCAGTGAGCTATTTACTTGTATAGGAAATCTGGTGATCCACCAGATGAGCTCACTGGACTTCCTCCAGACCAGATCTACACTACTGAAGACATTATCACTGAAGTCAAAGACTGAAGTTAGAATAAAGAAGACTGACAAATGGCGGAGTCCACTGGAGGTCTTACCAGATCTGATGACTGGAGTTTTACATCAGTGTTCCTAGACCTTACAAGTCTGGACACTGGTAACGAAGAAGTGACTGTTGCCTTTACACAAGTTCCAAGAAACATTCCACTTGCCCCTGCAATTGTTCTACGTGTGTAAAGGTGGTTGGTTAAAAGGATAATAAGTCATTTGATGTGACTTTATCCTTGTACCTTAACCAATGCATTTAATGTTCTTGTCGGTTCATTAAATGCATGCAACCATATTTGTACGGCACAAAATTCACTGGTGAATTTTGTTGCCTATAAATACAAAGTCATTTTCTTCGTTAAAATTACTTTTTAGCAATTAGGTGAATTTGTCTAAATACTCTCGATCGTAACTGGGATACTTCACAACTTTAAGTATTTCGATCAAAGGAGTTTATTTGACAAATATAGATCATTTGTAATTCAAAGGTTGTTAGGATATTTACTAATTTGTAATATCTTGATTCCGCACAACCTTGTATCTTATTTATACATCAATAAAGAAGATACAATCGAAAACTACATTATGTTCCACCTTACTTTATTATTGCTTTAAGTCGTGTATTACTTTATTATATACTTGCATTTATATTCAAGTAATACTAGTCCATTCTAGTGATCTTTAAACTTATTGTATTTTACGTATTGGGTTATCCATCGAGGTAAATCGGGACTCACACTTTATGATTTATTACTTCACTTTTTGAATCGGTGGTACGTATATTTGGTAGTATAAACCTATGAACTCACTCAACTCTCGTAGTTGACACTTTTTCTTCATGCTTTTCAGGTCTAGAGCAGTAAGTTAGCACTATCGACCGCCTCTTGGATGTGTGATTGCTTGTTGCATGTTGGACTAGTAATGCAAACATTTGATCTTTTGATTATGAATTTGGTTATGTAATGTTTATTAAACGTCAACTTGAACTTGATATCTTTTGAAATTGAATGGCATTTGAAACTTTATGTTGATGTTTTATATTTAAATCTTTTGTACCATGTCGTTCTGTGGCACTTCGTGTTTCCGCCTTAGTCGGGGTGTTATACTATTGCGCCGCAGTCCAAGCCTCTCGTTGCGCCGCAACTTAACTCTCTGCATTTTGGTTGCCCCACAACACCCTGTGGCGTCACAACTCAACCCTTTCGTTGCGCCACAACACAGCCTGTTGCGCCGCAACTTAACTTTCTGTATTTTCGTTGCGCTGCAACGTGTGTTCGACCTGCACTTTTACAAAACACGATTTCACCCCCAATTCGGCCCTATACGACTCCAGGTCTAAAATACAGATTCCCAACATCAAAATCCTTCATATTTAGGCCATTGCAAAGCATTTCAACCTTTAATTACATCCTACATGACTTTAATTCATCAAACCCACCATTAAACATCATTAATCAATTTCCCCATAACCCCATAATTAATCCTAATGACTCAAATAATAAAAGGAACCTCAAAAAAAAATGAGATTATACCTGCTCTACCTGTAGATATCAAATAGGATGCAAAACTCTTGACAATACACACTCAAATCACACGCTAGGAAGCTTTTCGGCTTGCAAATCAAAGGAAGATGTTATGGGGCGGTTAGGGCTCAATTAGGGAGAATGAAATCTGCAAATATTGATCTAATGACACTCCCTAAACTCCTTAACCCGTTTTTGACTTTGCTCCCATGTCAAAACTAGTCTCTAAGCTTCCTAATCCTTCATTATTAGTCACAAACTACTCTATGGATCATATACAACATAATTACTTCATTAAATACCACTACATAGGCATTAATCTACATTTTCACACATTTATACTACTTTAAACATTTAGGCTTTCAAGCCTCACACATAACACACAATAACTACATATAAGAATTAAATCTAAAATAGACTTAACGACACACACAATGTTGACTTAACAGCATTAGTCAACTATTAAATAAAAGTTTGGGATGTTACAAGATGAATGTGAGACAAAGAAGGTGGATGGAACTACTTAAGGATTATGATTGTGAGATCAAATACCATCCGGGTAAAGCCATTGTAGTGGCGGATGCACTAAGTAGGAAAGTGCATAATCCTTCTTGTAAGTTGATGAGTATGCAAGTTCAAGCAAAGTCGGGACTACTTGACCGCATTAAAGAAGCACAAGTTAGGGTGTTAATGAAGGATAATATTGATAAAGAGAGTATTGGAAAGAAGAAACGCCTTGTTATGGAGACAAATAGCCGTGGGTTTAAGACATACAAGGGTCGAATTTGGGTGCCATTGCTT
This sequence comes from Erigeron breviscapus, assembly GCA_034093135.1. Classification (NCBI taxonomy): domain Eukaryota; kingdom Viridiplantae; phylum Streptophyta; class Magnoliopsida; order Asterales; family Asteraceae; genus Erigeron; species Erigeron breviscapus. Next base: position 64,868,465 of record CM067169.1, read on the forward strand.
GGTGGTAACCGAGAATTGATCCTTGAAGA
>CM067169.1:64869493-64999493 GCA_034093135.1 Erigeron breviscapus
CCTGACGCCCCAAATTTTCAAAACAATACAAAATGATATCAAAGAACTAAAAGGCCAAAAGGGCGTTAATCTTATTCAAAGTCAAACGAAATTCAACCCAACAAATCAAAATAAGTACTTCTAAAGCTCGAAATAAAACTCTAAATCAAAGGGTGTTAAGTCCACTTCTATCTACTCTCTTCTCTCGTTCCCAAAGCCCACTTGATCACCTGCCGTATAAGAAAGAAAAAGGAATACGGCTGAGCAAAAAGCCCAGTGAACGGAAATGACAAAAGCTGAAGAATAATATATGACATGCGAATACAAATTTTAAAGACAAACTTATGTTCAAAACAAACTTATTTCAAAACACACTTATTTCAAATCAAAATACACATACGTATAGTTTCACAATATCTTATACTTAACAAACAAAATACTATAAAGCCAAGTTTCATAAAATAATGCACATAAGAGTCAAAACAAATAACTTATCAAAAGGGCCGAATGAAATCATAGGGTAGCTACTCCACTAATCATTCATTTTTGGTGCAAACGCCTCGTATGACACTATGATAAGCGCCCACCATCAAACTTATCAAAATATGCCTAGGACCGATCCATACGCCTCCTATCAAAATATAATATCAAAGTGCACATAACCACTCGGTGGTCATCAAAAGGAGACGTCGTAGATCAAATCAAATACACTGCTACGGCCGGTGCCACGTCATCGGTGTCACAATAACGCGCCCATGGGACCTCCATGGATAGGTTACTCTTATATGCACACCTTAAGAAACCGTTTTGACCAACTTATATAATTAAATATATCGAATATGTTGTTAAGAGACAAAAGTGAATTTTTGGACAATTAAAGTAACTAAAATCTATATATACATTAAGAAATCTAAATATAGACTTAAAATCACATCTCCGTCCACCCAATTCTCACAAAATTTCAGGAGTCATTATGTCATGTAATATGCGACTGTATTAATATTTCAGGGCCCACGAATATGATTAATAATATGCGACTGTATTATATTTCGGGCCAACGAATATTCGAGGGACATATTAGTATACAAATTTAGGACAAACTTGTACAAATCATGGCATCAAATGTAACAACCAAACCCACCTTTTTAGGGACAGTTTTTGAATTGGGTTTCAAGATAAGGTTTTGACACAGCTATACGGAACAAAATATTATGATTCCCCAATCAATAAATATTAAGGCAACCTCGTTAGTACATCAAAAGTCAGGGATATCAAAATACTTATACAAAAGATAACAGATAAATAACTTTTCAGATAACACGTCACTTTCATAAAAATTACACATTTAATCAAATAAATTTTGAGAGAAAAGATGTTACCGGAAAAATCCTAAAACCACCTAGAATATCCGTACAATAATATATATACAAATAAAGTTTTGAGAGAAAAGATTGTACCGAAAAGATCCTAATAACCTCTAGAATATCCGTACAATAATATATATAGCAAATAAAGTTTTGAGAGAAAAGATTGTACCGGAAAGATCCTAATAACCTCTAGAATATCCGTACCTTATCTCGATCACAACAATTGCAATAATGAAGGAACCACCAAACGAATGCGATCACCTATCCAAATCTAACAAACATAGCATATATAAAAATATAAGCACAAAGACATTCAAATAAAGACTATGTAATATCTTTTACATTTTGGGTGTTTATTATATATTTCCATATGATAAATGTTTTTGTTTGAATTTTATATTATCATCAAGTTATTAGTACAAGGGTAACCTCTGCCAATTTTCTATAAATCTTAACCACCAAAACTTTGAAATATTAAAATACTTAAGAATGCGACTTTTATATAGTTACTGTCGAAGTTTTAGAGTAACTTGAAAGAACTAAAATGATTATATCGTGTTCTTAATCAAACAATCCACAAGGGCCTTTAGTGTTAACAGTTTCGCACTACATCCACATATCCTCGCTAAAATTCTGAATTTTAATTGTACACATGACTTGCAAATCAATTCATAAATAATCAAGTACGTAGCATCCTTGATCTGAATTTGTAAAAAAATAAGATGGCAAAACATTTATAACGATTTCTTTGATGTTTAACCTGAACATAGTCTAAAAAATATATCCAAACCAATTTGACATCTTGTAATATATTTATACTTTAACTTTTGTTCAATATTTTAATTTAGTTTTCAATAACATCATAAGTTTGCATCTCTATTGGTTTTAATATTATTAGAGGATCTCAAATCTACAAGTGTACATACCTGATGCTATAGCTTTGGACATCTCATAAGCAATTAATCAATCTTGTTTCTATCCTCACTCACGTGCCACCCAAACGTTAGCAAATCACTTGGTATTGGTGATGATAGCGAAAGTGTGAAAAACAAATACGGGTATAGGAGTTTCAGAGATTTCGATGATAGTAATACGGATCGTTTTATTTTTCTGCCCGATGAAAAGCTCACTAACACAAGGATAGAGTTTAGGAGATTTTATGTTGAGATCTTTCTTGAGGAAGAAAAATATGGACGTACCTCTAAAATATATATTCGTTTATTAGACAAATCTCAACCTTTTAGTTTCCTACCTCCAAATGACCCTTCACATTTATTTATATATTAAAATGAAGTTGACTATAATTAAGAAAGCTTTATTAGTTACAATTCATCAAATTCAATCCATTGATGCATTATTAACTCGTCAAAGGAGATGACAAAAATTTTTACACAACTAACAATTTCATTTTGTCATTCTTAACTTAGCACTGATTCATATTAAATTTTATTTTATATAAAGTTATATTTAAAGTTTATAGTTACTCTTATAAGCCTATTTAACTTAGGGTATTACACTTTAATTGAATTGGATGCAAATAATGAGTTAAAATCTGAGTTGATTGTTGGAATCCCTAATATGGTTGGTGATGGTTTTTCGAAACATGTTATTAACATTGAGTACCAATGGAAACCTCCTCATTGCTCTACGTGTAAGGTGTTTAATCATGCAAGTGAGCAATGCCCTAAGTTGCCTAAAAAGGTTGTACATGTTGAGATACCTCAAGATGAGGAGGGTTTCACTAAGGTTGTAAGGAAAAAAGGTAAAGGCAAGGCTGTTCAACAGGAGAAACATATCGAGGGTGTGAAGCTTAATAAGCCAAAACCACAATTTGTATATAGAGCAAAACAGCCTAAGCATAATGAGGGGAAGGCATCTTCTAGTATGTCTGACTTTTATAAGAATACGTTTGGTGTCTTGGATGGTAATGAAGGGGTTACGACAGTGGATCATGATCCAAATGTTGGTTTGAAACCGGCTCAGCTGGAAGATAGTGATGATGAAGTTGAATGTATTTTTGATGAGCATTCTAAAATTATGGCAGATTCTGAAGGGGCATGCACTCCCGTTTCAGGATGGCCTCATGTATAGCATCGCTTCATGGAATATACGGGGCATGAACTTCTCCCCGAAACAAACTGAGGTTCGGCAGGAGCGGAATGCTCGATTATTTCAACAAAAAAGGAGAACTGCTCAACAGTTCATTGAGATTATCTTTATGACGGTTAGATTAAAACTTCTATCTTGTTGTTTTCGGAAGACCGCTCATTCGGAAAGACATTTGGATACTTGGAAGCTTCCGTTCTCAGTTTTAAAATTGTAATAGTTAGCTTCTATTCTTGATTCTACATGTTTGTAATGTTAGGTTCTAGTATGGCTTGATAAGTGGTCTGTCACTTATCTTGGTAATGGTTGTTGCACAAGTGTGCATTCTTTTGTAATAGTCGTACTAAAATTTAGTTAGTACGCCTGAACATCATTTTTGGTTTAATACAAATTTAACCAGGGTAATCCTTTTTTTACCCGATATTTTACTTAGCTAATTTGTTAACTAACACTTGTCTTTAATTTGAAATGTGTTGCTCCCTCAGGTTTAGCTTAGCCGAGGTAGACGTTGAATGAAGAGTGAGGAAATGGGTATGTTAGGTCCAGATTTAGTCCAGACTTATTGGACTGGCTCCAGACTGGACTACTGGAACCTTATTTAGGTTTGTTAAGAAACTTGTTTTGCTGGTCTCGCTCCAGACCCGACTACTGGAGCCTCACTGAAGATCTGACCAGAAAACGTTCTCTACTGGACCTACTCCAGACTTGGAATCTGGAGTCCCTCTAGAAGATTTGTCCAGAAATAATTGAAGTACAGTGAGCAAATACTTGTATAGGAATCTGGAGCATTCTCCAGATTAGCTCACTGGACTTCACCCCAGTCCAGATCTATTCTACTGAAGACATTCTGACTGAAGTCAAAGACTGAAGTCTGAAGGAAGAAGACTTAACAAATGGCGGATCCACTGGAAAGTCTTACCAGATCTGTTCACTGGAGGATTGTTAGTGTTCTAGATCCTACAAGTCTGAACACTGATAACAAGGTTTGACTTTAAGCCTTTACACACTTTCCAAAGAACAACCCACTTGTTCTTTACCAAAGTACACGTGTGTTAAGGTGGTTGGATATAAGGATACACTTGCACTTGATGTGACTTTATCCTTATTCTTTATCCAAAGCATTTAATGATCTTGTCGGATCATTAAATGCATCCAACCAGATTTGTACGGCACAAAATTCACTGGTGAATTTTGTTGCCTATAAATACAAAGTCATTCCTTGTCAAAATTACTTTTTAGCATTAATTGTGCATTTAAGTGAATTTGTTTAAATAACTCTCGATCTTAAACAGGGGTACTTCACAACTTTAAGTATCTCGATCCTAAAGAGTTATTTAACAAATATAGATCATATTGTAACTCGTAGGTTGTTAGGATACACACTTAATTGTGTTATCTTGATTCCGCAACAACCTTGTATTTTATTTAAACATCAATAAATGAAATACCCATGAAACATACATAATGGTCCACTTTATTTGTTTATTGCTTTAAGTCTTGTATTACTTTGTTTATATATCTTGCATCTTTATTTACAAGTAATACTAGTCCAAATCTAGTGATTATTAGACTTGTTGTAGTTACACATTCTTGGGTTAACCATCTAGTAATTTAAGGGACTCACATTTGGTATCAGAGCAGAAGGCTAATCATTGCCTAGATCTGTTCTTGATGGCTAACCAAGAAAATACACAAGGTTTTAGTCTTGGTCCTGATCCTAATGCAAATATTAATGATCAAAATGAACCACAAAATGTTAATAACACTAATCCACCTCCTCCCCCTCCTACTCCTGCTTCTCCACACGTGCATGTGCACTACTCAAATAATCCTGTTCCTAAATTCAGTGGGAATAGTGATGAATTTGGTACGTGGAAGGCTAGGATGGTTTTGCATGTCACTGGTATTGAGAGGAATATGATGAAAATCTTAAACGAAGGTCCATATGTACCAACATCACCTCTCAATCCACTTCTTGATCCTTCTGGATCTAGAAGAGGAAGGGAAAAGAGGGAGGAACACTGGTCAGAAGAGGAGAGGAGATTGGTGAATCTAGACACCCTTCTCAAAAACATGATCCTCGGGGCCGTTCCAGAAACCCTCATTCCCACACTAGTTCTTTTTCCTAGTGCTAAAACCATGTGGGATGAACTTTTAAACCAACATGAAGGAGGAGATGACACCATTGTCACCAGAAAGGTCTCCTTAAACAAGAGGTATGAGTCATTTTTTGCTCAGCCTAACGAGTCTCTCACTGGTACTTACACCAGATTTATGAGTATCATAAACCAATTGAGAGGTCTTGGGGTTGAGAAGGACAAGGATATACTTCTGGAGAAATTTTGTGACATTCTTCCCACCAAATGGTCTCACATGATCCTAGTCTTACGACAAGGAAAAACTCTGCACACACACACTCTCTCAACTCTTTATGGAGCTTTCAGGTACACTGAAGAAAATCAAGCTCAGAGAGTGGTGGCAGAACAAGATGCCTTTAACCATGCTTCCAGTACTCCTAATGTGATCAGTCATACTGAACCACATAGTACAACACTGATATCTTCTGAGAATGTATTTTCTATGAAGAAGATGGTGTCTGAACTCATGGATTCTGGAGAATCCAGTCAAGTCTCTCCAGACTGTTGTGATGAAACTGAAGATGATGACCTTATTGCAATGATTGCTAAAACGTTTAACCGTTTCAAAGCAAGAGCAAATAAGCCATCTGGACAATTTGCATCCAGTTCTTCCACTGACAAGACCAATTTGACATGCTTTAAGTGTGGCAAAAAGGGTCATTTCATGAAAGAGTGCAGGTCCAACCAGTTTACATCCAAGCCTGGTCCATTCTCTTCTAATAATAAGCCTGATGATAGCTACAAAATGAAATATAAAAAGCTTAAGGCCCAAATTGCTCTCATGGCACAACAAATTGAAACCAATAATAAGTGCATGATTGCAACGACTGAAGAGAAGTGGGTTCCTTCTGATGACTCATCTGGTGATAAAGAAGAGGAAAGAGATTGCTGTTACATGGCTCTGGCAGATGAAGAGCACCTGGTGAAGGAAGATGTCACATCTGGACGATGGGTGGACATTGTTATCAAAAAGGTTAGTGATTATGATTGTGCAACTGACCAAGAACTAAAACTGGACATTGCTGAAGCTTTAAATTCTGATTTGATTTTTGTAGAAACTGTTAGATCTGATTGTGTAAATGGTCTAGAAACAGATTCTTCTGAAATAAATGCTTTAAAATCAAAATTGAAAGAACTTCAAGACATTGAACTGGCATTTCAAGCCCAGGTTCTGGTAACTGAACAATTGATCCAAGAAAAGCAAGATCTTGAGATCATTTTAGAGAAAGAAAATTTGGTAATTAAGTCATGGCTAGAAACTAAAAAGCCATATGATGCTTCAGTAAAACAATTTCCTGCTCAAAAACGTGCATATTTAGATGGAAATACAAATGTAGCATCATTAATTCCAGTAATCGATCGATTACCAGAAGAGTTAAGGCCAACCACTGTTTATGATAAGCCTGTAACTCCTAAGACCAACTTTTATCCAGTTCAATCCCCAGAGGTTAAGACTGGAGTTGACCAGATGACTGCTCCAGTTAAAAAGGTTAAGCAGAATAGACCTTTGCCTCAGACCAATCCCCTACCTAAGTCTACAACTGGAAAGACTAAGGTATCATCTGAAGAAAATATTTTGTCCAGGTTAGAGAGCCAGATTCAAATTCTGACTCGTCAATCACAAAGTTTTAATGCAAGATTAAACTTTATTGAGGGTACTTCATCTGGCCCTAGACAAAGTATAAAACCTTTTACTAAGATAGACAAATTTATTTCTCCAGTTGAGAAAAAGAAAAAGGTTTCAAAACTATCAACTCCAGTAGTGTTTTCAACAAAAACTACTGTTGAAGAAAGTGAACTAGACCAGATTGCCCCAGGGACCTATAAGGGAGGGTCCAGTGAACCCATCAGTCGATGGGTTCCCAAATCTAACTGATCAATATCTGGTGTATGTGTAGGGCGATCGAAAGAAGTATATCTGGTATCTTGACAGTGCAGCTGGCAGGACTATGACCGGATGTAAGACCCTACTGGAGGAGTTCACCATTTCTGATGGACCCTCCATCACTTTTGGAAATGATGGTTGTGGCAAGACTGAGGGATATGGTGTTCTGAACAATGGACAAGTCAAGTTCACACGTGTTGCATTTGTAAATGGTTTGAAATATAACTTGATCAGTGTAAGCCAACTGTGTGATGATGGCTATCAAGTCTTATTCAATGTTGCTCAGGGCATCGTATTCAACAAGGACTGGAAGGTAGTGTTGATTGCTCCCAGAAAAGGGAATGTGTACGTGATGGATATGGAAAGCTCTCCTTCAGAGCAGTGTTTCTATACTCAAGCCGATGAAGACACAAACTGGTTATGGCATAAAAGGTTATCCCATTTAAATTTCAAAAACATTAACAAGTTGTCCAGAAAACAACTTGCAGATGGGATACCTTCAGTTTCCTTCAAAAAGGAAAGACCATGTCCAGGATGCGAAATGGGTAAGCAGAAACGTACCAGTTTCAAGACCAGACAGAATTTCAGCATTTCTGAACCTCTTCATATGCTTCATATGGACCTCTTTGGTCCAGTGAACGTTCAGACTCGTGCTGGTAAAAGATACACCCTGGTGATCATAGATGAATTCTCCAGATATTGTTGGGTGATCTTTCTGAGGTCTAAAAATGAAGCTGCTGCTGAAATCATCAGTCTTATCAAGCAAATTGAGCTCAAGTACAGTCGAAAAGTGTGTCAGTTAAGAAGTGACAATGGAACAGAATTCCAGAACGCAACTCTGGAGTCATTCTGTACTGACACTGGCATCTCCCAGAATTTCTCATCAGCCCGCTCTCCAGAGCAAAATGGAGTTGTGGAAAGGAAAAATCGAACGCTGATAGAAGCTGCCAGGAGTATGCTTGCTGAATCTGGTCTGTCTACCAGTTTCTGGGCGGAAGCAATTGCAACTGCTTGCCATACCCAGAATCGATCAGTATACATTAAAAGACACAAAAAGACAGCCTATGAAGTCTTAAGAAATAGAAAACCAAACATTGGTTATTTTCACGTTTTTGGATGTCCAGTTTACATCCTGAACGACTCCAGTCAGCTAGGCAAATTTGATGCCAAAGCTGATGAAGGGTATTTCTTAGGCTATTCAGCCATTCGCAAGGCCTTCAGAGTCTATAACAAGAGACTGGAGAAGGTCCAGGAGTCAATTCATGTAACATTTGATGAATCAAATGCATCAATCAACAAGAAGCCAGCCCTTGATACTCCCCCAGTATCAGTGTCAGTTGAGAAAAGACCAGAAATGTCTCCAGAAGAATTTCAAACTGAACCATTACTCCAGGAAATGCCTTCAAATGAAGAATTTCATGATGCAAATCGTGATTTAAATGACTCAGATGAAGATACTGAAGTAATCTGGCAAGATCCTCCTCCAGATTCAACTCCAGAGGAAACTCAACTGAATTCTTGCACTGATATTGTTGTCAATAACAATCCTGGTCAATACTCCAGATGGACTAAAGCTCACCCTATCGATCAAATCATAGGTGACTCCAGTCGTGGAGTTGTGACCAGAAGAGCCTCCAGTAATCAATGTTTATATGTTAGTTTTCTTTCTTTGATGGAACCAAAGAAGATTGACGAGGCTCTGGAAGATCCAAGCTGGGTGACTGCTATGCAAGAAGAGCTTCACCAGTTTGAAAGGAACAAGGTCTGGTATCTGGTTCCTTTCCCAGTTGGAAAGAAAGAACCAATTGGAACAAGATGGGTCTTCAGAAACAAGATCGATGAAGATGGCCAAGTTATCAGAAACAAGGCCAGACTGGTAGCACAAGGGTACTGCCAGTCAGATGTCGATTTTGATGAATCATTTGCTCCAGTGGCTAGACTTGAAGCAATCAGAATTTTCTTAGCATTCGCTGCTAATCATCAGTTCAAGGTCTACCAGATGGATGTAAAGAGTGCTTTCTTGAATGGAAAGCTTGAAGAAGAAGTTTATGTCAGACACCCTCCAGGTTTCGTTGATGAAAAGCATCCACATTGGATATATCGTCTGGACAAAGCGCTTTATGGCCTCAGACAAGCCCCACGTGCCTGGTATGACACTCTGACTAAACACTTGTTGAAAAATGGTTTTAAACGAGGTGCAATTGACAATACCTTGTTCATTCTTCATGAGAAAGGTAATCTATTACTGGTACAAATTTATGTTGATGATATTATTTTTGGGTCTACTGATGAAAACATGTGCAGAAAATTTTCAAAAATCATGTCCACTGAATATGAAATGAGTCTGATGGGTGAATTAACATATTTTCTTGGACTCCAGATTAAACAAAACAAAGATGGAATTTTTATTAATCAGGAGAAATATGTTAGAGATCTTTTAAAGAAATATGATATGAACTCTTCACCATCTAAACCAACTCCTATTTCTGCACCACTGACACTGGACTCTGATCCAGATGGCAAACCAGTGAACACCACTGTATATAGAGGCATGGTTGGTTCACTGATGTATCTAACTGCCAGTAGACCAGATATTATGTTTTCAACATGTTTATGTGCCAGATATCAGTCTAATCCAAAGGAATCTCATATGCTCGCTGTAAAGCGCATACTGAAGTACCTTAAAGGAGTTCCCAGTCTAGGTCTTTGGTACCCCAAAGGCTCTGGAATGGATCTAATGGGTTATTCAGATTCAAATCATGCAGGTTGTAAGATAGATAGGAAATCCACAACTGGTGGATGTCATTTCCTAGGTGGCAAACTGGTCAGCTGGACCAGTAAGAAGCAAACTTTAGTTTCATTATCCACTGCCGAAGCTGAATACGTGTCTGCAGCCAGTTGTTGTGCTCAGATACTCTGGATGAAGAACCAGTTGCTTGATTATGGTATTAAATATTCAAAGACACCTATCTTTTGTGATAATACCAGTGCCATTGCTATCTCAAACAATCCAGTCATGCACTCCAGAACCAAGCACATTGATCTCAGGTATCACTTCATTCGTGATAATATTGTGAAAGGAAACATTGAACTCCATTTTATTCCCGCTGACAAACAACTCGCTGACATTTTTACCAAACCACTGGATGTCAAAACTTTTGAATATCTTGTTGGTGAGTTGGGAATGTTAAATCCTTAAGTCTGGTGATTGCTCAGATATTGAACGCCTATGTGTACTATCTTTGCATTATTAGATTTCTGGTATAACACTCCAGGGAAGACTTGAAAAATATTTTCTATTAAAATGTTAAGTTCAGGAAGAATTTATTTTCTCACTGGACAAATTCTCCAGAAAATATTACTGGTACTTTGTAAATATGTCCCTCTCACTGGTACTGGATAGATTGAAGTGCGTGTTTGAGTTGACTTTGTCTTCTTGTAAATGTGTCCCTCTCATTTGTCTATATTAGTTGACGTGCAAGTTTGAAGTCACCAGTCTTTCAAAATGGTTTTCACTGGTACATTACTGGAGTGTCCCTCCAGTGTACCATCAGTACATACTTCACTGGACTAATCCACCAGTGATACTGGAGTGTCTAGTCAACCTCCAGATGGACTGAATTGAGTCACAATAATTTTTGAATACTTGACCTTTGTATGTGCCACATAAGCAAACCTTTTCAAAGATATTTATCTTACAATCCTACGTGGCATACAAACTTTTTCAACGTTATGATGGTCTTTTTACCTTGGGAAAACCAAAAGTACAAGTTGTTACTGTTTTGTGGGCTGTAAACCGTCATGCATTTATGTGTGATGTGATGTAATTAATGCGGAACTCAAAATCCGATCAAAAATTGTATTTGATAAATTCAAACTAATCGTTTGAGTTCCACATTATCTCTCCTATAAATACCCACTTTCAATTTCAATTTCATTTACTTCGATCATTTACTCCCAAATCTAAAATTCCTTCATTCAATTCTTCAAATTCTTCATTCATTTTCCAATCATATAACTCTTATATTAACTGCTATTCATTAAATTCTTCATCATAAACCTTAAAATCATTCAATTTCATCTTCATTTATCAATCCAATGGCTCCTAGACAATCAAACTCACCAAGAAATCTTCTATCTGCTGAATATATTCCTGCTGTAGATGTCGTTAGAGCACCTCATATCACTCTTGAAGCTAGGGCTTTAAGAATGAATATGAATAACAAGATGGCCAAACTCTCGCTATCTAGTGTCCATGATCCACAATCCATAATTGGGAGATTAAATGCCTTTTTTCTCTCATGTCCATTGTATGGTGTCCTAACATTAAACCCAGAAAAGATGTATCACGATTATCTATGTGAATTCTGGTACACAGCCGAATATAATGAGGCGAATTCATCTATTGAATATTCTCTTGAGCAAGGGACCAGACCCTTGGCTTTTACAGTAGATTCTCTCAGAGCAGCTCTTCAATTAGGCTATCTGGATGAGAATGAGTTGGCAATGCCACTCCCTACTGGTATCAACCTCAGAGAGGTATGCAGATTGATGGGGCATACAGAGATAGAAGATGAGCATGGTCAGTTATTGAGGAAAGGGACCATTTATATGAGCAGACTGACGGATTCGTGGAGATATTTCTTCACACACATCGTCGAGTGTCTGGGAGGTGGTTCTGGAGGGTTAGACCAGATTAATCAAACCCACCTCCAGATTGCATACTGTTTGTGGTTTGGGCTAAGGGTTGATTTTGCCCAGATATTTTTTGATGATCTGGTGGAACGTTTAAAGGCGAAGGGTAGAAAGCCATTTGTACCATATATTCGCTTTCTATCACTCATATTCAAAAATGCCCTTGGAGCCCAGTACGATTTTGAAACCACTCACTTCTCAATGAGTGAGTATATGAGAGACCTGACCAACTTAAGGTCCAGAGATGGTGAGGTGGATATACCTCAAGCAATGCTGACACTTCAAAGAATTGAAGAGAATGTGGCACCAGTCAGGGTACAAGTTGTTGAAGTACCTGCTGGTAGTGAAAATGTTCAGGTTGTCGAGATGGTACAACCTATAAGACAAGTGGCTCCAGTAGACACTGTGCAACCAGATGTTGAGCTTACCAGGCGACCCAGATCGCATAGGCGTCTGATGAGAGGTGGAGTCCAGGTAAATCCATCAACCCATCCTGGTGATATAATGAATATTGATGGGTCTCCTATTTTCGAAGAGGAGAATATTGATTCTTCTGTACAAATTGAACAGAGAGTGGATACTAAAGTCCAGACTGTTGTACAAGAAGAGGCTGGTGAGCAGGCTGTTCAGACTGAAGATCAGATTGATCTTAATGTTGAGGCTGGTGCACAAATTGATATAGCTGGTGCATCATTTTGGGATGAAGCTGACTCTCCTATGTCTGGAGGTCAGAATTTGGATGTTAATATGGATTTTCTAGGTGAAGAAAATGTACAAGTTGAAAGATCACCAGAAATGCCACCACCCCCACCAGAAACAAACATTCCAACACCTACACCAGATATGCCACCACCAGAACCTAGAATGCCACCACCACCACCACCATCAATACCTCAATCAACTCCATATTTCACACCATTCATTCAACCACCACCACCACCACCACCTCCTCTGCCACCACTTCCATGACCTACACTACCACCACCACCACCACCACCACCACCACCACCACCACCACCACCACCACCACCACCACCACCACCACCACCACCACCACCACCACCACCACCACCACCACCACCACCACCACCACCACCACCACCACCACCACCACCACCACCACCACCACCACCACCACCACCACCACCACCACCACCACCACCACCACCACCACCACCACCACCACCACCACCACCACCACCACCACCACCACCACCACCACCACCACCACCACCACCACCACCACCACCACCACCACCACCACCACCACCACCACCACCACCACCACCACCACCACCACCACCACCACCACCACCACCACCACCACCACCACCACCACCACCACCACCACCACCACCACCACCACCACCACCACCACCACCACCACCACCACCACCACCACCACCACCACCACCACCACCACCACCACCACCACCACCACCACCACCACCACCACCACCACCACCACCACCACCACCACCACCACCACCACCACCACCACCACCACCACCACCACCACCACCACCACCACCACCACCACCACCACCACCACCACCACCACCACCACCACCACCACCACCACCACCACCACCACCACCACCACCACCACCACCACCACCACCACCACCACCACCACCACCACCACCACCACCACCACCACCACCACCACCACCACCACCACCACCACCACCACCACCACCACCACCACCACCACCACCACCACCACCACCACCACCACCACCACCACCACCACCACCACCACCACCACCACCACCACCACCACCACCACCACCACCACCACCACCACCACCACCACCACCACCACCACCACCACCACCACCACCACCACCACCACCACCACCACCACCACCACCACCACCACCACCACCACCACCACCACCACCACCACCACCACCACCACCACCACCACCACCACCACCACCACCACCACCACCACCACCACCACCACCACCACCACCACCACCACCACCACCACCACCACCACCACCACCACCACCACCACCACCACCACCACCACCACCACCACCACCACCACCACCACCACCACCACCACCACCACCACCACCACCACCACCACCACCACCACCACCACCACCACCACCACCACCACCACCACCACCACCACCACCACCACCACCACCACCACCACCACCACCACCACCACCACCACCACCACCACCACCACCACCACCACCACCACCACCACCACCACCACCACCACCACCACCACCACCACCACCACCACCACCACCACCACCACCACCACCACCACCACCACCACCACCACCACCACCACCACCACCACCACCACCACCACCACCACCACCACCACCACCACCACCACCACCACCACCACCACCACCACCACCACCACCACCACCACCACCACCTCCATCATCACCCGTCACCACCCGTCGTCGCCACCACCACCATCTGCCGCCACCACCACCACCAGTCACAACCTGACGCCACCATTACCACCACCACCACCAATCAGAATTCTCAAAATATAAGGGTGGCAGTACAAGGGTTTGAAGACAAGATTGTCAGTTCTGTTGAGACTGCAGTGGAAAATAAGGTTGTACAACCACTGGCAGGTCTTAAAGACGAGGTTGAGAAGATTGCTACAAGAGTTGGTATACTGGAGAGCAGGCCTACATTTGACCAGACTTTGGTCAACACCCTCAGTGATGAAGTTGTCAGAAAAGTTAAGGGTGAAATGCTGAAAGAGATCTCTGATGAAATTTCTGGATCTATCCTTAGATCCTTTCAGGAGGTTATGCTACCAGAAGTTGTTAAGATGGTTGAGGTTGAGCTGCCAAAGGACTTACCAGAATCAATTGAAAATATTAAAAGGGAAGTCCAGGCACTCAAGACTGGTATGACTGCTTCCTTGCCAGAACAAGGAAGAACTTTTGGTCCATTTGATAGACATATGATGGAAGAGTTGTGGAATGATCTGAAGTCCAGGACTAGAGATCATTCCAAGGGGGAAAAATTGTCAGTTCCATCAACTGGTGACCAAGAGTTAATAAAGAAAAAGAGAGTTGTAAGGGCAGTCGCTACTGAAAGCGTAGTTCAAAGAAAACAAGTGACTGGTACTGATGCCAGTGCACGTTTAGCCCAGAGAGCACTTGGCACTGAAGCCAGTGTGCAGACTGAAGAAGAGGCTACTGGTACTGAAGCCAGTGAGCCCCAGTTTGAATCCTTCCCAGACATTCCTACTACACTGAAATCTATTAAAGGAAAAGAAAAGGTAGTGCCTGGTGAAGAGGAAGAGCAGACTGAAGAGCATATAGAAGATGTTGACAATGAAACTTCAAGGAAGTTGCAACAACAGTGCATTATGATAGAAATCTTCAAGAATAATCAAAAAGAAGAACTGCTGGCCCATCAAAGGGAGATGGCTACAATGGGTACTCTGGACTCCTACAACGCTGGCAGGTTAGGCGTAAATATTGAAGTATTTAAAAGGATGAAAGAGGATCCCAGAGTTCTTCAGTGTCTTGATGCACTGAATGATGTACATATACGCTCATTCTATGCTGAAGAAGAGCAGGTATATAACTCGTTGATATATGGTGTAACCATTCCAGAGTTAATCAGGCAAAGAAAGGAGGAGCTGGTAAGCCTCCAGAAAATGATCAGAAGAAATGCTGGTGCTCTGGAACTGGAATACAGGAAAAGGATTACTGGTCTACCAAAGCTCACTGCCAAGCAAGTAAAAGCAATAAAAGATGGTGATCTAAGCACCTTCATTCCTCTGGATACTACTCTGAGAATAAATAGACAAGAACAACAGTCCACTGAAGGACAGCAGAGTGGTGTATCCAGGGATACTGAAGAGATGGTACAGTTGGCTAAGCAAAGGGCAAAATACGAAGAAATGATGAAATTCAGAGCCAATGCCAGAAAGATTGTAAATGCTGAAATCAAGTTGGCTGAAAATCACCAAGGTATGACCAGATTTAATGTGAAGTTGACCAGAGAGGGTAACTTTACAGATGAAAGGAAGGATACGTCAGTCCAAGCTTTTGGATGGACTGAACTGAAGGAGATAGGATTGACCTTTAAGGGTAAGACTGATCTCTCTCCAGATGTGAAGGCCTTCATGAAAAGGATTGAAAAGGTCTGGAAGAGAATTCAAGAAATGGAAGCTGTGTTGGGTCTGAGACCACCAGTGTCTGTTCCATCATCTCCATCTCCCAAGAGGAAAGCTACTGAAGATGCTCCAGAAAGGACATCGAGAAGAAGGGCTTAACTCTTATCATTGTACTTATTGTAATTAGTGATTTATGAAAGTTGTAATTGTTTTCCTTTTTGATGAAAGTTAATATAGTTGCAATTTTTTAATTTCATAAGTAAATGACCAGATTTAGTCTAAGTTAGAACTTAAAAGATGAAACTGAAAACACTCATGATCTATAAAGTGTTTTCCAGTAACTTAGATTTTTTAGACATAAATCGACCAAGTGTTTTCCAGACATACATTTTTTAGACATAAATCGACCAAGTGTTTTCCAGTAACTTAGATTTTTTAGACATAAATCGACCAAGTGTTTTCCAGTAACTTAGATTTTTTAGACATAAATCGACCAAGTGTTTTCCAGTAACTTAGATTTTTTAGACATAAATCGACCAAGTGTTTTCCAGTAACTTAGATTTTTTAGACATAAATCGACCAAGTGTTTTCCAGTAACTTAGATTTTTTAGACATAAATCGACCAAGTGTTTTCCAGACATACAAATTGTATATCTATAAGTCTGAAAACACTTGCATTATTTCTAAACAAATAGGGGGAATTTGTTAGGTCCAGATTTAGTCCAGACTTATTGGACTGGCTCCAGACTGGACTACTGGAACCTTATTTAGGTTTGTTAAGAAACTTGTTTTGCTGGTCTCGCTCCAGACCCGACTACTGGAGCCTCACTGAAGATCTGACCAGAAAACGTTCTCTACTGGACCTACTCCAGACTTGGAATCTGGAGTCCCTCTAGAAGATTTGTCCAGAAATAATTGAAGTACAGTGAGCAAATACTTGTATAGGAATCTGGAGCATTCTCCAGATTAGCTCACTGGACTTCACCCCAGTCCAGATCTATTCTACTGAAGACATTCTGACTGAAGTCAAAGACTGAAGTCTGAAGGAAGAAGACTTAACAAATGGCGGATCCACTGGAAAGTCTTACCAGATCTGTTCACTGGAGGATTGTTAGTGTTCTAGATCCTACAAGTATGAACACTGATAACAAGGTTTGACTTTAAGCCTTTACACACTTTCCAAAGAACAACCCACTTGTTCTTTACCAAAGTACACGTGTGTTAAGGTGGTTGGATATAAGGATACACTTGCACTTGATGTGACTTTATCCTTATTCTTTATCCAAAGCATTTAATGATCTTGTCGGATCATTAAATGCATCCAACCAGATTTGTACGGCACAAAATTCACTGGTGAATTTTGTTGCCTATAAATACAAAGTCATTCCTTGTCAAAATTACTTTTTAGCATTAATTGTGCATTTAAGTGAATTTGTTTAAATAACTCTCGATCTTAAACAGGGGTACTTCACAACTTTAAGTATCTCGATCCTAAAGAGTTATTTAACAAATATAGATCATATTGTAACTCGTAGGTTGTTAGGATACACACTTAATTGTGTTATCTTGATTCCGCAACAACCTTGTATTTTATTTAAACATCAATAAATGAAATACCCATGAAACATACATAATGGTCCACTTTATTTGTTTATTGCTTTAAGTCTTGTATTACTTTGTTTATATATCTTGCATCTTTATTTACAAGTAATACTAGTCCAAATCTAGTGATTATTAGACTTGTTGTAGTTACACATTCTTGGGTTAACCATCTAGTAATTTAAGGGACTCACAGGGTAGATTACTTTATGAAGACCATAGCTACCCATAGTTGCTGCATACTTCTAGACTTTTGTCTATGTTTAGACATTTATGAAGTTTGTTTGTTTTGTAGTCGGTTGTTTTGTGTTGGGCAGCCGACGGATTTCCATTTGGACTTGTTTTGATGATATGACTAAGCAACACCAATAAATGAAGAAACCGAATAGTTTTGATTGGTTTTGAACTTTCAAAGTTTACTTCCGCTTTATTTTAACGCCGTTAGGCGAAATTTTTTGAAAACCCATATTTTTAAACGACGGGTGTTACAAGTTGTAAGTCCCTCGGGTCTTATTCTTCTATCAAACCGAGATTGACTTAAGAATATGTCGAGGTGCGGAATTCCTCGAGATAACCCACAGTTTTTATATCTAGCTTTTATGATATATATATATAAATATATATATATATATATATATATATATAGAGAGATCAAATGAGAAGGTATGTTAAGGAGAGAAGGGAGAGAAGGTTCTATGAACCAATCAGAACGTGACATGTGACTTTTTAAAAAAAAAAACACGGTGGCATTTTGGTAAATAAATCAAACTTTGTGAAGCTTGGTCAGCCTGGTTCTGGGTCAGCTTGGTTGGTCAGCCTGGGTTCTGGGTCAGCTTGGGTTCTGATCAGCTTGGTTGGTCAGCTTGGTTGGGTCAGCTTGGTCAGCCTGGGTTCTGGGTCAGCTTGGTTGGTCAGCCTGGGTTCTGGGTCAGCTTGGGTTCTGATCAGCTTTTGGTTGGGTCAGCTTGGTCAGCCTGGGTTAGAGCTGGCAATTTCTGACACGAACCTGTTAGCACGACACGACACGACCTGGTTTTTTCGTGTTTCGTGTTTGGCCTTAACGTGTTTCGTGTCTTAACAGGTCCGGACCTGTTAAAACACGATAAGACACGATAAGACAAGTAGTATATATATGGACATGTTAAGACACTTTAAAAACATGTTAAAGACCCGTTAAAGACACGTTAAGATACGATAAGACACGTTAAGACACGATAAGATACGTTATGTACAAAGACACGTTAAGAAGATACGATAAGACACGTTAAGACACGATAAGATACGTTATCAGGTCCCTTAACAGGTCCCTTATCGTGTACCTTTTAATGTAACACCCCAACATGGCGGAATCATGGGGTATCACTTAGAAATAGCACATCACGACATGGGAATTATGTAGAGTCAACTATATGAAAACATAAGATCGAAACGATCCATAAACTCGTACAAACGTATACATTCATCAACATTCATCAAATACACGTTCAATCAATATTAAAAGGAAGTTCAAATCAATAATAGTTGATCCTAAAAGTAACCCATTAAAAGGAGAATAAGGATCACGGATCCAGAAGTCCAAAGCTAGTCCAATTCTAACAAGCAAGCAATGCAATCATCCATTTTTCCTCTGATTAACTTGATTACCTGAAAAGTGTACTAAAGAGCGTCAACATAAAGTTGGTGAGTTCATAGGGACATATAACCAGGAATAAACGTATCGGATACAACCGTTAACAATAAGTGAGGATTAGGGAAACTAATCACATCCAAGGAAAACCTATAAGGTTTCACATTATCACAATTCAATACAAGTCAACGTTCAATAATAACGATTCCATATAACGTTCAACAACGTTCCATAACAATCAATAACGATCAACAACGATGCGGCTTACATAGTTAATAATTAACAATGCGCTAACGGTGCGACTTACATAACGAGTAAAGCGCTAACGATGCGACTTATATAATAAATAATGCGCTAACAGTCCACATCAACAATTCAATCAACCAATACGCCTAACATGATTTATCATTAATCATGATAATCAAAGCGACAATCATCATTAACCAATACGCCTAACATGATATATCATTACATGATAATCAAAGCGACAATCATCATTAACCAATATGCCTAACATGATATATCATTAATCATGATAATCAAAGCGACAATCATCATTAACCAATACGCCTAACATGATTTATCATTAATCATGATAATCAAAGCGACAATCATCATTAACCAATACGCCTAACATGATTTATCATTAATCATGATAATCAAAGCGACAATCATCATTAACCAATACGCCTAACATGATATATCATTTACATGATAATCAAAGCGACAATCATCATTAACCAATACGCCTAACATGATTTATCATTAATCATGATAATCAAAGCGACAATCATCATTAACCAATACGCCTAACATGATATATCATTTACATGATAATCAAAGCGACAATCATCATTAACCAATACGCCTAACATGATATATCATTTACATGATAATCAAAGCGACAATCATCATTAACCAATACGCCTAACATGATTTATCATTAATCATGATAATCAAAGCGACAATCATCATTAACCAATACGCCTAACATGATATATCATTTACATGATAATCAAAGCGACAATCATCATTAACCAATACGCCTAACATGATTTATCATTAATCATGATAATCAAAGCGACAATCATCATTAACCAATACGCCTAACATGATATATCATTTACATGATAATCAAAGCGACAATCATCATTAACCAATACGCCTAACATGATATATCATTTACATGATAATCAAAGCGACAATCATCATTAACCAATACGCCTAACATGATTTATCATTTACATGATAATCAAAGCGACAATCATCATTAACCAATACGCCTAACATGATATATCATTTACATGATAATCAAAGCGACAATCATCATTAACCAATACGCCTAACATGATATATCATTTACATGATAATCAAAGCGACAATCATCATTAACCAATACGCCTAACATGATTTATCATTAATCATGATAATCAAAGCGACAATCATCATTAACCAATACGCCTAACATGATATATCATTTACATGATAATCAAAGCGACAATCATCATTAACCAATACGCCTAACATGATTTATCATTTAATCATGATAATCAAAGCGACAATCATCATTAACCAATACGCCTAACATGATATATCATTTACATGATAATCAAAGCGACAATCATCATTAACCAATACGCCTAACATGATTTATCATTTAATCATGATAATCAAAGCGACAATCATCATTAACCAATACGCCTAACATGATATATCATTTACATGATAATCAAAGCGACAATCATCATTAACCAATACGCCTAACATGATATATCATTTACATGATAATCAAAGCGACAATCATCATTAACCAATACGCCTAACATGATATATCATTTACATGATAATCAAAGCGACAATCATCATTAACCAATACGCCTAACATGATATATCATTTACATGATAATCAAAGCGACAATCATCATTAACCAATACGCCTAACATGATATATCATTTACATGATAATCAAAGCGACAATCATCATTAACCAATACGCCTAACATGATATATCATTTACATGATAATCAAAGCGACAATCATCATTAACCAATACGCCTAACATGATATATCATTTACATGATAATCAAAGCGACAATCATCATTAACCAATACGCCTAACATGATTTATCATTTATCATGATAATCAAAGCGACAATCATCATTAACCAATACGCCTAACATGATATATCATTTACATGATAATCAAAGCGACAATCATCATTAACCAATACGCCTAACATGATATATCATTTACATGATAATCAAAGCGACAATCATCATTAACCAATACGCCTAACATGATATATCATTTTCATGATAATCAAAGCGACAATCATCATTAACCAATACGCCTAACATGATATATCATTTACATGATAATCAAAGCGACAATCATCATTAACCAATACGCCTAACATGATTTATCATTAATATGATAATCAAAGCGACAATCATCATTAACCAATACGCCTAACATGATATATCATTTATCATGATAATCAAAGCGACAATCATCATTAACCAATACGCCTAACATGATATATCATTTACATGATAATCAAAGCGACAATCATCATTAACCAATACGCCTAACATGATTTATCATTAATATGATAATCAAAGCGACAATCATCATTAACCAATACGCCTAACATGATTTATCATTAATATGATAATCAAAGCGACAATCATCATTAACCAATACGCCTAACA
Organism: Erigeron breviscapus; assembly: GCA_034093135.1. Taxonomy (NCBI): domain Eukaryota; kingdom Viridiplantae; phylum Streptophyta; class Magnoliopsida; order Asterales; family Asteraceae; genus Erigeron; species Erigeron breviscapus. The sequence continues at coordinate 64,891,725 of CM067169.1, forward strand.
TGATATATCATTTTCATGATAATCAAAGCGACAATCATCATTAACCAATACGCCTAACATGATATATCATTTACATGATAATCAAAGCGACAATCATCATTAACCAATACGCCTAACATGATATATCATTTACATGATAATCAAAGCGACAATCATCATTAACCAATACGCCTAACATGATTTATCATTAATCATGATAATCAAAGCGACAATCATCATTAACCAATACGCCTAACATGATATATCATTTACATGATAATCAAAGCGACAATCATCATTAACCAATACGCCTAACATGATATATCATTTACATGATAATCAAAGCGACAATCATCATTAACCAATACGCCTAACATGATTTATCATTAATCATGATAATCAAAGCGACAATCATCATTAACCAATACGCCTAACATGATATATCATTTACATGATAATCAAAGCGACAATCATCATTAACCAATACGCCTAACATGATTTATCATTTACATGATAATCAAAGCGACAATCATCATTAACCAATACGCCTAACATGATTTATCATTAATCATGATAATCAAAGCGACAATCATCATTAACCAATACGCCTAACATGATATATCATTTACATGATAATCAAAGCGACAATCATCATTAACCAATACGCCTAACATGATTTATCATTAATCATGATAATCAAAGCGACAATCATCATTAACCAATACGCCTAACATGATATATCATTTACATGATAATCAAAGCGACAATCATCATTAACCAATACGCCTAACATGATTTATCATTAATCATGATAATCAAAGCGACAATCATCATTAACCAATACGCCTAACATGATATATCATTTACATGATAATCAAAGCGACAATCATCATTAACCAATACGCCTAACATGATTTATCATTTACATGATAATCAAAGCGACAATCATCATTAACCAATACGCCTAACATGATTTATCATTAATATGATAATCAAAGCGACAATCATCATTAACCAATACGCCTAACATGATTTATCATTAATATGATAATCAAAGCGACAATCATCATTAACCAATACGCCTAACATGATTTATCATTAATCATGATAATCAAAGCGACAATCATCATTAACCAATACGCCTAACATGATATATCATTTACATGATAATCAAAGCGACAATCATCATTAACCAATACGCCTAGACACAGGTAAGTCTGACTAAGGCACTATACAGGATTCAAATTCACTTTATCTTCCATATTCGACCGTTAGAAACGGCTCCTTTTTAGACTATATAATAATACCTTAGCATACTTTTCTCCATGCCATATCTATTTAACATTTTCCTTTCTTCAGAATCTAAGCAAAACCCGAAACCTTGTATCAAAAATGTTGAATCCTTTTCTCAAACCTAACTGAAACGAACACTTATACCAAAAATGTTGAGCCCTTTTCTAATTGTGGTTTACATAGTCATTATATCTTGGTTACTTATTGTGGCTCAATTACCATTGGATGAGGCTTATCCGTGGTTAGTGGCGTTCGTCTTTGGTGTGGTTCCTTTACTGTTTATAGCAACGTGGGTTTCTGTATATGGTTTTTAAGTGTTATATTCTCAGTTGTTGTATTTCTATTTAAATAATGTAACAAGTTTCACTTGTATTGTATGAATAATGAAATACAACTTTCTTCGATCTCTTTTGGGGATTGTTGTCAATTAGGGAAATTCCCCAGTTAAAAGAATTTCCCATATTTGTCTTGATAGATTTTTATACCAAGTTCATTTGTGTATTTTAATCGTTGATCGTCCATCATAATTTTAGCCTTTCAAATAATTCTTATTTTCAAATTTGAGGTTATTTTACCAAGACACTACTGTTATCCAGTTGGAAAAGTCGACATATTTTTGTTGATAACATGGTTAATTAAGCAATACCATGGGCTAGTTAACTAACCTTGGTTAACTAACCTTAGTTAACTAACCTTAGTTAACTAACTTTAGTTAACTAATCTTAGTTAGTTAGTACTTAACTTAGGTTAGATGTAAGGTTACGAGTGTTTCGGGTTCGTTTCCTTAATGAAACAGATCATCCAGATATCAGATGTTACAATATCTCACTAGTCCGACACACATATATATATATGCACCAAAAATACCCAAAGTTTTCTTATATTCATAAAGTTTATATATATCATATATAACAAGTAATATAAACCCATAAAATCATATATTAAGATATCAGATATTACAATATCTATATACACATATATATATATATGCACCAAAAATACTCAAAGTTTTCTTATATTCATAAAGTTTGCCATTATCATATATAACAAGTAACGGGCTAAAATGGCAAATGTTACATTATTCCCCCGTTAAAGGAATTTCGTCCTCGAAATCTAGACCATATCGAGTAATAAAAAAAATATATACTTATACTCGTATAGTATAGACCACTTATACACTTATAGTATAGCATAACCGATTCGTCTAGACACAGGTAAGTCTGACTAAGGCACTATACAGGATTCAAATTCACTTTATCTTCCATATTCGACCGTTAGAAACGGCTCCTTTTTAGACTATATAATAATACCTTAGCATACTTTTCTCCATGCCATATCTATTTAACATTTTCCTTTCTTCAGAATCTAAGCAAAACCCGAAACCTTGTATCAAAAATGTTGAATCCTTTTCTCAAACCTAACTGAAACGAACACTTATACCAAAAATGTTGAGCCCTTTTCTAATTGTGGTTTACATAGTCATTATATCTTGGTTACTTATTGTGGCTCAATTACCATTGGATGAGGCTTATCCGTGGTTAGTGGCGTTCGTCTTTGGTGTGGTTCCTTTACTGTTTATAGCAACGTGGGTTTCTGTATATGGTTTTTAAGTGTTATATTCTCAGTTGTTGTATTTCTATTTAAATAATGTAACAAGTTTCACTTGTATTGTATGAATAATGAAATACAACTTTCTTCGATCTCTTTTGGGGATTGTTGTCAATTAGGGAAATTCCCCAGTTAAAAGAATTTCCCATATTTGTCTTGATAGATTTTTATACCAAGTTCATTTGTGTATTTTAATCGTTGATCGTCCATCATAATTTTAGCCTTTCAAATAATTCTTATTTTCAAATTTGAGGTTATTTTACCAAGACACTACTGTTATCCAGTTGGAAAAGTCGACATATTTTTGTTGATAACATCTGTCTCATATTCTTAAATTCAATCATTAAAGGTGATCCACGGGTCAAAGAAACAAATATTACCAGGATCACTCCTGAAACAATAGTTTGGATCAAAAATTCATCTAGGGTTCAAAAAGATGAATTAGCAATTGATATGGTTCTTGAAAAAGAAGCAGTGAAGAAAAATAGTGATGTGTGAAAAACAGTCTATTCATTAAGCTATTAATTAAGTTGAGGATTTTCTCGACATAGTATACGCTTTTGAGTAAACTGTTCAGCTATTTTCAACCTTGGTTAAAGGGATGATAAAGTTTAGAAATTTTATCTTTAAAAAAAATATATAATTCGGTAATTACTAATTACCGTAGCAATGATTATAGATTACTGAAATTTTATGGACACCTGTCCGTTTTCCAAGGTCACACTTCGTCTTTCGTTCTCTATATAAGAAAAGCATTTGTAAAGATAATAGGTATTCTGAAATCTCTTTCTCTCCTTTACATTTTTCTTTGTGTGAAACTATATTTCCACACATCCAAATCAACCACCGTTCTTTCTCAACTAAACCATGGCCACTCACACATTTATTGCACTTGAACGTTCAATAGAGCTTTTGGCGAAGCAATTTGATCAACTTAACAGTATTATAGTCTCACTTGCTACTGAACAAACCAACTCATTTAAGTTTCTTACTTCTCGAATCGACCAAATACACAATAGTTCACCTTTTCTCCTAGCAGCCGATAGAGCATTATTGAGAAAATCTATCGATAAACAAACAAAACTTGAAGCAGAAATTAGAGAAATTAAAGGGTTGTTGTATCAACTTGCTGATTTCTCACAATCTGAAGAAGTGGGAATAACAGTTGACCCAACTGTATCCAAAGGAAAAAGACCTATGTCGCCATCTAGTCTTGTTTCACATCCGGAAAATTTCGAAGCACTTCAGGGTGATTTTCAAGAAACGATTCTCAAAGAGATTATAGAACGTCAGAAAACTCAAGCGATGGAGGAAGAGGCTTCTCTGAAGTTAGCTAAAGAACTTCTGCTTGCAGAAGCAGAAGAAATAGGTTCTGAGGTGCAAACACCAACAAGTCAACCTGTCAACATACTAGAACTTGCTAGTAAAAGAGAAGCTGAGTGGTATGCCAAAATGGCTAAAGGTGAAGCAAGTCTAAGGGAATATCTACAGAAAACTATGGGAGAAGAAGACACTACACATAGAGGCGACGAAAGTAGCACTCCTCTTCTTTCTCAAAGACCCGTGAAAAGACTAAGAACTGTTGGCGCCTCATCATCTGCTCCCGATATGCTACCACCAGCTGACGATAATGCCTTGTTAAATCTCCAGCTTCCAAAGGGCATAGTGTTTGTGGAAGGAAGGGTCTTAAGTAGGCCTGCTGGGATCTTCTACACTTCAGAGGATGGGGATGAGAAGTTCTTTCGTTTAAGCGAGATCGATAAGGCTTCTACTCATTTCTTAACAAACATTTGGAAGATTTGTTCCAAGGATCCCAGTAATATCAACTTCTTAAGGCAGATTGAGCAAGAGTTAGCCAAGCCACACCGAGCCACTTAGTCCAGTATATGTTCCAGTCGAGAGCGTATGTATTATTAATGTTTGTAATAGTGGCTTGCTATGTTCGATTAAATAAAATTTCTACTTTTGTTCAAGTTCATAATCTATTCAATTATAACAATTTTTCCATATGCACGACGATTCTCTCACGACTCTTCCTCAAACTATTCCCCAGTTAAAAGCTTTAGCAACATTTTTTTTTTTTAACTTGACGATCGACTTCATGCCCATTAGTAGAAATGACTGCTTCAATATTCTCCATCTTAGAGAACACTCCTACAACTTTTCCGTTCGACTTCTCCAAGTTTAATTATTTTAAACAGCTTGTAGTTAAATCTTCTCATTTGTTTTCCCTTCCTCGAGAAGTTTTGTTTAGGAAAGAAAATTCATATGAACTTACAATATAGGCGTGAATTAGGAATTTATTGTACATATGCTTATATTTAATCATAAGAGAACTTTCACAACACTAGGCATTTAGCGCGGTTGGCTAAATGCGCGAAAGGGTGTGGCCTAGACCCAGGTTTGATCCCGGGGACGGCCGATTTCACCATTTTTATTTTTATTTCTTTATTGCATCCAATTACTATTGCGAGTTATATATATAGATTGTGTAATATATATTCATACTAAAGTTATCGCATCCCAATTACCCGCTCTACTCCTGTTCATAATCAGTACCCTATTATTGGTCTCGTTAAATTATTCTGATAAAGTTATTCAACTTTATTTCATTCAATTCTAGATATAGATATAATAACACTAAATTATTGGCTTTATTGGCGAGGAGTTATTCCTTGTCGGCCATTTCGACAATTATTGCCATCTGACATCATTGCTTACGTTATATAACCGAATAGTACCTCACAGTAAAATCATGTATTCTCACCTTAAAGTACAAAATCATTTAAGAATGAAATCTACAGAACTTTATTCGTGCTTATAGTTATAACCTTCTACGATCATCCTGTTTGCTCTCATTCTAGTCATTTCTTTGAACACATTCATTAAATTACTAACTCAAGCTCTATGTTCATAAAAACGCCTTTTAACACACTAAATCACCTAATATTTCATAATATCTTACTTTACTTGAACATCATATTCTCCAGAAATCTTGGCTCATTCTATCAATCTATAGTAACTATATGTTTGAACTAAGTCTATAGTTCATAATAATTCCTTGGTCTACAATTATAGAGTATAAGTATCTAAGACCTTAATAAGCATGTATTCTAGATCTTATTCTCATACTGTTATTCCAACAATGACTGATATTTGTAGACAATTATAAGTAATATAGCTTAGACATGGGCCATCCGGTAATGCCTATAATATAGGACATACCATTGGCCAGCCCATCACATTACCAACCCGTTCAAAATACCCTATGCATGTACTACCATTTCTATTAACATAAAATTCAAGTCCACACTTGAATATCAAAATTGACCTTCAAGTAATACACAATCTCCACATCAAGTCCTTATAAATCATTGCATGAATATAGTTATCTCTACAGGGATATTATCATGGCAATAATCTAAGGCTTCAGCAATCGTACAATTTACAATCAACAATACAATCACGAAAACATTCAACACTATATAAATAAAAGGGTCAAGTCAAAACAAGGTGGGTAAAGCATAGTCCGAATTTTTAACTTCAACATTCGACACATTAAAAGTGTTTGTATACAGGGTGTACCATCGGCTAACCCTCCACCTAACCAACACTCATTAAACACACCGGGTTAGCTACTATACTTTATCCACGAGGCGCAATCTATGAGATCATTAACTTTATATGACATAGGATAACCATAGATTTGTTGATCAGGCGCCTCTAGGGTTATCGAATGTTATACTCCATTAATGCCAACATTTCATTTTGCTGGGGGACAAATAATAAATGCATCCAAGATTCCACACACATCAACGTTTATCACAACAATTCTCACATAACAATCAAGTCATCATATTATAAGCAACCTACGAACTCCGTTTAAAACGTTTTTATGCATCATACAGTTCACGTTGCACACAAAGTTCCCTATCATGCATGCTAATATGAAATGTGGGTGCGATGGCTATAGACTAGGTCAATCCACCTAATTCTCTACAACCACGGCTCTGATACCATTTTGTAACACCCCAACATGGCGGAATCATGGGGTATCACTTAGAAATAGCACATCACGACATGGGAATTATGTAGAGTCAACTATATGAAAACATAAGATCGAAACGATCCATAAACTCGTACAAACGTATACATTCATCAACATTCATCAAATACACGTTCAATCAATATTAAAAGGAAGTTCAAATCAATAATAGTTGATCCTAAAAGTAACCCATTAAAGGGAGAATAAGGATCACGGATCCAGAAGTCCAAAGCTAGTCCAATTCTAACAAGCAAGCAATGCAATCATCCATTTTTCCTCTGACTTGATTACCTGAAAAGTGTACTAAAGAGCGTCAACATAAAGTTGGTGAGTTCATAGGGACATATAACCAGGAATAAACGTATCGGATACAACCGTTAACAATAAGTGAGGATTAGGGAAACTAATCACATCCAAGGAAAACCTATAAGGTTTCACATTATCACAATTCAATACAAGTCAACGTTCAATAATAACAATTCCATATAACGTTCAACAACGTTCCATAACAATCAATAACGATCAACAACGATGCGGCTTACATAGTTAATAATTAACAATGCGCTAACGGTCCACATCAACAATTCAATCAACCAATACGCCTAACATGATTTATCATTAATCATGATAATCAAAGCGACAATCATCATTAACCAATACGCCTAACATGATATATCATTTACATGATAATCAAAGCGACTTTAAACCACAAGTAATCATATCAACAATCAACAAATAAACAATTAACATCTCGGTCCATATCATAACAAGTGAATCAACCAACAAATATGATGCACATACACTTCTTATAATTCTACTTTAAAGGAATAATTGATGCTTATGTATAGGGTCACCCGCAGCCTTCCCAACACATCTACTATTCATAAAATGTATAATTATCTTCCATGTATGTACAACTATCTAAAGCACAACAAGTATTCATAGCGAAGTCAAAGTTAACCGAACAACAAGTCAATACATTAAACAAACAATCAATTAACAAGCATGTACACTTTTCAGCCCGAATCTCTATTGAGTAGGGAGGGTTTACGAAACTCACCTTATTCTTGATAATTTAACAATCAATAACGATCAACAACGATGCGGCTTACATAGTTAATAATTAACAATGCGCTAACGGTGCGACTTACATAACGAGTAAAGCGCTAACGATGCGACTTATATAATAAATAATGCGCTAACGGTCCACATCAACAATTCAATCAACCAATACGCCTAACATGATTTATCATTAATCATGATAATCAAAGCGACAATCATCATTAACCAATACGCCTAACATGATATATCATTTACATGATAATCAAAGCGACTTTAAACCACAAGTAATCATATCAACAATCAACAAATAAACAATTAACATCTCGGTCCATATCATAACAAGTGAATCAACCAACAAATATGATGCACATACACTTCTTATAATTCTACTTTAAAGGAATAATTGATGCTTATGTATAGGGTCACCCGCAGCCTTCCCAACACATCTACTATTCATAAAATGTATAATTATCTTCCATGTATGTACAACTATCTAAAGCACAACAAGTATTCATAGCGAAGTCAAAGTTAACCGAACAACAAGTCAATACATTAAACAAACAATCAATTAACAAGCATGTACACTTTTCAGCCCGAATCTCTATTGAGTAGGGAGGGTTTACGAAACTCACCTTATTCTTGATAATTTAACAGCAAAGTAGAAGAGATTGATGTAGTCAACGATGACGAACGAGTCAACTGGCAACGTTACGTATTACCTAATTTCAATGTGAATTGATTTATATTCATGCTAAATTCCAAATATAGATATATAACTATAAGGTTACCTTATTAATACGCTTGTCAACGTAATTTATGTTATAAAAGTTTAAGGGACTAAATTGTCATTTTTGAAACTTGAGGGACTAAATTGTCATTCTTGAAACTTGAGGGACTAAATTGTCATTTTTGAAACTTGAGGGACTAAATTGTCATTCTTGAAACTTGAGGGACTAAATTGTCATTTTTGAAACTTGAGGGACTAAATTGTCATTCTTGAAACTTGAGGGACTAAATTGTCATTTTTGAAACTTGAGGGACTAAATTGTCATTCTTGAAACTTGAGGGACTAAATTGTCATTCTTGAAACTTGAGGGACTAAATTGTCATTCTTGAAACTTGAGGGACTAAATTGTCATTCTTGAAACTTGAGGGACTAAATTGTCATTTTTGAAACTTGAGGGACTAAATTGTCATTCTTGAAACTTGAGGGACTAAATTGTCATTCTTGAAACTTGAGGGACTAAATTGTCATTCTTGAAACTTGAGGGACTAAATTGTCATTTTTGAAACTTGAGGGACTAAATTGTCATTCTTGAAACTTGAGGGACTAAATTGTCATTCTTGAAACTTGAGGGACTAAATTGTCATTTCTTGAAACTTGAGGGACTAAATTGTCATTCTTGAAACTTGAGGGACTAAATTGTCATTCTTGAAACTTGAGGGACTAAATTGTCATTCTTGAAACTTGAGGGACTAAATTGTCATTTTTGAAACTTGAGGGACTAAATTGTCATTCTTGAAACTTGAGGGACTAAATTGTCATTCTTGAAACTTGAGGGACTAAATTGTCATTCTTGAAACTTGAGGGACTAAATTGTCATTCTTGAAACTTGAGGGACTAAATTGTCATTCTTGAAACTTGAGGGACTAAATTGTCATTTTTGAAACTTGAGGGACTAAATTGTCATTCTTGAAACTTGAGGGACTAAATTGTCATTCTTGAAACTTGAGGGACTAAATTGTCATTTTTGAAACTTGAGGGACTAAATTGTCATTCTTGAAACTTGAGGGACTAAATTGTCATTCTTGAAACTTGAGGGACTAAATTGTCATTCTTGAAACTTGAGGGACTAAATTGTCATTTTTGAAACTTGAGGGACTAAATTGTCATTTTTGAAACTTGAGGGACTAAATTGTCATTCTTGAAACTTGAGGGACTAAATTGTCATTCTTGAAACTTGAGGGACTAAATTGTCATTTTTGAAACTTGAGGGACTAAATTGTCATTCTTGAAACTTGAGGGACTAAATTGTCATTCTTGAAACTTGAGGGACTAAATTGTCATTCTTGAAACTTGAGGGACTAAATTGTCATTCTTGAAACTTGAGGGACTAAATTGTCATTTTTGAAACTTGAGGGACTAAATTGTCATTTTTGAAACTTGAGGGACTAAATTGTCATTCTTGAAACTTGAGGGACTAAATTGTCATTCTTGAAACTTGAGGGACTAAATTGTCATTTTTGAAACTTGAGGGACTAAATTGTCATTTTTGAAACTTGAGGGACTAAATTGTCATTTTTGAAACTTGAGGGACTAAATTGTCATTCTTGAAACTTGAGGGACTAAATTGTCATTCTTGAAACTTGAGGGACTAAATTGTCATTTTTGAAACTTGAGGGACTAAATTGTCATTTTTGAAACTTGAGGGACTAAATTGTCATTCTTGAAACTTGAGGGACTAAATTGTCATTCTTGAAACTTGAGGGACTAAATTGTCATTCTTGAAACTTGAGGGACTAAATTGTCATTCTTGAAACTTGAGGGACTAAATTGTCATTTTTGAAACTTGAGGGACTAAATTGTCATTCTTGAAACTTGAGGGACTAAATTGTCATTTTTGAAACTTGAGGGACTAAATTGTCATTCTTGAAACTTGAGGGACTAAATTGTCATTCTTGAAACTTGAGGGACTAAATTGTCATTTTTGAAACTTGAGGGCTAAATTGTCATTCTTGAAACTTGAGGAACTAAATTGTCATTTTTGAAACTTGAGGGATTAAATTGTCATTCTTGAAACTTGAGGGACTAAATTGTCATTTTGAAACTTGAGGGACTAAATTGTCATTTTTGAAACTTGAGGGACTAAATTGTCATTCTTGAAACTTGAGGGACTAAATTGTCATTCTTGAAACTTGAGGGACTAAATTGTCATTCTTGAAACTTGAGGGACTAAATTGTCATTTTTGAAACTTGAGGGACTAAATTGTCATTCTTGAAACTTGAGGGACTAAATTGTCATTTTTGAAACTTGAGGGACTAAATTGTCATTTTTGAAACTTGAGGGACTAAATTGTCATTCTTGAAACTTGAGGGACTAAATTGTCATTTTTGAAACTTGAGGGACTAAATTGTCATTCTTGAAACTTGAGGGACTAAATTGTCATTCTTGAAACTTGAGGGACTAAATTGTCATTTTTGAAACTTGAGGGACTAAATTGTCATTTTTGAAACTTGAGGGACTAAATTGTCATTCTTGAAACTTGAGGGACTAAATTGTCATTTTTGAAACTTGAGGGACTAAATTGTCATTCTTGAAACTTGAGGGACTAAATTGTCATTCTTGAAACTTGAGGGACTAAATTGTCATTCTTGAAACTTGAGGGACTAAATTGTCATTCTTGAAACTTGAGGGACTAAATTGTCATTTTTGAAACTTGAGGGACTAAATTGTCATTCTTGAAACTTGAGGGACTAAATTGTCATTCTTGAAACTTGAGGGACTAAATTGTCATTCTTGAAACTTGAGGGACTAAATTGTCATTCTTGAAACTTGAGGGACTAAATTGTCATTCTTGAAACTTGAGGGACTAAATTGTCATTCTTGAAACTTGAGGGACTAAATTGTCATTCTTGAAACTTGAGGGACTAAATTGTCATTCTTGAAACTTGAGGGACTAAATTGTCATTCTTGAAACTTGAGGGACTAAATTGTCATTTTTGAAACTTGAGGGACTAAATTGTCATTTTTGAAACTTGAGGGACTAAATTGTCATTTTTGAAACTTGAGGGACTAAATTGTCATTCTTGAAACTTGAGGGACTAAATTGTCATTCTTGAAACTTGAGGGACTAAATTGTCATTCTTGAAACTTGAGGGACTAAATTAGTTAACTAACTTTAGTTAACTAATCTTAGTTAGTTAGTACTTAACTTAGGTTAGATGTAAGGTTACGAGTGTTTCGGGTTCGTTTCCTTAATGAAACAGATCATCCAGATATCAGATGTTACAATATCTCACTAGTCCGACACACATATATATATATGCACCAAAAATACTCAAAGTTTTCTTATATTCATAAAGTTTGCCATTATCATATATAACAAGTAACGGGCTAAAATGGCAAATGTTACATTTAACAAGTCCCTTAACAGGTCCCTTATCGTGTAACCTGTTAAAATTCATGTCGTGTTCGTGTTTGGAAAAACTGGCATGATTAACTATCGTGTCGTGTTCGTGTTTAACCTTATCGTGTTTGTGTCTTATCGTGTCATGTCGGACACGATATGCCAGCTCTAGCCTGGGTTCTGGGTCAGCTTGGTTGGTCAGCCTGGGTTCTGGGTCAGCTTGGGTTCTGGGTCAGCTTGGGTTCTGATCAGCTTGGTTGGTCAGCTTGGTCAGCCTGGGTTCTGGGTCAGCTTGGTTGGTCAGCCTGGGTTCTGGGTCAACTTGGGTTCTACATTTGTGTAGATTAATCTACATTTGTGTAGATTATGTGTAGATTGTGTCAAGCTGACCCAACCCAAGCTAACCAAGCTGACCCAACCTGACCCAGACCCCAAGCTGACCCAACCCAACCCCAAGCTGACCCAACCTGACCCCAAGCTGACCCAAAACCCATAATCTACATTTGTGTAGACTATGTGTAAATTATGTCAAGCTGACCCAAAACCCATAATCTACATTTGTGTAGATTAATCTACATTTGTGTAGATTATGTGTAGATTGTGTCAAGCTGACCCAACCCAACCTGACCCAACCTGACCCAACCAGACCCCAAGCTGACCCAACCCAACCCCAAGCTGACCCAACCTGACCCCAAGCTAACCCAAAACCCATAATCTACATTTGTGTAGATTAATCTACATTTGTGTAGATTAATCTACATTTGTGTAGATTAATTTACATTTGTGTAGATTATGTGTAGATTGTGTCAAGCTGACCCAACCCAACCTGACCCAACCTGAACCAGACCCCAAGCTGACACAACCAAGTACCCACTACCCAACCCCAAGCTGACCCAAGCTGACCCAAAACCCATAATCTACATTTGTGTAGATTAATCTACATTTGTGTAGATTATGTGTAGATTGTGTCAAGCTGACCCAACCCAAGCTGACCCAAGCTGACCCAACCTGACCCAAGCTGACCCAGAACCCAAGCTGACCCAACCCCAAGCTGACCCAACCCAAGCTGACCCAAAACCCATAATCTACATTTGTGTAGATTAATTTACATTTGTGTAGATTGTGTCAAGCTGACCCAACCCAAGCTAACCAAGCTGACCCAAGCTGACCCAACCTGACCCAGACCCCAAGCTGACCCAACCCAACCCCAAGCTGACCCAACCTGACCCCAAGCTGACCCAAAACCCATAATCTACATTTGTGTAGATTAATTTACATTTGTGTAGATTATGTGTAGATTGTGTCAAGCTGACCCAACTGACCCAGACCCCAAGCTGACCCAACCCAAGCTGACCACCAAGCTGACCCAAGCTGACCCAACCTGACCAGACCCCAAGCTGACCCAACCAAGCTGATCCAACTCAAGCTGACCCAACCCAACTGACCCAACCTGACCCAAAACCCATAATCTACATTTGTGTAGATTAATCTACATTTGTGTAGATTGTGATCAAGCTGACCCAACCCAAGCTAACCAAGCTGACCCAAGCTGACCCACTGACCCAACCCCAAGCTGACCCAACCCAACCCCAAGCTGACCCAACCTGACCCCAAGCTGACCCAAAACCCATAATCTACATTTGTGTAGATTAATTTACATTTGTGTAGATTATGTGTAGATTGTGTCAAGCTGACCCAACCCAACCTGACCCAAGCTGACCCAACCTGATCCAGACCCCAAGCTGACCCAACCCAACCCCAAGCTGACCCAACCTGACCCAAGCTGACCCAAAACCCATAATCTACATTTGTGTAGATTAATCTACATTTGTGTAGATTGTGTCAATCTGACCCAACCCAAGCTAACCAAGCTGACCCAACATGACCCAGACCCCAAGCTGACCCAACCCAACCTCAAGCTGACCCAACCCCAAGCTGACCCAAGCTGAACCAGACCCCAAGCTGACCCAGCCCTGACCCAAACTGACCCAAGCTGACCCAACCCCAAGCTGACCCAACCCCAAGCTGACCCAACCCAAGCTGACCCAGACCCCAAGCTGATCAAACCTGATCAAGCTGACCCAAACCAAGCTGATCCAACTCAAGCTGACCCAACCCAAGCTGACCAAGCTGACTGAGAGTCCAAGCTGACCAAGCTTAACAAAACTTCGATTTATTTACAAAATTGCCACCGCGCATTTTTATTAATTTTGACACATGTTGCGTTCTGATTGGCCAATAGGACCTTCTCTCCTTAACACACCTTCTTCCAGGATCCTCACCCTATATATATATATATATCTTCGCGTGAACATAAACACTCATATTTGGTTAATATAGTGAGACGACTTTCCGGACGAACCTTACCAACCAACGTGGTAATCTAAGTCTACAAGCCAACCAAACCGGGTGTGTGTTTTGCGGTTCGTGCGTGAGTCGAGTACCACCCACAAGATCAACTATGTGTGTTCTTAGTTTTCTCTCTCTAGGTTTTGCTTGTTTCTCTCTCTACACTCTTGTTATCAACACACAAACACACACCCACTATTTATAGGCAAGGGCCAAGAACACTCAAATCCATATGGATTTGTGTGTTCTCATGTCAAGCCCATAAAGCCCATTAGGGTTTGGCCTGTTTGAGAGTTCTTTTGGACAAGCATGCTTTTGCTTGTTTCCACTGAAACTCTCAAACCATTTGAGTGTTCTTTGAACAAACAAACTTTTGCTGGTTCCCAAGAACTCTCAAACCACATGAGTGTTCTATTGAACAAGCAAACATTTGCTTATTACCAAGAACTCTCAAATGACACTTAGGAATATTTGAGTTAATGTTTCTTCTGCTGTTAATACACATAAGCAACATTAACTTAACTTCCCTTTGGAAGTACATTAAGTTAATATTTCAACTGCTATTAAATGCAGAAACAACATTAGCTCAGACAATGTTTCTACTGTTGTAAATACGCAGAAACAACATTGTCTATATTACCTATTGGAAGTATTAATTAAGTTAATGTTTCTTCTGCTGTTAATACACATAAGCAACATTAACTTAACTTCCCTTTGGAAGTACATTAAGTTAATATTTCAACTGCTATTAAATGCAGAAACAATATTAACTTAATTACTTTTTACATGTAATGTCTACATTCATGTCAAGTACCTGCAAAACATAAATAATAAACAAATATATAAACATAAAAGGATCCCAATATGATCAACAATATATGCAAGGTAATATTATTGACAAACGGTAAATACAAGATAAATTACAAGACTTGAATATAAATAAATATACATCACATATCTAGAATGCTCTTGTCACCGAAAACATGCACCAACAAAAATAGAGTGTCTTTTTATATAGGGGTAAATTTAACTTGCATGGAGAAAATAGAAAAGAAAAGTTTCCTATTAAACTACTCCAATAAGCAATATGTAGGAAAACATACTACTGCCTAAACAAAACACTATGGGTAAGTTTGACAAAAGTAGCTGTTAGTTGTAGCTTTAAGTTGGAGCTGTAAGCTGTGGTTTTTCATCGAAGCTGTTAACAATAACTTTTAATTTTTAGAGGTGTTTGGTATCGTAGCTGTAATTGTGATTTAGAGGTATAAAATGACAAAAAGACGACAAAAGTTTAAAAAATAAAATAGTAACCACATATAAGTACAAAAGAAACAAAACTAGTAAAACACTTCAATGTTCCAATTTATCCACTTACCGTAATTAAGAGAAGGACATCGAGATTCTCGCTTCCTAAACTAACGAGGATGAAGAGTCAAAATATAGTATATTTAACAATGAAAGTCCCTTTTCAAGTATTGTTGTAATAAGGGTCTCTATTTTAGAATTTTTTGCAAGATTGATCACTTTTTAACACTTGAAATTTTTTTAAATTTAATTTAAGAGATTGCAACGTACAATTGTTAGTGCGTCAATCCCTAATTAGTAAACTTATGTATACTTAAAATTTAATAATGGAGATGTTGTTGTGAAACAACGACCTAATAGCAAAGTAACATACAACAATAATAGAAAGAACAATACAGAGAATAGATAATCATTCCATTGATATCCCAAATACACATACAGGAGAGCCAATATATATAGGCTTTACAATACCAATACTTAATAGATACATAATTGATGGAATACAAAAGGTTAGGGTGTTATGGATAGCCACATTAATAATATATTTATAACACTCCCCCTTGGCTATCCATTAGTAAAAAGAATATGCCTCGTTAAAACCTTACTAGGAAAAACCCAGTGGGACAAAAACCTAGTGAAGGAAAAAGAGTACATAGTTCTTTCGATACGCTTGAGAATGTTGCCTCATTAAAAACCTCGCCAGGAAAACCCAATGGGACAAAGCCATGGCCAAGGGAAAAAGAGTGCAACGCGTATCTTCTCCCCCTAATTACAACATCACTTGAACTCCTTGAGTCATTAATATTATTAACAAGCTTCCCTTGATATACAATTACAGTAGTCGAAGAATCCATGTTGCATTATCTTCATGTTGATTTGTCGATGTCGTTCACCTGAAAAATATCATATAATCTACATATACATCTCATTTAATGGACAATTCACATGCTTTGTTATCATTTGAATTTTCTAGTAAAAAGTGTCATTTCAATGTATCTTCATGAGATAAGATCTCTATATTCCTAACAAATTATAGATGCATTACTAATAGTTGAATGCTACTGAAAGATGATGCTTTAAACCAGAAATTTTATCTTTATCATCAATATCAACTGACCATATATATAAACAAACTGAGTGTACTAAATAGATATACATCTTCCAAAAATATTTCCGTACATCATATACCACCCTGAGTGCTATTTCATTGCTAAGATGTTCAAGTTTACCTTTTATGAATGTTTCTTCTCGCAATCTTTCAAGCATAAAAGTTTCATAGAGATCTTTTAGATTCACAATATATATTCAAGTTTTCATCTCAATGATATCTGTAGGCATATAAAACAGACATCAAAGCATGAATCTATATATTCACCAAAGAAACTTTACCAAATGCAAATCCACTCCCCCTAATAATCACATTACTTGAACTATTGCGGCGGTCACAAACCAATATCAAAACCATCCTTTTAATTTTATCGTAATTAGTGCCTTGATATATTATACTTTCTTTTTATTCTCGCGTTCATATATTATCCTTTCGGTTGTGGTTCATATATCACATCCATACATCATACATTTTATTTAATTATGTCACAATACTTCACAAGTTAGGCCCAACCAACTTCATATTAAATGATGTATTATTCTATGTATCACCAGCGAGAAATATTAGTACTTTAGTGACACTTATAAACCAACATTGTAATTGTTATAACACGATTTTTACTACTGAATTCAATTCATCAATGGCAGTTTGGATAGTGTGTGTTCTTGGTGTTTGTGTGTGTGTTTTGAGAGAGAATTGTGTAACTGTGTGTAAATCTGGTATTAAAGTTGTGTGTTAATTATACAAGTGTTAAAAGTTATGTGTAAAAGTTATGAAAAAGGTTATGTGAAAAGTTATCTCAAATCTATGATCTCTAAGGTATGAGAGGGCTATTTATAGTCTAATTACACAATTATGCTAATTGTCACAATTAGCCCCTCAACCTTAGTGATCATTTATCTATGACTTAACAACAAGAAATTAATCTAATCTAGATTACAATTTATCACTATTTTTGTATTTCTAACATTCTCCCCCTTAGTGATATATTGTAATGAATGAAGTACGTATTATATTGTCTTGTAGGTATGAATTTGATGAGCCCGGTGGTGAAGACAATTGGGGTGTTGAAACAAGTCTTCAAAGCTTTCTCTTTTGTCTTTGGAGAACTTGATTCAGTCTTGGTCTTGGACTTGAACTTCTTGAAGTTAAATCATGTGATGATTCTCAATGTTCTTTTTGAACAGAGAATAATGAATACGTGTGAGTCTTGAAAAATAGGATAATGAAGTTTGAACAAATGTGTGTGACTTGAATCTTCGGGAATTGTTGAATCATGAATCAGAGTTGTCTTTTGAAATGCGGAAGGTATGAAACTAAGTTTTGAATGTTTCAATCTTCGATTCTTGGGTGAATTTCAACTTTTCGATTCTGGAATGAATTTCATTTTCTTGAATTAAGGTTTCATGAATATGAACTCTCCCCCTTGATGTATGCATTGGATTTTCTTGATAAAATGTTGTTGTATGAAATGGAGATCTTGAATGAAGTGTGTTTGATGAAGACTCTTTTGAAGCTTTACTTCTTTGACTTGAATCTTCTAATCAATCTTTCAACCTTTTTTAAGCTTTGATCTTTTTCACATCAACTTGAACACTTTGGAGAGTAAGCATTTGAATGAAGTTTGGATGAAATTCTTATGAAGTAACCATGCTCCCCCTCAATCCATGAGTATACACATTTTGGAGCATTTTTGAACTTTTGAAGCATCTTGAGTAAAAGTCCTTTCATCTTCGGTTTCATTCTTATCTTTGACATCAATTCAGATTCCCCCCTTTTTAAAAACAAAATTCTCAATCAACTAAAATCCAGTGAAACTCTGAATACAAGAGGCTCTTGACATATCATGAAGAATTTTCTCCCTCTCTACACAAACTTTGATAATCCTAGAACTTAGTGAAACAACCAAACCAAACACAAACTTTTCTCCTTGTTTCCTTATTAATCAGTAAGTAAATCAATCATAGATTTTCTCCCCCTCATAATGACATAATTGGGAAACAATGTCATTATGCACACATTTGATTGATTAAATGTCAAAAGGAACAACAAAACATGGAGAAATGTCAACCATCAAAACATCAACCCAAACCATTAGCCCAACCCAAGAAATCCTAGGGGTGACTAAAATGTAAGATTGAAGTTGTTGGGACAAACGTTATATCATGGTGTTGGTGTTTTCTGTGTTTGTGTGAAGAGAAATGAAACCGGATAAAAATGATCCGTTAGCATGTTCAAAAATCGAAAGGATTAATGAAATGACCGATTGAAATGTATAACATTTTTCGGATTTCCTATGTATCATTGAGATATGCACAAAACAAGTCTCTAACATAGTTCGATCTGCGGCTTTGCAACCACGAGATTGCTTCAAAGAATATAAATCATGGTTAACACTACCGAAGCATTTGATAACCACAATTTTATCCTTAAAGACTTTTTAGGGAAAAACCGAGGTCACTTAGACTTCTCGTTAACCCGATAATCACATAAATGTAATTATGAGACCTACGTTCAATGTTGGAAAAGATGTTAGCATTGGTAGGATTTCCATTCGATCATCGTGGAATATCAATTAAGATATCACTACGAATGTTCCGGCTATATCACAAAGATAAGCAGAAATCACAAAGATATGACTCGAATGTGTCCTAAAGAAGTGAAGAATGATCAAATTAATGACCAATCAAGATAGCTCTAGACACAATGTGGTCAAATGAAGTCGGGGACTGGAGCAAAATGTCGCCCTTTTTCAATATCAACATCTTCCAAATGAAGAGTCAATAGAAATGTGAAAATCTCCGTGAGAAATGAAACAAGTATTTGTTAAGAAACACTTGAGTGGTTAGGAAAAGATGTGCATTGCTTCACTGGGTCCATGAAGACTTCTTCAATATCGAGAAATCAACAGATGAAATTCGATAGGAACGTGTTTACCCGGCTTTTTGAGGATTTGGGGAGGGCTTTTGTTTCTTTTAGCCCTTTCTCACATCATATCACCTTAACCTCTCACTTTTCGACTTTACTCCCTCCATCCTATTTGCACGAAAACAACATCACTCAAAATACCCTCACTTTCTAATGAAAGAAGTGAATACTCCGGGGTTAGAATTCATCGGCGATGATGAAATTCATGGAGTAAATTTGAGAAATACTTATCACTCATGTGCAAACTAATCTCCGAACTCCATTTGATTGAAAATCATTGGAAAAACATCAAATGTGTTTATGAAAAAAAATTTGAAACACATTTGAAGTTTTGAAGATTGTTGAAATCACAAACTCCTCCTTAATCTATGCAAGGATAGATCAAAAAAAAATTTCATAGAAAGGTGGAGCAAAAATTGGTATTGTGAGATCAATAAAAATTGAGTAAAATCTTTGTTGTGATATTTTCAGAAAAATTTGAAAGTCTATTATTCACAAAGTTTTGCATCAACAACAATGTTGAGAGTAAGATAGCTAGGGAGTACACAAAGGCGTTCGATCCTTTGCATCTCATATCAACAATTGAGAGTTTGAAAACGTTGTTTGAAAAACTTGATTACTATTACACATACATATTCATATAAGAACACTTGGAAGTACACAAAGGCGTTCGATTCCTTGTTATCTTATATCAATTTATATGTATAATAACAATATCTTAGAATGTAAAAACACTCTAAAAATAAATATATCTTTTAAGAACGGGTTGCACACATAGTATATGCAAGCCACTGAAATAAATATCTTTTTGTTTATTTTTGAAAAATTTTATATTTTGTTTTTGATTTTCTCTTTTCAAATTTTGTATTTTGGTTTTCTGGAATGTGTCAAGAATTCCTTCAAATGGAAAAAGAATTAAGGTTTAAGATTTAACATACCAAGCTTGGAGATAAGAAAGTTAAACCTCTTTTCATCCAATGGTTTTGTGAACAAATCTGCAAGTTGAAAGTCAGTTCCCACAAAGTAGAGCTCGATGTCACCTTTCTCAATATGATCCTTGAGAAAATGATATCTAACGTCAATATGCTTTGAGCGAGAGTGGTTTACTGAGTTGACTGCAATGGCAATGGCACTCTGAGAATCACAATAGATAGGAATATGATCATATTTCAGACCATAATCAGTTAGTTGTGTCTTCATCCATAAAACCTGAGCACAACAACTAGCCGCAGCCACATATTCAGCTTCAGCCGTTGATAGTGACACACAATTCTGTTTCTTGGAAGACCAACTCACAATTTTATCGCCTAAAAATTGTAAAGTACCGGAAGTGCTCTTGCGATCAAGTTTACAACCAGCATGATCTGCATCTGAATATGCAGTTAGATTGAATCCAGTATCCCTTGGATACCAGAGACCTAAATCGGGTGTACCCTTCAAATAACGAAAGATTCGTTTCACAGCTTGATAATGTAAATCAGTTGGTGCAGCTTGATATCTAGCACACATACATGTTGCAAACATTATATCTGGGCGAGATGCTATTAGGTACAACAACGAACCAATCATACTTCGATATCTCTTTTGGTCAAATGGTTTCCCATTTGTATCAGCATTTATGTTTGTTCGAGCAGCCATTGGGGTAGAAATTGAAGAACATGAAGTCATATCAAACTTTTTCAACATGTCATTTATGTATTTACCTTGTGATATAAAAATACCAGTTGGTAATTGTTTGATTTGAAGACCCAAAAAGTAATTCATTTCCCCAATCATGCTCATTTCAAAATGATTAACCATAAGAGATGAAAAGTTTCGGCAAAATGTTTGACTGGTCGACCCAAAGATAATGTCATCAACATATATTTGAACAAGTAGAACATGCTTACCTTGTTTGCGAATGAACAAGGTAGGGTCAATTGTGCCTTTGGTAAATCCACCTCTTAGTAAGAAAGTAGTTAAAGAATCATACCATGCTCGGGGTGCTTGCTTAAGACCGTAGAGAGCCTTGTCTAACCTGTAGACATGGTTTGGCCTTTGAGGATCAACAAAACCTTCTGGTTGATCAACGTAAACTTCTTCTTTGAGGTCACCATTCAAGAAGGCAGTCTTCACATCCATTTGAAACACAGTAAAGTTTCGGAATGCTGCATAAGCCAAGAATATTCGAATGGCCTCCATTCTTGCTACTGGAGCAAAAGTTTCGTCGAAATCAACACCAGGTTGTTGGCAATAACCCTTTGCAACAAGTCGAGCTTTATTCCTTACTACCACTCCATTCTCATCCTTTTTGTTTTTGAATATCCACTTTGTTCCGATTGGATCATCTCTTCTAGGATTTGGAACTAATCTCCATACCTTCAGTCTTTCAAATTGTGCGAGTTCATCTTGCATTGCCTTAACCCACTCTGGATCACGAAGAGCCTCAGATACTGTTTTGGGTTCGATATTGCTAAGAGAAAGTGCAACAAGACACTCATTTACTGAAGTACGAGTAGTTACTCCTGCTTGTGGATCTCCAATAATTTGTTCAGTAGGATGGTATTTCTGCATACGTGTCCACTTGTGATCATGATGAAGAAGATCTTGTTGTTGAAGATCAACATCATCATCATTAAAGCTTGAGTTTTGTTGAGAGATAGTATCATAACTTGGTATAACTCTTTCCTCATAAGCTGGATGATCAAAGTCAAGTGGAACATACACACTTGGAGTGTTCGATGGATTGGTTGTCTGATTTAATTGAGAAGGTTGTTCTTGAACATTCACTTGAGAAGTATTATCCTGAGAGGATGGTGGAGGAGTATCAGTAGAAGAGGATTCTTGCTCTGAAGATCTTGATGAAGATTCATGAATATTGTCAGGAACTGGATCGTTGTTATGAAGAGGTTCATTGGTTTGAATTGGTTCAATGATGACTTGAGGTTCTTGATCATGAATCGGTTTTGAATTGTAGAATTCTTCAAAAAGAATATCTAATTCATCACTTGTAGGAGTTGGAAACTTCTTGAATTTAGAAGCTAAGGTAGAATTCCTTGTAGAAGGACTTGAAGCACTTGGATCATTACTTGTTGGTAGCAAACTTTCTTGCTCAAAAATCATGCCTGACATCTCATCAAACCAAACATTTATTGTTTCTTGAATTGTGTTTGTTCGGCGATTGTAGATTCGGTAGGCAATTGATGTTTTGGAATAACCAACAAAATATCCTTCATCACCTTTCTTCTCGAACTTTCCAAGATTCTCCCGATCATTCAAAGTGTAACAAACACACCCAAATATATGAAAGTAGTTAATGTTGGGTTTGCGTTTGTTAACAACCTCATAAGGAGTCTTTTCGAAACGCTGATTGATAATGGACCAATTCTGAGTGTGACAAGCAGTGTCAACAGCTTCAGCCCACATATTGGATGGCAATTTGGAATAAGCAAGCATTGTCCTTGCTGCTTCCACCAGCGATCGATTTCTCCTTTCAACAACACCGTTTTGTTGTGGGGTGCGAACTGCTGAGAATTGATGAGTAATACCTTTGGATTTGCAGAATTCATCAAAAACAGCATTCTTGAACTCAGTTCCGTTATCCGAACGGATGTAACGAACTGGAAGTTGAAGATTTACTTGAGTATTAGTGACGAAATCTATTAACATCTGAGTTGTTTCATCTTTGAATGCAAGGAACTTGACCCAAGTATATCTTGAATAATCATCAATAATAACCAAGATGTATTTCTTCCCATTCCGGCTTTGTACTTTCATCGGCCCACAAAGATCCATGTGAAGCAAATGAAGAGGTGCTAAAGAATTTGGAGATTTCTTTGGTTTATGAGAAGTTCTTTTAATCTTCCCAACAGCACAAGAAGGACAAACATGCTCACTTTCATACTTATAGTCAGGTAAGCCTTCAACAAGATGCTTGTTGACCAAAGTATTGATGGTTTGGAAATTCAGATGAGAAAGCCTTCTATGCCATAACCAAGAATTCTTTGAAGTAGCCTTTGAAATGAGACAAATATTATCGGTTGGTTGGTTATCATCGAGATTGACAGTAAAAAGATTATCATCACGATCACCACAAAGAATATCAACTCCATCTAGAGTTTGGACTTTGCAAAGAGATTTTCGAAACAGAACTTGAAGATTGTTATCACAGAATTGTCCAACACTGAAACAAGTTGTGACTTAATCCTTCAACATAGTGAACTTTCTTGATGGTAATTCCATTTCGTTCAATGTCTCCATACCCTAAGATGGGAGCGAAATTGTTGTTTCCAAAGCGAACTGTTCCCATGAATCTTTCAACAAAATTCTTGAGCAAAGATTTATTTCCAGTCATGTGCTTCGAACACCCGGAATCGAGTATCCAAACACAGATGGTTATTTCCTGCAATCAACGAAATTTAACCGTTTTTAGGTACCCACTTGAAGACGGGTCCTTTATGGTTAGTTAAAACAGGCAGGGTATATAACTTAGGATTCGCATTCAAACATGTTTTCGAATCAACATAAGCATTAACAAGCATATTATCAACAAACACATTTGAATAAAAAGTACGAACATTCACATAAGAATTAAAAGTAACATGTCTACAAGCATCAACAACAGATTCACAAGTACGAGAATTAAGATTGTTTACAAGCTCACAAGGTCTTGCCTTGGAATTTTCAACATTATTTGACAAAGAAAAATTGTTTTGATTAACAGAAACACCCTTTCTCCTATTGACAGCCTTTCTCCTCCTTCTTTTCTTCTTTTTCTCAACATCCTTTTGTTTACTAGTGATCTTAGGTACTAATATCTTAGCAACCCATTTAGCACCACTAGTTAAGCTCTTTCCACCTGTTGAATTAAAACTAAGAAGATTAGAACTAGGACTTTTAGACACTTTCATCTTTTTGGAATCTTTTGGAGGTGAGGAAACTTCTTGCTTCTTTGGTTTATCATGAGAAAACCATCCATATCTATCCCTATATCTAGTTGTACCATTTGACGCATCCTTAGTTAGCGAAACTTTGCTAGACTTAGACACCTTAGGTATAGAACTAGATTGAGAGCTAGATTGAGAAGCATTAGGATAGTCTTTCGGAAGTTTCACTTTGGTGAACTTTGTCCTGAGTGGGGTCTCAGCTTGTTCCTCTTTGACATGTTTCACTGGGGTAGCATCAAATGTTTCTAACTTAATGGTCTTTGGTTCAGTCTTGACGAGTTTGGTCTTAACTCGTTTCTTTGAGTAATATGAAGTTGGAGCTTTGGACAATGGTTTTTGAGATTCCACTTTTGTTTCCACTTTGATTTTGGTAGATTCAATCTTTTTCTCAGTTTCTGAATTAAAAACATATTCTCCCTCCATGAATTTATCAAAATCATTCTTTGTGAAATCTTTGGAAAATGAAAATTTCAATGGAGATTGATTAGTTTCAGATTCATTTGAAAGTTTTGAAAGATCAGGAATCTTGGTGTCCAACTTCACATTATGGGTAGTCTCAGAAATTAGGTCAACTTGAACTGACACATCTTTGGTTTCACAAGAAAATTGAGTAGAAGTATCAACACCTATACTGGCACTAGGCTTAGGGTGAACAACTAACTCATCAACAGTGTTGCATGTGAAAAACCTATAGAAGTACCATATCAAAACTAAACTATGTGCAAGTTCTTCATTAGATAAATTAGATTGCACATAATCATCAGCTATAAATGTAGCAGTATTTTGACAAGTACATTCAAGAAAATCAGTCAAGGTCTGAGTAGAGGTATTGGTGGATGAATCACAAGTAGTTTGGGTAGAATTTTCTACTGAGGCACTTTGGTCAGTTTGAGTAGAAACATTCTCACAAACTTTCTTAGTATCAACAACAATACATTCATCCTCTGAATTCGGACTTTGAGACTTGAGGTGATTAATAACTTTTTGTTGAGATTCCACCTTTTGTTGTAAACCTTCTATTTGTTTTTCCAAAATCGTGGTTGGAAAGTACATTTTAGTTGGTTTAGGTGGAGTACCGACAGATTCTTGGTTTTGAAAATTTGATTCAATCTCTTCCAATTTGAAAATTGAAGATTCCTTAGTTTTGTATGAATCATTTATTGCATTATAATTAACCAAAAATTCTTGTTTTGGTATTCTCTCAACTTCATCAGTCTCAAATTCGTCATCCAATGGACGAATAAATTGTTGTATCATACCAAGTCGTAGGAATTTTTCATCATACAAGGGTTCAATTTCCTCTTTGGCTTTTTGTAATGGTGTGATATTCTCAAATCCCAACCCGAGAAGAAGTTCTGTTTTGTCAATTTTTGACTTGTTGAAATAAGCGGTGAAATTCAAGAGAGGATTTTGTTCGACTTTATATAACTTTTCTTGATAGAAAAGTATATTCTTTTTAAATTCCTCAACTTGTTTTTCAAGATTCTCAATTTCAATGTCTTTCAGAAAACAATTATGATTTAAATCAGAAATCTTCCTTTCGAATTCAACATTGTTTGGTTTAGCTTCTTGAAGCTTTTTATTGAGAATATCAACATCCATTTGTCTTGCATTTGCCCGAAGCCATTCATTGGTCTTTTGAATTTCAAGATCTTGATTGGCTTTTTCAAGATTCTCAATTTCAATGTCTTTCAGAAAACAATTATGATTTAAATCAGAAATCTTCCTTTCGAATTCAACATTGTTTGGTTTAGCTTCTTGAAGCTTTTTATTGAGAATATCAACATCCATTTGTCTTGCATTTGCCCGAAGCCATTCATTGGTCTTTTGAATTTCAAGATCTTGATTGGCTTTTTCAAGATCATGAATGGTCTTTTCTAAATTTTGACATTTTTGTAATAACTTAGAATCAGGAGAGACATTCAACTCACATTCTTTAACCAACATCTTATCTTTGTAAGCTTGAAAATCTTGTTTAATAGCATCATGTTCAAAAAGTAATTTTGAATGTTCTTCAAGAAGTTTTGAAAATTCACTTTTAGAAAATGAAATGCTATTTTTTAACTTTTTGTTTTTGTTGGCTAAAGAGTTGATATGAGTTGTTAAATCTGATAAAGCTAATCTACATGACTCTTTGTCCTTAATCAAAGAAAAAGTAGAGTCGAGATTTACCTCATCATCTGGGTATTCATCATCAGTGCTTTCTTCTTCAAAGACTTTGTTCTTGGCCAACCTCGCCATATAGCAAACATTAGCAGAGAGATCTTGATCTTCATCATCAGTGCTTTCTTCTTCAAAGACTTTGTTCTTGGCCAACCTCGCCATATAGCAAACATTAGCAGAGAGATCTTGATCTTCATCATCAGTGCTTTCTTCTTCAAAGACTTTGTTCTTGGCCAACCTCGCCATATAGCAAACATTAGCAGAGAGATCTTGATCTTCATCATCAGTGCTTTCTTCTTCAAAGACTTTGTTCTTGGCCAACCTCGCCATATAGCAAACATTAGCAGAGAGATCTTGATCTTCATCATCAGTGAACAACAGCCATTTGTCATCTTCGGCAAGCAATGCATGTCCTGCTTCAACTTGTTTGGCTAACAGCATCTTCTGCTTGTAATACTCATAGTCCCGCTTTCGAGGTTGTTTGCAATCAACGGCAAAATGTCCAGGAATACCACAATTGTAGCACTTTTTGTCTGATGCCTTACCCTTCTCAACAGCTTGTTTCTCATAAACTTCCTTCTTTTCACCATACCTTGATCCATTAGCTTCACCTTGCTCATTACTCCTTGGATGATAGTGTTCCTTCTTGGGAAATGCACTTGTAGAAGAAGTGCGGAGATTGTTGTTTGTTGGCCTCGCTTTGTAAAATTTCCTCTTGAAATGCTTAGTTACCGCGGCAAGAGCTTGATATAGTTCATCTGAAACACCATCTCTTGTAGCCATCAGATCATCTCCCTCCTCATCAGATGAAGAAACAACCACCATTTGCCTTTTAAGAGCTTCAGAAATCTTCTTCTCAACTATCAATGCCAAAGGATCAGAAGATACAACTTCTGGCATTTTGTTTGATGAAGATTTGTTTAGGACTTGGTTTTCATTGAGTTTGAAAGATTCATAAAGAGTATGAATGGTGAACTTGGTCAGATTTTGATGTTGCTTGATCTGTGTTCCAAAATCTTCCCATTCTGGACCAAGAGCTTTGATGAATTTGATGTTTAACTCAATCTCTGTTTTCTTGACATTGTTCTTCCTCAGTTCATTTATGACATTGCAAAATCTGTAGTAGACAGCTTCAAGAGATTCATTAGGCAGTTTGGCGAAGTTGTCAAACTCAGTCAGAATATTGGTCAATCTTATCGTCGAAGTCACGTCAGCTCCTTCCATCTGTCTAGCCACCTCATCCCATATCTCCTTGGCCGTATCATAAGAATCAACAGAGCCATAGATTTCAGATTCATTTGAAAGTTTTGAAAGATCAGGAATCTTGGTGTCCAACTTCACATTATGGGTAGTCTCAGAAATTAGGTCAACTTGAACTGACACATCTTTGGTTTCACAAGAAAATTGAGTAGAAGTATCAACACCTATACTGGCACTAGGCTTAGGGTGAACAACTAACTCATCAACAGTGTTGCATGTGAAAAACCTATAGAAGTACCATATCAAAACTAAACTATGTGCAAGTTCTTCATTAGATAAATTAGATTGCACATAATCATCAGCTATAAATGTAGCAGTATTTTGACAAGTACATTCAAGAAAATCAGTCAAGGTCTGAGTAGAGGTATTGGTGGATGAATCACAAGTAGTTTGGGTAGAATTTTCTACTGAGGCACTTTGGTCAGTTTGAGTAGAAACATTCTCACAAACTTTCTTAGTATCAACAACAATACATTCATCCTCTGAATTCGGACTTTGAGACTTGAGGTGATTAATAACTTTTTGTTGAGATTCCACCTTTTGTTGTAAACCTTCTATTTGTTTTTCCAAAATCGTGGTTGGAAAGTACATTTTAGTTGGTTTAGGTGGAGTACCGACAGATTCTTGGTTTTGAAAATTTGATTCAATCTCTTCCAATTTGAAAATTGAAGATTCCTTAGTTTTGTATGAATCATTTATTGCATTATAATTAACCAAAAATTCTTGTTTTGGTATTCTCTCAACTTCATCAGTCTCAAATTCGTCATCCAATGGACGAATAAATTGTTGTATCATACCAAGTCGTAGGAATTTTTCATCATACAAGGGTTCAATTTCCTCTTTGGCTTTTTGTAATGGTGTGATATTCTCAAATCCCAACCCGAGAAGAAGTTCTGTTTTGTCAATTTTTGACTTGTTGAAATAAGCGGTGAAATTCAAGAGAGGATTTTGTTCGACTTTATATAACTTTTCTTGATAGAAAAGTATATTCTTTTTAAATTCCTCAACTTGTTTTTCAAGATTCTCAATTTCAATGTCTTTCAGAAAACAATTATGATTTAAATCAGAAATCTTCCTTTCGAATTCAACATTGTTTGGTTTAGCTTCTTGAAGCTTTTTATTGAGAATATCAACATCCATTTGTCTTGCATTTGCCCGAAGCCATTCATTGGTCTTTTGAATTTCAAGATCTTGATTGGCTTTTTCAAGATCATGAATGGTCTTTTCTAAATTTTGACATTTTTGTAATAACTTAGAATCAGGAGAGACATTCAACTCACATTCTTTAACCAACATCTTATCTTTGTAAGCTTGAAAATCTTGTTTAATAGCATCATGTTCAAAAAGTAATTTTGAATGTTCTTCAAGAAGTTTTGAAAATTTGATTCAATCTCTTCCAATTTGAAAATTGAAGATTCCTTAGTTTTGTATGAATCATTTATTGCATTATAATTAACCAAAAATTCTTGTTTTGGTATTCTCTCAACTTCATCAGTCTCAAATTCGTCATCCAATGGACGAATAAATTGTTGTATCATACCAAGTCGTAGGAATTTTTCATCATACAAGGGTTCAATTTCCTCTTTGGCTTTTTGTAATGGTGTGATATTCTCAAATCCCAACCCGAGAAGAAGTTCTGTTTTGTCAATTTTTGACTTGTTGAAATAAGCGGTGAAATTCAAGAGAGGATTTTGTTCGACTTTATATAACTTTTCTTGATAGAAAAGTATATTCTTTTTAAATTCCTCAACTTGTTTTTCAAGATTCTCAATTTCAATGTCTTTCAGAAAACAATTATGATTTAAATCAGAAATCTTCCTTTCGAATTCAACATTGTTTGGTTTAGCTTCTTGAAGCTTTTTATTGAGAATATCAACATCCATTTGTCTTGCATTTGCCCGAAGCCATTCATTGGTCTTTTGAATTTCAAGATCTTGATTGGCTTTTTCAAGATCATGAATGGTCTTTTCTAAATTTTGACATTTTTGTAATAACTTAGAATCAGGAGAGACATTCAACTCACATTCTTTAACCAACATCTTATCTTTGTAAGCTTGAAAATCTTGTTTAATAGCATCATGTTCAAAAAGTAATTTTGAATGTTCTTCAAGAAGTTTTGAAAATTCACTTTTAGAAAATGAAATGCTATTTTTTAACTTTTTGTTTTTGTTGGCTAAAGAGTTGATATGAGTTGTTAAATCTGATAAAGCTAATCTACATGACTCTTTGTCCTTAATCAAAGAAAAAGTAGAGTCGAGATTTACCTCATCATCTGGGTATTCATCATCAGTGCTTTCTTCTTCAAAGACTTTGTTCTTGGCCAACCTCGCCATATAGCAAACATTAGCAGAGAGATCTTGATCTTCATCATCAGTGAACAACAGCCATTTGTCATCTTCGGCAAGCAATGCATGTCCTGCTTCAACTTGTTTGGCTAACAGCATCTTCTGCTTGTAATACTCATAGTCCCGCTTTCGAGGTTGTTTGCAATCAACGGCAAAATGTCCAGGAATACCACAATTGTAGCACTTTTTGTCTGATGCCTTACCCTTCTCAACAGCTTGTTTCTCATAAACTTCCTTCTTTTCACCATACCTTGATCCATTAGCTTCACCTTGCTCATTACTCCTTGGATGATAGTGTTCCTTCTTGGGAAATGCACTTGTAGAAGAAGTGCGGAGATTGTTGTTTGTTGGCCTCGCTTTGTAAAATTTCCTCTTGAAATGCTTAGTTACCGCGGCAAGAGCTTGATATAGTTCATCTGAAACACCATCTCTTGTAGCCATCAGATCATCTCCCTCCTCATCAGATGAAGAAACAACCACCATTTGCCTTTTAAGAGCTTCAGAAATCTTCTTCTCAACTATCAATGCCAAAGGATCAGAAGATACAACTTCTGGCATTTTGTTTGATGAAGATTTGTTTAGGACTTGGTTTTCATTGAGTTTGAAAGATTCATAAAGAGTATGAATGGTGAACTTGGTCAGATTTTGATGTTGCTTGATCTGTGTTCCAAAATCTTCCCATTCTGGACCAAGAGCTTTGATGAATTTGATGTTTAACTCAATCTCTGTTTTCTTGACATTGTTCTTCCTCAGTTCATTTATGACATTGCAAAATCTGTAGTAGACAGCTTCAAGAGATTCATTAGGCAGTTTGGCGAAGTTGTCAAACTCAGTCAGAATATTGGTCAATCTTATCGTCGAAGTCACGTCAGCTCCTTCCATCTGTCTAGCCACCTCATCCCATATCTCCTTGGCCGTATCATAAGAATCAACAGAGCCATAGATTTCATCCGGTAGAGCTTTGTATAGGCATGACCTAGCTCTGTTATCTGCAGCTGTTCGATCTTTTTGTTCAGCATTCAAAAGATCAGGAGTTAGAATAATTGCATTAGTAGTGGGATGGCGATGAACGGCAAGTCCATTAAGGATGGAATCTTTCATCATATGACCATTTGTTTGACTTTCCACATAGTCCATAAATCTTTTCTTCCATAGTCCATAGGAACCACGGTAGAGAACTGGAGGTCTTGTATCTGAACCCAATGCCAATGCTTCACGAGAAGCCATTTGAATTTGATTTGATTTGAAAATTGAATTGAATTAAAAAAAATGAAACGGTCTTGAGAAACAGAAAATGAAACGATCTTGTGAAGTAGAAAATGAAACGATCTTGAGAAACAGGAAATGAAACGATCTTGAGAAGATCGTCCTGGGTGAGATCGTTTTGGAAGAGATCGTTCTAAGCAAGATCGTCTTGGAATTTTTGTGAAAATTTGGTTAAGTATGAGAAATGAAACGATCTTGAACTGAAACGGTTTGGAAAATGAAACGGTCTTGAAATGAAATGATCTTGATATAAATGAGTTTGGTAACAAACGATCTTGGATAAAAATGATGTTGGAATGAAACAATTTCAAAGAACTGGGACGATCTTGGTTGAAGATCGTCTTAAGTTCAGAAGAAATGAGACGATCTTGGTGAAGATCGTCTTAGGTTTTTAAGAAATGAGACGATCTTGGATGAAGATCGTCTTAGTTTTCTATCTCAAAACTTACAAGTATTTGAATTGACCCAACCAATCCTTTCGGATTAATTAGCCAGAAACAAACACTACCACAACACACTCTTGTTTAGAACGATCTTGTGAAGATCGTCTAACAAGTCACAACGCACCAGAATGAAAAACTAGTTTTCAAAGACTAAGACGATCTTGAGAAGATCGTCCTAGTGAAGATCGTCTTGGTCATCTTCTTCATTTCAACAGTTTTCCAGAAAAACTCCATTAACGACTTCTTAAATCTTCAATATCTTTCGAATTACTAGGAGTTTGAACTTGAAATTACTTGCAAACTGATTGAATTCATGTCCGCAACAAGTTTATGAACAAAATTCAACACAAAACACAACAGATTCAAATCCCTCAAAATTCGCGCCAAAACTCAAAGTTCAATCTCGAGATTTAGATTGAATTGGAACTTGAAACTTGACAGGATTATGTTTTCAACAACCACAAATCTAATGGTGAACAAACAATTGTGATTTTATGTGATTTGAAGTTTGAATTTTGATGAACCAGTAGGTGAAAAATACGAACAGAATTTGAAAACAAATTTGATTTTGATGAATTTGTGATTGAATTCAGGTATGGATCGTCATCAGATCGATGTTTTTCTCTGATACCACTTGTTAATACACGATTTTTACTACTGAATTCAATTCATCAATGGCAGTTTGGATAGTGTGTGTTCTTGGTGTTTGTGTGTGTGTTTTGAGAGAGAATTGTGTAACTGTGTGTAAATCTGGTATTAAAGTTGTGTGTTAATTATACAAGTGTTAAAAGTTATGTGTAAAGTTATGAAAAGTTATGAAAAAGGTTATGTGAAAAGTTATCTCAAATCTATGATCTCTAAGGTATGAGAGGGCTATTTATAGTCTAATTACACAATTATGCTAATTGTCACAATTAGCCCCTCAACCTTAGTGATCATTTATCTATGACTTAACAACAAGAAATTAATCTAATCTAGATTATAATTTATCACTATTTTTGGATTTCTAACAGTAATCAATATTTTGGACATTAAAGGGGCATTTTCAGCATCGTGTGACTTCATAAGCATGAACGTCATTTATCCATACAAAGTATATTTTTCCTTGCTTTCATGGCGCACAATAATTGCATCCTTGAGATTTCTAATTCATAAACCAATACAAACTATGTCTTGTGTTTCACATGTATATATTTTTTATCTATTCAATCACCATTGGACATTTCTTCATAATTCCATTGATTTTCTTATCATGAAACTTATATCATATTCAAATCCGGATTTCTTTGTAGAGTTTCATGGGAAAACATAATAACTTATATGGTACTTTTCAATAGATATACTCTACGGTAATGGTTGTCCATATGCCAAATATGATCAAATAATATTTATGATCTTTTTAACATATGTTTTATGTTTTTCATATCTCGAGATATGCACCATGCATTTTATATCCCTCATGCAATCTCAATATCAAATGAGCCCTATTCATATATTCTTTAGACGCGAATAAAAATTTTCTCACATTGCCAGACTTTTAATTTATCAATAGTTGCTTGCACCATATATATATTTCTACACTTTCAAGTGCTTGGACTTCATGTTCCAAACTACTAGCGTCTTTTCATCTTGGCCAATCATCTATATCATATCAATTTATGTGCATGTATGCTTTCAAGATCCTCACCATTAGTCATACACTTAGCGCTATCATATTCAATCAAACTCGACGTCGTTTTTATTTATTTTCGATTCCATAAGTCTCTAGACATGTCACAATTTATTGAAATCTCATTATTTCCAGGTACCCGGGGTTGCTCAAAAACCTCCATGTCTAGTTTCTTATCATCAATCTCTTATGGGGTCTTTATACCTCGACTATGACCATCTTACCTTAATGCTCCTTTCTTTCGAGGCTTTTATTTGGAATCGACTTTTCTACCACTTTCAAATGTGTGTAGACGTATTACCAATTGGAGCATTAGCAGCTGAAATATGTGACTTAATCACAATCTCTTTCTGGTCAGTTAACATGCTGGCAATTACTGAATGTTGTGAATGAATTATCCCACAAACTTTAAGTTTATATTCATTGGTGTGAGGATCTTAGATAATTCATTTTTACTCATTTTCAGCTGCTTTCCATCTTCCCTAATGTTGGGAAAACTAAATCATGTCAATAACAAACTTAAGCCATAAACAAATATCCCAATGATGGCTTTATTGAGTACGTATACCTTTTTCATGTTTAAACTCATACCCAAAATAGCCATACTAATGTCTAGTTAATCAGACATTTTCGAACTGAATTAAAGCATGATCTTACACACTTACAAGGCACGCCTATTTTCCCAACATTATTTGAGGTCTCATCTTTGTGCATTGTGGTGGAGCAACGTTAACATATACCGCACAACCAAAAACAATTATATGAGGCATACTTGGTTTCCGACCATAAACCAATTTCATTGGGGAGGAAATACGATAAACTTTGGCATGATACGAATTCATATTTTGCATGTTAAATAACATGATCCCAAACTATTTTGTTCTCCAATGATCATTATAGAATTTACTCACAGTAGCCAAATATGGAACATGCTCTCAATCTTATAAGATGAGTAATCAATCACGCAAACTTCACGTTGCGACTTTAATGACCCATTTAGACGATGCATCGATTTAATACACTAAATGGTCTTTTGAACGATGTATAGGCATACTTACATCTCTTTTACATATGTTCCATTCAATTAAAAGGACCTAATAGCAAAGTAACATACAACAATAATAGAAAGAACAATACAGAGAATAGATAATCATTCCATTGATATCCCAAATACACATATAGGAGAGCCAATATATATAGGCTTTACAATACCAATACTTAATAGATACATAATTGATGGAATACAAAAGGTTAGGGTGTTATGGATAGCCACATTAATAATATATTTATAACAGATGTACCTTTGTACAAACCATTTTTTTCTTTTGAAAACTAAATGATATATAAACTTTTATTACTATTCATAGTTACGAAATTAGAGATTTATCGAACTGAATTAAAGCATGATCTTACACACTTACAAGGCACGCCTATTTTCCCAACATTATTTGAGGTCTCATCTTTGTGCATTGTGGTGGAGCAACGTTAACATATACCGCACAACCAAAAACAATTATATGAGGCATACTTGGTTTCCGACCATAAACCAATTTCATTGGGGAGGAAATACGATAAACTTTGGCATGATACGAATTCATATTTTGCATGTTAAATAACATGATCCCAAACTATTTTGTTCTCCAATGATCATTATAGAATTTACTCACAGTAGCCAAATATGGAACATGCTCTCAATCTTATAAGATGAGTAATCAATCACGCAAACTTCACGTTGCGACTTTAATGACCCATTTAGACGATGCATCGATTTAATACACTAAATGGTCTTTTGAACGATGTATAGGCATACTTACATCTCTTTTACATATGTTCCATTCAATTAAAAGGACCTAATAGCAAAGTAACATACAACAATAATAGAAAGAACAATACAGAGAATAGATAATCATTCCATTGATATCCCAAATACACATATAGGAGAGCCAATATATATAGGCTTTACAATACCAATACTTAATAGATACATAATTGATGGAATACAAAAGGTTAGGGTGTTATGGATAGCCACATTAATAATATATTTATAACAGATGTACCTTTGTACAAACCATTTTTTTCTTTTGAAAACTAAATGATATATAAACTTTTATTACTATTCATAGTTACGAAATTAGAGATTGTATGTTAGGAATTTGATATTAACAAAACATAAACATGTTCGAAAAATAATTAAATATGTTAGAACAGATTTTTTAATATGTTTTTGATAAACCGAGTAATATTGTTTGTTGTTATTTGAATTTCATTAGTATCATCAATTGAAGCATTCACAAATGTTAAAATATTTTTATAGAAATATGTGTTTAATAATTTAATTATCAATAACCATGAAAAACTAGAATTTGTTAATAGTTATACTTAAATCTATAATCCCTTATAAAACAAACTCAACCTCCCTCCTTACTTAATTAAGATTTTGAAATACCCAATTTACCCTCACAAATCCAACATATTTTTCAGTCATCCATTAAATATACCCAGAATACCCCTAACAATTTCAATCAACACAAATCGACCGTCAAACCCTAATCTAATTATCTATTTATACTTATCTCTATCTCTACTATATTATAAATATAAAGCATTTGTTTCCTCCAAAATTTTCAACTTTCAACAACTCATTTTCATCTCTCTCTTTAAATTTCAACCACTCATTTTTTTTATCTCTTCTCCATAAATCATTTTATTCCTCTAATTAATTCAAAACCTTATATCTCAAAAATCATACATCGATAAAATATAAAAACTTGGGTGTTCTAAAAATTTCATGCTCTTTCATTAGAGAAGTCATTCGATATACTTTTGATGAATTTTAAATCCGTGGGCGGAGCCCGTACGGCTAAGGCATTTGGATATCACACTTTATGACCTATCAGCTCCTATGAGTATTTATTAAGATTCATTTTTTTTCATAAAAAAATTAATAAGACTTTTTAATAATTATTAATAGTAATATAACTTTTTATTTGTTCATATTTTTGAATTTATAATTAAAATTTGATACATGCAAAACTAATTTTAAAAGTTAATTAAGTTTTTTAATTGGTTAATACTTTTATAAATTAGGTTAGAAGTTTTTTAGTATATATATAAATAAACGATAAAAATAAATGATGATATGTATTATTAAGAGTTAATTAAAAGATTGTTCCATATGGTTTTACATTTAGTAATTAAGTTCTCTTTTCGAGTTCATTAGTAATGAGGGTCTCTTTTATTTTGTATGAAAAGAGGGTATTGCCCCTATACGTGATAGTCACATGCAGATTTGACGACACCCACTAACGGTCGTGTTGAAAGTGGATCAATCATGCAAAACATTCTCAAAATAAGGACTCTCGATACTTGAAAAGGACCCCATTACTAAAATGTGTAAACTACAATGACCAAGTTTGTAACAAACTCTAATAAATATATAGGTCACGGAACTAGGGTTTCAAATTATCTGCCGGTAATTTTTTCTTTCTTTCTTTCAGTTTAATCAAATTTCATTTTAGAGATTTATATATGCTTCAATTCCTTCGTACAAGGAACCCTAGAAAATATATATATATATATATATGTGTGTGTATATGTATAATTGTATTATTTCGTCTTGGGTCTTTGATTTACAGTAAGCACAGTTGTCTAACAATTCATTCGTTCATATATGTATTTAATTAAAATGACTTTAATGGTTACTTTTGAAATTTGCTCGTTCTTAGATCCATTCTTGGTAGGTATTTCTTAGATCCACTCTTAGATCCATTCTTAGAATATTCATTGCTTGCTTGGATTACCAGTTTGGTAGGTATATCTTAGATCCATTCTTCCATTCTTAGAATATTCATCGCTTGCTTGGATTACCAGTTTGGTAGGTATTTCTTAGATCCATTCTTAGATCCATTCTTGGTAGGTATTTCTTAGATCCCTTCTTGGTTTTCTTTTTTAAGAAAAAAAATAATACAAATTTGCTTGTTCTTAGATCCATTCTTGTGGCAAAGCTTTGCTAGTCTCGCTTATTTGATATTTATACACAATTCTTTTTATTTATTATAATTTCTGTATGTATAATAGCAGTTGCTTTAAAGTGTGTTTTATATTTTAACTGTTGTGTTTATGAAGATTGCTGCAAAGGAAGGAAAGCAGGACACAGCCCATCATTAGTTTTTTCCTTTCTCATCGATCGATAATGGCGATGTTTATGGTAATCCGTTTTTAAATTTAGCCTCGTATCATTATCTCTCACTCACTCACTTGGTAGTGTTTATAATTCTTAGTTATGTTTTTTTATTGACTTTGGTGCTATTTGAACATTGTTCCATCAGTTTGAAGTGCAAAAGCCTTACACCGCTTTGCTTTCCGATGAGGTACATGACATTTTTTTCTTCTCATTTCTCTGTTTTCGTTAACTTTAATAAAAGATTGTGTGCTAATTAATATGCATTCATACAACATTCATATTATCTCATATGATTGGCAGGATGTTTTAAGACCTATTCTTAGGTCAGAGCTTACAAAAGGTGCCGGAGACTTGATTCAAAATGGTGTTTCAGTTGAATTAATCAAGAAAGTTTTTAAATCTGTGTGTGATATGGTACATACTATAATCTGTACTTACTTTTTTAATAACTTGTAACATCACCATCATCTAATTTTAAAGCTCAAAATTTATGTCATAGATCGTTAAGAAGATCGAAGAATCAGCTGTAAAGATGGAGGATTCAAAGATGAAACGCGCACTATCTACATTTTATGCCACACAACTCCAGAAAGAGCTGTTCCCCTCAGAACCTTCTCGGAAACATATGGCAAAGATTATGGTTGGTGCTGTCCATGCTTCAGGATATGATTATGAGTATGTTGGTCCGTTTCATGCAATTTTAAGTGAATATGAAGATGGGTACAACTCGATGGGAATAATAAAGGTACATGCCTGTTTAACACAATCTTGTTTTTTCCTTGTTTTTAATTATTTTTGATTTTCCAAATATGTAATATAATTTGTGTGATTTGTATGCTTACTGTAAAACTTAAAGAATATTAGGGTATGATTCTATGATGTTAAATTGTATATAAAGTACTATATAACTTATATATATTATAGGTAAATGATCTGATCGTATAATGTTTAGAGATAGTTGTCGTGAAAGATTGAAGAGTTGGAAAACAAACAGTTTTTGTGTTTGCAAAAAGACTTGCATGTCACCCTTCACTTAAACAACAAACATGAAACATCACATTAGATTGTTCACAATACAACTGATAGAACTGTTATGAGAATGCAATGTTTTTTGATTATGTAATTCATATGCATCATTTACGTTTTCTTTTCTCTAGGTTTCTGGTGGTTGTGTCGATGACTCCTTTTTTGTAGAAGGTATCGCGTTTAAACCACGTGTTGATGGTTTTAATGAGCTGAAAGTGGTTAATCCGAAGATCCTGCTCTTCAACATCAAGCCTGCTCAAAATATCGATGAGAGGTAGATATGGTTTTTATCAATTTGTCTTGCTTATTATATTTCTTCATTGGATTTTGACCCTATATTCCTTCGCATTAACAGGGTTGACGTAAACATAGAGGATATACTAAATGAGACACGGAAGAATCATGTGAAGGATCATTCCATCGTCGTTTTATCATGTCAAGCTCTTGATGGGGATGCAAAAAAGGTGGTTAACATCAATTCTTTCATGCCAATGAAACCCATTTATTATATTTAACTTTTCTATCTTTTTTTTATCATCAGGTATTGGCAAGCAGACATATTTATTTTGCAGATCTAGTTTCTGAAGATGATCTACATCGTATTGCAGAAGCAACTTGTGCTATTATCATATCAAACAGCAGTGACTACCTACTAAGCATAGTAATCCTCTTCTATCTAATAAAACTATATGTTTATTGATATCCTTGTTATTTGCATGTTTTTTCTATGAATAAGTTATCTGAAATTATAATGTACTTTTAATTCTTGGAAAAGTCTATTGGGACTTGCAAGCGTTTTCAGCTGAAGAAATGTGGAAGTGAATTGTTTGGCATATTTAGTAAATGTTCTATAGGCAAGACAGCCACTATTGTTCTTCGTGGAGATGACCAGGTTCCTCCCCATAAACTATTCTGAAAATAAATGCTATACTGGTATTTGATCTATATACATTCGAGTACAGAAAGGTTTTAATGTTACATTTACCAAAAAGAACTGTTTTATACCAAAATAATGTTGAATGAATATTGATTATGTAATTCATATGCATCATTTACGTTTTCTTTTCTCTAGGTTTCTGGTGGTTGTGTCGATGACTCCTTTTTTGTAGAAGGTATCGCGTTTAAACCACGTGTTGATGGTTTTAATGAGCTGAAAGTGGTTAATCCGAAGATCCTGCTCTTCAACATCAAGCCTGCTCAAAATATCGATGAGAGGTAGATATGGTTTTTATCAATTTGTCTTGCTTATTATATTTCTTCATTGGATTTTGACCCTATATTCCTTCGCATTAACAGGGTTGACGTAAACATAGAGGATATACTAAATGAGACACGGAAGAATCATGTGAAGGATCATTCCATCGTCGTTTTATCATGTCAAGCTCTTGATGGGGATGCAAAAAAGGTGGTTAACATCAATTCTTTCATGCCAATGAAACCCATTTATTATATTTAACTTTTCTATCTTTTTTTTATCATCAGGTATTGGCAAGCAGACATATTTATTTTGCAGATCTAGTTTCTGAAGATGATCTACATCGTATTGCAGAAGCAACTTGTGCTATTATCATATCAAACAGCAGTGACTACCTACTAAGCATAGTAATCCTCTTCTATCTAATAAAACTATATGTTTATTGATATCCTTGTTATTTGCATGTTTTTTCTATGAATAAGTTATCTGAAATTATAATGTACTTTTAATTCTTGGAAAAGTCTATTGGGACTTGCAAGCGTTTTCAGCTGAAGAAATGTGGAAGTGAATTGTTTGGCATATTTAGTAAATGTTCTATAGGCAAGACAGCCACTATTGTTCTTCGTGGAGATGACCAGGTTCCTCCCCATAAACTATTCTGAAAATAAATGCTATACTGGTATTTGATCTATATACATTCGAGTACAGAAAGGTTTTAATGTTACATTTACCAAAAAGAACTGTTTTATACCAAAATAATGTTGAATGAATATTGATTATGTAATCTTGATTTTATAATAGTTTATTGAAGAAGTAGATTTATATATACAAGATCTGATCCCGGATTTAAGGATGCACATGAAAGATCACACATTGGTTGCTGGTGGTCATGCATTATATGTATGTTTTCTGTACTTATTAGAAAGTGATCACAAACTTGCTAATTTTTATGGTTTAATGATTCTTTTATTATTATTATTTAAATTATTACTCCAGGAGGGTATAATCCAGTATGTAAGGGAAGAGGCAAACCACCATGGAGTCGAAGACTCGAAACGGATTGTAGAAGTATTCACTAAAGCAATTCAGGTAGGTTTTTATCAG
Source organism: Erigeron breviscapus (assembly GCA_034093135.1). Taxonomy (NCBI): domain Eukaryota; kingdom Viridiplantae; phylum Streptophyta; class Magnoliopsida; order Asterales; family Asteraceae; genus Erigeron; species Erigeron breviscapus. The sequence goes on from CM067169.1 coordinate 64,933,109, forward strand.
ATTTCTTAAATTATGTTTATTTTTCCGGGACTTCAGAGATTATACGTTTTGCCTTTTTTCTTTTGGGATACTAATTTTTGTTCATTGTGAATGGAACCAATTGAATATGATGTTGGTATGTTGAACAGGCCGTTTCAGACAAAACACGAGATAATGTTGGATGTAATGCAGTTGCTCCCGGTGTGTCTTATGCACTACTAGTTTAATTTTCAATTTCTTAATTTAGTTATAGATAGTTAGAAACCCACAACTTAAATAGAACTTGCTAGTGCAACAATATCCATTAATGTTATACAGTAAAAATCACTACTAATAATAGTATATTCAATATATTTTGTATAGAATTAGAATTCAAAATTTCGTAACTTGTCAAAAGTCAATTTAATTTTAATGTGGGTCTAACCAATCGAAAGTCGCAAAGTATAAACGCATAAATAGCCTACATAATCATTGTTATAATACAATGTTTTGAACCATATTTTCTTTTTCTGTTTATCCATATCTTATGTGCTTGTGAGAAAACACAACCAAAATTGATCCAATTTTAAGATAAGTGACTGGCTACATTTTATCTTCTAGCAAGGTTTTGTAAATGTTTTCATTGTGTCACTTATGTTGTGATAAACAGGTGAGCGTGCCATTGTGTGGGAGCCACCATCCTTCAAGGTAATACTTGTATGTGTTTTTTCTTTGCTAATAATGTTGGAGAGTTTCCTTACTTGATGATCATTAATACAGATTGCTGCCATTCGTCTTGCTACTGGTGAAGTTTGCGATCATTTAAAATCCCCAAAATAGGTAATGCGACTTTTTGTATTTCGACTTGTCAGTTTAGTTTTGAACTTAATAATATGCGTTTGGTCAAAAGATTTAATTGAAAAAGAAAGAAGTCAAATTCGATGGGTAAGGGAATACATAAGACCTACATTGCTTTGTAAACGGATTTTTAAAAATCCGTTTTCTACCTGTGCCTGTTATCCAGCTCGTCTATTATCTCCACCAAGTTTTGGTACTAATGCTTCAATGCTGTTTGAATTGCAGATGATGGAGCGACAAGTTGACAAGTTCGAAACGGAAGACATAACAAGAAAGAGGAAATGATGTTAAGCTGTTTTGAAGATACTATTGTGAAATTGTTTGTGTGCTTATAACTATATTTATCATGTTGACTTTGACAGAATACCTACTTAATCACTTTCTTGTGGTCTTCTAAGCACAATTTCGTTTTATGCTTATTATGTAGTATTTGCCTTTTGAAGCATTTTGTCATGGGAATTATGTGAAATAGAAGAGGACGTGTTTTAAAAAGTGCTTTTGGAATCTGTCCATTAAAATTTGATCAACAATACCAATATCTATATCTATCTATATATAAGAAACCGATCTATGATGAAACTACATAAGCCATCCATCACATATAAATCTTATATCTGGTTGTACGTTGCTTATTGAGCTTGCAAAGGAATTAAATCTCTTGTTAAAGAAGTAGTTGAGAAAGTGAAAAATGGGTCAACATTGCCAGATTGGTCATCAGTCGCTTTTTGGCTCCTGAAGGGGTGCTTGAAATTTTACTTATGGCTCGGTTGTGATTCGAAGACGAGTTTAATGTTGATGGTTTTCTCATCCACAATTGCATTAGTTTGATGGATTGTCAAAAATAAATAAATTATAATCACCATCATCCACAATCAAAAAACAAATAAGCTACCAAAGTAAGTGGATTTCTATCAGACATATATTCACACAAAATAAAGTGTATGGCAACACTAATGTCCCAATTTTGCCTTTTAACAAAAATTGAGACTAAGAATCAGTGTTACCTATTCTTCTGTGGGGAAAAAGTAATCAGCTGTCATGTGATAATGGATATTAATGTTTTCTCATTCTGACCAAATATCATGTTTTTATATATTGGCTGAACTGAGAGGAGCAACACCGTTCTTACCTATGATTTGCCGGTAAAATTCCTATCTATATATGTAACTTTATGGTGATTTTTCCTCTTCGGTGTTGCAAATCTGTACACGGAAGTATTTGATAAATTATCTTACATGTTTTTAATCGTTCTTCGCTAGCAATGCTCTATTGATATCTGATACATTATCTAATACTATCTTATAAAGCATTTTGTTTTTTTTTTTAAATCTCAAAAGATGATTTGAACTACCTAAATTACCCCTCTTCTTTATTCACTAATTTAAACATCTCTACCTAATATACCTATAATACCCTTAAATCTCAACCATTCATTTTTCTCTCTCCTCAAATCTCAACTACTCATTTTTTTCCTCTCTCCTCCATAAATCATTTTATTCCTCTAATTCATTCAAAATCTTTTATCTAAAAAACCGTATATCGATAAATTATAAAAATTGTATGGGTGTTCTTAAAATTCCATGCTCTTTCATTAGAGATGTCATTCGATATACTTTCGACGAAATTTTAAATCCGAGGGCGGAGCCCGTACGGCTAAGGCATTTGGCTATCATACTCTATGACTTGACCTATCACCCCCACCATCTCACCGCCGCAACGCGCGGGCACTATCTCTCGTATATTATTTTAAAAGATCTCTTATTTTCTTGAATGCTTAAATCAAAAATCTTTCGAAAATATTATCATATTTAATAGCACTAAAGGTATTCAGATTGTGTTCCCTCTATTATTATGAAAATCCTGACTAGCATATGGTCCATGTTTGTTGCCATTTACGTCAGGCTCCTGCTTGGTCATGCTCATGGGTTACAGGTACTTCCTATAATTTTCATTATGCTAATTTTGTTTGACTTATATGTGGCAAAGTTGAGCCCGTTAAGCATGTTGGATACAAGTACTGTTCGGGTATATAGGCGTAACCCGGAATATTTTTGGTCCTGAAAGTCTATCTTTGTTATAAAACCTAGTGTGTCAAAATACGATTACTAGCCATATAATAGTTACTCTTATATATTTGATATGATCAATTAGGAGGTTTTATGCATTATGTTTGAATCGATTCTCTATAGCTAGTCTTTATCTGGCTCATCTGACCCATTAGAGAATAAACATGATTACCCGAGTCAACTCATTCACAAGAATCTGAATTGTAGTGTTTACTTCTACTTTTATTGCCATTCATCGTTTGGTTCTCTACATGCAGAATTGTATGGTTTTGGCTTTTAATCTACGGCAAACCAGGATACCCTCGGAGCCCAGGACTGGGTTGTCCTGCAATTCTGTTCAGCCTGTAATTTCTGTTGCACCGGGTTCATGTGATCCTTCTGGTACAAAAGCCATTCTGATTGCTTCTCGAATAGGCATATGTGAGTGGATCATTGAAGCTTTCAAATATTTAGATTTTATCCGATAGAAAATTAAGTACTTCTCCTCCATCTTATGAACTTTTCATGAGTTTGGAAAGTGATAGTTTGAGATGTATCATCTTTTTGGTGTAACAATTTGAACATTTATAAACCTGGCAGAGAGAGTGCCAATTTAGAAGGAATAGAATACTCTTAGCCGATTAGTTGACTCGAGATTCCTTTGTCCACATGATCGAAGTAATACAAGATTTAACAAGAATATTGATCTCTTATATAAAATACAATATTGTTTTATATTGCATTTTCGGCTTTTCGCTACAGAAAAAGCTATATCGTTTATTAGCCCCATCACGTAATGCGAGCGGAGGGTTCTCATTTACAGTATTTGTTGGCCCCATCCGGATCATCTCGGGCTCGAATCAAACATTTCTATGAACAAAACTCACACACACAAAATCACACTTTGTATATAATGAATTCTGTTATGTTTTACAATGGACATACACATCTATATATAGACATAATCTTAACCATTGTGACTCTCTATGAAAGGTCACAACTTTCCATACATAACTATCATTGTGACTTTTCCCAAAAGTCACACCCTTCCATAAATAACTTCCTATAACCGAAAACTACCATTCGGTTACTAACTTTATTCTTGACATACTAGACCCCTTAACTTATAAACATTACAAACTCGAATCTAAATACACAAACCACTAATTACACAATGACCCATTAACATGGATTAATGAATTAACATTCAACACTCCCCCTTAATTTATTAATCCATGCTTTTAACGTCTTCCTATCATCAACTCCATCATCTTTAACTTGAACATGTCGTAGCGGGTCTCGATCTTGTTTTCGTCTTCAAAGTTCAAATAAATATTCCATGAAAGTAATTAGGCCCACTAGCCTTTAGTCCTTACAAAAATCTGCCTGACTTTTCTATTGAAGTAAAAGTCCACAAAAACACGTTCTTAAAATAGTTTGGCCCACTAGTGCTTGATTATTACTTATTACGAACCAACAACCCAATATTTTATCACTTTCTAGTTTCAAGTTTCTATCTTCTTGTACACATACACTGGGCATAAACCATCGCATTATGGTCGTTGTGTTCTTCTCTCCATGTGCACGGTGGTGGTTCCATTCTCTCCGGCGGTTGCTCCTGCAACCCGTCTTCTATCTGGTTCGCAACTCTACAACCAAACTAACATGTTTGTCTTTTCCTTTTTCTCTTCTATTCTTTTCAGATTTAATCCTTACTCAGTTGAATTCTTTCTCTATTTTCTAGCGGTTCTTCATTGGTAGGCGAACTCCACGGCGGTTTCTTCTTCTCCGATGATATAACGCAACCGGTAAGTCCTTTTTCTCTTTCTCTTTCTTTGATTACTTTTGCAATTTATTTCTCCATTAGTTTGTTCATCTCTTGTGATCCCCAATTTCTGAATCAATCTTTACCTTAATTGATTTCAAAAACGGGTTGGTCTTCTCTTTTCTCTTATCGAGTACATACATGATACATCAGTGGCGGTTTCTCCTTCACCAACCAGTATGCCTCTTTTCTTTAAATTCTCTGATTCGATCTTTACTTGATCGAACGGTATCTCTCTATTCGAATGCGGGTTTTTGTTAATTGATTCCCCGAATCAATTTCTTCTCGGCCTCTATCTGATTCGCTTCTTCTCTTGATTGATTCCCTGAATCAATCATTCTGTTTCTTATTGGAATAATTCCCTGAATCGTTGCTCTTTCTTTTGATTGATTCCCTGAATGAATCTCTCTCTTTCTCTAAAAGATTCCTCTGAATCGTTGGTCTTTGGGTTTCTCTAACCCGTTCTGACCGGGCTGCTCACAGTCGCTTCTTCTTTCAATTGATTCCCTGAATCAATTGGCCTATCTCTCTTTTCTTTGAAACGATTCCTCTGAATCGTTGGTCAATTTGATACTCCTCATCAAATTGTTCTTCTCTTGATCGATTTCTCCAAATCAATCTGTCTCTATTGATCGTCTCTTGATCAATTCTTCTCCTTGGAACAATTCCTCTGAATTGTCTGAATCAACCTTCCTGTATTGATCTTCTCTTGATCATTTTCTTGCAGAAACGATTCCTATGAATCTGTTTCTGTCTCTCTTAATATGATTCGTTTTTGCACTCTTGCAAAACAAATCTTCTTGTTTAATTCAAGCCCCTAACGCTCTGATACCACTGTTGGCCCCATCCGGATCATCTCGGGCTCGAATCAAACATTTCTATGAACAAAACTGTAACATCCCAAACTTTTCTTTACTAGTTGACTAATGCCGTTAAGTCAATATTGTGTGTGTCGTTAAGTCTATTTTAGATTTAATGTTTATATGTAGCTAATGTGTGTTATGTGTGAGGCTTGTAAGCCTAAATATTAATGTAGTATAAATGTGTGTAATATGAAGATCAATGTCTATGTAGTGACATTTAATGAAGGATTAATGATGTATATGGTCAATAAAGTAGTTTGTGACCAATAATGAAGGATTAATGATGTATATGGTCAATAAAGTAGTTTGCGACCAATAATGAAGGATTAATGATGTATATGGTCAATAAAGTAGTTTGCGACCAATAATGAAGGATTAATGATGTATATGGTCAATAAAGTAGTTTGGACATAATGAAGGATTAATGATGTATATGGTCAATAAAGTAGTTTGCGACCAATAATGAAGGATTAATGATGTATATGGTCAATAAAGTAGTTTGGACATAATGAAGGATTAATGATGTATATGGTCAATAAAGTAGTTTGCGACATAATGAAGGATTAATGATGTATATGGTCAATAAAGTAGTTTGCGACCAATAATGAAGGATTAATGATGTATATGGTCAATAAAGTAGTTTGCGACCAATAATGAAGGATTAATGATGTATATGGTCAATAAAGTAGTTTGCGACCAATAATGAAGGATTAATGATGTTATGGTCAATAAAGTAGTTTGCGACCAATAATGAAGGATTAATGATGTATATGGTCAATAAAGTAGTTTGCGACCAATAATGAAGGATTAATGATGTTATGGTCAATAAAGTAGTTTGCGACCAATAATGAAGGATTAATGATGTATATGGTCAATAAAGTAGTTTGCGACCAATAATGAAGGATTAATGATGTATATGGTCAATAAAGTAGTTTGGACATAATGAAGGATTAATGATGTATATGGTCAATAAAGTAGTTTGCGACATAATGAAGGATTAATGATGTATATGGTCAATAAAGTAGTTTGCGACCAATAATGAAGGATTAATGATGTATATGGTCAATAAAGTAGTTTGCGACCAATAATGAAGGATTAATGATGTATATGGTCAATAAAGTAGTTTGCGACCAATAATGAAGGATTAATGATGTATATGGTCAATAAAGTAGTTTGCGACATAATGAAGGATTAATGATGTATATGGTCAATAAAGTAGTTTGCGACCAATAATGAAGGATTAATGATGTTATGGTCAATAAAGTAGTTTGGACATAATGAAGGATTAATGATGTATATGGTCAATAAAGTAGTTTGCGACCAATAATGAAGGATTAATGATGTATATGGTCAATAAAGTAGTTTGCGACCAATAATGAAGGATAAATGTAGAAATGAAGTTGTTGTGTGACATATGCATACTACATGGCTTGTACACCTAGCTCACTAGACTTGATAGGTTGCCATGTCACTTGCACGTTTAAGGGCCCAAACGAAATGAAGGTAATGTGTGATTATGTTTAGGTTATGTGTGTTGTGTGTTGTGCCTAATGAGTTTGTCTATTAATGAAGAAATGTTTTAATTGGACAAATGCTTTTAAATTAAGTGTGATCTTACTTAGCTATTCTTATAGCTAACACTTGTTTCTTTAATGTGGTTGTTCCCTCAGGTTTAGCTTGATGGACTAGTGACGCAGGACTTATGAGCTTGGGTAGATGCAATGAAGGAGCCTTAGCTACCCATAGTTGCTTATTATGGAGACTTTTGATTACATTTCATTTTGACGTCGAATATATGTAATAATGTGTGAACGGTTGCTTTGTGTTGGGCAACCGTTGGGTTTTCATTTGAACTATTGTTTGATATGGCGTGTAACACCAACTAATGCAGGATAGGCACACTTAGGATGATTATCCTAATTGAATTGAAGTTGATATGCAGTTATGTGTGTTGTGTGTTGTGCCTAATGAGTTTGTCTATTAATGAAGAAATGTTTTAATTGGACAAATGCTTTTAAATTAAGTGTGATCTTACTTAGCTATTCTTATAGCTAACACTTGTTTCTTTAATGTGGTTGTTCCCTCAGGTTTAGCTTGATGGACTAGTGACGCAGGACTTATGAGCTTGGGTAGATGCAATGAAGGAGCCTTAGCTACCCATAGTTGCTTATTATGGAGACTTTTGATTACATTTCATTTTGACGTCGAATATATGTAATAATGTGTGAACGGTTGCTTTGTGTTGGGCAACCGTTGGGTTTTCATTTGAACTATTGTTTGATATGGCGTGTAACACCAACTAAATGCAGAAACCGACATGTTTTTATCGGTTTTGACTTTTACAGTCTTTACTTCCGCAATTTAACACCGTTAGGTGAAAGATTTTTGAAAACCCATATTTTTAAACGTCGGGTGTTACAAGTTGGTATCAAAGCATTGGTTTAAGTGAACCAAAATTCGACTTATGCCGTAGGATTTTGGACTTAGACCGATGAGAAGTAGGTTAGGCTTAAGTAGGATGCCTAGCTAATGAGGTGGAATGCTCTAGGACGGGTTGGGGAGTGAGTGAGAGTGTGATTTAAGGCTTGTTTATTGTGTGTGATAATGTAGTTATATGTAGTAGAGCCTTAACATATGTAGTCACTCTTTAACTCTTGCTAACCGTCGTCGTTGCTTTGTAGAGTTAATGGCAAACACTAGAGCTAGTAACCAGAGAGCAGGAGGAAATGGTGGTGGTATTCCTCCTAATGGAAACGGTGCTGGAAATGAAGTAGAGCAAAGGCCACCCCGTGCACAAAATCGCCGTCTTGGTGATCCACCAACCACCTCTGAAGTAGATAGGGCAAACCCGGTAATAGAGCAGGTTCCCAATCAAGCCCAATTACATGAAGAATTGAGAGCTATCCGAGCTCTCTTAATGAGAAATGAAGAGGAGTTAGCTCAATTGAGGGCTGAAAGAAATGCAGAAAGGATTGGGAGTGAACAAAGGGGTGAGCATTCGGAAGGGAATTACTCAAATCCCTCCCAAAGTGCTGAACCATCCATGGCAGCCGTGGGTGTTAATGGAGTTAATGGTGTAGGACTTGGAGTTGTTAATGCACCTCGTGTTAATAACTTCAAATATGAAAGTTTCCAGAAATGTGGTGCCAAGGAGTTTGATGGTACCCAAAATGCAGTGGGTGCTATGGAGTGGATCGAGGACATTGAGGTAGTTTTTGCATCTTGCTATTGTCCGGATGACATGAAGGTTTTGTGTGCTAGTAGGATGTTGAAGAAGAATGCCCGTAATTGGTGGAGGGCTACTACAGTGTCTATGGCTCCTGAGGTACTTGCAGTTATGCCTTGGGGAACTTTTAAGGAGAAGTTTCTAGAGGAGTATGTGGGAACGCGTGAGTTAAGGTTGATTGAAAAGGAGTTTAGATCGTTGGTTGCTAAACCCGGTGCAATTTCTGAATATGCACACTCGTTTATGGAGAAGTTGAAGTTTGTTGGACACTTGGTTCGAAGGCAGGAGGACCAAATCGAGGCTTATTGTGATGGTCTCCCCGTTAGTTATCGTGGACTATGTAGGCAGCATGTGACTTTGTCGGCGGCTATTAAGGAGTCAAAGAGGTTGGATGATGACTTCAAGAGTGAGAAAGTTGTGGAGAAAGTTGATTGAAAAGGAGTTTAGATCGTTGGTTGCTAAACCCGGTGCAATTTCTGAATATGCACACTCGTTTATGGAGAAGTTGAAGTTTGTTGGACACTTGGTTCGAAGGCAGGAGGACCAAATCGAGGCTTATTGTGATGGTCTCCCCGTTAGTTATCGTGGACTATGTAGGCAGCATGTGACTTTGTCGGCGGCTATTAAGGAGTCAAAGAGGTTGGATGATGACTTCAAGAGTGAGAAAGTTGTGGAGAAAGTTGATGACAAGAAAGCAGGGTTCAAAAGAAGGTCAAATTGGTCATCTAATAACAATAGCAATAATAATAAGAAGTTTCGTGGGAATTCTAGCTCAAGTGGTGACAAAGATAAAAAGAAGAATGGGTCTTGGTGTGCTTTTTGCAAGAGTGTTCATGAAGGCCAATGTTCTGACAAGACAAGAAGGTGTCATAAGTGTGGAAAGTCGGGACATCTTGCAACAGAATGTAGGGACAAGGTTCGTTGCTACAAGTGTCAAGAAACGGGTCATCTTATTGCCGATTGCCCACAAATGAAGAATGACAGGAAGAAAGCAGCCACTTCAGCAACAAAAGTGAGAGCCTTGCAGATGACTGTTGATGATGCTAAGAACAACGACGAGGTGGTAAGTGGTACTTTCCTTGTTAATTCAAAACCTGCCTCTGTTTTATTTGATTCAGGTGCAAATAGGTCGTTTGTGTCTACTTTATTTGCTCCTAAGCTAGGAAGAGTCACTACCCCTTTAGATTGCTCGATAGAGGTGGAAATTGCTAATGGTACGGTTAGTGATATACGTGTGGGATATGATGATTGTGACATTGAGATTGAAGGTCGTTTGTTTCCAGTCCAATTATTGCCTACTACCTTAGCCGGTTTTGATGTAGTGATTGGTATGGATTGGTTGTCTAGAAATGAAGCTAGTATTTTGTGTTCCCAAAAGATTATTCGGTTTCCTACATCCGATGGTAATGTGGTAACGGTTTATGGGGATAAGAAGAGAGGGGGAATAAAGATCATTAGTATGATGAAGGCTATTAAATGTATAAGGAAGAATAAGAGTCATTTCTTGGCCTATGTTATTGATGTGAGAAAGGAGAAGCCTTCTATTGCTAGTGTTGATGTAGTATCCGATTTTTCCGATGTGTTTCCCGAAGATCTTCCCGGTATTCCTCCCGACCGTGAAGTTACTTTTCAGATAGATCTTATTCCCGGTGCTACACCTGTTGCTAAAGCACCTTACCGATTAGCTCCTACAGAAATGAAAGAGTTAATGTCCCAACTTCAGGAGTTACTTGACAAAGGTTTCATACAACCTAGTTCCTCGCCTTGGGGAGCTCCGGTTCTCTTTGTTAAAAAGAAGGATGGATCTATGCGCATGTGCATAGACTACCGTGAGTTGAATAAGCGAACGGTTAAGAATAAATATCCTCTCCCGCGAATTGATGATCTCTTTGATCAACTACATGGTGCTTCGTATTTTTCAAAGATAGATTTGCGGTCCGGTTATCATCAATTGAAGGTTAAGAAGGAGGATGTAGCAAAGACAGCTTTCCGGACTAGATATGGTCATTATGAGTTCTTGGTCATGTTATTTCATCAGAAGGTATTAAAGTAGATCCTTCAAAGATTGAAGCTGTTTCAAAGTGGGAGTAGCCAAAGACTCCTACTGAGATTAAAAGTTTTCTTGGTTTGGCTGGATATTATAGAAGGTTCATTCAGGATTTCTCCTGAATAGCCAAGCCTATGACTGAACTAACGAAGAAAGGAGAAGCCTTCTATTGCTAGTGTTGATGTAGTATCCGATTTTTCCGATGTGTTTCCCGAAGATCTTCCCGGTATTCCTCCCGACCGTGAAGTTACTTTTCAGATAGATCTTATTCCCGGTGCTACACCTGTTGCTAAAGCACCTTACCGATTAGCTCCTACAGAAATGAAAGAGTTAATGTCCCAACTTCAGGAGTTACTTGACAAAGGTTTCATACAACCTAGTTCCTCGCCTTGGGGAGCTCCGGTTCTCTTTGTTAAAAAGAAGGATGGATCTATGCGCATGTGCATAGACTACCGTGAGTTGAATAAGCGAACGGTTAAGAATAAATATCCTCTCCCGCGAATTGATGATCTCTTTGATCAACTACATGGTGCTTCGTATTTTTCAAAGATAGATTTGCGGTCCGGTTATCATCAATTGAAGGTTAAGAAGGAGGATGTAGCAAAGACAGCTTTCCGGACTAGATATGGTCATTATGAGTTCTTGGTCATGTATTCATCAGAAGGTATTAAAGTAGATCCTTCAAAGATTGAAGCTGTTTCAAAGTGGGAGTAGCCAAAGACTCCTACTGAGATTAAAAGTTTTCTTGGTTTGGCTGGATATTATAGAAGGTTCATTCAGGATTTCTCCTGAATAGCCAAGCCTATGACTGAACTAACGAAGAAAGGAGTAAAGTTTGAGTGGACCGATAAGCAGGAGAATGCATTTCAAATGTTGAAGAAGAAGTTGTGTGAAGCTCCTATACTTGCCTTACCTGAAGGTACCGATGATTTGATTGTGTATAGTGATGCATCTATCACGGGTTTGGGTTGTGTACTGATGCAGAGGGACAAGGTGATCGCCTATGCTTCCCGCCAGTTGAAACCACATGAGAAGAATTACCCTACCCATGATCTTGAATTGGCCGCAGTTGTATTTGCATTAAAATTGTGGAGACATTACCTTTATGGTACAAAATGCACTTTGTTTACCGATCATAAAAGTTTGCAGTATGTCTTTAATCAAAAGGAGATGAACGTGAGACAAAGGAGGTAGATGGAATTACTTAAGGATTATGATTGTGAGATCAAATACCATCCGGGTAAAGCCAATGTAGTGGCGGATGCACTAAGTAGGAAGGTGCAAAGTTCTTCTTGTAGGTTGATGAGCATGCAAGTTCAAGCCAAGTCGGGGCTACTTGATCGAATTAAAGAAGCACAAGTGAGGGCATTGATGAAGGATAACATTGACAATGAAAGTATTGGAAAGAAGAAACGTCTTGTGATGGAGACTAATAGCCGTGGGTTCAAAACATACAAGGGTCGAATTTGGGTGCCATTGCTTGGTGGTAACCGAGAATTGATCCTTGAGGAAGCCCATAGAAGTAGATATTCGGTTCATCCCGGTGTCACCAAAATGTATGCAGATTTGAAGCCGATTTATTGGTGGCCGGATATTAAAGGAGAAGTAGCTCATTTTGTAGCAAAGTGTTTGACGTGTGCACGTGTGAAAACGGACCATCAAAAGCCGTATGGTTTGTTGCATCAACTAGACATTCCCGAGTGGAAATGGGATCATATTACCATGGACTTTGTAACGAAGCTACCTAAAACGCCGAAAGGGAATGATATGATATGGGTAATTGTAGATAGATTGACGAAGAGTGCTCATTTTCTAGCTACCCGACAAGATGTGCCTTTAACGAAGATGGCAAAGATGTATATTGATGAAGTAGTTGTGAAACATGGAGTTCCTTTATCTATTGTTTCGAATCGAGACTCGAGGTTTGTGTCAAACTTTTGGAAGGGTCTCCAACGGGAGTTGGGTAGTAGAATAAATTTGAGTACCGCCTATCATCCCCAAACCGATGGGCAAAGTGAGAGAACCATTCAAACCTTGGAGGATATGTTGAGAACGTGTGTACTTGAATACGGTGGAGCATGGGATGATCATTTAAGGATGATTGAGTTTGCTTACAACAATAGTCACCATGCAAGCATTGGAATGCCACCATTTGAGATGTTATATGGAAGAAGGTGTAGGACCCCAAGTTGTTGGATGGAGCCCGGTGAAAAGCAGTTGACCTGTCCCGAAATTATTGAAATTACCTCTGAAAAGGTTAATGTAGCTAAAGAAGCTTTGCGTGTGGCAAGAGAAAGGCAGAAAACTTATGCAGATAAGAAAAGGAGACCGATTGAGTTTAATGTTTTCAGATAGATCTTATTCCCGGTGCTACACCTGTTGCTAAAGCACCTTACCGATTAGCTCCTACAGAAATGAAAGAGTTAATGTCCCAACTTCAGGAGTTACTTGACAAAGGTTTCATACAACCTAGTTCCTCGCCTTGGGGAGCTCCGGTTCTCTTTGTTAAAAGAAGGATGGATCTATGCGCATGTGCATAGACTACCGTGAGTTGAATAAGCGAACGGTTAGAATAAATTTGAGTACCGCCTATCATCCCCAAACCGATGGGCAAAGTGAGAGAACCATTCAAACCTTGGAGGATATGTTGAGAACGTGTGTACTTGAATACGGTGGAGCATGGGATGATCATTTAAGGATGATTGAGTTTGCTTACAACAATAGTCACCATGCAAGCATTGGAATGCCACCATTTGAGATGTTATATGGAAGAAGGTGTAGGACCCCAAGTTGTTGGATGGAGCCCGGTGAAAAGCAGTTGACCGGTCCCGAAATTATTGAAATTACCTCTGAAAAGGTTAATGTAGCTAAAGAAGCTTTGCGTGTGGCAAGAGAAAGGCAGAAAACTTATGCAGATAAGAAAAGGAGACCGATTGAGTTTAATGTTGGTGATTTAGTGATGCTGAAAGTATCACCTTGGAAAGGAGTTATTCGATTTGGAAAGAAGGGAAAGTTGAGTCCACGTTTCATTGGACCTTTTAAAGTTGTGAAACGTATTAAAGACGTGAGTATTGACCCAATGAAGAGAATAGTAGACGAACCAGTAGCGATACTTGGAAGAAAGCAAAAGAAGTTACGCCGAAAAGTGATTGACCTCGTGTTGATAAAGTGGAAGCATAACCATGGAGAAAGCTTAACGTGGGAAACTGAAGCAGTAATGAAGGAAAAGTATCCCGAGTTGTTCCTTAATGAAGAGATTCCGGGGACGGAATCCTCTTAAGGGGGAGGTAATTGTAACATCCCAAACTTTTCTTTACTAGTTGACTAATGCCGTTAAGTCAATATTGTGTGTGTCGTTAAGTCTATTTTAGATTTAATGTTTATATGTAGCTAATGTGTGTTATGTGTGAGGCTTGTAAGCCTAAATGTTAATGTAGCTAAAGAAGCTTTGCGTGTGGCAAGAGAAAGGCAGAAAACTTATGCAGATAAGAAAAGGAGACCGATTGAGTTTAATGTTGGTGATTTAGTGATGCTGAAAGTATCACCTTGGAAAGGAGTTATTCGATTTGGAAAGAAGGGAAAGTTGAGTCCACGTTTCATTGGACCTTTTAAAGTTGTGAAACGTATTAAAGACGTGAGTATTGACCCAATGAAGAGAATAGTAGACAAACCAGTAGCGATACTTGGAAGAAAGCAAAAGAAGTTACGCCGAAAAGTGATTGACCTCGTGTTGATAAAGTGGAAGCATAACCATGGAGAAAGCTTAACGTGGGAAACTGAAGCAGTAATGAAGGAAAAGTATCCCGAGTTGTTCCTTAATGAAGAGATTCCGGGGACGGAATCCTCTTAAGGGGGAGGTAATTGTAACATCCCAAACTTTTCTTTACTAGTTGACTAATGCCGTTAAGTCAATATTGTGTGTGTCGTTAAGTCTATTTTAGATTTAATGTTTATATGTAGCTAATGTGTGTTATGTGTGAGGCTTGTAAGCCTAAATGTTAATGTAGCTAAAGAAGCTTTGCGTGTGGCAAGAGAAAGGCAGAAAACTTATGCAGATAAGAAAAGGAGACCGATTGAGTTTAATGTTGGTGATTTAGTGATGCTGAAAGTATCACCTTGGAAAGGAGTTATTCGATTTGGAAAGAAGGGAAAGTTGAGTCCACGTTTCATTGGACCTTTTAAAGTTGTGAAACGTATTAAAGACGTGAGTATTGACCCAATGAAGAGAATAGTAGACGAACCAGTAGCGATACTTGGAAGAAAGCAAAAGAAGTTACGCCGAAAAGTGATTGACCTCGTGTTGATAAAGTGGAAGCATAACCATGGAGAAAGCTTAACGTGGGAAACTGAAGCAGTAATGAAGGAAAAGTATCCCGAGTTGTTCCTTAATGAAGAGATTCCGGGGACGGAATCCTCTTAAGGGGGAGGTAATTGTAACATCCCAAACTTTTCTTTACTAGTTGACTAATGCCGTTAAGTCAATATTGTGTGTGTCGTTAAGTCTATTTTAGATTTAATGTTTATATGTAGCTAATGTGTGTTATGTGTGAGGCTTGTAAGCCTAAATGTTAATGTAGTATAAATGTGTGTAATATGAAGATCAATGTCTATGTAGTGACATTTAATGAAGGATTAATGATGTATATGGTCAATAAAGTAGTTTGTGACCAATAATGAAGGATTAATGATGTATATGATCAATAAAGTAGTTTGTGACCAATAATGAAGGATTAATGATGTATATGATCAATAAAGTAGTTTGTGACCAATAATGAAGGATTAATGATGTATATGATCAATAAAGTAGTTTGTGACCAATAATGAAGGATTAATGATGTATATGATCAATAAAGTAGTTTGTGACCAATAATGAAGGATTAATGATGTATATGATCAATAAAGTAGTTTGTGACCAATAATGAAGGATTAATGATGTATATGATCAATAAAGTAGTTTGTGACCAATAATGAAGGATTAATGATGTATATGATCAATAAAGTAGTTTGTGACCAATAATGAAGGATTAATGATGTATATGATCAATAAAGTAGTTTGTGACCAATAATGAAGGATTAATGATGTATATGATCAATAAAGTAGTTTGTGACCAATAATGAAGGATTAATGATGTATATGATCAATAAAGTAGTTTGTGACCAATAATGAAGGATTAATGATGTATATGATCAATAAAGTAGTTTGTGACCAATAATGAAGGATTAATGATGTATATGATCAATAAAGTAGTTTGTGACCAATAATGAAGGATTAATGATGTATATGATCAATAAAGTAGTTTGTGACCAATAATGAAGGATTAATGATGTATATGATCAATAAAGTAGTTTGTGACCAATAATGAAGGATTAATGATGTATATGATCAATAAAGTAGTTTGTGACCAATAATGAAGGATTAATGATGTATATGATCAATAAAGTAGTTTGTGACCAATAATGAAGGATTAATGATGTATATGATCAATAAAGTAGTTTGTGACCAATAATGAAGGATTAATGATGTATATGATCAATAAAGTAGTTTGTGACCAATAATGAAGGATTAATGATGTATATGATCAATAAAGTAGTTTGTGACCAATAATGAAGGATTAATGATGTATATGATCAATAAAGTAGTTTGTGACCAATAATGAAGGATTAATGATGTATATGATCAATAAAGTAGTTTGTGACCAATAATGAAGGATTAATGATGTATATGATCAATAAAGTAGTTTGTGACCAATAATGAAGGATTAATGATGTATATGATCAATAAAGTAGTTTGTGACCAATAATGAAGGATTAATGATGTATATGATCAATAAAGTAGTTTGTGACCAATAATGAAGGATTAATGATGTATATGATCAATAAAGTAGTTTGTGACCAATAATGAAGGATTAATGATGTATATGATCAATAAAGTAGTTTGTGACCAATAATGAAGGATTAATGATGTATATGGTCAATAAAGTAGTTTGTGACCAATAATGAAGGATTAATAGGATGGTTAAAGATGATGAAAGTGCAATTAAAAAGGGTTAATTTTAGGTCCCCAGGTTGGATTTGGGGTATGGGTTCGTATGGAAATCGTTTGATCAAAGAACAAAAATTGGTTTGCTGGTCTGCACCCCAGGTGCGGCGCACCAAAGGAGTGGTGCGGCGCACCACAGCCCAGTTTGGGTTTTTGGTGAACCCCGATATGCGACGCACCAAGGGCTGGTGCGGCGCACCTGGTCTTAATCTAAATTCCCTGGAAGATTGGTGCGACGCACCAAAGGGTAGGTGCGGCGCACCCATTGTTGATAGAATTTCCCTGGAGGATTGGTGCGACGCACCACATGGAAGGTGCGGCGCACCACATGTCCAGATTTCACAAAATGTGTCGTTTAGCTTATATTTTGATCTTATACTTGTTCTAGGTTATTGGAGACACCTAGTCA
The DNA here is from genome assembly GCA_034093135.1 of Erigeron breviscapus. Classification (NCBI taxonomy): domain Eukaryota; kingdom Viridiplantae; phylum Streptophyta; class Magnoliopsida; order Asterales; family Asteraceae; genus Erigeron; species Erigeron breviscapus. Next base: position 64,950,380 of record CM067169.1, read on the forward strand.
TCGTTGTATTGTGCTTGTAGCTTGTTGTTAAGCTGTATCAAGGTAAGATACACTACTTTTGTCACGCTGAGGGTTCAACAAGCAAAGGTTTCATACTTATAACTTCCTTAACGGTAACTTATGATATATGTGGGTATCTCGGGTTACACGGGAGGTATTATGGGATATGTAGTTGACCATGAGACCTGAAATGCAGACCTTAATGTAGTGAAATGAAGTATTGTTCAATGTAGGGTATTGTTATGCAGTTTATGTAGATTTATGAAGTGTCTTATTATGTGTGAAATGTAGAAATAAAGTTGTTGTGTGACATATGCATACTACATGGCTTGTACACCTAGCTCACTAGACTTGGTAGGTTGCCATGTCACTTGCACGTTTAAGGGCCCAAACGAAATGAAGGTAATGTGTGATTATGTTTAGGTTATGTGTGTTTCCTAAACTATTAAGTGTGGGATCGAGCTCGTAAATATAATGCAGGGAAAGTGTTAAGCTTAACCCGTACAAGTCTTAGCCGGACGAGTACGTTGACGTAGTTGTTGCTTGGGTGGCTCCTTGCAACATGGTCTTTATAATGCAGGGCGAGTAATACGAGGGGTTTGACCAACCTCCACATACGGATTACTCTTGGATTGGCTTGCCATTCCTTAACGACGTACGATGATTAGTCTTTTGGTTGATCATCTAGTCGGGTGTGATGCAGGGCACACTTATATGCAGATAACGAAGATATGTGTGACAATGTGTGAACTAATGCAGGATAGGCACACTTAGGATGATTATCCTGATTGAATTAAAGTTGATATGCAGTTATGTGTGTTGTGTGTTGTGCCTAATGAGTTTGTCTATTAATGAAGAAATGTTTTAATTGGACAAATGCTTTTAAATTAAGTGTGATCTTACTTAGCTATTCTTATAGCTAACACTTGTTTCTTTAATGTGGTTGTTCCCTCAGGTTTAGCTTGATGGACTAGTGACGCAGGACTTGTGAGCTTGGGTAGATGCAATGAAGGAGCCTTAGCTACCCATAGTTGCTTATTATGGAGACTTTTGATTACATTTCATTTTGACGTCGAATATATGTAATAATGTGTGAACGGTTGCTTTGTGTTGGGCAACCGTTGGGTTTTCATTTGAACTATTGTTTGATATGGCGTGTAACACCAACTAAATGCAGAAACCGACATGTTTTTATCGGTTTTGACTTTTACAGTCTTTACTTCCGCAATTTAACACCGTTAGGTGAAAGATTTTTGAAAACCCATATTTTTAAATGTCGGGTGTTACAAAAACTCACACACACAAACTCACACTTTGTATATAATGAATTCTGTTATGTTTTACAATGGACATACACATCTATATATAGACATAATCTTAACCATTGTGACTCTCTATGAAAGGTCACAACTTTCCATACATAACTATCATTGTGACTTTTCCCAAAAGTCACACCCTTCCATAAATAACTTCCTATAACCGAAAACTACCATTCGGTTACTAACTTTATTCTTGACATACTAGACCCCTTAACTTATAAACATTACAAACTCGAATCTAAATACACAAACCACTAATTACACAATGACCCATTAACATGGATTAATGAATTAACATTCAACAGTATTTTACAAGAGGACCGGGAGCCAAAGTTATCTAAAACCTGGCTCCTTGTCCGACGAGAATAGCGTATGACTACCAAAAATATAACATTATTAACAAACTATATGATAGCCCCTTGTTTGTTTCTTCAGATGACATTAACATTCAACAGTATTTTACAAGAGGACCGGGAGCCAAAGTTATCTAAAACCTGGCTCCTTGTCCGACGAGAATAGCGTATGACTACCAAAAATATAACATTATTAACAAACTATATGATAGCCCCTTGTTTGTTTCTTCAGATGACATTACATCTGACTTGTTTACAAATCTACCTGAAAAGTTGTGTATTATATCGACATGTCTCAAGGCACGTTCTGCAATCTGTTTTGTACGAAAATCACCATGCTGGAATGCATCCACAAGTGCTGTCATAACGTTTGCATCGCCCGCGACTTCATAAGCTATATCTTCTGTTCTCAAAAGTCTTTGCACTAACCAAACTGCTTGTGTCCTTAAATCCTTTGTTCGGTTCTGGAGTAAAGCATCAAGAATTGGTTTTACTCCTTCTACCTCACATAAAACAGCTGCCCCTCCTTCTATATTAACACCGTCATCTAATATAGTCGACAATGCAGTTAAAGATGCTTGCACTACCATATCATTATTGTGATTCAACAGAGAGGTCAGTATCTCTAACGCTGGCCCTTCTAGTAAACAAAAAGTATCTTTACGTGAACATTCACCATGGTGAACCCGACACATCTCGGTCAACACGGGCTGCTGAAAGATTTCGGTTCTATCTAGCGCAACGGAAGCATGCATAACAATAACAATAGCATATTAAAATTTCTACTAACCGAAATCTAACCCATGGGTCATTTCGTCAAACTAAAGATCAAGAGAATGAATATTAGAAAACATACCCTTGAAGATTTCCTTAGAGTTGATGGATTAAAAAGTTCAAGTTAGAACTTCTCTATCGGGGAGACACACAAAGTTCCGACCTCGATCAATATACCTTCTTCAAGTCAAAACTCCTGCCCACCAAACTATCCAAACACCTGGAAAATCTGCCCTCTTTTCTCTTAAGTAAACACCACAAATCTTGTGTATTTAAATAGTTCAACACCTTTTATGGAAAAGTTGAACTAGAGATATGAAAAGCAAGAGAGAGACTAAGTGTAAGAACTTTTTGGTGTCTAATTTTTGCTCTCATATATTCGAGCACCTCATCAGGAGGCAAGAGAGAGAGGGAGTGATAATATGAGCTTGAGTGTTGGAGTGTATATCAAATAGCCAATGCATGCATTGCTTTTCTTGATAAGAGATAAAGCAAAATAAAATCATGATTACATAGATTTTGGTCTTGCTTTTCATTCTCAAACCAAAATTATATCACCAACATTATTTTTACAATTTATATATTTGTCTTTCAAATAATATGTATATTTAGTGGTTTGTTCATGTGAATCCTTAATTTCCCATGAATCCCAAGGGCTTAATCTTAGCCCTTGGATCAAACCAATCAATGGTTAGGATTCATCCTTACCTTCTTAATTTAAATTAAAACACGGAGGGGTAGTATCGTAATTTTATCAGTCATAATTATGCTTTCTTCTTTCCCCCAGATTCTTTCATTTTCACACACACACACACACACACACACACACACACACACACACACACACACACACACACACAAACACACACACACACACTCGCGATTCACACACTAAAACACACACACACACACACACACACACACACACACCGTGCCTCTCTCTGTCTCCGGCGGTTTTCTCCACCGGCGATTATCTCCAACCGTGGATTATCTCTCACCGGCCGTACTTTTTTATTTTTCATTTTCTAGTTCGTTCCCCCCAAAACCTTTCACTTTCACACACACACACATAAACACACACAAACACACACTCAAACCGCCGATTCACACACTAAAACACACACACTCTGCCTCTCTCTTTCTCTCCGGCCATTATCTCTACCGACGATTATCTCTAACCGTCGATTTTCTCTCGCCGGCCGACTTTATTATCATTTCCATCGGCGATTATGTTTTTTATAATGGATGATAAGTCGAAATCATCAAATAAAAAACGGAAAAGTGTTGATGATGATTCCGGCAACTGTAAAAATTTATTCAAAATCATATATGATTTTACGTATAAAATTGAGACAAGGCAAATGAGTTCTATACAAATAAACCTATTTAAAATCAATTTTGATTTTACGCATACAGTGTGAAAAAATTATAGAAAATCATATATGATTTTACGCATACATTGTCAAGAAAATGTACAAAATCATTTATGATTTTGTGTAGCACATTGAGTCAAACCAAATGGCTTCCATAAAAAAATTTTATTCAAAATCATTTTTTATTTTACTCATAAAGTATGAAAACCTATTCAAAATCAACTATTCAAAATCAAAAATGATTTTACGCATACATTGGGGAAAACCTGTACAAAATCATATATGATTTTTTATAGCACATTGAGACAAAACCAAATGAGTTCCATACAAAGAAACCATTCAAAATCAAAATTGATTTTAAGAATAGAGTGTGAAAAATTTATTCAAAATCATAAATGATTTTAAGAATAGAGTGTGAAAAAGCTATACAAAATCATATATGATTTTATTCATACATCTAGACAAAAAAAGTGAGTTCGGTATCATTAAACCCATTCAAAATCATATATGATTTTGTATAGGCTTCCATACAAATAAACTTATTTAAAATCAAAAATGATTTTAAGAATACACTTTGAAAAATTTATTCAAAATCATATATGATTTTACGTATAAAATTGAGACAAGGCAAATGAGTTCTATACAAATAAACTTATTTAAAATCAATTTTGATTTTACGCATACAGTGTGAAAAACTTACAGAAAATCATATATGATTTTACGTATAAAATTGAGACAAGGCAAATGAGTTCTATACAAATAAACCTATTTAAAATCAATTTTGATTTTACGCATACATTGTCAAGAAAATGTACAAAATCATTTATGATTTTGTGTAGCACATTGAGTCAAACCAAATGGCTTCCATAAAAAAATTTTATTCAAAATCATTTTTTATTTTACTCATAAAGTATGAAAACCTATTCAAAATCAACTATTCAAAATCAAAAATGATTTTACGCATACATTGGGGAAAAGCTATACAAAATCATATATGATTTTGTATATCACATTGAGACAAAGCAAAATGAGTTACATACCAAGAAACCCATTTAAAATCAAAAATGATTTTAAGCATACATTGTGAAATACCCATACGAAATCATATTTGATTTTACCCATACATCTAGACAAAAGAAATGAGTTCGGTATCATTAAACCTATTCAAAATCATAAATGATTTTGTATAGCACATTGAGACAAAGCAAAATGAGTTCCATACAAAGAAACCTATTCAAAATCAAAAATGATTTTACGCATATAGTGTGAAAAACTCATTCAAAATCATATTTGATTTTATATTACTAAAGGCCCCCGTGATAAAGCTTTAGTTTATGGTTTGAAGCGGCTAACCCTACGACTTCAAACCCTAAACTAAAGCGCGGGCCGCAGCCCCCGTAATCACACTTCCCCCTCGGATTAGCTTTTAGCCCCCAAGGGTTTAGATTTTAGGGTTTTAGAATGCAACTTTTCTAAAATGTATGCATAAAATCAAAAATGATTTTGCATAATTTTTAACATTATACATGTGAAATCAAATTTTGATTAGCAATTAAGCTTTAGTTTAGGGTTTGAAGTCGTAGGGTTAGCATGCTAACCCTACGACTTCAAACCCTAAACTAAAGCGCGGGCCGCAGGCCCCCGTAATCACACTTCCCCCTCGGATTAGCTTTTAGCCCCCAAGGGTTTAGATTTTAGGGTTTTAGAATGCAACTTTTCTAAAATGTATGCATAAAATCAAAAATGATTTTGCATTGATTTTTAACATTATACATGTGAAATAAATTTTGATTAGCAATTAAGCTTTAGTTTAGGGTTTGAAGTCGTAGGGTTAGCCGGCTAACCCTACGACTTCAAACCCTAAACTAAAGCGCGGGCCGCAGGCCCCCGTAATCATACTTCCCCCTCGGATTACCTTTTAGCCCCCAAGGGTTTAGATTTTAGGGTTTTAGAATGCAACTTTTCTAAAATGTATGCATAAAATCAAAAATGATTTTGCAGATTTTTAACATTATACATGCGAAATCAATTTTGATTTTACACAGATAGTCTTAAAAAAACACTTATACCTTAAAACGTACAAACCTGAACAAAATCATATATGATTTTGTATAGATTTTTCACACTCTATTCTTAAAATCAATTTTGATTTTGAATGGTTTTCTTTGTGTGGAACTCATTTGGTTTTGTCTCAATGTGCTATAAAAAATCACATATGATTTTGTATAGGTTTTTCCCAATGTATGCGTAAAATCATTTTTGATTTTGAATAGTTGATTTTGTATATGTTTTTCACAATGTATGCGTAAAATCATTTTTGATTCTAGGCATAAGAACACAGGTAACTAAAACCTCAATACAAAATCAAATTTGATTGTAGAAACAAAGTTATAAAACACAAATCTATAGAATCTATATACAAAATCAAATATGATTTTACACATACAGTTACAAAAACAGAAATCAATAAAATGTCAATACATAATCAAATATGATTCTGAACATAAAGTAAACAATAACAAATAAGTTACATAATCATATTTGATTCAATTCATGAAATCACACAAACATATACACTTATACTGTACAAAATCAAATTTGATTCTAAACATAAAACTACACAAACACATATGCCTTGAAACGTAAATAATCATATTTGATTCTAAACATACATGTAGTTAAAATCTTCAAAAATAATCCTAAAAAATTTAAAAAAATATATGATAAAATTAAAAATAAGGAAGAAAATAGATTAAAATTACTGAAAAACGAAGTTGAAATATCTGTATTGTTTTCTACATCCGAAATTATCTCTCCTTCACCAACTGAATTGGATGATGATGTTGTCGTTGTTGTTGCCGGAGCTTTCGCTGGAGATCGAGTTGGATTGATTGAATCCACTGAATTCGCTGATGATGTTGACGAAGCTTTCATCGGAGATCGAGTTACAATATTATGATCGATCGATTCCATTGAATTCGGTGATGATGTTGCCGTTGTTGTTGCCAGAGATTTCGCCGGAGATATAGTTGAAATCTGTGGATTGATTGACGGTTATTTTGGTCGTGGAGTTCGGACTGGAGGGATTTTGATCAACTTTTATTTGTTTGGAGGAGCAGAGAAGATATATTATAACGTGTGAAATTACCAAAGTGTCCTTCCGTGTTGTTTTTCTTTTTTTATTATTGGCCGTTGATCTATATCTTGATCCAAGGGCTGAGATGCAGCCCTTGGGTTTCACCAAAATATTAAGATCCGCCTGATCACATCTCTATATATTTATATACATATAAATCAATACACTTATTTACACAAATTATAAACAATATGTTTAATCAATTACTAGTTAAATATTTAACTAATCAATTAAACTAACACATGCTCATGAATAATTATTTAGACCATTTAACAAATGTCTAATTAATTAATCTCTCTACAAAAGTACATTAATCGATTATTGATCGGACTTTGCGTGTGACCGAATAGGATAATGGACTTTATATATATTATTCATGTCATTGGCATATCTTTGAATAATAATGCACCATGGTCAAACCATTAGCCAATGTGCATATATCCAACAGTTTTCTTTTTTTTTTTTTTTTTTTTTTTTTTTTTTTTTTTTTTTTTTTTTTTTTTTTTTTTTTTTTTTTTTTTTTTTTTTTTTTTTTTTTTTTTTTTTTTTTTTTTTTTTTTTTTTTTTTTTTTTTTTTTTTTTTTTTTTTTTTTTTTTTTTTTTTTTTTTTTTTTTTTTTTTTTTTTTTTTTTTTTTTTTTTTTTTTTTTTTTTTTTTTTTTTTTTTTTTTTTTTTTTTTTTTTTTTTTTTTTTTTTTTTTTTTTTTTTTTTTTTTTTTTTTTTTTTTTTTTTTTTTTTTTTTTTTTTTTTTTTTTTTTTTTTTTTTTTTTTTTTTTTTTTTTTTTTTTTTTTTTTTTTTTTTTTTTTTTTTTTTTTTTTTTTTTTTTTTTTTTTTTTTTTTTTTTTTTTTTTTTTTTTTTTTTTTTTTTTTTTTTTTTTTTTTTTTTTTTTTTTTTTTTTTTTTTTTTTTTTTTTTTTTTTTTTTTTTTTTTTTTTTTTTTTTTTTTTTTTTTTTTTTTTTTTTTTTTTTTTTTTTTTTTTTTTTTTTTTTTTTTTTTTTTTTTTTTTTTTTTTTTTTTTTTTTTTTTTTTTTTTTTTTTTTTTTTTTTTTTTTTTTTTTTTTTTTTTTTTTTTTTTTTTTTTTTTTTTTTTTTTTTTTTTTTTTTTTTTTTTTTTTTTTTTTTTTTTTTTTTTTTTTTTTTTTTTTTTTTTTTTTTTTTTTTTTTTTTTTTTTTTTTTTTTTTTTTTTTTTTTTTTTTTTTTTTTTTTTTTTTTTTTTTTTTTTTTTTTTTTTTTTTTTTTTTTTTTTTTTTTTTTTTTTTTTTTTTTTTTTTTTTTTTTTTTTTTTTTTTTTTTTTTTTTTTTTTTTTTTTTTTTTTTTTTTTTTTTTTTTTTTTTTTTTTTTTTTTTTTTTTTTTTTTTTTTTTTTTTTTTTTTTTTTTTTTTTTTTTTTTTTTTTTTTTTTTTTTTTTTTTTTTTTTTTTTTTTTTTTTTTTTTTTTTTTTTTTTTTTTTTTTTTTTTTTTTTTTTTTTTTTTTTTTTTTTTTTTTTTTTTTTTTTTTTTTTTTTTTTTTTTTTTTTTTTTTTTTTTTTTTTTTTTTTTTTTTTTTTTTTTTTTTTTTTTTTTTTTTTTTTTTTTTTTTTTTTTTTTTTTTTTTTTTTTTTTTTTTTTTTTTTTTTTTTTTTTTTTTTTTTTTTTTTTTTTTTTTTTTTTTTTTTTTTTTTTTTTTTTTTTTTTTTTTTTTTTTTTTTTTTTTTTTTTTTTTTTTTTTTTTTTTTTTTTTTTTTTTTTTTTTTTTTTTTTTTTTTTTTTTTTTTTTTTTTTTTTTTTTTTTTTTTTTTTTTTTTTTTTTTTTTTTTTTTTTTTTTTTTTTTTTTTTTTTTTTTTTTTTTTTTTTTTTTTTTTTTTTTTTTTTTTTTTTTTTTTTTTTTTTTTTTTTTTTTTTTTTTTTTTTTTTTTTTTTTTTTTTTTTTTTTTTTTTTTTTTTTTTTTTTTTTTTTTTTTTTTTTTTTTTTTTTTTTTTTTTTTTTTTTTTTTTTTTTTTTTTTTTTTTTTTTTTTTTTTTTTTTTTTTTTTTTTTTTTTTTTTTTTTTTTTTTTTTTTTTTTTTTTTTTTTTTTTTTTTTTTTTTTTTTTTTTTTTTTTTTTTTTTTTTTTTTTTTTTTTTTTTTTTTTTTTTTTTTTTTTTTTTTTTTTTTTTTTTTTTTTTTTTTTTTTTTTTTTTTTTTTTTTTTTTTTTTTTTTTTTTTTTTTTTTTTTTTTTTTTTTTTTTTTTTTTTTTTTTTTTTTTTTTTTTTTTTTTTTTTTTTTTTTTTTTTTTTTTTTTTTTTTTTTTTTTTTTTTTTTTTTTTTTTTTTTTTTTTTTTTTTTTTTTTTTTTTTTTTTTTTTTTTTTTTTTTTTTTTTTTTTTTTTTTTTTTTTTTTTTTTTTTTTTTTTTTTTTTTTTGGTCAAACCATTAGCCAACCCGTGTGCATATATCCAACAGACTCCCACTTGCACAGACATGATAATATTGGTGTGTCATAATGACATACCAAGTATAACCAATGCATCATCATTGTCATACTCCTATCAATTTTCTTTCAACATTTATCCTTTGTTCTAGATATCCAATTGAACTTGTGACATGGTTAATGTCAATCACAACCTTTCAAGATTATGTTTCTCGATACAGATTTGTAGTGATCAAAATAGACTGCAATCATCACGATTCAGTACTAGCACGACCATGCATTTATTATCAGCGCAAATCAACGAGGGCCCCAAAGATATCGCTTCAACCTACTTAAGGAAGAAGGAACAAATTGCTTCGACTATGTAGACATCTACCACATTTCATGCCACACCTAATCCACACCCTTATGACTGGTATTTACGCACAGCGTTAGATGTAGGTCAAAGCATGACACTAGATGTGTCAAGATTCTCACATAACTCCACTCTAGGATAAAAGTGTTGCCATCTTAGAATTACTTTGTGACTTAAAACCATGAAGTAATCCCTAAGTTTGGTCACTCTAGAACCTTGAATCTGTTATCAAGTTCCTGATGAATGTAGTGTCATATAAATCTATATACTACACTTCATAGCAGCCTTAATTCAATTCTCTCTCCATTAGAGAATGACCGACTGTGGAATTTTATGAATTAATATTCAATGGAGTTTAAAACATGCAAAATAGAACATAGTAATATGCAATGAAATGATCGCATCATGCGTATTTTATAATCTCCATATAAAATCATCATATCAAATGCAATAGACTATTACATAATGTTCCAAGTGTCAAATTAACATAGTTAATACAATCAAACTAAATCATCAACAATACGAATTCCAATAGATCTACTATGAGCCTCATGTTTGGCTTGAGGTAGAGTTTTGGTGAATGGATCGACCAAGTTTTCACTTGTGTCGACCCTACTAATGACAATGTCCTTATCGGCAATAACTTGACGAACAAAGTGATACTTTCGGAGTATGTGCCTTGTGCGCTTTTGAGATCTCGGCTCTTGAGCCTAGACAACCGCACTCATATTATCACAGAAAATCTCAGCGGGGTCAAGGATGGTAGGAACTACACCTAGATCCCCGATGAATTTATTAATCCACATGGCTTCTTTAGCTGCCTCGCAGACTGCTATATACTCCGACTCTGTCTTCAAATCCGCAATGGTGCTTTGCTTGGAGCTTCTCCAAGTAACTGCGCCCCCATTTAGAGTAAACACAAACCCAGATTGTGAAGAGCAATCATCTCTATCCGATTGGAAGCTAGCGTCTGAGTATCCTTTGACACTCAACACGTCCTCCCCTCCATAGACCAAGAACATGTCTTTAGTCCTCCTAAGATACTTTAGAATGTTCTTGACTGCTATCCAGTGTGCCTCGCCAGGATTGGCCTGATAACGACTAGTCATGATTAAAGCATACGACACGTCAGGCCTAGTACATATCATGGCATACATGATTGATCCTATAGCCGAAGCATATGGGATACGACTCATCTTGGCTACTTCTCCATCAGAAGTTGGACATTGAGACTTGCTCAATGGTATGCCAGGATTCATAGGAACACACCCTTTCTTAAAGTCTTGCATACTAAATTTCTTTAGTATCTTATCTATGTATGTACTTTGGCTTAGTCCGATTAGTCTCCTAGATCTATCACGGTAGATCTTTATTCCCAAAATATACGCCGCATCTCCCATGTCTTTCATGGAGAAACATTTCCCTAGCCAAGCTTTGACATCTTTTAATGTCGGGATATCGTTTCCCATGAGCAATATGTCATCAACATACAAGACTAGGAAGACTACAACGCTCCCACTTGACCTGACATAGACACATGGCTCATCTTCGCTTCTGATAAAACCGAATTCTTTGATTTTCTCATCAAAGCAAAGATTCCAACTACGAGAAGCTTGTTTAAGCCCATAAATTGACTTATGAAGCTTGCACACACTATTAGGATACTTAGGATGTACAAAACCCCTCAGGTTGTGTCATAAACACATCCTTAGTTAGCTTACCATTTAGGAAAGCAGTTTTAACATCCATTTGCCATATCTCATAGTCATAAAACGCAGCTATGGCAATTAGTATTCTAATGGATTTCAACATGGCCACTGGTGAAAAGGTTTCATCATAGTCTACACCATATCGTTGCGTGTAACCCTTAGCCACCAATCTGGCTTTGAATGTGTGTACATTCCCATCCATGTCAGTCTTCTTCTTGAAGACCCACTTACACCCAACGGTTTCAATCCCTGGTGTATGATCAACCAAGCTCCAGACTTGGTTATCGTGCATGGATTGGATCTCGCTGTCCATAGCCTCCTGCCATTTAGCAGACTCAGGTCCTGCCATGGCTTCCTGATAAGAGATAGGTTCGTCAGAATCCATATGCGCTTCGTCACCCATAGATATGTTTAAATCAAGTCTTTCGGGTGCACGTCGCTCTCTATCAGACCTGCGTACAGGTGCTGGCTGTATGTCAGCTTCCTTTTCCACAATAGGTTCGTCGACCTCTGGAAGAGAACTAGGGCCAACATCGGTTTCCATGTCAATTAGTTCTTGAATCTCTTCAAGATCAATAGGGCTTCCACTGACTTCTTTGGACATGATGTTCCTTTCAAGGAACACTCCTCTTCGAGACACAAAGACTCTGTTCTCTGAAGGGTTGTAAAACAAATATCCAAAAGAATCAGCTGGGTAACCTACAAAGAACACCTTTTGTGATCTAGGTTCGAGCTTATCTTGAGTCTCACGACGAACATAAGCTTCGCAACCCCAGACTCTTAAATATGACAACGAAGCAGGCTTGCCATGCCATATTTCATGTGGTGTCTTGGAAACCTTCTTGGTTGGGAGGAGGTTAAGGATCCTTGCGGCAGTTTCTAAAGCATAACCCCAAAAACTGATTGGAAGCGTTGCACGACTCATCATGGATCGAACCATATCAAGTAATGTTCGATTCCTCCTTTTGGACACACCATTAAGTTGAGGTGTCCTTGGAGGAGCTAATTGTGAAATAATCCCACAACCCCTTAGATGATTGAGAAACTCTTGATTAAGATACTCACCGCCTCTATCAGATCGGAGAATCTTAATCTTCTTGCCCAATTGGTTCTCTACTTCATTTTGGTATGTCTTGAACACTCCAAAAGTTTCAGACTTATGTTTAATTAAATAAACATAACCATATCGACTGAGATCATCAGTAAATGTAACGAAGTATCGTTCACCATGTCTAGTATCCGATCTAAACGGACCACACACATCAGTGTGTACCAACTCCAATAGATCTTTGCCCCTTTCGCAGGTTCCTTTGAAAGGTGCTTTTGTCATTTTGCCCAACAAACAAGATTCGCAATCATTATGAGATGCAACGTCAAATGATTCCAAACTACCGTCAGATTGGAGTTTGGCAATTCGTTTCTTGTTTATGTGGCCTAAACGACAGTGCCATAGATACGACTTATCCAAACCATCTTTGGATGAACCAATGTTATTGATTGAACTATAATTTAGTTTAACGGTGGTTTCTAATATCCCTCTACAAGGACTAGCTTTAAAATAAAATATATTATCCTTGTAAACGAGAATTGATCCATTATCAAACTTAAAATCAAAACCATCATTAAACAAAGCATCAAAAGAGATAATGTTTCTTGCCATATCGGCATTGTAACTGTAACAACCCCACTTCTAAACTAAAGATGGATTATCACTATGCAACTTAAATCAATACTAAAACTTTTATAACAGAGCATTCTATACACAAATCCTCAAAATATCATTACAAAATTTCATATGATAATGTAGATATCAACCTCAAGATCTCTCGAATCTTCTATGTATGACATCTCTCAAACCTTATCTTCAGATTTAGTTATGCGAAAACCAGCTATAAATCTGTTATCCTTTTTGTCTTAGTAAACCTGCCGCAGGGAAAGAAAACTGCGGCTGAGCCAATTGCTCAGTGCGCGGATGTTGATACAATAAACAATAATAATGATATAATGAAATAAGAAGGAAGATTAAATCAAATTATTTGAATTTCAAAAGTCTCCTCCAAGTACCACCCTTAACACCAGAGTAAAAATATTTTAAGGCTGAGTAAAGAAAAGGTTTTGGGTTGTTTTATACCGAGTATTCCTACATATCAAATATCCAAGAGCACACTCCCGGTGCCCAATAATAATATCACAAATCAAAGTTAATACACCAGATGTGCACCTCTGTGTGTATCCAACCCGGATGGTATGTATGGCACTACATCACACATCCGTACAATAATCATATCATATCACAATATAGCCTAGGATGCATCCATACGCCTCCACAAATAATCATAAAGGCTCTCCCACGAGCATAATCACATATCACATAACAAAGGTGGAGACGCCGTGGACTGATCACACCGCCACGAATAGTGTCATGCCATTGGTCGCCACAATGACATGCCTGTGGTACCTCCACAGGTAGTTAACTCGGTATTCCTAACTCCTGTCTACAACTAAAGGGTTTCACAATTTCACAAGTTTCACAAAAATCCAACCTTACTCCATAAGTATTCACAAAATCCACATGTCCAAGTTTCTCAAAGTACATTTCAACAAGATCTTTCTCAAATCAAGGTTTCAAAATAACATTTTAGCTCAAGTAAAAGGAATCAAATAATGAAGTCACGAAGTGTTTGAAGAATAGCAAAGATATATCCAAAAATCATTTAAGAGTAACGCTGAAAGAAGAAGTACGGACATCCGTACCTTGACAAGTGTTTACAACTAGCAATGCTCAAACTCCACGACGGTCCTCAAAAAGATCTACATCGAACAATTTAACTAAACTTAGAATCTAGCTCTAATTGTCCTACTTCTTATTTATTAATATCTCATATCTCGTTAATAATGATTATAAGTTGTATACAATATTTGTTTAGTCATTGAACCAAATCATATACTGTCGTTATTAATAAAGTTATAAAGAAAAACTATTTATACTAGAACCTTGAAAATAATTTGTAAAAGTCTATGCCAAAACCCTGTGCAAAAATATTGGTAAATTTCTTATATATGTATAAGATTAATTAGAACATGAAACCATATCTTACCTTTGTGTACAAAAACTAGTTTAGAAAATAAATTCTCAATAGATAATAGCATTATTTTAAAATCATTGTATCTCATATACAATATTAATATATAGATGTTCTATATCTGCAGTTTACAAAAGTCAATACCCAATAACCTTTTTCATGCAGTCGTCTTCTTTCAATTTACCTATGCACGTGCAGTTTTACGAAATTTCGACTTCATATGCTTACGGATACATACATAAATAATGGTTTACGTCTAACATAAATAACACATTACTAATGATTATGAACTCTATCTCCACTATTAAAATTCATTTTACGACTCGAAGAATTTTTGTTTTGACATTCCCGAGTGGGAGTTTAACAGTAAGTTTTCGAACGATAATGAACTCAATCTTTTAGCATAACTAAAATATAGATTAACATTCAAATGAGTTGATCATGATATACCTTCCAAGACAGACACAAAATCCGTAAGAAACCCGAAACGACTCAAATGATCTTGCACGGATTAATAACTCCTATTGTTATCCTCGTATACCCACGATCACCTGCTTACTCTTTCTTCCTCCCGAGGTATGTATGTATTATACTTCTCAACGGATGCGTTATATTAAGATTGATATGTTATTATGATCAAATGAAGAAAATGAGACGTACAGGAGGTTGAGAAAAGTGTCATTAGAGTGAATATATAGAAAAACAAGTGGTACATGACTAGAGTATGGCCCGATAAATCCTAAAGTCAACCGAGTATTCCGAGTTATTAGTTCACCACATTTGAATTTTAGACTTTGAATTCTTCTAATTTCTATCTTATATTTCTAGTTTAATCCATAAACTAAATCTGTGATTTAGCCCATACCTCGGGATTTTGATATCATGTTTATCTTTGAGGACTTATTTCAAATATTTATATCACGTGAACAACTTCATCTCTACATATTGATATTTATCTTATATTAGACTTAGTTACAAATACTATTTATTTACAGTTACATATATGTCATGTCCTCATAATAATAGTTATTATTAGTATAAAATCTTCCCGGTTGTTATAGTAACAAACATTTCTTAAAACAATACATAAACCGGAATCAAAATCAAGCTTGTAATCTCCAATCATTTCAACCCAGGACACATTCTTGTTTCCCATGATAGATTTTGTAGAAGTTTTATCGAAGCTAAACGAAGATCTTGTTGTGGGGCCTCAATAAACTGAACCAAACTGTTAATGGAGACAGAGCTTTTAATAGCAGAAACGACACCAATTAAAGTAACTGGTGAGCTTGTGAGTCCAACAAGGACTTGTAGAAGTTTGCATTTCATTGCAGGTCTGGTGTTGCTGATCAAATGGAGTAGATTATGAATTATGTCTTCGGACACAAGGGTCTGGTGGTTGGGACCCACCGGGATCGAGTCAAATTGACAATAAGAGGTCACAATATTCGCCAGTATTGTGGCTGAGATTTCTTTCAGCCGCATCAGGAGATGGTTCTGCCCTGCCAAAAGGTCTTTGACTAGAGGTGAAAGCATACCTTCATCAACCAAGATTTTGGCACTCAGGTCACAAGATGAAACTTGATTAAGGGTGATGTGCAAAATCGAGTTTGTAAAATTTATAAACAAGTACCCACTAAAAACCGACTACTACACACTTTCAGGCAGTGGACCTGATCGCATATAGTATAGCAAGTAGTAAGTCCGAGATCGTTCGCAGGGATTGGTTTTGAAATAATTGTTAGCTAAAGTAGTTTGAGAGAAAGGGTGGAACCGTAGCCGAATTGCTACCTAATTTTGACAATTTGGAAATTAAAGAAATTGAAATGACAAGACAATTAAAAGTAAAGAAATTTCAAACAATATAAATAAAGATCATCCACTTTGAATCCACTTAACTTCAAATATGATTGCACACGTTTAAGAACAAATTCTTTAGAGTTGACAAGATAATCGTGAAAGGATAAAAATGCTCGCGTGGTACCACCAACCGCTTGCAAATCACTCAAACACCTAAGTTGCTAGTTAAATTACCCAAGCCGGTACCACCAATGCCTAGAAAATCTCCCCAACAATTAGTTTGCTTGATTACCCAATTACCAATTATGCCTATGTGAGTGAAAACGTGGTACCACCAACCGTTTCTAAACACGTTTACCAATTAACTCCTATTATAGACTTGACATCCACCGTCATACCATGAACCGGTGACAAACGATCAAAGACAATCGAATTGAAACGATAAATATATTCACCTAGTACCACTAACGATGAACACATAAACCATTAACATCAAAAGAATAAATCACAAGGAATTAATTGATAAAGATCACGACACAACGATAATTGAATCAATTCTTGAATTAAAATTATGCAATCATATCATTCGTCAAGTTTCATCAAAGTGGATGATTAAGAATCTAGCCACTCATGCTAAATTGAAATTGATAAAAGAAATTAAAAGAGAATATATTGTACCAACGATTTTTGAATTGAAATTGCAAGACAGAAAATTAGATACGATGTAGATGGATGTTCTTGAATCTTCAATGAATCCAATTGATGGAATGAGAGATCACCACTTGAAAGAAAACCCTTAGAACAGCTCCTAGAAAGATTATTTGATTGATTGGGAAAATAGGGTTTGTTTTCTATTTATACTCCCCCAAAAATCTGATGCAAAAAAGGCTGAAAAACTGAATTCCCCGTACTGCTGACTGCGGCTCAGTGAGCCTGGTTGGCTCCCACTGCGCCTCAGTGAAATATGGCTGGAAATTTATAATTTTTCATCGATCGTTGACTGCGGCTCAGTGAGCCTGGTTGGCTCCCACTGCGCCTCAGTGGAAATTAGCTGAAATTGTTTTGTTCTTCTTTATTAACAGCTCTCGCACACTCGGATCAACATCTTGGCCTAAAATCGTCAGAAAATGTACCAAATGGACGCACAACCTACTAAGAACCTGAAAGCACTAACAAACACCATAAACGCGCCAAATGCATACAAAATTGACTCGAAACACATACGAAAAAGGCCAATAATGATGTGGGCGATCTATATAAATTGGTCACAACAAAGGGCCATTAAGGGTCCTTCTCTAGACTGAACCACTTTTCATGAGGTTAGTTCGAGCCACAAGGCTTTTACGTCATTGCTGAGAGCCAGCTCGCCAAGGTATGAAGCCATGGACAGTTTCGTTTCTGGGGAACCTGAATGCAAAATGGTTAACATTTTCAACAATCAAGTATTTCGTAAATAGCATCCAAGTGCTTCTAAGTTTCTCTCGAGTGAAATACAGATTAATGTACCCACTGCCATGTTATATGAACTTTTTTTTGAATAGCAATTTTGGGCTCAGCAACATGCCTTTTCATATACTCAACTTCAATTTCAGAGGAAACCCATTATGTCTCCATTCTTAGAAGCATTTTGCTCCCACCAAGATATGAACTCAAGACCTCAGGTCCCCCCAAATACCAATCCTTCTATTGATGATATATCGATATGTTGTATGAACTTAACTTAGCAAATATCAAAATGTTTAGAAGTTATTTTAAAGTACCTTCAAGGAGAAGTCTTAACAAAGGTTGCGATCTACCATTTTCAGCCATTTGCCTCATAGCATTCTCATTATTCTCCAAATTTTCCCAAGTTTTATTCGCTTTCTCAACTGTCAATGAATTTTCAGATTTGCTGCTAGTCATTCCAACTAATATTGCTCCATCAACAGACCCAATTTTTTCACATAAACTCTCCAACTTCGAGAGCTCATAAAGCAATGACACAGCTTCTTCTCTCTCTTTTGACTGTTCATGAGACAAGAACTTGACTATTATCCGCAAATTATCCCCTTCTATTTTCTGCCGGAAGATAGATAATACATATATAGTTAGATCGAATAATAATGACAAACTAACCACATATATATATATATATATATATATGTGAGTAAATATATATATATATATATATATATATATATATATATATATATATATATATATATATATATATATATATATATATATATATATATATATATATATATATATATATATATATATATATATATATATATATATATATATATATATATATATATATATATATATATATATATATATATATATATATATATATATATATATATATATATATATATATATATATATATATATATATATATATATATATATATATATATATATATATATATATATATATATATATATATATATATATATATATATATATATATATATATATATATATATATATATATATATATATATATATATATATATATATATATATATATATATATATATATATATATATATATATATATATATATATATATATATATATATATATATATATATATATATATATATATATATATATATATATATATATATATATATATATATATATATATATATATATATATATATATATATATATATATATATATATATATATATATATATATATATATATATATATATATATATATATATATATATATATATATATATATATATATATATATATATATATATATATATATATATATATATATATATATATATATATATATATATATATATATATATATATATATATATATATATATATATATATATATATATATATATATATATATATATATATATATATATATATATATATATATATATATATATATATATATATATATATATATATATATATATATATATATATATATATATATATATATATATATATATATATATATATATATATATATATATATATATATATATATATATATATATATATATATATATATATATATATATATATATATATATATATATATATATATATATATATATATATATATATATATATATATATATATATATATATATATATATATATATATATATATATATATATATATATATATATATATATATATATATATATATATATATATATATATATATATATATATATATATATATATATATATATATATATATATATATATATATATATATATATATATATATATATATATATATATATATATATATATATATATATATATATATATATATATATATATATATATATATATATATATATATATATATATATATATATATATATATATATATATATATATATATATATATATATATATATATATATATATATATATATATATATATATATATATATATATATATATATATATATATATATATATATATATATATATATATATATATATATATATATATATATATATATATATATATATATATATATATATATATATATATATATATATATATATATATATATATATATATATATATATATATATATATATATATATATATATATATATATATATATATATATATATATATATATATATATATATATATATATATATATATATATATATATATATATATATATATATATATATATATATATATATATATATATATATATATATATATATATATATATATATATATATATATATATATATATATATATATATATATATATATATATATATATATATATATATATATATATATATATATATATATATATATATATATATATATATATATATATATATATATATATATATATATATATATATATATATATATATATATATATATATATATATATATATATATATATATATATATATATATATATATATATATATATATATATATATATATATATATATATATATATATATATATATATATATATATATATATATATATATATATATATATATATATATATATATATATATATATATATATATATATATATATATATATATATATATATATATATATATATATATATATATATATATATATATATATATATATATATATATATATATATATATATATATATATATATATATATATATATATATATATATATATATATATATATAATATCTTTCATTTCAATTTAATCTTTGTATATGTATAATAGATGATGTTAAAGATTTAATAGATGAATCTAGAAATATAAGTAGTGCATAAAAGGTGTTTGATGAAATGCATGAGCCAATTAGGGATGAAGTTGAGACTCAATTCAGTGATATCTATATTTGTAAGACTCTTTTAAGTGAAAAATTTGAGCAGAAAGTTGTGATTCAAGAGGTTGATGATTACACAAAAAATATCACTAGTTTGGTGAATCACAATGTGTCTATTGAAATGAATGCTAGTAGTGTTTCTGTTTCTAGGCATTTTATGACTGCAATTGGAGTTGTAAATCAAGATGTGCTCATCATAGTTAGTTGTGGTGAGATTATAGAAATTGGATCTTTTGGGGATATTGAGTTTTATGTATGTAATTTTTGGGGACAAAAATCTTTAAGTGAAGGAGTGTTAGGTAGGAAAATGGTTATGGAACTTTTTGGTTGGAAACCGGGATGGTTACATAGTGTTACTAAAGTAAGAACTGTCACGTTGTTGAAGAAGGGCATGAATCTTTTTAGTGATGAGTTTTTGGCTGCCAAGATGAGTTTTTGAATATGGCTGGAAATTTATAATTTTTCATCGATCGTTGACTGCGGCTCAGTGAGCCTGGTTGGCTCCCACTGCGCCTCAGTGGAAATTAGCTGAAATTGTTTTGTTCTTCTTTATTAACAGCTCTCGCACACTCGGATCAACATCTTGGCCTAAAATCGTCAAAATATGTACCCAATGGACGCACAACCTGCTAAGAACCTGAAAGCACTAACAAACACCATAAACGCGCCAAATGCATACAAAATTGACTCGAAACACATACGAAAAAGGCCAATAATGATGTGGGCGATCTATATAAATTGGTCACATCAAATCCCCCCACACTTGAGCGTTGCTTGTCCTCAAGCAAATCTGGAAATTAAGCAAAAGCATTCCTTGGCATGAAGCTATATAAACACATTACGGTTATCAAAAAGAAGCCAAACCAAGTATGTCGATGACAAGGACTTTGGTGAAGCAGTTTTAGTCTTAAATGAAAACCCAAAATGTTTGACAATATCTGAACAATCCACAAGCCTCAATAACACGACTAAGCAAAAGTGAAACAAATGAGCCTATCAAAATCATTCTACTCCAACGAACTTACTATTGGGGTTGAATATATATGAATAATCACTCATTGCTCGGTCGTGATGCATATCTTACCATAGGCTTGAACTAGGATCATAACTTCACCGACATGGCGTGAGCACCAAGTACATCATCAAAATATGGCATATAAATCGGTTGCAATGTTAGGCTAAGGGTATTTACAATGGAATTTGGGAAATTTAGGTTAGTGTTAACAGGAAATAACAAGAGTATAAGTTATGTACAAAATAGTCTAATCAAACCCATACCATTGATTGCCACCAACCCATAAGATGCTATCCCTCGAACACACCTCAAAAGCAACGAACCAAACCCGACACCATTGTGGTGTATCAACTTCAAACAACTTAGGAACAACCAAATCTTCCATTCTATTCACGAGCCAAATGATACAACAATTCTTTTGACATATAAAAATGAGAAGTACCCACTAGTAGCCCAAGTTCTTTTCTTTTTTCTTTTTTTTATTTCATTTTTCTGTTTTTCACTTTTTCTTTCTTATTTTGAACCATTTTTACTCTACTAGTAGGCACCCTTTTACAATGATGAACAATGTCAATAACAATATACTTCCTTTGAACAATCCAAGACATTCCTCAATAACTTGACCAATCGACGTATTCCCATAGACCAAGAATATTCCAACTGACAACCACTGAAGCTCTTCCAAACCGTCCAAGCAAACCAATGACAATCAATGGCCCCCCAAAATTAGACTATTGGTAAGGCGAGGTAAAGTTTACATATTTAAGTGGATTTATACAAAGGAAAAGGCTAAGTTCAAAAGGTATCTAAGTGTATCTTGCACTAAAGATGAGTGCAATAAAGGTTTACAAAGAAAGGAAAATCACTGACCAGAGTAGCCAGCTACACAAAACATGTAAGTACATGTATAAAATTATGTATACTAAAGGTAAAAATATACATAAGCAAGGGGTGAATAGAAAGAAAATATGGGTCAAACCTAGTATGCCAATTCGTCATCCAATGTACTTATATCACAAAAGTGATCTCACTGCAGTCTCGTAACGATCACAAGGCCAAGTTCTAGCTCAACACATCACCGGCACACTCATATCAAAGAAAGAAATCCGGAAATGGAATAGATTAACCTCAAACTTGCACATCTTAGTGCAGGGCTCGAAATGAAACCCTTACTCCCGAATAAATCCAAGAGCCTAAGAGAGGGACATATTTACAAGGCAATCAAACCAAGACCGTAAACACCTAGCACAACTATAAATGAATGATGAATCTCACAACTTGGGTGTTAGGGATATTTGAGTATGCATGTAATGTTATCAATTCAAAAGGATTAGCCCAATAACCGTTCAGAACACATTTCGCCGATTAAATATGTACCAAGGAAAAATTATGTAGTAAACTTGCTCATTAAGTTATTATGAATTAAGTGACAAAAGCAATTTACCACAAGGACAAGCTTAACAAAAGTTTCAAATCATATCATCTTCCGTCATCCTACCAAATCGAAATCACCAATCTCAAACATGCACATCATAGTTCAGAGTTCAAAAAATAGAAACCCTTACTCTTGGATAAAATCCAAAAGCCTACGGGAGGGACACATTTACAAGACCAGTAGAATTCTCAATGGCAAAACAACAAAAGAGATATACCCGGCTGCTTAAACCTATTTGCCACCCCCCACACTTAAGATGGACAATGCCCTCAATGTCCAAGAATCGGTCAAAACTAAGGTAAATAGGGGTAAGCAAGATAGATAGAGAGAATGAGAACACATACCGGATTATGGACAAACAATGTCAGTAAAGATGTCAAACAAAAATGTTGCGCTGAACTTACTGCCAGCATATGCACAGGACATCACAGTGAGCTACTAACACGATCGCACAATCAAACAAATCGAGGCCACAGAATGTAGGTGAGAATGAGAATCCAACGGGTCCCCCCACACTTGGGTGGTACAATAGGTATGGCCATCAAATCGGATCAAACCTGCACTTACTAAGTAAAACAAAATTAAAACTAACTAATTCAAAGAAAAGTAAACTGCGATAAAATAAACTCGGGTTGCCTCCCGAGAAGCGCTTAATATATTAACGAGTCGTTAGCTAGACTCTTACCCCAAAGAATTACCATGGTGGGGTCTCTGACGCCCCCACACCTAAAGTGTTAGGCGGTCTACCCTTAAAGGGTGAAAAACATGTACCTTTCACCTTTTCAACAATCCAATTATTTGCTCGACCAGAAGTATCAACAACCATCATCAGCTCCTCTTTCTCTTTTGTTGATAAATTCGAGCACAATTCTTCAGATAACTTAACATTTCCATGAGAGACAGCAGATTTCAAACGGCTATAAAGTTTACGGATCTTAGCACATGGGCCATCCATAGGGTTAGAAACTGGCACTGCAGTTGCCTTTAACTCAACCTCCTTTTTCTCAAGCTTCTTATCTAACCATTCGTCAACCTGCGAATCCAAAGAGCTAACACAAGCAGTATCAACAGAGTTAGCAGCATCAGGTAAAGAAACAGAAGAGGTGTTCGTAAATGTCACCGACTCATTTCCTGCTCTCAAAGTAAGTTTACCACGACCGACCTCAAGTTTAGCATCGGCCGTAGCGAGGAATGGTCTCCCAAGGATAAGAGGCACATTTAATGCCTCATCTGCTTCAATAATCACAAAATCTACAGGAAAAACCAAACCACCCACCTTGACTAACACATCTTCTAGAATCCCCATTGGTCTAATTTCAGATTTATCGGCCAAATGGATTTTCATATTAATCGGTTTTGGTTTTCCCAACTTCAGCTTAGAATAGATAGACGAAGGCATTAAGTTAATATTAGCCCCTGAATCATTTAAAGCTCGTTTCACCGATAAATTACCAATCTTACAAGGGATGGTAAAACTACCTGGGTCCCCGCGTTTCTCAGGGAACTTACCTGTCACAGCCGTTGAGCAAACATCCTCAAGCACTGTAGTCACCACTCCCGCCAGATTCTTTTTGTTCAGCAGAATTTGCTTCAAGCACTTTGCGTATCCTGGTATCTGTGCAATTGCATCTAAAAATGGAATATTAATATGCAATTTACTGAGGTGACTCACAAATTTCTCCATTTGCTCCTTTAGCTTATCTTTCGCCAATCTCTGAGGAAATGGAATCCTGGGCTTGTATGGTTTAACCTCTGGAACCACTGCCGGTTTTGGTGGAGTGACCGGAGTCTTCACGGTCGGATATTCCTCCATCTCTATCTCTTCATCAACAATATCATCATCGCTCCCTTTATCCTGCACATCTGAGACAACAACATTAGGCATAGGAGGTGGGTCATAAGACTTACCAGTGCGAGTGGTGATGGCTTTGGCTTGCTCATTACGGACTGGAGGTGGAGTGTATTTCTGTCCCTGATTAAGCTGAGGTCTAGGATTCTGCTGTGTGTTGCTAGGAAGAGTCCCCGTGGGTCTAGAAAGAGCTGCCATCCTACTCTCAAGATCCTTGAAGTTTAGACCCTGATTCTTCATGTTGATCTCCACCTTCCCGTTTATCTGATCCAACCTCTCATTCAAAGCCTTAGTCTCATCCCTGATCATTTGAATGCTAGTGTTTGTATCAACTTGATTACTAGCCAACTGCTTCATCATCTCCCTCAACTCGGCATTGGGATCGACATTAGAAGAAGAAGAACCTGATCCTTGGCCTTGCTGAGTCTGCTGTTGTGGCTGATTCTGATATTTATCTCTTTGCCACCTGTTACCTGAAAAACGAGGAGCATTAGCCTGAAAAGAAGAATTAAAAGAAGGATTACCTGAAACCCGGGTTTGGTAACCGGTGTTGCGTTGAAAGTTTCCTTGGGGTTGATTTTGAACATAGTTCACATCTTCGGGAGCCCGATTTGGACACTCGTCAGAATAGTGCATATCTCCACAATGACCACACCCGTCGGCTAAGACATTAACATCCCTCTCAACTGCTCCAAACCTCTTTTCTTGAGCAATGAATCCCTTATCCATGCGCGCAGATCTCTCCAATAACCCCGGAGTCATTGCTAGCTTCAGCCCTTGCAACTCTCCCTACTTTTGTACCTTTCTTCATCTTCCTTTCATTCTACAAAAACTTGTCATCATCCATAGTTGAGTTATCCTTTGCCATATCTTCCAAGATTTGATAACCTTCATTGGGTGTATTTTTATTGAAGCTACCCCCAAAGGCATATCCCAACTCTCGTTTAGACTTCCTATCTAACCCATGAAAGAAGATCTCCACATATTTCTCCTTAGTCAAATTGTGGCCTGGACAATTTCTCAACATTTCCTTGAAACGAACCCAAGCATCCACAACATCTTCTTCATCATCTTGTTCAAAAGATCTTATCATATTCTCTAACCTTCTTTGAGTTCTGAGTGAATAAAACTCACCAATGAAAGCCTCCTTAAGTTGAGCCCAAGTAGTGATTGAATTCTCTGAAAGGTCATTGAACCAATCAAGTGCTTCTCCGGTGATTGAAATAGGAAATGTCTCAAGCTTCACGGCATTCATTTGATTTTGACCATATTGGTAAAGCCGAGCCAACTTTTCAAACCTATCCAGGTGTTGGTAAGGATCCCATTTCCTTTTCCCGTCAAATTGTTGCTCTTCAATGCTTTTGAGATGATTTCCCTTCAGATTGAAGGTGTGATCAATGGTTGGAGGTCTAATGGCGGAGCCACGGCTTGTGGGAATAGTGCAAACCCTCTCGCCATAGCGAGTGTCATTCGGATCCCTTGGTTGTTCGTCACCCATTTCTTCTTGTTTAACTTCTAGATCGAAGAATTCGTCTAAGAAAAACCCCTCTTCGTCTGAATCAGGAGTGGGTTTAGCTATAGGTAAGAATGGTGTTGGTATTGGTGTTGTGGGTTCAATGAAGTTAAACCGACGTCCTCTTGGTCTTCTTGGAGTAGATAATGGACTATGCAAAGGTAGACCCGAAGAACGCAAGTTCATTAACTAAAGAAATAAACCTGCAAACACACAACTAACACAAACACGTCAAATGCACCTGTGATAAGAAAAGAAAACTAAACTAATAAAACAAGTAACTTCCTCACGCGTGAGAAAGGATCAAACCACTAAATTAACAACTAAATCGGCACACAATCCCTGGCAGCGACGCCAAAAACTTGATGTGTGAAATCGAGTTCGTAAATTTATAAACAAGAACCGACCAAAAACCGACTACTACACACTTTCAGGCAGTGGACCTGATCGCATATAGTATAGTAAGTAGTAAGTCCGAGATCGTTCGCAGGGATTGGTTTTGAAATAATTGTTTGCTAAAGTAGTTTTTAGAAAAAGGATGGAACCGTAGCCGAATTGCTACCTAACTTTGACAATTTGAAATTAAAGAAATTGAAATGACAAGACAATTAAAAGTAAAGAAAGTTCAGACAATATAAATAACGATCATCCACTTCGAATCCACTTGACTTCAACTATGATTGCACACGTTAAAGATCAAATTCTTTAGAGTTGACAAGATAATCGTGAAAGGATAAAAATGCTTGCGTGGTACCACCAACCGCTCGCAAATCACCCAAACACCTAAGTTGCTAGTTTAATTACCCAAGCCGGTACCACCAATGCCTAGAAAATCTTCCCAACAATTAGTTTGCTTGATTATCCAATTACCAATTATGCCTATGTGAATGAAAACGTGGTACCACCAACCGTTTCTAAACACGTTTACCGATTAATTCCTATTATAGTTTTGACATTCACCGTCATACTATGAACCGGTGACAACCGAACATAGACAATCGAATTGAAACGATAAACATATTCACCTAGTACCACTAACAATGAACACATAAACCATTAACATCAAAAGAATAAATCACAAGGAATTTGTGACAACCGCCAAATTTGAGGTTAGCTAAACTTAGAAAGTTTACTATTCATGTGCTATTTATAGAAAGTTGTGATCAATGGTTGGAGGTCTAATGGCGGAGCCACGGCTTGTGGGAATAGTGCAAACCCTCTCGCCATAGCGAGTGTCATTCGGATCCCTTGGTTGTTCGTCACCCATTTCTTCTTAACTTCTAAAAACCCTAACCGGTTTCTTTTTCTTTTTCTTTTTCTTTTTCTATTTCTTTTTCTTTTTCTTTTTCTTTTTCTTTTTCTTGGTCCTTCAATTTTCTTTTTCTTTTTCTTTTTCTTTTTCTTTTTCTTTTTCTTGGTCCTTCAATTTTCTTTTTCTTTTTCTTTTTCTTTTTCTTTTTCTTTTTCTTGGTCCTTCAATTTTCTTTTTCTTTTTCTTTTTCTTTTTCTTTTTCTTTTTCTTGGTCCTTCAATTTTCTTTTTCTTTTTCTTTTTCTTTTTCTTTTTCTTTTTCTTGGTCCTTCAATTTTCTTTTTCTTTTTCTTTTTCTTTTTCTTTTTCTTTTTCTTGGTCCTTCAATTTTCTTTTTCTTTTTCTTTTTCTTTTTCTTTTTCTTTTTCTTGGTCCTTCAATTTTCTTTTTCTTTTTCTTTTTCTTTTTCTTTTTCTTTTTCTTGGTCCTTCAATTTTCTTTTTCTTTTTCTTTTTCTTTTTCTTTTTCTTTTTCTTGGTCCTTCAATTTTCTTTTTCTTTTTCTTTTTCTTTTTCTTTTTCTTTTTCTTGGTCCTTCAATTTTCTTTTTCTTTTTCTTTTTCTTTTTCTTTTTCTTTTTCTTGGTCCTTCAATTTTCTTTTTCTTTTTCTTTTTCTTTTTCTTTTTCTTTTTCTTGGTCCTTCAATTTTCTTTTTCTTTTTCTTTTTCTTTTTCTTTTTCTTTTTCTTGGTCCTTCAATTTTCTTTTTCTTTTTCTTTTTCTTTTTCTTTTTCTTTTTCTTGGTCCTTCAATTTTCTTTTTCTTTTTCTTTTTCTTTTTCTTTTTCTTTTTCTTGGTCCTTCAATTTTCTTTTTCTTTTTCAATGATTTTTCTTTTTCTTTTTATTTTTCTTGGTCCTTCAATTCTTTATTCTTGACCATTATTTGTTCCTCTTTTTCTTTTTCTTTTTTTTTTCTTTTTCTTTTTCTGTTTTTTCAATTCTTTTATTCTCTTTTCTTTTTCTTTTTCTTTTTCTTTTTCTTTTTCTTTTTCTTTTTCTTTTTCTTTTTCTTTTTCTTTTTCTTTTTCTTTTTCTTTTTCTTTTTCTTTTTCTTTTTCTTTTTCTTTTTCTTTTTCTTTTTCTTTTTCTTTTTCTTTTTCTTTTTCTATTTCTTTTTCTTTTTCTTTTTCTTTTTCTTTTTCTTGGTCCTTCAATTTTCTTTTTCTTTTTCTTTTTCTTTTTCTTTTTCTTTTTCTTGGTCCTTCAATTTTCTTTTTCTTTTTCTTTTTCTTTTTCTTTTTCTTTTTCTTGGTCCTTCAATTTTCTTTTTCTTTTTCTTTTTCTTTTTCTTTTTCTTTTTCTTGGTCCTTCAATTTTCTTTTTCTTTTTCTTTTTCTTTTTCTTTTTCTTTTTCTTGGTCCTTCAATTTTCTTTTTCTTTTTCAATGATTTTTCTTTTTCTTTTTATTTTTCTTGGTCCTTCAATTCTTTATTCTTGACCATTATTTGTTCCTCTTTTTCTTTTTCTTTTTTTTTTCTTTTTCTTTTTCTGTTTTTTCAATTCTTTTATTCTCTTTTCTTTTTCTTTTTCTTTTTCTTTTTCTTTTTCTTTTTCTTTTTCTTTTTCTTTTTCTTTTTCTTTTTCTTTTTCTTTTTCTTTTTCTTTTTCTTTTTCTTTTTCTTTTTCTTTTTCTTTTTCTTTTTCTTTTTCTTTTTCTTTTTCTTTTTCTTTTTCTTTTTCTTTTTCTTTTTCTTTTTCTTTTTCTTTTTCTTTTTCTTTTTCTTTTTCTTTTTCTTTTTCTTTTTCTTTTTCTTTTTCTTTTTCTTTTTCTTTTTCTTTTTCTTTTTCTTTTTCTTTTTCTTTTTCTTTTTCTTTTTCTTTTTCTTTTTCTTTTTCTTTTTCTTTTTCTTTTTCTTTTTCTTTTTCTTTTTCTTTTTCTTTTTCTTTTTCTTTTTCTTTTTCTTTTTCTTTTTCTTTTTCTTTTTCTTTTTCTTTTTCTTTTTCTTTTTCTTTTTCTTTTTCTTTTTCTTTTTCTTTTTCTTTTTCTTTTTCTTTTTCTTTTTCTTTTTCTTTTTCTTTTTCTTTTTCTTTTTCTTTTTCTTTTTCTTTTTCTTTTTCTTTTTCTTTTTCTTTTTCTTTTTCTTCCTAGTAGTTTTTTCTTCAACCCTAAACACCAAAAAAAACTCCATCACCACCGCGAGACCACCACTGCTACTGCTGCACCGCCGCTGCTGCTGCCGTCCGACTGCCAGCCACCACCATTCAACTCCATTAACATCCAGGAAGGTGAGGAGCGTAAGTAAATACCTCCTAACAAAAACCCATTTCTTCTTTCTCTCTAAAAACCCTAACCGGTTTCTTTTTCTTTTTATTTCTTCCCGTCGCAGCCACGCAACCACCACGCCACCACCACCCCGAGACGTCCAGAAGGAAGGAGAAACAATTAGTTTGCTTGATTATCCAATTACCAATTATGCCTATGTGAATGAAAACGTGGTACCACCAACCGTTTCTAAACACGTTTACCGATTAATTCCTATTATAGTTTTGACATTCACCGTCATACTATGAACCGGTGACAACCGAACATAGACAATCGAATTGAAACGATAAACATATTCACCTAGTACCACTAACAATGAACACATAAACCATTAACATCAAAAGAATAAATCACAAGGAATTTGTGACAACCGCCAAATTTGAGGTTAGCTAAACTTAGAAAGTTTACTATTCATGTGCTATTTATAGAAAGTTAAATTTAAATATGTGATATTTAAATTCTTATGTGTCAACCATGATCAAACGTCGTTATAAAATAACGATGCCGACACACATTCATCGGGTTGATGAACCGGTCAAGGAGGACCTCCATAATATGCATTTTTGTGATATATGATTTTTATGTGACAATATGTATCTAGTTAAGATCTCTTTCGTTAGTAAAAGTGCCATATGAAATATATGTCGTTATATAGTCACTAAATAATTAAAGAACGCTCTTATGCAATAATAATAATTGACACAATTTATAAAAACATGAATTATAAAAACATGACATATTATTTTTAGTTTCCTAACTAAAAATTTATACAAAATAATATATATGTTATTTAGAAAAATACATGTATATATATATATATATATATTATATACGTATATATATATATATATATATATCTATTAATATAACTTGACCCACCATGCCCACCTCCTATTTAGGACATCGGTGCAAAGTGTGCGGTGACTTAGCACGCTTCGGGTGCAAACATGACCTATATGATTATATTATATTTATATATAGACCCACCATGCCCACCTCCTATTTAGGACATCGGTGCAAAGTGTGCGGTGACTTAGCACGCTTCGGGTGCAAACATGACCTATATGATTATATTATATTTATATATAGACCCACCATGCCCACCTCCTATTTAGGACATCGGTGCAAAGTGTGCGGTGACTTAGCACGCTTCGGGTGCAAACATGACCTATATGATTATATTATATTTATATATAGACCCACCATGCCCACCTCCTATTTAGGACATCGGTGCAAAGTGTGCGGTGACTTAGCACGCTTCGGGTGCAAACATGACCTATATGATTATATTATATTTATATATAGACCCACCATGCCCACCTCCTATTTAGGACATCGGTGCAAAGTGTGCGGTGACTTAGCACGCTTCGGGTGCAAACATGACCTATATGATTATATTATATTTATATATAGACCCACCATGCCCACCTCCTATTTAGGACATCGGTGCAAAGTGTGCGGTGACTTAGCACGCTTCGGGTGCAAACATGACCTATATGATTATATTATATTTATATATAGACCCACCATGCCCACCTCCTATTTAGGACATCGGTGCAAAGTGTGCGGTGACTTAGCACGCTTCGGGTGCAAACATGACCTATATGATTATATTATATTTATATATAGACCCACCATGCCCACCTCCTATTTAGGACATCGGTGCAAAGTGTGCGGTGACTTAGCACGCTTCGGGTGCAAACATGACCTATATGATTATATTATATTTATATATAGACCCACCATGCCCACCTCCTATTTAGGACATCGGTGCAAAGTGTGCGGTGACTTAGCACGCTTCGGGTGCAAACATGACCTATATGATTATATTATATTTATATATAGACCCACCATGCCCACCTCCTATTTAGGACATCGGTGCAAAGTGTGCGGTGACTTAGCACGCTTCGGGTGCAAACATGACCTATATGATTATATTATATTTATATATAGACCCACCATGCCCACCTCCTATTTAGGACATCGGTGCAAAGTGTGCGGTGACTTAGCACGCTTCGGGTGCAAACATGACCTATATGATTATATTATATTTATATATAGACCCACCATGCCCACCTCCTATTTAGGACATCGGTGCAAAGTGTGCGGTGACTTAGCACGCTTCGGGTGCAAACATGACCTATATGATTATATTATATTTATATATAGACCCACCATGCCCACCTCCTATTTAGGACATCGGTGCAAAGTGTGCGGTGACTTAGCACGCTTCGGGTGCAAACATGACCTATATGATTATATTAT
The DNA here is from genome assembly GCA_034093135.1 of Erigeron breviscapus. Taxonomy (NCBI): domain Eukaryota; kingdom Viridiplantae; phylum Streptophyta; class Magnoliopsida; order Asterales; family Asteraceae; genus Erigeron; species Erigeron breviscapus. Next base: position 64,982,667 of record CM067169.1, read on the forward strand.
ATTTATATATAGACCCACCATGCCCACCTCCTATTTAGGACATCGGTGCAAAGTGTGCGGTGACTTAGCACGCTTCGGGTGCAAACATGACCTATATGATTATATTATATTTATATATAGACCCACCATGCCCACCTCCTATTTAGGACATCGGTGCAAAGTGTGCGGTGACTTAGCACGCTTCGGGTGCAAACATGACCTATATGATTATATTATATTTATATATATATATATTAATATATGTTATATACGTATATATATATATATATATATATCTATATATATATATATATATATATATATACAGGTATATATATATATTTATATATATATATATATATATATATATATATATATATATATATATATATATATATATATATATATATATATATATATATATATATATATATATATATATATATATATATATATATATATATATATATATATATATATATATATATATATATATATATATATATATATATATATATATATATATATATATATATATATATATATATATATATATATATATATATATATATATATATATATATATATATATATATATATATATATATATATATATATATATATATATATATATATATATATATATATATATATATATATATATATATATATATATATATATATATATATATATATATATATATATATATATATATATATATATATATATATATATATATATATATATATATATATATATATATATATATATATATATATATATATATATATATATATATATATATATATATATATATATATATATATATATATATATATATATATATATATATATATATATATATATATATATATATATATATATATATATATATATATATATATATATATATATATATATATATATATATATATATATATATATATATATATATATATATATATATATATATATATATATATATATATATATATATATATATATATATATATATATATATATATATATATATATATATATATATATATATATATATATATATATATATATATATATATATATATATATATATATATATATATATATATATATATATATATATATATATATATATATATATATATATATATATATATATATATATATATATATATATATATATATATATATATATATATATATATATATATATATATATATATATATATATATATATATATATATATATATATATATATATATATATATATATATATATATATATATATATATATATATATATATATATATATATATATATATATATATATATATATATATATATATATATATATATATATATATATATATATATATATATATATATATATATATATATATATATATATATATATATATATATATATATATATATATATATATATATATATATATATATATATATATATATATATATATATATATATATATATATATATATATATATATATATATATATATTATTAAAACGACTCCTTTATAGTCGTTCATTATGCCTTGTGTTGTGATTTCATGAATGTTGCACCTCGTACCCTTCCGCATTATTATGGGGTGTGACAGAATGGTATCAGAGACAAGGTTATAGTGAACTAGGTGGCAATTAGTGAACCTAGACTATAACTACCCATAGAAATCACATATACTATGCACACACATGCCTTAGAAATTTTACATGCATTACTTGACTATGTGTAAATTTCATGCTTATATATACATTGCTAGAATCTAGAAATTTTAAAATTTCTCATCTTACATATATATGCTCCTTTGCCTAAGAATGCTCCCCTATCAGCCTCATGTTAAGGTTAAGTAGAATAATGCTTACATATATTGCCTATGTTTTCTTTTCTTCTTTTCCATTAGGGAAAATGTCTCGACACGTCATTGACCTAACGTCCGATCATGAGGAAGAGTTCATCACTCAACAGCCAGTCCCATCCCCTTTGTCCCCACTCGATCAGCACGTTGAGTCTGAGCCTACTGTTGATTCCGAGGCCGTTGGTGACACTCCTAGGTCACCACTCGTTGGTCCCACATCACCACCCTTTGCCCATCCACCAGTTCCTCCGACTATTATGCCCACTCTCACTTTGGCCGAGCCCACTACTTTCACTATACCCGAGCCGATAGCTCACCCGATCGGCACATCCACTGTCGTCTATGCCACACCAGATATTCCACTTCCACATTTCAACCTACCCCCACCCACATACCATCATCAGTTCCGTACCGGCGAGGGCACGTCACGGGACCCGAGATTCACTATTGAGTCTGAGCCTACCGTTGATTCCGAGGCCGTTGGTGACACTCCTAGGTCACCACTCGTTGGTCCCACATCACCACCCTTTGCCCATCCACCAGTTCCTCCGACTATTATGCCCACTCTCACTTTGGCCGAGCCCACTACTTTCACTATACCCGAGCCGATAGCTCACCCGATCGGCACATCCACTGTCGTCTATGCCACACCAGATATTCCACTTCCACATTTCAACCTACCCCCACCCACATACCATCATCAGTTCCGTACCGGCGAGGGCACGTCACGGGACCCGAGATTCACTATTGAGCCTCGTGTTCCCGAGATGGTGCACCTCCTCTATGTTTTACATGTGGAACACAAGTACCAAAACTATGTATATGATGATTGTCTAAGTTGCATTGATCCCCATTAAAGTCCTCCCATCATGAATTGTTAGTTATGGATTTAAACGAGATATGATGAATAGTACTATTTGGGTTGACACCCCCATTCGGGTTGGTCGCACCAACTTGACCGGTGATGGTCGAACGAATGCATGCATATTTGGATTCCCAAGTATTATGGATCAAATACTTGCCGAGGCACAATGTTACTTATTACCGTCGAGTTTCAATTCATGAGCTTAGTACAATATATACATTATATTTTTCCTAGCATTGTTTTTGAACAATGGCTACACGACATTGCGGGTTAGCAATGGTCACACTTAAATCTTGTGGTTTCATGCAAATTACTTATTTACCCCTATGAATTCACCAACATTATTGTTGACCCATTTTAGCATGTATCTCAGGTCCGTAAGATGCACGGTAGGATTCACATAAGGCTATTCCGCCACTTGGAGTTGATGTTTCGTTTTTATCATGGAAAAGACTTTACTTTTGTTCAAGTTATCATTGTTGTCGAAACCAATGATAGCACCACCTATCGAGGATTTAGAATTCCTAAAAATACTCTTTAAATTATTGTAATGTTTTTCCTTAATGTATTTCCAATGTTTCAAGACAATGAACTTATGTTAAATGAAATGTTTTCAAAACGACTCCTTTATAGTCGTTCATTATGCCTTGTGTTGTGATTTCATGAATGTTGCACCTCGTACCCTTCCGCATTATTATGGGGTGTGACAGAATGGTATCAGAGACAAGGTTATAGTGAACTAGGTGGCAATTAGTGAACCTAGACTATAACTACCCATAGAAATCACATATACTATGCACACACATGCCTTAGAAATTTTACATGCATTACTTGACTATGTGTAAATTTCATGCTTATATATACATTGCTAGAATCTAGAAATTTTAAAATTTCTCATCTTACATATATATGCTCCTTTGCCTAAGAATGCTCCCCTATCAGCCTCATGTTAAGGTTAAGTAGAATAATGCTTACATATATTGCCTATGTTTTCTTTTCTTCTTTTCCATTAGGGAAAATGTCTCGACACGTCATTGACCTAACGTCCGATCATGAGGAAGAGTTCATCACTCAACAGCCAGTCCCATCCCCTTTGTCCCCACTCGATCAGCACGTTGAGTCTGAGCCTACTGTTGATTCCGAGGCCGTTGGTGACACTCCTAGGTCACCACTCGTTGGTCCCACATCACCACCCTTTGCCCATCCACCAGTTCCTCCGACTATTATGCCCACTCTCACTTTGGCCGAGCCCACTACTTTCACTATACCCGAGCCGATAGCTCACCCGATCGGCACATCCACTGTCGTCCATACCACACCAGATATTCCACTTCCACATTTCAACCTACCCCCACCCACATACCATCATCAGTTCCGTACCGGCGAGGGCACGTCACGGGACCCGAGATTCACTATTGAGCCTCGTGTTCCCGAGATGGTGCACCCTCCACCCTCTATGGTTGAGCCACCGGCTCAACGCCGCCGCACCGAGCCGATCTATCACTCTGTGGCTTGTGTCCTTGCTCGATGGAGAGAGCTAGAGGGCCTTCGTGATAACGACCGCGTCTATGCTCACTCCGGGCCGGATATCGTCTCTGCATATACCGGAGTACCAAAACTATGTATATGATGATTGTCTAAGTTGCATTGATCCCCATTAAAGTCCTCCCATCATGAATTGTTAGTTATGGATTTAAACAAGATATGATGAATAGTACTATTTGGGTTGACACCCCCATTCGGGTTGGTCGCACCAACTTGACCGGTGATGGTCGAACGAATGCATGCATATTTGGATTCCCAAGTATTATGGATCAAATACTTGCCGAGGCACAATGTTACTTATTACCGTCGAGTTTCAATTCATGAGCTTAGTACAATATATACATTATATTTTTCCTAGCATTGTTTTTGAACAATGGCTACACGACATTGCGGGTTAGCAATGGTCACACTTAAATCTTGTGGTTTCATGCAAATTACTTATTTACCCCTATGAATTCACCAACATTATTGTTGACCCATTTTAGCATGTATCTCAGGTCCGTAAGATGCACGGTAGGATTCACATAAGGCTATTCCGCCACTTGGAGTTGATGTTTCGTTTTTATCATGGAAAAGACTTTACTTTTGTTCAAGTTATCATTGTTGTCGAAACCAATGATAGCACCACCTATCGAGGATTTAGAATTCCTAAAAATACTCTTTAAATTATTGTAATGTTTTTCCTTAATGTATTTCCAATGTTTCAAGACAATGAACTTATGTTAAATGAAATGTTTTCAAAACGACTCCTTTATAGTCGTTCATTATGCCTTGTGTTGTGATTTCATGAATGTTGCACCTCGTACCCTTCCGCATTATTATGGGGTGTGACAGAATGGTATCAGAGACAAGGTTATAGTGAACTAGGTGGCAATTAGTGAACCTAGACTATAACTACCCATAGAAATCACATATACTATGCACACACATGCCTTAGAAATTTTACATGCATTACTTGACTATGTGTAAATTTCATGCTTATATATACATTGCTAGAATCTAGAAATTTTAAAATTTCTCATCTTACATATATATGCTCCTTTGCCTAAGAATGCTCCCCTATCAGCCTCATATTAAGGTTAAGTAGAATAATGCTTACATATATTGCCTATGTTTTCTTTTCTTCTTTTCCATTAGGGAAAATGTCTCGACACGTCATTGACCTAACGTCCGATCATGAGGAAGAGTTCGTCACTCAACAGCCAGTCCCATCCCCTTTGTCCCCACTCGATCAGCACGTTGAGTCTGAGCCTACTGTTGATTCCGAGGCCGTTGGTGACACTCCTAGGTCACCACTCGTTGGTCCCACATCACCACCCTTTGCCCATCCACCAGTTCCTCCGACTATTATGCCCACTCTCACTTTGGCCGAGCCCACTACTTTCACTATACCCGAGCCGATAGCTCACCCGATCGGCACATCCACTGTCGTCTATGCCACACCAGATATTCCACTTCCACATTTCAACCTACCCCCACCCACATACCATCATCAGTTCCGTACCGGCGAGGGCACGTCACGGGACCCGAGATTCACTATTGAGCCTCGTGTTCCCGAGATGGTGCACCCTCCACCCTCTATGGTTGAGCCACCGGCTCAACGCCGCCGCACCGAGCCGATCTATCACTCTGTGGCTTGTGTCCTTGCTCGATGGAGAGAGCTAGAGGGCCTTCGTGATAACGACCGCGTCTATGCTCACTCCGGGCCGGATATCGTCTCTGCATATACCGGAGAGCCTGTCCACCTCACCGTATCCACCCTCGTGGCGCGACTTTTCCGCGCCGAGTCTCGCCTTCAGGCACTTGAGGGACCCACTCGCCCTATTCCAGCTTCTGTGGCGGATCTTCACCGCCAAGTCTCCACTATGAACGTGGAGCTTACCGAGACCACTATTCAGACCGAGTTTGCTCATGATCGTGTGGATGAGATTGAGGACTATGTTGTGGGACTTGGATTGGGATTGAGAGGCACTGCTGAGCTGACCATTGGAGTACGAGACGAGAGCTTTATTACACGTGTAAGGGTTGAAGACTTGGAGACTCATGTTCAGCACATGGAGGATAGACTTACGATGCAGGAGGTAAGGATTCAGAGGATCGAGGAGGCACTTCAGACCATTGCTGCTGCTATCACTATGCCACCCCCTAGCGGATCTAGCTAGATGTTATCTTTACATTTTTATTGTTCCTATTTAGGGCGGGATGTGCCCGGAAACTTTGAATTATGATGAATCTATGGATTTTGCGAAGTTACTTCTCGCATGGTTGTCTTTATTTTGAAGCAATGAAATCTATTACTTTATCCAAATTTTTATGTTTCTTTTAGTTACAATAATTTTGTTTATGATTATGTTGGCATGTTAGTATAGTTATGGCATGGTATTGTTATGTTGATGATGTGTTTGCATGATTGAGGATCTATTGATATGCATTATGACGTGGTTAAATGTTGTTAGCTATCCATAAGTTAATGAAGAAAAACTTATTACACTTTTGTTTCCTTTCTTAAAGAAATGGCGCCAAAGAAAACAACTAAATCACAAACCTTGAGTTCGGCCCAAATCGAGAGGCTCGTAGCACAACGAGTTGCTGCCGCCATCGCTACTTATGAGGCAAACCGAACCACCGGTGAAGCCGAGGGAAGTGGCAATGGTGAAACACAAACAAATGCCCCAAAGGGTTGCACCTATAGGGACTTTACCTTGTGCAAACCACTGAACTTTGAGGGTACCGAGGGAACCATTGGATTACTTCGATGGTGTGAAAAGATGGAGTCAGTTTTCCGCATCAGCAATTGTCCGGAAGAGTGTAAGGTGAAGTACGCGACATGCACTCTCCAAGGTGGAGCCCTGACTTGGTGGAATTTGTATGCTCACTCTGTAGGAGTTGATGCGGCTTATGCACTCACTTGGGAGGCACTAAAGGAAAGGATGCGAGGAAAGTATTGCCCAAGGAATGAGATCCAAAAGTTGGAGGCCGAGTTTTGGAACTTGACTACTAAGGGCCTTGATGTACCCGCGTACACGACTCGGTTTCACGAGTTGGCCCTAGTGTGCCCAACCATGGTGGAACCCGCATTCAAGCTCATTGAGAGGTACATTTGGGGACTCCCACCTCAAATCCAAGGAATGGTAACCTCTTCCAAACCCACTGACATCGAGAGTGCCGTTGAGATGGCACATAGTTTGGCTGATCAAATGAAAAGACAAGGAGCCAAGGAAGTTGCTGCTCCAAGAGCATTTGATCACAAGAGGAAGTGGGATGAAGGATCATCGAGAAATCTAGTTCAACAACAACCAAGACGGGCCGAGGCGGTTAAGGCTTATACCGCGGGGCCAACTGCGAAGAAAGGGTACAATGGAGGTAGCCCTTATTGCAACAAATGTCGCTCTCATCATCGCGGACCTTGTATGCCGCCATGTGGCCGGTGCAAGAGGACCGGTCATACGACTCAAAATTGTAGAGCTCCAAACCCCGTGGCTAATAACAACAATGGGGTGCAGAAATGAATGTGGACACCCCCTAGCGGATCTAGCTAGATGTTATCTTTACATTTTTATTGTTCCTATTTAGGGCGGGATGTGCCCGGAAACTTTGAATTATGATGAATCTATGGATTTTGCGAAGTTACTTCTCGCATGGTTGTCTTTATTTTGAAGCAATGAAATCTATTACTTTATCCAAATTTTTATGTTTCTTTTAGTTACAATAATTTTGTTTATGATTATGTTGGCATGTTAGTATAGTTATGGCATGGTAGTGTTATGTTGATGATGTGTTTGCATGATTGAGGATCTATTGATATGCATTATGACGTGGTTAAATGTTGTTAGCTATCCATAAGTTAATGAAGAAAAACTTATTACACTTTTGTTTCCTTTCTTAAAGAAATGGCGCCAAAGAAAACAACTAAATCACAAACCTTGAGTTCGGCCCAAATCGAGAGGCTCGTAGCACAACGAGTTGCTGCCGCCATCGCTACTTATGAGGCAAACCGAACCACCGGTGAAGCCGAGGGAAGTGGCAATGGTGAAACACAAACAAATGCCCCAAAGGGTTGCACCTATAGGGACTTTACCTTGTGCAAACCACTGAACTTTGAGGGTACCGAGGGAACCATTGGATTACTTCGATGGTGTGAAAAGATGGAGTCAGTTTTCCGCATCAGCAATTGTCCGGAAGAGTGTAAGGTGAAGTACGCGACATGCACTCTCCAAGGTGGAGCCCTGACTTGGTGGAATTTGTATGCTCACTCTGTAGGAGTTGATGCGGCTTATGCACTCACTTGGGAGGCACTAAAGGAAAGGATGCGAGGAAAGTATTGCCCAAGGAATGAGATCCAAAAGTTGGAGGCCGAGTTTTGGAACTTGACTACTAAGGGCCTTGATGTACCCGCGTACACGACTCGGTTTCACGAGTTGGCCCTAGTGTGCCCAACCATGGTGGAACCCGCATTCAAGCTCATTGAGAGGTACATTTGGGGACTCCCACCTCAAATCCAAGGAATGGTAACCTCTTCCAAACCCACTGACATCGAGAGTGCCGTTGAGATGGCACATAGTTTGGCTGATCAAATGAAAAGACAAGGAGCCAAGGAAGTTGCTGCTCCAAGAGCATTTGATCACAAGAGGAAGTGGGATGAAGGATCATCGAGAAATCTAGTTCAACAACAACCAAGACGGGCCGAGGCGGTTAAGGCTTATACCGCGGGGCCAACTGCGAAGAAAGGGTACAATGGAGGTAGCCCTTATTGCAACAAATGTCGCTCTCATCATCGCGGACCTTGTATGCCGCCATGTGGCCGGTGCAAGAGGACCGGTCATACGACTCAAAATTGTAGAGCTCCAAACCCCGTGGCTAATAACAACAATGTGGTGCAGAAGGGGTGCTATGAATGTGGAAATGAGGGGCACATCAAGAGGGATTGCCCAAGACTTAGAAACCAAAACAATAACAACAATCAAGCCCGTGGAAGAGCTTTCGTGATTCAAGCAAGAGAAGCTCGCCAAGACCCGAACATTGTGACGGGTATGTTTCTTCTCGAAAACCTGCTAGTTTCCGTTTTATTTGATAGCGGTGCCGATTTAAGCTTTATATCAAAAAGAATTATTCAATTGTTATCTATAACCCCCGTGCCGTTAGACGATGCATATTCTATAGAACTTGCTAACGGGAAAGAAATCAAAGCCGATAGCATAGTACGTGAGTGTACTTTGACCTTAGCCGACAAACCCTTTCACATAGACCTAATCCCCGTCGAAATAGGAAGCTTTGACATCATCATCGGCATGGATTGGCTATCCAAACACAAGGCCGAGATTGTATGTCACGAAAAGGTTGTTCGCATCCCGTTAGAGAATGGAGACATGTTGATCATTCAAGGAGAAAAGTGTGGTGTAGCAATTAATCTCATTTCGTGTATGAAGACTCAAAAATACCTACGAAAGGGGTATCACGCGGTTTTAGCCCATGTGACGACAAAAGAACCTGAGGAGAAACGACTTGAAGACGTGCCTATTGCACGAGAATTTCCCGAAGTATTTCCCGAGGACTTACCCGGACTCCCTCCGGTCCGTCAAGTGGAATTTCAAGTGGACTTGGTGCCCGGTGCTACACCGGTGGCACGTGCTCCATACCGTTTAGCTCCATCCGAAATGAAAGAGCTCTCGACTCAATTGCAAGAACTCTTAGATAAAGGATTCATCCGACCAAGCTCTTCGCCATGGGGAGCTCCGGTTCTTTTTGTCAAGAAAAAGGACGGATCCTTCCGGATGTGTATAGACTATCGTGAGTTAATGAAGACTCAAAAATACCTACGAAAGGGGTATCACGCGGTTTTAGCCCATGTGACGACAAAAGAACCTGAGGAGAAACGACTTGAAGACGTGCCTATTGCACGAGAATTTCCCGAAGTATTTCCCGAGGACTTACCCGGACTCCCTCCTCAGATCCAAGGAATGGTAACCTCTTCCAAACCCACTGACATCGAGAGTGCCGTTGAGATGGCACATAGTTTGGCTGATCAAATGAAAAGACAAGGAGCCAAGGAAGTTGCTGCTCCAAGAGCATTTGATCACAAGAGGAAGTGGGATGAAGGATCATCGAGAAATCTAGTTCAACAACAACCAAGACGGGCCGAGGCGGTTAAGGCTTATACCGCGGGGCCAACTGCGAAGAAAGGGTACAATGGAGGTAGCCCTTATTGCAACAAATGTCGCTCTCATCATCGCGGACCTTGTATGCCGCCATGTGGCCGGTGCAAGAGGACCGGTCATACGACTCAAAATTGTAGAGCTCCAAACCCCGTGGCTAATAACAACAATGTGGTGCAGAAGGGGTGCTATGAATGTGGAAATGAGGGGCACATCAAGAGGGATTGCCCAAGACTTAGAAACCAAAACAATAACAACAATCAAGCCCGTGGAAGAGCTTTCGTGATTCAAGCAAGAGAAGCTCGCCAAGACCCGAACATTGTGACGGGTATGTTTCTTCTCGAAAACCTGCTAGTTTCCGTTTTATTTGATAGCGGTGCCGATTTAAGCTTTATATCAAAAAGAATTATTCAATTGTTATCTATAACCCCCGTGCCGTTAGACGATGCATATTCTATAGAACTTGCTAACGGGAAAGAAATCAAAGCCGATAGCATAGTACGTGAGTGTACTTTGACCTTAGCCGACAAACCCTTTCACATAGACCTAATCCCCGTCGAAATAGGAAGCTTTGACATCATCATCGGCATGGATTGGCTATCCAAACACAAGGCCGAGATTGTATGTCACGAAAAGGTTGTTCGCATCCCGTTAGAGAATGGAGACATGTTGATCATTCAAGGAGAAAAGTGTGGTGTAGCAATTAATCTCATTTCGTGTATGAAGACTCAAAAATACCTACGAAAGGGGTATCACGCGGTTTTAGCCCATGTGACGACAAAAGAACCTGAGGAGAAACGACTTGAAGACGTGCCTATTGCACGAGAATTTCCCGAAGTATTTCCCGAGGACTTACCCGGACTCCCTCCGGTCCGTCAAGTGGAATTTCAAGTGGACTTGGTGCCCGGTGCTACACCGGTGGCACGTGCTCCATACCGTTTAGCTCCATCCGAAATGAAAGAGCTCTCGACTCAATTGCAAGAACTCTTAGATAAAGGATTCATCCGACCAAGCTCTTCGCCATGGGGAGCTCCGGTTCTTTTTGTCAAGAAAAAGGACGGATCCTTCCGGATGTGTATAGACTATCGTGAGTTAAATAAACTTACTATAAAGAACCGATATCCCCTACCTAGGATCGATGACTTGTTTGATCAATTACAAGGATCGAGTTACTACTCGAAAATCGATCTTAGATCTGGATACCACCAATTGAGGGTAAGAGAAGAAGATATCCCTAAGACGGCATTTCGAACTCGTTATGGTCATTACGAGTTTCAAGTTATGCCTTTTGGTTTGACGAATGCACCCGCCGTTTTCATGGACCTCATGAACCGCGTGTGCAAGCCATATCTAGATAAGTTTGTGATTGTCTTTATTGACGACATACTAATCTATTCGAAAACCAAGGAAGAGCATGAGGGACATTTGAGAATGATTTTGGAGCTACTCAAGAAGGAAGAATTGTATGCGAAGTTTTCAAAATGTGAATTTTGGATTCGAACGGTACAATTCTTAGGCCACGTGATTGATAGTCAAGGGATTCACGTAGACCCCGCAAAGATCGAAGCCATCAAGAGTTGGGATGCACCGAGGACCCCAACGGAAGTACGTCAGTTCTTAGGTCTTGCCGGCTATTATAGAAGATTCATCGAGAACTTCTCAAAAATAGCCCAACCTTTGACCACTTTGACGCAAAAGGAAAAGAAGTTTGCTTGGGAAGACAAGCAAGAAAAGGCATTTCAACTACTAAAAGAGAAGCTTTGTAGTGCGCCAATTCTAGCTCTGCCCGAAGGAACCGATAATTTTGTGGTGTATTGCGACGCTTCCCATCAAGGGTTAGGTTGCGTCCTCATGCAAAAGGACAAGGTGATAGCTTATGCTTCACGTCAACTCAAGGTGCATGAGAAAAATTACACTACCCACGACTTGGAGTTAGGAGCGGTAGTTTTCGCTCTTAAGATTTGGAGGCACTATCTTTATGGCACAAAGTGTACCATATTCACCGACCATAAGAGCCTCCAACATATTTTTGACCAAAAGGACTTGAATATGAGACAACGCAAGAAAAGGCATTTCAACTACTAAAAGAGAAGCTTTGTAGTGCGCCAATTCTAGCTCTGCCCGAAGGAACCGATAAATTTGTGGTGTATTGCGACGCTTCCCATCAAGGGTTAGGTTGCGTCCTCATGCAAAAGGACAAGGTGATAGCTTATGCTTCACGTCAACTCAAGGTGCATGAGAAAAATTACACTACCCACGACTTGGAGTTAGGAGCGGTAGTTTTCGCTCTTAAGATTTGGAGGCACTATCTTTATGGCACAAAGTGTAACAATTAATCTCATTTCGTGTATGAAGACTCAAAAATACCTACGAAAGGGGTATCACGCGGTTTTAGCCCATGTGACGACAAAAGAACCTGAGGAGAAACGACTTGAAGACGTGCCTATTGCACGAGAATTTCCCGAAGTATTTCCCGAGGACTTACCCGGACTCCCTCCGGTCCGTCAAGTGGAATTTCAAGTGGACTTGGTGCCCGGTGCTACACCGGTGGCACGTGCTCCATACCGTTTAGCTCCATCCGAAATGAAAGAGCTCTCGACTCAATTGCAAGAACTCTTAGATAAAGGATTCATCCGACCAAGCTCTTCGCCATGGGGAGCTCCGGTTCTTTTTGTCAAGAAAAAGGACGGATCCTTCCGGATGTGTATAGACTATCGTGAGTTAAATAAACTTACTATAAAGAACCGATATCCCCTACCTAGGATCGATGACTTGTTTGATCAATTACAAGGATCGAGTTACTACTCGAAAATCGATCTTAGATCTGGATACCACCAATTGAGGGTAAGAGAAGAAGATATCCCTAAGACGGCATTTCGAACTCGTTATGGTCATTACGAGTTTCAAGTTATGCCTTTTGGTTTGACGAATGCACCCGCCGTTTTCATGGACCTCATGAACCGCGTGTGCAAGCCATATCTAGATAAGTTTGTGATTGTCTTTATTGACGACATACTAATCTATTCGAAAACCAAGGAAGAGCATGAGGGACATTTGAGAATGATTTTGGAGCTACTCAAGAAGGAAGAATTGTATGCGAAGTTTTCAAAATGTGAATTTTGGATTCGAACGGTACAATTCTTAGGCCACGTGATTGATAGTCAAGGGATTCACGTAGACCCCGCAAAGATCGAAGCCATCAAGAGTTGGGATGCACCGAGGACCCCAACGGAAGTACGTCAGTTCTTAGGTCTTGCCGGCTATTATAGAAGATTCATCGAGAACTTCTCAAAAATAGCCCAACCTTTGACCACTTTGACGCAAAAGGAAAAGAAGTTTGCTTGGGAAGACAAGCAAGAAAAGGCATTTCAACTACTAAAAGAGAAGCTTTGTAGTGCGCCAATTCTAGCTCTGCCCGAAGGAACCGATAATTTTGTGGTGTATTGCGACGCTTCCCATCAAGGGTTAGGTTGCGTCCTCATGCAAAAGGACAAGGTGATAGCTTATGCTTCACGTCAACTCAAGGTGCATGAGAAAAATTACACTACCCACGACTTGGAGTTAGGAGCGGTAGTTTTCGCTCTTAAGATTTGGAGGCACTATCTTTATGGCACAAAGTGTACCATATTCACCGACCATAAGAGCCTCCAACATATTTTTGACCAAAAGGACTTGAATATGAGACAACGAAGATGGGTGGAGTTACTTAGTGACTACGATTGTGAGATTAAGTACCACCCCGGCAAGGCGAATGTTGTAGCCGACGCTTTGAGCCGCAAGGAACGAGTCAAGCCGCTTCGCGTCCGAGCATTGGGTATGACCATTCATACCAACCTCACCCCTCACATTCGAATTGCACAAGTTGAAGCATTAGAAGAAGAAAATCTCAAGAATGAAGCCTTGAGAGGAATGGAAGCGCAATTTGAAACTAGACCCGATGGAACTCGCTATTTTGCCAACCGAATTTGGGTACCCAACCGTGGGAACCTAAGAGAGTTAATCATGGACGAAGCACACAAGTCTAGGTATTCAATACATCCCGGTGGCGATAAGATGTATCATGGACTTAAGGAGATGTATTGGTGGCCTAAGATGAAGGCCGACATAGCCGCCTATGTTGGTCGTTGTTTGACGTGTGCAAAGGTTAAGATTGAATATCAAAAACCATCCGGTTTGCTTCAACAACCAAGGATACCCCAATGGAAGTGGGAAGAAATATCCATGGATTTCATTACTAAGTTGCCTAGATCCGTGAGTGGATGTGACACGATTTGGGTAATTGTGGATCGCCTCACAAAGTCCGCTCTTTTCCTACCCATTAAGGAAACGTTTGGGATGGATAAATTAGCGAGAATTTATTTGAAGGAAGTTTTGTCACGTCATGGTGTACCTATTTCGATCATATGTGATCGAGATGCTCGTTTCACCTCTAGATTTTGGAAATCTTTCCAAAAAGCTTTGGGTACTAGAATTGACATGAGCACCGCATACCACCCCCAAACCGATGGTCAAAGCGAAAGGACCATCCAAACGCTAGAGGATATGTTACGCGCGTGTGTGATAGACTTTGGGAGTGACTGGGAGCGTCACTTGCCATTGTGTGAATTTTCATACAACAATAGCTATCACACCAGCATTCAAGCCGCCCCATTCGAGGCACTTTATGGGAGAAAGTGTCGGTCGCCCGTTTGTTGGATCGAAGTTGGTGATAGTCAAATTACGGGTCCAGAAATCCTTCATGAAACCACCGAAAAGATTTTTCAAATCCAAAACCGAATGAAAGCCGCACGTGACCGTCAAAAGAGCTACGCCGACGTTAGGCGAAAACCGTTGGAATTTCAAGTAGGAGATAGAGTCATGTTAAAAGTCTCTCCTTGGAAAGGAACCATTCGTTTTGGGAAACGAGGAAAGTTGAACCCGAGATACGTTGGACCTTTCAAGATCGTAGAAAGGATAGGTCCCGTCGCATATCGACTAGAATTGCCTCAAGAGTTGAGCAGAGTGCACAATGTTTTTCATGTCTCAAACTTAAAGAAGTGTTTATCGAATGAAACACAAACCATTCCGCTTGAAGAGATTCAGCTAGATGATCGCATGCACTTTGTAGAAGAACCCGTTGAAATCATGGACCGCGAAGTTAAGAAATTAAAACAAAGTCGCATTCCTATCGTTAAGGTTCGTTGGAACTCAAGACGAGGACCCGAGTTCACGTGGGAACGTGAAGACCAAATGAAACAAAAATACCCACATTTATTCCGTAACGTCCAAAATGCCGCGTAATACCTAAAGTTTCGGGGCGAAACTTCCATTAACACGGGGAGAATGTGACAACCGCCAAATTTGAGGTTAGCTAAACTTAAATATGTGATATTTAAATTCTTATGTGTCAACCATGATCAAACGTCGTTATAAAATAACGATGCCGACACACATTCATCGGGTTGATGAACCGGTCAAGGAGGACCTCCATAATATGCATTTTTGTGATATATGATTTTTATGTGACAATATGTATCTAGTTAAGATCTCTTTCGTTAGTAAAAGTGCCATATGAAATATATGTCGTTATATATTTACTAAATAATTAAAGAACGCTCTTATGCAATAATAATAATTGACACAATTTATAAAAACATGAATTAATTATAAAAACATGAATTATAAAAACATGACATATTATTTTTAGTTTCCTAACTAAAAATTTATACAAAATAATATATATGTTATTTAGAAAAATACATGGATCAACTAACTAGTTCAAATCTTGGACTAAATAAATTGCTAGACTAAAAATAAGCCCACATACTCTTGGCCCGTCCCATTTTCGGCGAGCCCAAGCCCCAACTCAAGACTTAAGCCCATCTCCCTAGCACTATAAAACATTAGTAATGTTCCTGGCTATTTTTTTTGACAAAACACACCACGTGAGTTTCTCTCTCACAACAAACAAAAACAACCAAAAGACAAAAGAACTATTCACCTTCTCCTACCTCTCCCTCTCCCCACCGCCGGCCACCCTCCTCCAGCCTCACCACCGCCGCCTGCCACCCCCATCTCGCCGGAAAACAAACCCGGCAGCCACCCCCATCAACCCTAGTAGTTTTTTCTTCAACCCTAAACACCAAAAAAAAAAAAAAAAAAAAAAAAAAAAAAAAAAAAAAAAAAAAAAAAAAAAAAAAAAAAAAAAAAAAAAAAAAAAAAAAAAAAAAAAAAAAAAAAAAAAAAAAAAAAAAAAAAAAAAAAAAAAAAAAAAAAAAAAAAAAAAAAAAAAAAAAAAAAAAAAAAAAAAAAAAAAAAAAAAAAAAAAAAAAAAAAAAAAAAAAAAAAAAAAAAAAAAAAAAAAAAAAAAAAAAAAAAAAAAAAAAAAAAAAAAAAAAAAAAAAAAAAAAAAAAAAAAAAAAAAAAAA
>CM067169.1:65004493-65024493 GCA_034093135.1 Erigeron breviscapus
GGGGGGGGGGGGGGGGGGGGGGGGGGGGGGGGGGGGGGGGGGGGGGGGGGGGGGGGGGGGGGGGGGGGGGGGGGGGGGGGGGGGGGGGGGGGGGGGGGGGGGGGGGGGGGGGGGGGGGGGGGGGGGGGGGGGGGGGGGGGGGGGGGGGGGGGGGGGGGGGGGGGGGGGGGGGGGGGGGGGGGGGGGGGGGGGGGGGGGGGGGGGGGGGGGGGGGGGGGGGGGGGGGGGGGGGGGGGGGGGGGGGGGGGGGGGGGGGGGGGGGGGGGGGGGGGGGGGGGGGGGGGGGGGGGGGGGGGGGGGGGGGGGGGGGGGGGGGGGGGGGGGGGGGGGGGGGGGGGGGGGGGGGGGGGGGGGGGGGGGGGGGGGGGGGGGGGGGGGGGGGGGGGGGGGGGGGGGGGGGGGGGGGGGGGGGGGGGGGGGGGGGGGGGGGGGGGGGGGGGGGGGGGGGGGGGGGGGGGGGGGGGGGGGGGGGGGGGGGGGGGGGGGGGGGGGGGGGGGGGGGGGGGGGGGGGGGGGGGGGGGGGGGGGGGGGGGGGGGGGGGGGGGGGGGGGGGGGGGGGGGGGGGGGGGGGGGGGGGGGGGGGGGGGGGGGGGGGGGGGGGGGGGGGGGGGGGGGGGGGGGGGGGGGGGGGGGGGGGGGGGGGGGGGGGGGGGGGGGGGGGGGGGGGGGGGGGGGGGGGGGGGGGGGGGGGGGGGGGGGGGGGGGGGGGGGGGGGGGGGGGGGGGGGGGGGGGGGGGGGGGGGGGGGGGGGGGGGGGGGGGGGGGGGGGGGGGGGGGGGGGGGGGGGGGGGGGGGGGGGGGGGGGGGGGGGGGGGGGGGGGGGGGGGGGGGGGGGGGGGGGGGGGGGGGGGGGGGGGGGGGGGGGGGGGGGGGGGGGGGGGGGGGGGGGGGGGGGGGGGGGGGGGGGGGGGGGGGGGGGGGGGGGGGGGGGGGGGGGGGGGGGGGGGGGGGGGGGGGGGGGGGGGGGGGGGGGGGGGGGGGGGGGGGGGGGGGGGGGGGGGGGGGGGGGGGGGGGGGGGGGGGGGGGGGGGGGGGGGGGGGGGGGGGGGGGGGGGGGGGGGGGGGGGGGGGGGGGGGGGGGGGGGGGGGGGGGGGGGGGGGGGGGGGGGGGGGGGGGGGGGGGGGGGGGGGGGGGGGGGGGGGGGGGGGGGGGGGGGGGGGGGGGGGGGGGGGGGGGGGGGGGGGGGGGGGGGGGGGGGGGGGGGGGGGGGGGGGGGGGGGGGGGGGGGGGGTGATATGATTGCATAATTTTAATTCAAGATTTGATTCAATTATCGTTGTGTCGTGATCTTTATCAATTAATTCTGTCACACCCCATAATAATGCGGAAGGGTACGAGGTGCAACATTCATGAAATCACAACACAAGGCATAATGAACGACTAAAAAGGAGTCGTTTTGAAAACTTGTTATGAGCGGTGACAGGTCGGTGATTAAACGGTTTAAGAAGACTTGTTATGAGCTGTTGCACAACAAAAAGCCCAATTTGCAGAATGTTGAGCCGTTTGGTGTTCAGTGTACTTTTCTGAAAGTTCTTCCTCAAGGGAAATTTGATCCTAAATCTGAGGAGGGTTTCTTTTTAGGTTATGTGCCTAGTACACCGATTCGGCGTGTGTACAATCAGAAAACTGGCAAAGTCGATTTTGGTACAAATGTCGTAATTGTCAGTCATAAACCTGCTGTGCACATTGGTCCTGCTAATGACTTCGATTATGATGGTGTTTTCACTTCTTTTCGTGGTCCTGTTTCTTTTACAGGTGTTCCGATTATGGAAGATGTAGTCACTCTTCATGATCCACTAGATGGTGGACCGGTTCCTGGCTCTTCTACGGTTTCCTCACCATTCATTGAGCCTGCTTCTAAATCTGGTGAATCAAGTGGGACCAAAGAAACTGATTCTACTTTAGAGACTGCTCCTAAAGATCCTAATGATCCACATGTTGATGCAACTCAATATCGGGCTATTATTGGATCTTTGATGTATCTCACTGCTTCCCGTCCAGACATTATGTTCGCTGTTTGTATGTGTGCTCGATATCAGGCTAATCCGAAAGAATCTCATTTGAAAGCTGCGAAAAGGATTCTTCGTTATGTGAAGGCCAAGCCTCGACTAGGGCTTTGGTATCCCATGCATGGTTCCTTTGAATTCAAGGCTTATACTGATTCGGATTATGGTGGTGACAATTCGGATAGGAAATCTACATCGGGTGGATGTCAGCTTTTAGGGGGGAGAATTATTTCTGGCATATGCTAGTTATAAAGGAATAAAGGTGTATCAACTTGACGTAAAGAGTGCCTTTTTGTATGGAGAAATTAAAGAAGAAGTTTATGTAGAACAACCTGCCGGGTTTGAGGATCCAGACTTTCCTAACATAGTATATCGTCTCGATAAGGCTTTATATGGTCTACATCAGGCTCCTCGATCTTGGTATGAAAAACTGTCTTCTCATCTGATTGAAAACGGTTTTATAAGAGGTTCTATCGACAGCACGTTGTTTGTCAAATGGAAAGGGAAGGACTACTTGCTTGTACAGGTTTACGTCGATGATATCATTTTTGGCTCTTCTGATGCGAATATGTGCAAGGAGTTTGAGCAGAGCATGAAGGCTAAGTTTGAAATGAGTGCTATGGGGGAATTAACTTTCTTCCTTGGACTACAGGTGGATCAACTGAAGGATGGGTTCTTTATTCATCAAACCAAGTATGTTAAAGATCTTCTTACTAGGTTTCGGATGACTGATTCTAAAGATGCAATTACTCCCATCAAGACTGCTCATGGGCTGTGTCCTGATAAGCCTAATGATCCACATGTTGATGCAACTCAATATCGGGCTATTATTGGATCTTTGATGTATCTCACTGCTTCCCGTCCAGACATTATGTTCGCTGTTTGTATGTGTGCTCGATATCAGGCTAATCCGAAAGAATCTCATTTGAAAGCTGCGAAAAGGATTCTTCGTTATGTGAAGGCCAAGCCTCGACTAGGGCTTTGGTATCCCATGCATGGTTCCTTTGAATTCAAGGCTTATACTGATTCGGATTATGGTGGTGACAATTCGGATAGGAAATCTACATCGGGTGGATGTCAGCTTTTAGGGGGGAGAATTATTTCTCACTCGCAGGTTTATGTAACATGCTAATCTGATCTAATCAGCAGTAACCAAGCATCATGTAAATAATTGAATAAATAGATTAGTTTATTATTCTGTAATTTTTATTCTGAGTTATTTTTCTTTTTATTGAGTCAAAATAGTATTTTCTTAAGTTCTTATTGCACGAGAGATCCTATTTATATTCTGAGTATATGTTTGCTGAATTCATTTATGTGAATTCTTGATGAGGTTGTTGTGTGGTTTGTATAAAAAGAAGATTTTCTGATATGAACATTAATTTGTTTAAGTTTAGAAAATGATCTTTTGTTGTCTTGCCACTGCGAATTCTACTGGTTTTCTGGGTGTGTCCCTCTCATAGGCCTTTGGATTTTCTTCAAGGGTAGGAGTCTCCTTGTGGTTTTCCATTTCGAGCTCTTTACTGTGATGTGCGCATTTGAAATTGGTGTCTTCAATTTGGCGGGATAATAGAAAATGATATTTTAAGTGTTTTGTGAAAAGTCAAAGTTATTTGAAATCTCACAATTTTTAGTTGTTACAAGTTACGAATTTTGGTTAATAACTTGGTGACATTTTAGGGTTTGACAATGAAATGACCTCCCTTGATCTTTTGTTGTCTTGCCACTGCGAATTCTACTGGTTTTCTGGGTGTGTCCCTCTCATAGGCCTTTGGATTTTCTTCAAGGGTAGGAGTCTCCTTGTGGTTTTCCATTTCGAGCTCTTTACTGTGATGTGCGCATTTGAAATTGGTGTCTTCAATTTGGCGGGATAATAGAAAATGATATTTTAAGTGTTTTGTGAAAAGTCAAAGTTATTTGAAATCTCACAATTTTTAGTTGTTACAAGTTACGAATTTTGGTTAATAACTTGGTGACATTTTAGGGTTTGACAATGAAATGACCTCCCTTGATCTTTTGTTGTCTTGCCACTGCGAATTCTACTGGTTTTCTGGGTGTGTCCCTCTCATAGGCCTTTGGATTTTCTTCAAGGGTAGGAGTCTCCTTGTGGTTTTCCATTTCGAGCTCTTTACTGTGATGTGCGCATTTGAAATTGGTGTCTTCAATTTGGCGGGATAATAGAAAATGATATTTTAAGTGTTTTGTGAAAAGTCAAAGTTATTTGAAATCTCACAATTTTTAGTTGTTACAAGTTACGAATTTTGGTTAATAACTTGGTGACATTTTAGGGTTTGACAATGAAATGACCTCCCTTGATCTTTTGTTGTCTTGCCACTGCGAATTCTACTGGTTTTCTGGGTGTGTCCCTCTCATAGGCCTTTGGATTTTCTTCAAGGGTAGGAGTCTCCTTGTGGTTTTCCATTTCGAGCTCTTTACTGTGATGTGCGCATTTGAAATTGGTGTCTTCAATTTGGCGGGATAATAGAAAATGATATTTTAAGTGTTTTGTGAAAAGTCAAAGTTATTTGAAATCTCACAATTTTTAGTTGTTACAAGTTACGAATTTTGGTTAATAACTTGGTGACATTTTAGGGTTTGACAATGAAATGACCTCCCTTGATCTTTTGTTGTCTTGCCACTGCGAATTCTACTGGTTTTCTGGGTGTGTCCCTCTCATAGGCCTTTGGATTTTCTTCAAGGGTAGGAGTCTCCTTGTGGTTTTCCATTTCGAGCTCTTTACTGTGATGTGCGCATTTGAAATTGGTGTCTTCAATTTGGCGGGATAATAGAAAATGATATTTTAAGTGTTTTGTGAAAAGTCAAAGTTATTTGAAATCTCACAATTTTTAGTTGTTACAAGTTACGAATTTTGGTTAATAACTTGGTGACATTTTAGGGTTTGACAATGAAATGACCTCCCTTGATCTTTTGTTAGATATTTTGGTATTTCGTATTGGTTAACCCTAATTTTGTATGTTTTTAGCTTGAATTTTCTGCATTACTATGTTTGTTCTCAATGCGTTAATGAGTTTTTGGCAAGTGTGCAGTATTCAGGTTAAGAAGATTAAGTTGGAGTGCTGTTTTCTGCAAATACATTGTTATTCATACGGATGATATCGTGGAGATACGATCCTTGGTGTGTAGTGACAATAGGTGTGTTGCAGATATGAGCACGTGAAGGAATAATACATGAATGTGCTTTTGGAGTAGTTATTTACTTTAATATTCATGTATTTAGTGAAAATAATCAATGTGATACTTGTTTATTTTGATTTTTGTATCTTGACTTATGACATGACTCCGGAAATTTTATAAAGTTCTTCATTGAATTTTGGACTACTCATTGTTTGTTAGTTTTGTAGACGGCATCCGGTATGGGACTTATGTGTTTCAAGATGGTTTGCCGTCAAGCAACTCAGTGATTAGTGAACTGTTCTCCGTCTCATGGTCATGGTTGGTAACTCTGTTTGTATGACGATTGATTATTTTCAGGATTAGGTAAACGATCGCGTCATGGGAAATTAGTGATGGACAATCTGAAATTTTCTAAGTTTGAACTGATTTCTCATGGACTTGGCTGAATCTGGAATATTCTTCTAACTTCGTTCTGTTTGTTCTAACGAAGATATCACTTATCTTCGTTCAATTAGTTAGAAATTTTATGGTTCCTTTAGTTCTAACGAATTTATCATTCGTTTGGTGAAAACCAATTTCATCTTCGTTTAGTTTCTACGAACTTAGGTTTTATGCAATGCTTATGAACTTAGCATGGTATATTCGTTTGTTTTTAACTTACGAACTTAGTTCCTATTTTCGTTACGAACTTAGCATTCGTTTGGTGAAAACCAAGTTCATCTTCGTTTGCTTCTACGAACTTAGGTTTCAGTTTATAAGTTACGAACTTAGCTACATTTTATTTGTTGCAAATTTAGTTTAGGTTTCGACCTTACGAACTTAGGTTTCAGTTTATAAGTTACGAACTTAGCTACATTTTATTTGTTGCAAATTTAGTTTAGGTTTCGACCTTACGAACTTAGGTTTCAGTTTATAAGTTACGAACTTAGCTACATTTTATTTGTTGCAAATTTAGTTTAGGTTTCGACCTTACGAACTTAGCATTCGTTTGGTGAAAACCAATTTCATCTTCGTTTAGTTTCTACGAACTTAGGTTTCAGTTTATAAGTTACGAACTTAGCTACATTTTATTTGTTGCAAATTTAGTTTAGGTTTCGACCTTACGAACTTAGCATTCGTTTGGTGAAAACCAATTTCATCTTCGTTTAGTTTCTACGAACTTAGGTTTAGGTTTATTTACGAACTTAGCATTCGTTTGGTGAAAACCAATTTCATCTTCGTTTAGTTTCTACGAACTTAGGTTTGTTTATTTACGAACTTAGCATTCGTTTGGTGAAAACCAATTTCATCTTCGTTTAGTTTCTACGAACTTAGGTTTCAGTTTATAAGTTACGAACTTAGCTACATTTTATTTGTTGCAAATTTAGTTTAGGTTTCGACCTTACTTACGAACTTAGCATTCGTTTGGTGAAAACCAATTTCATCTTCGTTTAGTTTCTACGAACTTAGGTTTGTTTATGCATGCTTACGAACTTAGCATTCGTTTGGTGAAAACCAATTTCATCTTCGTTTAGTTTCTACGAACTTAGGTTTCAGTTTATAAGTTACGAACTTAGCTACATTTTATTTGTTGCAAATTTAGTTTAGGTTTAGACCTTACGAACTTAGCATTCGTTTGGTGAAAACCAATTTCATCTTCGTTTAGTTTCTACGAACTTAGGTTTTATGCAATGCTTATGAACTTAGCATTCGTTTGTTGAAAACCAATTTCATCTTCGTTTAGTTTCTACGAGCTTTCGTTTTATAACTTACGAACTTAGGTTTCAGTTTATAAGTTACGAACTTAGCTACATTTTATTTGTTGCAAATTTAGTTTAGGTTTCGACCTTACGAACTTAGCTACATTTTATTTGTTGCAAATTTAGTTTAGTTTTATAACTTACGAACTTAGGTTTCAGTTTATAAGTTACGAACTTAGCTACATTTTATTTGTTGCAAATTTAGTTTAGGTTTAGACCTTACTTACGAACTTAGCATTCGTTTGGTGAAAACCAATTTCATCTTCGTTTAGTTTCTACGAACTTAGGTTTTATGCAATGCTTATGAACTTAGCATTCGTTTGGTGAAAACCAATTTCATCTTCGTTTAGTTTCTACGAACTTAGGTTTTATGCAATGCTTATGAACTTAGCATTCGTTTGTTGAAAACCAATTTCATCTTCGTTTAGTTTCTACGAACTTAGGTTTCAGTTTATAAGTTACGAACTTAGCTACATTTTATTTGTTGCAAATTTAGTTTAGGTTTAGACCTTACGAACTTAGCATTCGTTTGGTGAAAACCAATTTCATCTTCGTTTAGTTTCTACGAACTTAGGTTTTATGCAATGCTCATGAACTTAGGGTTAATTGCAAACGAACTTAAGATTCATTCCAACGAACTTAATGATCGTTTCATCAAAATGAACTTAAAGTTTCCTTTGTACTTAAAAGTAATTAGAATCTCGTTTTCTAACTAACGAACTTAGTGCTAACACAAACGAATTTAGCTTTCGTTTTATAACTTACGAACTTAGGTTTCAGTTTATAAGTTACGAACTTAGCTACATTTTATTTGTTGCAAATTTAGTTTAGGATTTTAACCCTTTAGATCGTTGATTCTTTTGTAAAAAACGAATGGGTTATGTGTAATTTACTCAATTCTAAAAGTTTTGTACTGCATTGTGGGCAAAATCGAATGATAGTTAATTTTATCAATTTAAATCTTTGAATCCGTGATGATCTGTTGCACAGAATGTTCAAACGAACTTAGGGTTAATTGCAAACGAACTTAAGATTCATTCCAACGAACTTAATGATCGTTTCATCAAAATGAACTTAAAGTTTCCTTTGTACTTAAAAGTAATTAGAATCTCGTTTTCTAACTAACGAACTTAGTGCTAACACAAACGAATTTAGCTTTCGTTTTATAACTTACGAACTTAGCTACATTTTATTTGTTGCAAATTTAGTTTAGGTTTCGACCTTACGAACTTAGGTTAATTGCAAACGAACTTAAGATTCATTCCAACGAACTTAATGATCGTTTCATCAAAATGAACTTAAAGTTTCCTTTGTACTTAAAAGTAATTAGAATCTCGTTTTCTAACTAACGAACTTAGTGCTAACACAAACGAATTTAGCTTTCGTTTTATAACTTACGAACTTAGGTTTCAGTTTATAAGTTACGAACTTAGCTACATTTTATTTGTTGCAAATTTAGTTTAGGTTTCGACCTTACGAACTTAGCATTCGTTTGGTGAAAACCAATTTCATCTTCGTTTAGTTTCTACGAACTTAGGTTTTATGCAATGCTTATGAACTTAGCATGGTATATTCGTTTGTTTTTAACTTACGAACTTAGTTCCTATTTTCGTTTCCCTATTTTAACGAACTTAAGGCTATCTTCGTACAGTTTATTCACAAGTTCCCCCAAGTCTGCAATTCATTCATTATGCCTATTTCATATTTGTTTGGATATTGTGATTTGTTTTGCAGAAATGGCTCTTGCTCCACGTCAATTTGTTGGGAAGCACAATCTTGCTTTAAATCTTGATCCCGATCAACGTAATTGCGAGCATTATCATGAGATGTTTGCTTTTATCGCTCGTTCAAGACTATCATTCGCATTTACTGATTCACCAAGACTAGTGAGGCAGTATATCGATGATTTTTGGAGGTCTGCTCATGAAGTTGTGGTCAATGGTCATGTTTTCGTACGTGCTACCGTCGGAGGAATCACATTCGATTTCAATGCTGCAACTCTTCGTAATATTTTGCATTTAGGTGCAGAACCAGAGGAAGCAGTTGAAATGATTTATGAGTTTGATTTTATCTGTCGATGCTTTCAGCGGATGGGTTATGTTGGTGCAATTAAACTTCCTTTTCATAAAAGTGGGTTTCAAGGAAGATGGAGATACCTAGCATACGCATTGTTGGTTTGTCTAAGCAATCGTAAGGCTGGCTTTGATCAATTATCTGCACAGATTTCGTCGCAGATGGTAGCTTTGGTCTACAATCGACCGTACCCTTTTTCAACTTACTTTTTTCAAGAGTTTATTGATCAGATTAATGCCAGAGGACGAAAAAGATTTTTGTTGTATCCTCGGTTTGTTATGGCGATTGCTCGACACTTCTGTCCAAATTTGGCATTTGATCAAGGACCACGCTATATACTACATGCATGGCCTTCTCGCTTGTTTGCTGATCTTGAGGCCAATACTAGCAACGTGGCTGGTCTCAATGATCCACCACTTTTTGGTCATTTGATTAATCCAAACTATCGATCTCGTCTTGAGAATGATATGTTTGTGGATGCTCCTGAAGATTCTGATCATGATGATACAGAAAGTTCAGATGATGATTCTGATAGTGGGAATGATGGTGATGTTGATGTAGTTGAAGCAGACACTGATGAATATGATAGTGTCGCTGCTGATTCTGGTAATGAGCATAGAACTAAGTTGGCTCATGATATACCTGCTGCTTCAGGAAGTGATCATTCATATCACTTCTCTCGAGAGGATGTACCTGGTGCTTTACGCCGAGAGCGTCGGAGTAAGGCATGTCATTCCTCACCGGTTCTTTCTCATACGGATCAACCCGTTCATGATGAACATGTTACTCAAGAAGAAGTTAATCAGGATGAGGTTGTTGGTGCTGAACAAGAAGCATTGGAACATACAGATATGGCACCTAGTCCATTTCATGAAGGTACAAGTAATGTTGGACCGAAGAGGACACTGGATGCTCCTCTTACTTATCATAGAGCTAAGCGTGCACGTACCACTGAAGCTACATCAGTTTCGATTCCTGATCCCCCAAGTTCAACTGCTGCTGCTATTCCGGTTGTATCTACAGCACCAGCTCATTCTGTTGCTGTCAGTGTGCCGTTACGACCACTGTTGCCTCCCAGAGTGCCAGTTATTCCTCCTCTTCCTTCAGCTTCTCCGTTGGTTCGACGTATTGAGGTTTTAGAGACTCGTGTTCACACATTAGAGTCTGATCTAATAGATGTACGAGCTGCTCTGACCTTTCTTGTCAATTGGGTCAAGAATCAAGGGGGAGATGTGCCTGACGAGGTATGCAGATTATCAGTTCCAAGACGTCAAGATGATGATGATGATGCTGATAATGCTGGTGATCGAAGTGATTCTCGCCCAGTTCTGATTCTGATTCTGATTCTGATTCTGATTCTGATTCTGATTCTGATTCTGATTCTGATTCTGATTCTGATTCTGATTCTGATTCTGATTCTGATTCTGATTCTGATTCTGATTCTGATTCTGATTCTGATTCTGATTCTGATTCTGATTCTGATTCTGATTCTGATTCTGATTCTGATTCTGATTCTGATTCTGATTCTGATTCTGATTCTGATTCTGATTCTGATTCTGATTCTGATTCTGATTCTGATTCTGATTCTGATTCTGATTCTGATTCTGATTCTGATTCTGATTCTGATTCTGATTCTGATTCTGATTCTGATTCTGATTCTGATTCTGATTCTGATTCTGATTCTGATTCTGATTCTGATTCTGATTCTGATTCTGATTCTGATTCTGATTCTGATTCTGATTCTGATTCTGATTCTGATTCTGATTCTGATTCTGATTCTGATTCTGATTCTGATTCTGATTCTGATTCTGATTCTGATTCTGATTCTGATTCTGATTCTGATTCTGATTCTGATTCTGATTCTGATTCTGATTCTGATTCTGATTCTGATTCTGATTCTGATTCTGATTCTGATTCTGATTCTGATTCTGATTCTGATTCTGATTCTGATTCTGATTCTGATTCTGATTCTGATTCTGATTCTGATTCTGATTCTGATTCTGATTCTGATTCTGATTCTGATTCTGATTCTGATTCTGATTCTGATTCTGATTCTGATTCTGATTCTGATTCTGATTCTGATTCTGATTCTGATTCTGATTCTGATTCTGATTCTGATTCTGATTCTGATTCTGATTCTGATTCTGATTCTGATTCTGATTCTGATTCTGATTCTGATTCTGATTCTGATTCTGATTCTGATTCTGATTCTGATTCTGATTCTGATTCTGATTCTGATTCTGATTCTGATTCTGATTCTGATTCTGATTCTGATTCTGATTCTGATTCTGATTCTGATTCTGATTCTGATTCTGATTCTGATTCTGATTCTGATTCTGATTCTGATTCAGATTCAAAAGCTAACAGCTTTGGAATCTGATTCTGATTCTGATTCTGATTCAACTTATAATGTTGATAATGATTAGATGAATTATATTCTAGGTTGCATATAATAAGTTATGACATGTAAATGTAATTTATCTTATTTCAATGCAATTATATTTCATCTTTATTATCATGATTAATCATTGTATTCTGGTGTTATTTTGTGTGATCTTAATAGATGATACAGATGATGCAGAATTACTCTTTAATGGAAATGAGCTTGAGGAAGGTGAAATTATTCCTGAACCGGATCTAAACATGTTCAGGAAACCTTATGGTTTTGATGATATTTGGGACACAGTTCCTAATGATCCATCTATTGAAGAAAGGAATGTATTGGAATTGAAGAGAAAAGATATAATGGAAAGAATGGTTCAAGCTTCATTTAGTAGCAATACAAAAGTTTTAAACTTTGTGGTATATGCTAAGGTTGAAGATAATTTGATTCCTTTTGAGTATGAGATAAATTTAACAAGACTTTTTAATCCAAACGATTATCCAGTTCCTCTCAGAGATGATGATCCACTACAAGAGGTTGATCGGCTTGTGCCTGGTCAAAGAATCAATGAATATATAGTCACTAGGGATACTTTGAAACCTATCATGTATTGGACTCACATTTCAGATAAAGATGCTGCAAGATATAAGACAATAATCTGGAGTTGGTTTTATGATGAAGAACTGAAGTTGTTTGTTCTTAAAAGACCAGAAGGTTGTCAATATTTAGCATGGAGTGAGAGACATTTCAGAAGTTTATGTGAAGAAGACTTACATGAACTTGGAAATAACTGGATTATCAACCCAAGTGGTTATGGTCTAGCTGACGTGGTTGGTAAGAAACTTCATGAAGATTTCAAGTTGAGATCAAATATGAAAGATTCAGAGAAACCGAAGTTTCATATTGAACCAAGAAAGAAGAAGAAAGTGGTTAAGCCAGATAGAAGCGTTGAGTATATTCAACGTGATATCAAGTGTATGATCAAAATTCCTGCAAAGAAATGGGAACAAGATGTTCTGGATAAAATGGACAATTGGGAGATTGATCGAGATTCTGGTGAAGCCAAGATGTATGCAGATTCGAAAAAGAAGATTTTGCTGAGAAGGATGTATGATTCAATGCAGTTGGTCAACTTCTCAAGGAATGATCAGAGAAAGTTGTACGATACTGAATGTTCTTTTCTACCATTTTGGAAGAATGAAGAAAGTAGATATCGTAAGATTCTCCAAGTCTGCTTACACGAAAATATTCATGCAAATAGCAAGCGATTGTTATTTGATGGATGACAATTTTTTAAGACTAAAGAAATCGAAGATGCTGCTGTCAAGGGGGAGTTTGTTGATGCACGTTGATGTGACAACAGCAACTTAGATTTGATTAGACGCTTATTTGTATATGTAATTGATAGATTATGAACATAATGTTTTGGTAATGATCGATTACATATTTAGGTGTTATATATGTTTATATATGATGTTTGTTATGTATGATATACAAGTACAAATGTAATATATGTTAGGTTCCTTATACGTTAAGTAATTGGAAAATAACAAACGGATTACAGCTAACGAAGATAAACTTCGTTATGCTCAAACGAAGATTATCTTCGTTTGATGGGCCGGGCTGCTAAGTTCGTAAGAACAAAGCCCAGCAGCCCACGAATATTCTGAAACATATATAAATGAATGTAAAACCCTAAATTGAGGAATCACGTTCAACACAAACACACCTAAGGCGACTAAGTTCGTTTGTAAGCTTTAGCAAACGAATATAGTTTAATTACGGCTGATTACACTCTCGTTAATTAGCAATAATATAGATAACTAATCAAACAGTTATCTCGTGAGGATTCCGCACTCACGACATAACCATAGACGATCTCGAGAGCGATCCATAGCTGTCGAGGGACTCACATATCATGTAAATCTGTGATTAGTATTTGGATAAAGGGATGTTAAACAATTGTTATTTTTAATAAATGAATTTTTATACGCGGTATAAGTGGTTTCATTTCTATAATAATTGTGTCCTATATTTGCATGTTTAATCAATGAATATATAGTCACTAGGGATACTTTGAAACCTATCATGTATTGGACTCACATTTCAGATAAAGATGCTGCAAGATATAAGACAATAATCTGGAGTTGGTTTTATGATGAAGAACTGAAGTTGTTTGTTCTTAAAAGACCAGAAGGTTGTCAATATTTAGCATGGAGTGAGAGACATTTCAGAAGTTTATGTGAAGAAGACTTACATGAACTTGGAAATAACTGGATTATCAACCCAAGTGGTTATGGTCTAGCTGACGTGGTTGGTAAGAAACTTCATGAAGATTTCAAGTTGAGATCAAATATGAAAGATTCAGAGAAACCGAAGTTTCATATTGAACCAAGAAAGAAGAAGAAAGTGGTTAAGCCAGATAGAAGCGTTGAGTATATTCAACGTGATATCAAGTGTATGATCAAAATTCCTGCAAAGAAATGGGAACAAGATGTTCTGGATAAAATGGACAATTGGGAGATTGATCGAGATTCTGGTGAAGCCAAGATGTATGCAGATTCGAAAAAGAAGATTTTGCTGAGAAGGATGTATGATTCAATGCAGTTGGTCAACTTCTCAAGGAATGATCAGAGAAAGTTGTACGATACTGAATGTTCTTTTCTACCATTTTGGAAGAATGAAGAAAGTAGATATCGTAAGATTCTCCAAGTCTGCTTACACGAAAATATTCATGCAAATAGCAAGCGATTGTTATTTGATGGATGACAATTTTTTAAGACTAAAGAAATCGAAGATGCTGCTGTCAAGGGGGAGTTTGTTGATGCACGTTGATGTGACAACAGCAACTTAGATTTGATTAGACGCTTATTTGTATATGTAATTGATAGATTATGAACATAATGTTTTGGTAATGATCGATTACATATTTAGGTGTTATATATGTTTATATATGATGTTTGTTATGTATGATATACAAGTACAAATGTAATATATGTTAGGTTCCTTATACGTTAAGTAATTGGAAAATAACAAACGGATTACAGCTAACGAAGATAAACTTCGTTATGCTCAAACGAAGATTATCTTCGTTTGATGGGCCGGGCTGCTAAGTTCGTAAGAACAAAGCCCAGCAGCCCACGAATATTCTGAAACATATATAAATGAATGTAAAACCCTAAATTGAGGAATCACGTTCAACACAAACACACCTAAGGCGACTAAGTTCGTTTGTAAGCTTTAGCAAACGAATATAGTTTAATTACGGCTGATTACACTCTCGTTAATTAGCAATAATATAGATAACTAATCAAACAGTTATCTCGTGAGGATTCCGCACTCACGACATAACCATAGACGATCTCGAGAGCGATCCATAGCTGTCGAGGGACTCACATATCATGTAAATCTGTGATTAGTATTTGGATAAAGGGATGTTAAACAATTGTTATTTTTAATAAATGAATTTTTATACGCGGTATAAGTGGTTTCATTTCTATAATAATTGTGTCCTATATTTGCATGTTTAATCCATGAATATTAGTTGAATATTCTAAATGTCTATTGTCGATTAATTATATGGGAATATAATTAAAGTAAGACAATTGTGAGAGATTGGTGAAAATATTTAAGGGAATATTTTGAAGATGGTGGATCGTACCAAACTCACATGATATTCAAAAGGTGAATATTGGACTTACCCCACAGAACGAATTATCATTTTATGGATCGGCGTCATTAAATGAAATTCGTGAAATGGTTACTTTATTTATCCTTTGACTTGAGATACAAGTGAGTTATGCTTGTGTGGATTGCATCTCTTGATTGTAGTTCTAACTGTCCTGAACAAGGCAGTAATAAAGGGCTATTTTCAGAAATGTTAAGAAACGACATGGCCAGACACTTGTAGTCAATACAGGATTTGTTCCTTCAATTTGCAACTGAAGTATGATACCATTTGGCGCCCTCATTAATTAATTGAAGATGTTTGTGTGGCCACACCCAAATGAACTCAAGAAGTTGTCTTGACTAATTTGGTAATCTTAATTAATTGTAGAAATGAGAAACAAAATCGTTAAAAATTATGAAATGACATTGATCCATATTCATAATTAACAAGGGTATCTGAATAAAGGGATATTAAAGACTAAATCATTTCAACTTGGCAATTTAAGAATCTATTCTTAAATATTTCCGGGAGCATTGGAGTGTTGCTAGACGCCAACCAATGTTATTGCCTTTATAATAACATGCTCAAGTGGGAGCTGTTGGAGTATGATCATTTTATTATAAATCGCATGTCCGGAAATAGTTTAAGCCTACGGGGTCACACAAAAAGACACGGTAACTCGATAATATTAATTGATATATTAAAGTAATATATTAATTAGTTTGATCACGAAAAACTAACGGTCGTCTGTTAAATGTTAATAGTTAACGGTACTTAACTGACGGACTTAACGGAAAAGTAAAACCTCTAGATTGTTCCTTCAATTTGCAACTGAAGTATGATACCATTTGGCGCCCTCATTAATTAATTGAAGATGTTTGTGTGGCCACACCCAAATGAACTCAAGAAGTTGTCTTGACTAATTTGGTAATCTTAATTAATTGTAGAAATGAGAAACAAAATCGTTAAAAATTATGAAATGACATTGATCCATATTCATAATTAACAAGGGTATCTGAATAAAGGGATATTAAAGACTAAATCATTTCAACTTGGCAATTTAAGAATCTATTCTTAAATATTTCCGGGAGCATTGGAGTGTTGCTAGACGCCAACCAATGTTATTGCCTTTATAATAACATGCTCAAGTGGGAGCTGTTGGAGTATGATCATTTTATTATAAATCGCATGTCCGGAAATAGTTTAAGCCTACGGGGTCACACAAAAAGACACGGTAACTCGATAATATTAATTGATATATTAAAGTAATATATTAATTAGTTTGATCACGAAAAACTAACGGTCGTCTGTTAAATGTTAATAGTTAACGGTACTTAACTGACGGACTTAACGGAAAAGTAAAACCTCTAGATTGTTCCTAGAGGGGGCCGACCATAATGAGGGAATAGGAAAAGTTTTCCTAACTCCTAAACTTGGTCCCAAAGTTTTATAAATCCTATATAATGTGGTGGAACTTATGGTTTTAAAAAAGGACATAACATATACACACACATTCTTAGGAAAGCAAAAGGTCTCAACTTTTCTTCCTCCCTCCTTCTTGGCTTCGGCCGGTTCTACCAAGAACAAAGTGTTTTGGGTTTTGGTTAGTTCGAATAAAAGGAGAGAAAGCCAATCGTTACATGTTCGTGATTAGGTACTAGCATACATTATTCGGGGTGTCTAGTGTGCGATCGTAGAGGGGTTTTGCTTTAAACCCTACTTGATAATAATCTTATTATTATTATTTTTTATTGGAGCTTTGCAAAAGGTACACAACTCAATTCTATTCTTTGTTGATTAATATGATTGCATATATGTTTGATCTTTCTTCCGTTGCGCTTACTCGTGATTATATGTTTATACATATGATATATTCTAACAGTGGTTGTCATCCAGACCTCCCTCGGACCCAAGCATATATCTTTCCCGTGGCCCCCTGAGGGTTGTCTCTCCGTTATCAGTTACTATGTTTCTTCCTTCTTCTATTCGTATCCCAGTTGTTCTCGTTGCGGGAGTTGTCACTGCTTGAGTTCGATTTCTTTGTTGTGATGCTACCCTCCGTCTATTCTCCCTGGAGGGATCTCTGCCTCGATGTATTCATCATCATACTCATTTTCCAGGTTCCTGGTGATGTTGCGGACTTGATCTACTTCTCTTAGAAGCTTCATGATTGCACTTAGGGTGTCATAATTAGCTTGCACATATGCATCATTTATTTCGTGTTATGCCGATGTTGATGCCCTATTGGCATTCCCATGGACCTGTGGTGTCCTTAGGTTCGAGGAGGCAAAGCCCGTTCTTTCTTGTCCCTAGAGGGGCATGAGTATAAACTCGCTCCGGCCTTGAGGTGGCGTCGATGTAGGCCTATGTGAACCTTGATCCAGTGGTGTTGCTGTTGCCTTACCAGCGTCCTTACTCCGAGGGGTTATCACAGACCTGAATAAGCCTTGACCCTGAGGCGTCGTTATAGGTCGATCTGGGCCTTGGTTCTGTAGAGCGGGTCTTTCCGAGGTCTGTCCAAGTAACGTTATTACGGGTCTGTCCGAGCCTTGACCCTGCGGTGTGGATAAGGACCAGCTCTGACCTTGAGCCTGCGGTGTTACCACGGATCTGTCTTGGTCCTGACCCTGTGGTGTTACCACGGATCTGCTCTGGCCCTGACCCTGTGGTGTTACCACGGATCTGTCTGGGCCTTGACCCTGTGGTGTTATCACGGATCTGCTCTAGCCCTGAGCTTGTGGTGTGTCGCCTATAGTCGTGCTATGGCCACTTGTTATGATGATAGCTGGACGGTAGTTCGATCCAGGCGTGTCGAAGGAAAATTGTTCCTGAGAATTTGACCCCCTGGGGGCGTGTTAGGTGTTCGTGAGGAGTAATAGGTGTCTTCGTCGGGTGTAACACCCTACTTTATAAAAATGTGAATTTTAAAAAAATTCAACATAAAACATAACTCCGTTAAGTCAAGTGCAGAAGCGATGTTTAAAAATCTCATTTGATTTCTAACGGAATCAATAAAACAAAGTAAATGTTTCAAAAGGTGTTACCAACTCGTATCATCACAATAATCCAAATGAAACCCACAATCTAAACAACAAAGTACAGTCAAACGGCTAAATAACAAGGCTACTTAAATAAATGCAACTATGGGTAACTAAAGCCACAATCCTCAAGCTCCAAAAGTAGCTACCCATCTCACCATCTACCGATCAGCTTCAAGTCCTAACCTGAGGGCACAACATTTTTCCACCAAACACAAGTGTCAGCTTAAAAAGCCGAGTAAGATAACAGGTTAGTACAACAAAAGGATTGCTAATTAAAACATTTCAAAAGAAAGTATCCCACGCATACATATAGGCATTAATCACACATACACATTATAAACATCACAAAGATTATCAAATCCTATAATGTGCCTAGCAATCCTCTACAATCCACAATATCACACTACATCCACTCCTCACGTTATCTACTTTAACACACTTTAATATCTCACGTAATCTGCGTATAGTTATGCCATTTTAATCAATATTAAAGGTTTTTTTGTGTAGGCGGTCATAAGACCTCACAGGAAACCTCACACCCGACATGATGGGTAAACCTCTCGGTGGTCCATCGGCGTCGTTATGGATAGGCATAACCAAATCCATGAGTAATCCGTTAAACTCTCGAAGTGGTAAATCACGCCACCCGGATCATCTCTTGTCTCTCGTTGATTTGCTCACACAAAGGTATCATGACTACCCTCGTATGATCTCACGTGCACTACAGTCTAAATAGACTGATAGTGGGTTAAGCTTAACACTTTTTAACATAGCTCACGTAATGCTCGAGACTTTGCACATTTATTAAATCCACAATCCTCAAGCTCCAAAAGTAGCTACCCATCTCACCATCTACCGATCAGCTTCAAGTCCTAACCTGAGGGCACAACATTTTTCCACCAAACACAAGTGTCAGCTTAAAAAGCCGAGTAAGATAACAGGTTAGTACAACAAAAGGATTGCTAATTAAAACATTTCAAAAGAAAGTATCCCACGCATACATATAGGCATTAATCACACATACACATTATAAACATCACAAAGATTATCAAATCCTATAATGTGCCTAGCAATCCTCTACAATCCACAATATCACACTACATCCACTGCTCACGTTATCTACTTTAACACACTTTAATATCTCACGTAATCTGCGTATAGTTATGCCATTTTAATCAATATTAAAGGTTTTTTTGTGTAGGCGGTCATAAGACCTCACAGGAAACCTCACACCCGACATGATGGGTAAACCTCTCGGTGGTCCATCGGCGTCGTTATGGATAGGCATAACCAAATCCATGAGTAATCCGTTAAACTCTCGAAGTGGTAAATCACGCCACCCGGATCATCTCTTGTCTCTCGTTGATTTGCTCACACAAAGGTATCATGACTACCCTCGTATGATCTCACGTGCACTACAGTCTAAATAGACTGATAGTGGGTTAAGCTTAACACTTTTTAACATAGCTCACGTAATGCTCGAGACTTTGCACATTTATTAAATCCACATTAGCTCACGATATATCCACATTAACACACGATGTTTCTGTTTTACATCATTAGGGCCCTTAACGTGCACTGTGACATGGCAACTTAAATAAGTTTAGTGTACTATGTGTACAAGCCGTCAACAATAATCAACAATCACACCACAACACACTTATAGCATGCATATCTACAAAAATATGCATAAATAACAAACATAAAACCCTCCCACATATATCTAATACCCAACATATGCATGAGATAATACATTAACATAAAAAGAGTTTATATCGAAAACACATCTTGTTGTGTCCCCCAGCGTGACAAAAGTATGTTATCTTACCTCAAGTAGAATATCGACACAATGTAACGTTACTCCGAATGTTCGAATACCTAAAACAGTTATATAAAATAAAGAGGCTATCATTAATGTTAACTATTTTAGCATAGTAGCATGAACCTTAAA
>CM067169.1:65029493-65046776 GCA_034093135.1 Erigeron breviscapus
TTATTGGTAGAATAAAGTTTCTATCTTTTTCATTTTTGAAGGAATTATTGTATGCAAACTGCATATCAGAAGAGGAGTATCATACATCAAAGAATCCATTGTTGCAAAGACTATCAGCTCAAGGAGCTAAAATTGATCCAAAAGATGTGGTCATTGCCGGACCACGACGAATGGTCTGTAATCGATTTAAAAGATTCGGGCACTAAGACTAAGTCAAAGCAGCAAACTTCAGCCGTAAAACAAGTCAAAGGGGCTGCATCTTTTATCGGTTTATCGTCATCATCAAACAAAAATGGGAAAGAAAAGAGTTCTGATACAGGTACTAGGAATCTTGGAATGTCTCAAGGTGATCTAGTTCGAATAGTTTTGTTTTATTTGATATTTATGTAAATATAGTTATACATTGCGAGTTCTCCTGTGCTTACGCGCGTGTTTTCATCAGGTTTTAGCAGATAAAATAGAGGAGCTACTGAAAACCAAAGCAGAACTTCAATTATCGTAAGCCATCTCAAATTCTCAATTCTGATGCAATTTCTTGAAACATGTGATAATGTGAATCGTAGAGGTGACAAAATGGGTGAGTTGGGTATATTTCAATATCTGTTGTAAAAAAGGTACCATTTTATTTCAAGGGTCGAAAAAAGTGGGGGTGGATTGACCCGAATAACTTGTTGTCCAAAACTTGCAATTTCTTTATTAAATGATAGAGTATGTCAAGTATGATTAGAACGAAAAAATAACTACATTAATATTGTAACTTTATGAACAACATGATTTAGTAATAAATAAATGGTCTAAAACATGTGATGATGTGAATCGTGAAGGTGACACAATGGGTGGGTTGGGTAAATTTCAATATATGTTCTTGTCAAAAAAGGCAAAACTTTATTCCAAGGGTCGAAAAAAAATTGGGTTGGTTGACCCGAATCACTTGTAAAGACTTTGAGTTTCTCTATATATGATCAGTATGTCAAACATGATTTAGTGTTAAATGTTCTTAAAGGTGCACTGTAGAATCGTAAAGTGGGTCGTTGGAGCTAATATATAACTCGAATTGACAAATGTTTCAGGGATGATCAGATTCAAGTGATTTCAACTATGTATTAAAAAGATTTGGATGAAATTCCTGAAGAATGGGCAAATTATGTGGCAAACTTCATTTACCGGTCTTAAATTTTATATAATTTAGCGATTGTAAACTTTTATGGTTAATATTAGAATTTAAAATAACTTGTATTTGTATGAAACACATTGTTTTGATATATATGAAATGCGCTCTTTTGCTATTTGTGTATTTATTTGTATTATAAGCTAGATTAACTGTTATTTAATGTGTGGATATTAATAATTTTATAAAAAAAAAAATTTTAAAAAATTTGAACCATGACACGCAAAAAAAGGCGTCATAAAAAAGTGTCATAAAAGCGTGTCGTAAAATAGTGTCATAAATTCATGACGCTCCAAATGCGTGTCATAAAAATTTATGACGGGTCGATTTATGACACCAAAAAGCGTGTCATCTGACCCCTTTTATGACACCAAATCGGTGTCATTAAAGGTGTTTTTTCTAGTAGTGCCCATTCTGTCCCAAACTGAACAAACGCTACAAGCTATAAAATAATTGGCAAATAGACACATGAAACAATACATGAGATAATAACAAAAGAGTGGGAGATAAATAGTAGAAGATACTTGATGATGAGGGATCATGATTTCAGAAGAATCAACTGCTAATGTGGCTCTCAGTACAGCTGAAACCGTATGTAAGTATGCTGACCTCCTCTTGGCAAGAAGCCATGTCAGCCCGAAGTCCCCATTAGCTCAGAATCTCCGTTCTGCATTTTGCTCGTTTGTTCTTCTGACTTATATTTCCAGTATCGAATATAACAACATTCTTTAAGGTATATTCAGATTCTAAAGCAATGCAGTGATGGTAACATAGTATCATGACTCATGGAGGTGGTAATCTCATTAGTAATTGCTTATGATTATGAATGGGCCAACTCGGGTTACATTGTATATCAAGCGGGTCAAATATTAAAATTCAAGACAGGTACACCTAAAAGAAAAGCATTCACTCCGACAATAGCAGGGGAGCATAGACGAACCCAAGATAGATAAAAGAAAATTGTTGCGGGAAAAGAAGAATCCGGTTGCCGTATTCCTAAAGTCTGAATATAATTTATCTCCATGCCACAAATGGTCAGCCCCATAATGAAATCTTTGAAACTCACATAAACAAAACAAACCACTATCCTACAAATAAACTGAAATGACTATTTTACTACTTTTCATTGGCAATCTCTTGAATCCTGATCAAAAACAAAAAGCACTTGCAATAAAACAATACACGGTAACAAATCAGGAATGCAATTCGGTAACAACCTTTCTTAGACCTATCAGCAAAGAGTGTGATCAAATATATGGTAGAACAGAGATATATCAACAAAAAAAAAGGTTCCAAAAAGACGGCATCTCATAACTACTAAGATTTGAATCGCAGATATTAGGGGCTCAAAAGGAAAACGCAACTAAACAGAATCTCGCCATGCAAGCTCACACACAAGTAATTGAAAACCAATTAACAAAACAGAATAGTCACAAGAAAGAAAAAACAACAAGATAATAATCAAATCATATTTGATTTGCTACAATAAGCATACCAACTTCTAGTTACGACCAGTTTTTGTAATCGTCATGTTACATTTCTTTAATAGTCATATTCGAAACTACAAATTACAACTCATATTGAACTATAGACGCATCAAATACTGTTAAGAAATATCCCTTTACAAACATCTTAGAGTCGCTAATCACACTACTGAGCTCATTAACATACAAAATATCTACAATTCTAATAGTAACTTGCATTCCAAATACACTGGTTATCCATGTCTTTATTATAAAATTGTATCCTGTGAATTCATACGTGGGGCCGAGTTGGAATTTGCAATGCGCAAATACCTTTATAGCCTTTCTCTTATCTCATGTAATAATTGCTTTTCTATGTTTCTAAGTTTGCCAGCCTAGTGCATTGGTTTACATATTGCTGACACATGTTTAAGTAGAACTGACCAAACATTCAGCTCATTTAGTTACTCAGGTCACATTTTTACTAACTTTGGTAGGAATTTTCCACATGTAAATTAATACATGTTGAAGACTCTCGTATTAGTATTCACCTCACTCATGCAGACCCGCTTTAGGAAAACTCTCCCCATCACTTTACTTGTAATACACGTATATCAAGCATGAGATTCATGTATCAAGAAAAGCAAATAGTAATTACATTAATGCAAATAATGTAAGATTGATACGTACATTAAATATGCAACCAAAAAACTTAACCAATCTTTCTATTAGGTATTATAATTGACTATTAGATAAAAAATACAAGGGTTCGGATTATATTCTAACTTGCCGTTATAGTCAATTTCTCTATATATAGTCATGGTAATTTTCTCAACCGGCAACTGAATGTTAGATTTTACATTTGTTTTTTGTTTAGGATTTATGGTTGTATTCAAGTTTATACTGTTTATGTATTGATGATGTCAGAGCATGAAGATGTGAGGGTACATTTAATATATATGTGCATAGAAATGTTGTATAATCAGACCATAAGCAGATAAAAAGGGGAGAGGGGGTACAGGTAATACCTTTTTTTCAGTTGTAACATAAACACTTGCATTAATAGACTGCAATAGTAAGACAACCAAAATGAGCGAAATTCATTAATCTAATATTGAATATGTACATCTACAGTAAGGAAGTAGTACCGTAATATTTTTGATGAGTTATTTAGTAAGATTTTGGATGTCATATTTGTTTGGACCAATCAACAAGTGTAACCGACAAGTTTGATTCACAAAACTGAAAAGTGGAGATATAATGAAACCCATAACTCGATTACATATATAAAAAACAAAAGGAAAGTAGGCTGTTAAGGATGATGCAGAATATTTGCAAGCTTCATATGAATAGCCATGACTCACCCAAGTGAAACATGATATTGCTTTTAAGTTGTTCATAAGACTCTCCCGAGTGTTTTTAAAGAATAACAATGAATCCAAAATGTTAGACCTAACTAAAACACACACAAGTTATTAAAGTAAGCTGAGATATCCAGGATATGAAGTTATGAACAGAAACTCCATAGGCAAAACCTCGAAAATGCCCATACAAGAAGACCACTCAAGCATCATCACCGGTTGTCAAATGACAGATAGAACAATATCCGACAAACAATTTGCTAGATCTACAATTATTGTAAAATCTCTATTTCTAACAAGCTTTTTTTATTATGTAAAAATCATTAAACCTTTTTTTCTTTTATAATGTTGTAAGTCCAGGATCACCCAACAAATTTTAAAATATATATATAATAAGAAAATGCAATCAAATCATAAACACATAAAAATAAAATAAAATAAAATTGCAAAGATTCAAGATTGTAACAATAAAGCACTTGGAAAGTAATAATCAACAAAAATACCTTTGAGGATCCAAGTAAATCCCACAGATCGAATCGAAAGCCAACTTTTATCATCTTTGCAAATGTGGGAAAAAATGTAGAGAGAAAGAGATGTGTCAGATGAGGGATGGAATTGAGAGAAGAAGCATTAAGTTCCCCTTCCAAACAACAAAGTCGGCTGGAGTTGGCTTTCAAAATTTAGGTGTCAACCTATCCATATATACCTATTTAGGGATAAATAATAATGATAATAATAATAAATAAAATGGAGTAACCTCTTTCAATATCAATGCATATAATAGAAAATATAATAACAATAACAACAACAAATATTAAACTACCTTGAGCAAGAAAAGAAGATTAAGTACCCACTTGTCAACAACAGTATCACCGAAAACTTAGGGTT
This sequence comes from Erigeron breviscapus, assembly GCA_034093135.1. Classification (NCBI taxonomy): domain Eukaryota; kingdom Viridiplantae; phylum Streptophyta; class Magnoliopsida; order Asterales; family Asteraceae; genus Erigeron; species Erigeron breviscapus. The sequence continues at coordinate 65,034,374 of CM067169.1, forward strand.
TTGGATCATCCAAGATTTCATACACACATTCTCATAACAATTTCCATTGCATGTTGTTGCTGTACGAAAAAAAAAGGCCCAGAAACATGAATTCTAACCAAAATTCAGCATAAGCGATCCAGCACTGTAGATACGAATTAAAATCTTGAAAACCATTTTCATAATAAAAAATCTTAAGATAGAAGAAATAACAGATCCCCTATAATAAATTTAGGGGAAAAAAATCCCCAATAATAATAGAATACTTAATCTCAAGTATATAGATTCAAAAATAAATTTATTAGTGAAACCTCAAATATATTAGATAAAAATAAATAAAGATATAACAACTATAATTAACGGTAGATTAAAAAAATTCAGATGAAAGAGATCATGAAGAAGATGAATGAGATGGTGAAGCTCCTTACCTTTTCTCTGGATCTCGATCGGCAATGTGTGGATATTTTGAGCAGGAGATGAAAAATTGAAAAGGCCACAGTGGTGTGTGGTTTTTGTGTTGGAGATACAGAGAAGAGATATTAGGTTGAGGCCGAAGACTTTTGTTTTGGGGAATAGTGACCAACTATTTTCCTTTACGTGGCAGCTTCTTTTTGCCTAACACAGTAAAAAGAGTGCTCTTTTTATAATAGAAAGATAATAAATATTAACATAAGTTGTTACCACGTAAATGACACATTCACATAGTAACTGATAAATTACATAATTATTCTCCACGCAATTATCCACATATTTGTTAACTACATTAAACTGCATATAACTTCTTAACGGACAAAGTCATAGTTGACTAACGGAAAGGTCAACATACACGATAAAAGATTTGGAATGTTACATCGGGCATGGTAATTGACTATTCTGATCGTGAGTGGGGTCGTTGTGTTGTTTTTTTTAAGGACGATGTCCCACGGATGGCGCCAATTTGTTTGATCAAATAATCGCACTATGGCTCAATGTAACACCCGCGAGTCTTGACTTATTTGACTATGTTTGACTTTTATTGACTATGTGAATAATCGAGAATCTAATGGGAATATTGATGCTATGGAAACTTATGTGATTAGTAGAAATCGAATTTGATTATACGATCTTTAGTGTATTTGGTGATATTTTAGCATTTACGTGTTTAGTTGAGATACCACTTGGTAATTAGCTAGTCAAATATTGGTGCAAGGGTTTGTGAGTGTGTTGGCTAGTGGGTATCATTTCCCAACCTCCCATTCTCCCCCTTATCTCAAGAACACACACAAACACACACTCTTTCTTTTGCTCTCAACCTCAAGAACACATACAAACTCACACTAATCTAATCTTCATCAAATTTTCGGATCCAAGGCTTTAGTTAACATCAAAAGTGTTAGAAATCTGTTAGATAATAATCCTTCTCTCCATAACTTCAAGATCTTTGGGTATAATCAAGTGTTCATCTCTTTAAAGCTTCAAATCCGAATTCGAAGCTCTGGGTTGTTTTGGTAAGTGATTCTTAGCTCAAAATCGTCATTATATGTTGCTTATTATATTTCTTGGTCGAATCTAAACATCATTGGTCTCTTTCCTTGTCAAAATCGATTTTGAGTAAGTTAGGGTTTTGGTTTGAGTGCTAGGGTTAGATTTGTGATGGATTATGTTATGGAAGAGTTTTGGTGTTGGGTTTTGTTAAAAACAAGTTTGAAGCATGTTTTCTAGCTTCAAAATAATCCTTGGATGTTCAAAATTGAGTTTGGTTTGAGTTTGGGTCGATTTGGGGTCAAAAGGGATGAGTTTTTGGCTGAACTGCAGAACCTCGCGCCGCAAGGGCTTTCCCTCGCGCCGCTAGATCATCCAGGTCGTGGCCAGACACTTTTCTCGCGCCGCGAGGTCCATAACTCGCGCCGCGAGTGGCCTGTTTCGCGTCAGATTTTCGAACGTCAATAACTTTTGAACCGTAAGTCCGTTTTCGACGATTCAAGCGGCCACGAAAGCGTAATTGAGTCTACTTTTCAATGGTATAGACCACTGGGTCTAAAACGTAATTTTATTAAATAGAAAGTTTAGATAAAGCAACAGTGGTCAACTCCTGGAGAGTCTTGGTGAAACAAAACGTAATGATTTCACTTGGGTCGCATCAAATCTTTATAAAATGGATATAATAAATCATTTATAGTAAGAATAGGTCAATATTAACAAGACCTTACCTTTTGGGATGCTTTAGGATTAATGTGATACGTGTATGATAGGTTTCGGCTATTATGGACGTCGGTTCGACTTTCTTTCGTCTTGGGATTGTTTTGCGCGCGTCAGGTGGGTTCGTAGCCCCTACTATTTGCATGCTTTAGGGGTGGAAAGATACTCTCTATGTGCTAATGTTCTATGCCGTAGAGTACGCTTGTAGTATCTACGTGCATATGTTTCGTGTTATTACATGTTTATAGGTAAACATGTAACTTGATGGTAACCCTGTGAATATTGTTGAGCGTATAAGATTGTTGTAGCCTATTCTAGGATGATCTTTTGATGTGGCATGTGATACTTGATTGTAACTTCGTATATGGAATATGTTATATTGTGAGTTGGGATAGTTGTGCATACATAGAAGACGGTAATGCCTTTGAAGGGTTATAGATGTGTTGTGATTCTTGGACGTAGTTCTCATGGTGATTATTGTGATTCTTGGGCGTAGTTCCCATAGTGGTTATTGGATTCTTGGATTGTGTTCCCATTGTAGATTATTTGTGCGATACTTGATTCTTGGGTGTAGTTCCCATAATGATGCTTGGTTATTGGGTTGTATTCCCTTTGAGATACTAGAAATGCTAGTTACGTGCCCTCAAGGGTACAATCTACAAGAAATGTGTAAAAGATTCCACGTGATTTTATATTCGATATATATATATATATATATATGTTATATGTATATGTATGATTATTTAGTTTAAATCAATGATATTATTAGTAATATATATATATATATATATATATATCTACTATAAAATGTGTAATATTATGGTTATATATTATATATATATGTTATATCGGTTTCGTTTCCTTGTGTGATCTTGATGTTGATAGATGCGGTATGGTGATTATTGTGGTTGTGATCTAGATATTTGATGTGTTATATGTTGTGTGACTCTTGTGATTTTGGTGTAGCTTTTGGATAAGATACTTGTGATGTTTCAATGTGGTGGAATATCCCCCGGCGTGGGACTCCCGTTGCTCAGCTATTCGATACTTACTTATCTATGGATATAATTATGTATATAGGTGTATATACACTAGTATCGAATCTATGGCTTAATTTGAAACTATGTGATCCTACGAACTCACCAACCTAGTGTTGACGTTTTTGAGTATCTTTTCAGGTATACAAGAAATCGCTTGCAAGCTAGGAGTTGGGGCCTATATTTGGACTAATTGGATATCTGGTTGTATTGTAGATCTTTAGACTCGGGCACGTTGCCTCGGTTGTTTTACCTTGTATGAGATTCTTATTGTTGCATCTTGCCTTGTGTATGTCAAATTGTAGCTTTTCATGGACATCATGTAATTTCTCTGAGTAATATCCATTTGCAAGCTTATTTCAGTTGCATCTCACGTTTCAGCCACTGGTGGGGTGTTACACTCAACCGGAGGTGAAAGTAAGGGGATTAGAATGTTAATGGTGGTTTGAAGGCGATTCCCTTCCGATCAAAGGGCTATGGCCGCTTTACGCCTAACTTTATATTGAGTATTGTCACCGGACTGGAGAGGCCGATGTGTGAATGAAAGGTCGGAGGTGATTTTTTTATGATTGATCATGATGAATGCCGTATGATACCTCCTCTTTATATAGAGGGTAGAAACTTAGAGAGGAGGGTAAGAGAATTAGGGTAAATCTCTTCCTCTTTTGAGAATATCTTTTACCTTTTTAGAAGATTTGTGATGATCTTCTCTAACCCGTGTTCGAGGTCATCGGACCTTAAGTATATTATTTTGGTTGAACAATCGCGGAAAGAATCTTTTATCCGATCTTTACGATATATTTCCTCGGAGCTGGGTATTTGATACCTCATGAGCTCCAGAATGATTATGCCAAACGGAGGTTAAGCTCCGTTCTAAGTAAATATTCTGCTTCGGGTACGGAGCTAGGGCTCCGTATAGGGTATATCATCAGTAGGAACAAAGAGATGGAGTCACGGAATAAGAATATTAAAATCGGTTTACCAATAAGAAAGAACATCGATTTAACGGACTTTCCAGTGAATCCGATGAAGGTACCTCTGAATCACTATGTTTTAAGTAGTAAATATATTGTTTTTTTATTTAGTTCATATGTGATTGTAACACAAAAGTAAATACAAGTGTTTGGGGAAAAAAATGCAAATTAGTGCTTTTGTTTGCACACAATTGTGTGCACGAGTCAGTTCACGGTGGGCACATTTGTGTACACCGGTCCGTTTTGATGTACACATTTGTGTACACCGATCGGTTCAAGTTGGGTGCATATGTTTGGATGTTTTATTTGTGTACATGAGTCGGTTCACCTGTGTTTGTACACAATTGTGTACACCAGTCGGTTCACGGTGGGAACATCTGTGTACACCAGTCCGTTTTGATGCACACATTTGTGTACACCGGGGGCACATATGTTTAGATGTTTTATATGTGATATCGGGAATGCTACATGTTTGATCCATTTACAAATGTGTTATATGTTTTTGCCTGCGAGGTTGGGATATGATCATGTGTGTTTTCTTTTAGCCTAACTATATATTGTCCGCATTTTAACACTTGGTTGTACAGTAAACCATAGTGAGTGATTATGTGCCGGCCTTTGGGATATCTCAAAGATTTCATGTGTATACTATGCTTGAAGAGACTATCTCAGAATGTGTACTAATTTGGGGTTGTCATGTGTTCAGTGGAATCTATAATACAATTTGGATTCATATGCCGACGATGATAAAAATAAATAACAGATCATTGAAGGTAAACTCAAGGTGATTTCAGATTTATGCTTCAGTTTCTTGCTTTGACGAGAATCCCATTAACAATATGTTTCTTTTTCTATGCAGGTGTTTTTGAATATCTGGCTTTGAGAATTGAGAGTGTATCATTTATGTTTTACTGCTCTTGGTGTAGTGTTGTTTTCAATTTTGTGATCAACCTTTGTAATTTTTTCCCCACCAACTTAGTGAACTAGTATTGATTAATGATGATGGTATCCAACAACTCGAAAAACTGCCCCTCATTTCTTCCATTAATATTTTACAGCATGTAATTATTCATCATTGGCTCATGGCGAGCTCGATCTACCACTATTTGTGATGTCCAGGTTTGATCGTGCCATGTAGTGATTATGTTTATGTTGAACTTGGACTGTGATCGAGTGATTTATAGGTGTCAACATGGATGGGTTGTGGATTGGGTAAGTAGTCAACAAGTAAAATTCATGTGCGCCGGGCTGGCTTTTAAATAAACTTTTAACCCATTTCATCACTTCCATTCCACAAATTTGGACAATCTTGGAATGCAGTGATGGTTTTTGCAAGTTTTTCTAATTTTGGACAATAAAGACTAGATGTTTTGAACACTTGCTTAAAGTAAACATTGTCTGTAGCATCATTATTCTGTAGTGTTCATTAACTAATAAAAGAGCGAAAACCATGAACATCAGACAATACTTGAGATAAATGATATGAGATTGTCAATAAATTCATTTCATATCATATAAAATAATTTCTGTTTGAAATTATAAACTTTGACGCCACCAAATGTATCTCTAAGATTGACTTTTAATATAGACAAGTATGAACTTTTTAATCGGACCAAAACGCTTCATCCCCGACTTGATGTATGTATTCCTAGAATTTTATCACAATTTTCAGAGGAAAGTCCTCACTCCTGAGCCAAAATATGAAATCAATAACAAAAACAATCAAATCAATTCAAATATCTTTTAAAACATTGTTATAAAATTCCTTCGACAAAACAACAGTATGCCAACTGGACCAACTAAACATCTAAACCCATAGCATCAACAAGACAAAAAGTAATGAAATACTCTTTCTGTTTCCAGGCTCCTTTGACAAGTTCAAACTCGCCCCTTTCATTCGCAGAGGCTCTTGAACACATCTCGTATTGGCAGGAGTGTCATTTCTTTTCTCTTTGCATCTGCAGGTACACTTTTCGGTACTTGTAAAGCTTCATCTGAATAGATAAAATTATGATACAACAAGTAGACAAATTCACAAACATTGGAACCCACCATTATTGACAGGAAGAAGAATTATCATTAACGGTGAATAAAATGGTGAACAAAAACCCATGAAAAACAAAAAAAATAAAATAAGCAAAGATGGGAGATTTGGGTTGGGAGACTGGGAGAGTGATGTATGATAAGAATATTCATTTTAATGGTTTAGCTATTTAAATTAATCATGAACATAAATGATAGAGAGATTCATGGGATTTTTTTATTTAACTGTTAAATATATTAATTAATATTACAAAATTACAATACTATCCCTACATATAATAATGAAATAAGAGTTCTCGTAGTTCTCGACATCTTTTTGGTTCTCATTTTATCTTTTTACTATATATATATATATATATATATACTTGTATAATCTATCAATATGTATTTGGTGGCTTAGTATTAGAAAAACTATTAAGGAAATGGATAATGGGTCAGTATTAAATATATATATATATATATATATATATATATATATATATATATATATATATATATATATATATATATATATATATATATATATATATATATATATATATATATATATATATATATATATATATATATATATATATATATATATATATATATATATATATATATATATATATATATATATATATATATATATATATATATATATATATATATATATATATATATATATATATATATATATATATATATATATATATATATATATATATATATATATATATATATATATATATATATATATATATATATATATATATATATATATATATATATATATATATATATATATATATATATATATATATATATATATATATATATATATATATATATATATATATATATATATATATATATATATATATATATATATATATATATATATATATATATATATATATATATATATATATATATATATATATATATATATATATATATATATATATATATATATATATATATATATATATATATATATATATATATATATATATATATATATATATATATATATATATATATATATATATATATATATATATATATATATATATATATATATATATATATATATATATATATATATATATATATATATATATATATATATATATATATATATATATATATATATATATATATATATATATATATATATATATATATATATATATATATATATATATATATATATATATATATATATATATATATATATATATATATATATATATATATATATATATATATATATATATATATATATATATATATATATATATATATATATATATATATATATATATATATATATATATATATATATATATATATATATATATATATATATATATATATATATATATATATATATATATATATATATATATATATATATATATATATATATATATATATATATATATATATATATATATATATATATATATATATATATATATATATATATATATATATATATATATATATATATATATATATATATATATATATATATATATATATATATATATATATATATATATATATATATATATATATATATATATATATATATATATATATATATATATATATATATATATATATATATATATATATATATATATATATATATATATATATATATATATATATATATATATATATATATATATATATATATATATATATATATATATATATATATATATATATATATATATATATATATATATATATATATATATATATATATATATATATATATATATATATATATATATATATATATATATATATATATATATATATATATATATATATATATATATATATATATATATATATATATATATATATATATATATATATATATATATATATATATATATATATATATATATATATATATATATATATATATATATATATATATATATATATATATATATATATATATATATATATATATATATATATATATATATATATATATATATATATATATATATATATATATATATATATATATATATATATATATATATATATATATATATATATATATATATATATATATATATATATATATATATATATATATATATATATATATATATATATATATATATATATATATATATATATATATATATATATATATATATATATATATATATATATATATATATACCTTTGACCTATTAACCTGCAATACCTGCTTGATAATTCGACAAATGTTCAACCCTAATCTCTGTTAGGGTTCGGTTTATATAGGTAACACCCGACATGGGCTTCAGCATGTTAGCCTCGCAAACCCAGCCCAGCCCGTCACTTTTACGAGGTCGTAACTGTGATTGGCCTCGTATTTGTCCCTGCAAATACGGGGTCGTATTACCTATATGATCGACTCGTATTTGTCCCTGCAAATACGGGGTCGCATTACATCTGTATGAATTGCGAGCTCGCAATTCATACTTAGCAGATTTACTATACATTCAATACTTAAACTTAATCTAGTATTCTATGCATAATACTAAGTTCATTAATGACAATCACATTACAAAGACATATTACAATATAAGCCCAAACAATCTAGACTGCTATTGACATAGACGTGCACTTACAGACTCCCCCTTGGCAATAGCTTCTTGACGTTAACATATCTATGTCTTTGTCTTGTCTTTGTCATTAATCTACTTCCTCTACTTCTTCTTGCTCCTGCTCTGCTCCTTCTCAGTCTCAGTCTCAAAATCAGAATCTGACTCTGACTCTAAAGGAGTATGAGTTAACCCTAACCGTTCTTTCTCTTGATCCCTTAAAGATCCTGGATCATAATAATAATCCGCCATCTCTGCCCTAGCTCTCATATGAGCCTGTGGATCATATCCTAACCTCTTCTCCAGTCTCTGCACAATAATTGGATGCAAATCTGACTCGGTAGAAGTATTATTGGTAGAATCGGTCTTGGTAGACTCACTATCCTGAGCACTAGCATTATCAGTATCAAGAACAGCAACAACAGATTGCCCTACCAAATCCTTACCCTTATCTAATCGATCAACGTCTACATCTTCTGTAAGGAGTTTGGTTTGAGGTGCATCAGACTCACTACCATCTTCAACTCTGTGACAACCAGTTCTTGAGTCTGTGGAGCTTCAGAAACTGCCTTGCCAGCAACACCAGCCTGGCTAGACTCCCATTGAGTCTCTGTTCTCAAACTAGAACCTTCTCCTAGCTCCTGAGTAGCTCTTGCAGCATCTGGATCTTCATTGTGATCATCATCATGCCTTGCCTTAACTAGCTCATCACCTCTGCAACCTAAGTTATCTCTCTCAGCTCTAACTTTGAGATAGTTATCGATGAGATCATGCAATATTTCTTCAGCGATCTTGACTCCCTTCTTCATTGAATTTTCCATCTTGATAACCTTATCATCTAGAGCCACATACTTCTTATACATCTTGGACACTACCATTTCGGCCTTGCCCAGCTTGTCTTCAAGAAATGTGTTCTTGTCACTAACAACCTTCAAATCATCAGTCAAACGAGTAACCAAACTTCTCATCTCATTCATCTGTCTCTGCAGATCACTAAGATTGGTTTCTTCACTTGTTTGAAACTGTGGCTGTGTAGTCTCAGGAACAACAACCCTTGGCACATTATCAGGCATACCAGCAGCAGCAAAAGTCTCTTGTTCCCTGAAAAGTCTAGTTCTCTTTGGCATAGGCTGCTCTGGCACCCAATCTTCATATGTTTCTCTCCCTCTTCTTCCTTGAACTGCCTCAGTAGGTTTAGGAACCATCTTAGATCCAACTCTGATGAATGCATGAGATCTATAAGGATCTTCATCACCATCACTGCTAGAATCAGCATCAGAATGGATAGAAGGCTCTCTGTCTGCTTGAACATCAGCAACAGCCTTTCCTCTACCTTCAGCATCTATACCAGATCCACTAGCCTGACCTGCTCTTGACCCACTAGCTTCTTCAGTACCTGACCCACTAGCTCTAACTGCTTCAGAACCAACTGCAGCATCAGCTACATAATCATCTATGTCTTGGTCAAGGTCCACATCAACTAGGTCATCAACATTGGCATTGTACCTTTGCACTTGAGCAATATCACCATCTGGATCAGCCATTTGCTCTAATAGATCATCTACAATCTCAGGATTAGCTCCAGGTTGGTTTATCACATCATCTTCAACCTGTACAACAACTTCAGGCTCTTCTGGTGCATCTACCTGAACTACTACATCATGTAACTGCTCAACATTCTCTGCAGCTTCATCACCCTCTGCCTGAGGCCCTTCATAAGCTAATATGACCCCATTAGCAGGTGCTATGTAGTTGGCATTAATGATCGCACCAAATAATGCTAAATCTTGAGCATTTGGATCATTCGGATACCTGCGGCGAAACTCTTCATAGCCACGTGTGATGATAGAACTCAATTGCTTCACTTCTCCTACAGCAGGTAAATTCGGAAGTCTAGCATTGACGATCATCATCACAATCCTAGGATACATCAAAAATCTCCTCTTATCCGTGGCTGTGATCTGTTTCTTCATCTCATTAAAGAAGAATTTCGAGAAACTATACGGCTTATTAAAAACCAAGCCAACCATCTGTGCCTGGGCTTCCTGGTTCAATGTATCGAAACCAGACTTCTTATTGCTCAAACTGACATTCAGAACATGAGCAAGATACCTCCACCTGCCATAAAAACCCTTTTTAAACAGAGTTCTACTTGCCAGGTCACCTGCAAACCCCATTCTTCGGAAAGCACCCTGAATCAAGTCATGACGGAACTTGGTGAGACCTGTAGCACCACCTTCCTGCTCAACTGTACCCAACCAAAGTATAACAATGAGATCTGCAGCTGTAAACTGCATCAGCTGCCCAGCAACAGAGGTATGAAAAATATGTTCGTCCCCAGCACGAACAACATTAGCATTCGCCCAAAAATCTCTTAAATAATCTGTATAAATAACTGGCGAATGTGTCAAAACATGATGAATCCTTGATCTTCGGAAGAAAGCAAATATCTCATGATAATACTCCGTGCCTTCCTGATTATCATTGAAGTTCATCACATAATTATGACCTGCTATGAAATCTCTTGCCATTTCTGTAATCAATAACAAATAATTAATTACCTAAATATGACATCAAAATTCATATGCAGTCATACAATAAACTTTAATTATCCCTGTAATAAAGTTAATTCAACATAAATTATCCCGGTAATTTAGTCAAAAGTATAAATTATCCATGTAATTTATAGTATAACATAAATTATCTCTGTAATTTAGTTATAGATAGGTTAACTCATTTTCAAATTTTTATTAACATAAACTTTTGAAAATCTGTTAAATTAACTTAAATTATCCCTGTAATTAAGTTAAAAATAAAAATTAACTCATTTTCAAATTTTTATAAAAATAAACTTTTGAAAATCTGTTAAGTCAAAAATACGAGGTCGTATCCCTGTACGAGGTCGTATTTCAAGGTCAAAATACGGTCAACCAAACTCTAAAATACGAGGTCGTATTTTCCAATTTGGCATCGTATTTGTCTGGGTCGTAAATCGGCATCGTAATCTAGAAGTCAACAATGTCAAAATCAATTGACATTTGCGAGGTCGTAAATATGGGCTAGCAAACCCACTTTTACGAGGTCGCTGTACTGTTCATCTTCATCATCGCGAAAACACGATTTACCCAACCAAAATTCATAAAAGTTGTTTCTATACACTTGTATTCAAACAACAAAAGTACCCCAACCCTTAGTTTTACCCATAAAACATCAAAATCGAAGAAAATATGGAATCCTAATTCGAAAATTTCGAAACCCTTTTTCTTGATTTTCTTGTTGCATGGTTAACTACTGGACGATTAGATTATATACCTAGATTCAGTTTTTCAGATATAGAATATATATATATATATGACAGTTGTGTAATAAAGCAATAAAATTAGAAACAGATAAAAGCAAAAACAACAAATGAGGTAACTCCAACAACAACAATACTTGTCCATCATATCATATCAAACCCCACTCACTTCACTTCACATCACATCTCTCCTTTTCTTTACTACCTCTCTGTTTTCTAGTCTCACACAATCCTTTCAAAGATCTTTCATTTATTTTTTCATCATGTTTGATGATCCTTTAATAACTT
>CM067169.1:65047776-65067776 GCA_034093135.1 Erigeron breviscapus
TTTTCAGAATATTAATAAATAACTAAATGGAAACAAGAAAATACCAGTTCTCAAATACTCGGGAGGAGTTGGAAACAATAAATAACATGCATCACTTAGACAGTTTTGGTAAGTTCGTTACATAACATAGACCCCCTATTAGATCAATACATAACATAGACATTTTGTCATAGTTCACTACATTCACAGTCATTATCCCAAGTTTAAAAAAATGGATGGTAACCGGCTACCTGTAGATTACCCGGTAACATGCATCACTTAGACAGTTTTGGTAAGTTCGTTACATAACATAGACCCCGATTAGATCAATACATAACATAGACATTTTGTCATAGTTCACTACATCCACATGTCATTATCCCCATTAAATTATGCATAATATTAATTTACTCTCAAGAATTTTTTTAGTTAATAAACTTTGTTGTCCAGTTTCAATGATATTTCACTAGACGGATGCCCGCGCGATGCGGTCGTGATGGTGGTAGCGACGAAGGTGTGACGACGGCGGTGGTGGTGGCAGCGATGTGCGGCGGTGATGTGACCAATTTATATAGATCGCCCACATCATTATTGGCCTTTTTCGTATGTGTTTTAAGTCAATTTTGTATGCATTTGGCGCGTTTATGGTGTGTTAGTGCTTTCAGGTTCTTAGCAGGTTGTGCGTCCATTTGGTGCATTTTCTGACGATTTTAGGCCAAGATGTTGATCCGAGTGTTCGAGAGCTGTTAATAAAGAAGAACCAAATATTTCAGCAAGTTTCAGCTGTGCCGCAGTGGGAGGGATGTTGCCCCACTGCGCCGCAGTCACCAAAAGAACAAAAGAATTCCAGGGATGTTTTACTGCGCCGCAGTGGGAGTATTCACACCCCACTGCGCCGCAGTCGCAGTTCGATCAAAAACAAAACAATTTCAGCGAGTTTTCACTGCGCCGCAGTGAAGGGTGCACAAGGCTCACTGCGCCGCAGTGAGTGCACGGGGAACTTAGAGTTTCAGCCTTTTTGCATCAGATTTTGGGGAGAATATAAATAGAAAAAAAACCCTATTTTTGAAATGAATCAAGTTTTCTTTCTAGGAGCTGTTCTACCACGAATTCTTTCAAGGATCATCTCAGATTTCATCATTGGATTCATTGAAGATTCAAGAACACCCATCTAGATAGTATCTAATTTTCTGTCTTGCAATTTAAATTCAAAATCGTTGGTACAATATGTTCTATTTCGTTTGCTATTTTCCATTTAGCATGAGTGGCTAGATTTCTAATCATCCACTTTGATGAAACTTGACGAATGATATGATTGCATAATTTTAATTCAAGATTTGATTCAATTATCGTTGTGTCGTGATCTTTATCAATTAATTCTGTCACACCCCATTATAATGCGGAAGGGTACGAGGTGCAACATTCATGAAATCACAACACAAGGCATAATGAACGACTAAAAAGGAGTCGTTTTGAAAACATTTCATTTAACATAACTTCATTGTCTTGAAACATTGAAAATACATTAAGGAAAAACATTACAATAATTTAAAGAGTATTTTTAGGAATTCTAAATCCTCGATAGGTGGTGCTATCATTGGTTTCGACAACAATGATAACTTGAACAAAAGTAAAGTCTTTTCCATGATAAAAACGAAACATCAACTCCAAGTGGCGGAATAGCCTTATGTGAATCCTACCGTGCATCTTACGGACCTGAGATACATGCTAAAATGGGTCAACAATAATGTTGGTGAATTCATAGGGGTAAATAAGTAATTTGCATGAAACCACAAGATTTAAGTGTGACCATTGCTAACCCGCAATGTCGTGTAGCCATTGTTCAAAAACAATGCTAGGAAAAATATAATGTATATATTGTACTAAGCTCATGAATTGAAACTCGACGGTAATAAGTAACATTGTGCCTCGGCAAGTATTTGATCCATAATACTTGGGAATCCAAATATGCATGCATTCGTTCGACCATCACCGGTCAAGTTGGTGCGACCAACCCGAATGGGGGTGTCAACCCAAATAGTACTATTCATCATATCTTGTTTAAATCCATAACTAACAATTCATGATGGGAGGACTTTAATGGGGATCAATGCAACTTAGACAATCATCATATACATAGTTTTGGTACTTGTGTTCCACATGTAAAACATAGAGCATGCATCTCACCCAAAATAGTAAGAAAGAATGGGCTATGAACTCACCTTAGTTTCAAAGTAGCAACAATTAGCAAGTAGCGGATTTTCTTGAATGTGTCAACCTATAGATATAAAATATAAACTTGTCTTAACAATTTATGCTATTATGTTCCTAGTGAATTTTCCTTATTCTTCCAAATAATATTGTTATAATGCATTTTCTTAAAAATGTTTTTCTTATGTGATAATCGTTAGGGTTGTCCACGTGCTAGTTGGAGTTGGTCTTTCATGGGTTTATATATATTAATATGATATAATAGTAATAATAATAATAGCGATATTACAACTATTCTCCCACACAACCCATACACGTGAAATGGCAAAGAAGTATGGTTGCGTGTTGAAATAAATCATAACATGGCATTCGCGATCATTCTCCCTCACAACCCATACGAGTGCACCGGTTTCCATAATAGGAGTTGGGCAATTGTCAATTAAGTATGGTTGTGAGTTGGAATAACCACGAATTAAAAGTACAAAAATATAAATATGTCGCCGCACAACTTTGCACCAACATTCTAAATAGAAGATGGGCATGGTGGGTCTATATATAAATATATATATATATATATATATATAACATATATTATATATATATACATAGTTATTTAATGGGCATTTAACTATATATATCTTTTATACATACTATATATATAGATATATATATATATATATATATATATATATATATATATATATATAACATATATTAATATATATATACATAGTTATTTAGTGGGCATTTAACTAGCACGTTTTCCCAACTTTACCAACATAGATTATCACACTAATGATTATACTCAAAGCATGCTTGCGTATTTCCAAGAAAAGGCTAATCATTATGTATGTTGGGATTATTGTCATAAAGGTATTACTTGGAAGAGGGAATATCCACCTAGGAATTATACCACAATTAAATGCATGAAATCATCACTAACCAAGTTAATTAATTAAATCAAATTAAGTTGATGCTAAATCTGTTGGTTTTCCCCATAAAAACAATTATATTTCCAAGGTAAATATGTGCATGTCGGCTGCACTAGTAGGAATGTAGTGAAGTTCTTAGAAGTTCAAAAGTCACAACTTTTGGTTTTTGGGTTATACTCGGCCGAAATTCCATGGCTAAAAGAAAAATGGTTTTTGATTTCTAGACATCCCAAGGGTCGACATCTCAGACCCAAAAACAGTGACAAAACAGTGGTGACATAAGGTGGTGACAGAAAGTGGCAAAAGGTGGTGGTTTGCGGTGGTTTCGACCCGAAACCGAAACGAAAGACACTAAGACTTTGCATGGCCGTGTATCAACAGCACAAAAGACTTAGGATTAGATAAACAACCTGTTTCGCGAGTGTAACAAATCAGTAACGGTGGCTGGTGGTGGCTGTTCACGGCGGCTCGCGGCTGAGAACAAGAAAAACAAGTGAGAGAACGTTTTTGAGGTTTAAGGCATGATACATGAAGCATGGGTAGCCATGTAACCACCTGTTTTGATGTCTGGATGTTTCTCCTTCCTTCTGGACATCTCGGGGTGGTGGTGGCGTGGTGGTTGCGTGGCTGCGACGGGAAGAAATAAAAAGAAAAAGAAACCGGTTAGGGTTTTTAGAGAGAAAGAAGAAATGGGTTTTTGTTAGGAGGTATTTACTTACGCTCCTCACCTTCCTGGATGTTAATGGAGTTGAATGGTGGTGGCTGGCAGTCGGACGGCAGCAGCAGCGGCGGTGCAGCAGTAGCAGTGGTGGTCTCGCGGTGGTGATGGAGTTTTTTTTGGTGTTTAGGGTTGAAGAAAAAACTACTAGGGTTGATGGGGGTGGCTGCCGGGTTTGTTTTCCGGCGAGATGGGGGTGGCAGGCGGCGGTGGTGAGGCTGGAGGAGGGTGGCCGGCGGTGGGGAGAGGGAGAGGTAGGAGAAACTCACGTGGTGTGTTTTGTCAAAAAAAATAGCTAGGAACATTACTAATGTTTTATAGTGCTAGGGAGATGGGCTTAAGTCTTGAGTTGGGGCTTGGGCTCGCCGAAAATGGGATGGGCCAAGAGTATGTGGGCTTATTTTTAGTCTAGCAATTTATTTAGTCCAAGATTTGAACTAGTTAGTTGATCCATGTATTTTTCTAAATAACATATATATTATTTTGTATAAATTTTTAGTTAGGAAACTAAAAATAATATGTCATGTTTTTATAATTCATGTTTTTATAAATTGTGTCAATTATTATTATTGCATAAGAGCGTTCTTTAATTATTTAGTGACTATATAACGACATATATTTCATATGGCACTTTTACTAACGAAAGAGATCTTAACTAGATACATATTGTCACATAAAAATCATATATCACAAAAATGCATATTATGGAGGTCCTCCTTGACCGGTTCATCAACCCGATGAATGTGTGTCGGCATCGTTATTTTATAACGACGTTTGATCATGGTTGACACATAAGAATTTAAATATCACATATTTAAATTTAACTTTCTATAAATAGCACATGAATAGTAAACTTTCTAAGTTTAGCTAACCTCAAATTTGGCGGTTGTCACATTCTCCCCGTGTTAATGGAAGTTTCGCCCCGAAACTTTAGGTGTTACGCGGCATTTTGGACGTTACGGAATAAACTTTAGGCACTCTGCTCAACTCTTGAGGCAATTCTAGTCGATATGCGATGGGACCTATCCTTTCTACGATCTTGAAAGGTCCAACGTATCTCGGGTTCAACTTTCCTCGTTTCCCAAAACGAATGGTTCCCTTCCAAGGAGAGACTTTTAACATGACTCTATCTCCTACTTGAAATTCCAACGGTTTTCGCCTAACGTCGGCGTAGCTCTTTTGACGGTCACGTGCGGCTTTCATCCGGTTTTGGATTTGAAAAATCTTTTCGGTGGTTTCATGAAGGATTTCTGGACCCGTAATTTGACTATCACCAACTTCGATCCAACAAACGGGCGACCGACACTTTCTCCCATAAAGTGCCTCGAATGGGGCGGCTTGAATGCTGGTGTGATAGCTATTGTTGTATGAAAATTCACACAATGGCAAGTGACGCTCCCAGTCACTCCCAAAGTCTATCACACACGCGCGTAACATATCCTCTAGCGTTTGGATGGTCCTTTCGCTTTGACCATCGGTTTGGGGGTGGTATGCGGTGCTCATGTCAATTCTAGTACCCAAAGCTTTTTGGAAAGATTTCCAAAATCTAGAGGTGAAACGAGCATCTCGATCACATATGATCGAAATAGGTACACCATGACGTGACAAAACTTCCTTCAAATAAATTCTCGCTAATTTATCCATCCCAAACGTTTCCTTAATGGGTAGGAAAAGAGCGGACTTTGTGAGGCGGTCCACAATTACCCAAATCGTGTCACATCCACTCACGGATCTAGGCAACTTAGTAATGAAATCCATGGATATTTCTTCCCACTTCCATTGGGGTATCCTTGGTTGTTGAAGCAAACCGGATGGTTTTTGATATTCAATCTTAACCTTTGCACACGTCAAACAACGACCAACATAGGCGGCTATGTCGGCCTTCATCTTAGGCCACCAATACATCTCTTAAGTCCATGATACATCTTATCGCCACCGGGATGTATTGAATACCTAGACTTGTGTGCTTCGTCCATGATTAACTCTCTTAGGTTCCACGGTTGGGTACCCAAATTCGGTTGGCAAAATAGCGAGTTCCATCGGGTCTAGTTTCAAATTGCGCTTCCATTCCTCTCAAGGATTCATTCTTGAGATTTTCCTCTTCTAAGGGGTGAGGTTGGTATGAATGGTCATACCCAATGCTCGGACACGAAGTGGCTTGACTCGTTCCTTGCGGCTCAAAGCGTCGGCTACAACATTCGCCTTGCCGGGGTGGTACTTAATCTCACAATCGTAGTCACTAAGTAACTCCACCCATCTTCGTTGTCTCATATTCAAGTCCTTTTGGTCAAAAATATGTTGGAGGCTCTTATGGTCGGTGAATATGGTACACTTTGTGCCATAAAGATAGTGCCTCCAAATCTTAAGAGCGAAAACTACCGCTCCTAACTCCAAGTCGTGGGTAGTGTAATTTTTCTCATGCACCTTGAGTTGACGTGAAGCATAAGCTATCACCTTGTCCTTTTGCATGAGGACGCAACCTAACCCTTGATGGGAAGCGTCGCAATACACCACAAATTTATCGGTTCCTTCGGGCAGAGCTAGAATTGGCGCACTACAAAGCTTCTCTTTTAGTAGTTGAAATGCCTTTTCTTGCTTGTCTTCCCAAGCAAACTTCTTTTCCTTTTGCGTCAAAGTGGTCAAAGGTTGGGCTATTTTTGAGAAGTTCTCGATGAATCTTCTATAATAGCCGGCAAGACCTAAGAACTGACGTACTTCCGTTGGGGTCCTCGGTGCATCCCAACTCTTGATGGCTTCGATCTTTGCGGGGTCTACGTGAATCCCTTGACTATCAATCACGTGGCCTAAGAATTGTACCGTTCGAATCCAAAATTCACATTTTGAAAACTTCGCATACAATTCTTCCTTCTTGAGTAGCTCCAAAATCATTCTCAAATGTCCCTCATGCTCTTCCTCGGTTTTCTAATAGATTAGTATGTCGTCAATAAAGACAATCACAAACTTATCTAGATATGGCTTGCACACGCGGTTCATGAGGTCCATGAAAACGGCGGGTGCATTAGTCAAACCAAAAGGCATAACTTGAAACTCGTAATGACCATAACGAGTTCGAAATGCCGTCTTAGGGATATCTTCTTCTCTTACCCTCAATTGGTGGTATCCGGATCTAAGATCGATTTTCGAGTAGTAACTCGATCCTTGTAATTGATCAAACAAGTCATCGATCCTAGGTAGGGGATATCGGTTCTTTATAGTAAGTTTATTTAACTCACGATAGTCTATACACATCCGAAAGGATCCGTCCTTTTTCTTGACAAATAGAACCGGAGCTCCCCATGGCGAAGAGCTTGGTCGGATGAATCCTTTATCTAAGAGTTCTTGCAATTGAGTCAAGAGCTCTTTCATTTCGGATGGAGCTAAATGGTATGGAGCACGTGCCACCGGTGTAGCACCGGGCACCAAGTCCACTTGAAATTCCACTTGACGGACCGGAGGGAGTCCGGGTAAGTCCTCGGGAAATACTTCGGGATATTCTCGTGCAATAGGCACGTCTTCAAGTCGTTTCTCCTCAGGTTCTTTTGTCGTCACATGGGCTAAAACCGCGTGATACCCCTTTCGTAGGTATTTTTGAGTCTTCATACACGAAATGAGGTTAATTGCTACACCACACCTTTCTCCTTGAATGATCAACACGTCTCCATTCTCTAACGGGATGCGAACAACCTTTTCGTGACATACAATCTCGGCCTTGTGCTTGGATAGCCAATCCATGCCGATGATGATGTCAAAGCTTCCAATTTCGACGGGGATTAGGTCTATGTGAAAGGGTTTGTCGGCTAAGGTCAAAGTACACTCACGTACTATGCTATCGGCTTTGATTTCTTTCCCGTTAGCAAGTTCTATAGAATATGCATCGTCTAACGGCACGGGGGTTATAGATAACAATTGAATAATTCTATTTGATATAAAGCTTAAATCAGCACCGCTATCAAATAAAACGGAAACTAGCAGGTTTTCGAGAAGAAACATACCCGTCACAATGTTCGGGTCTTGGCGAGCTTCTCTCGCTTGAATCACGAAAGCTCTTCCACGGGCTTGATTGTTGTTGTTGTTTTGGTTTCTAAGTCTTGGGCAATCCCTCTTGATGTGCCCCTCATTTCCACATTCATAGCACCCCTTCTGCACCACATTGTTGTTATTAGCCACGGGGTTTGGAGCTCTACAATTTTGAGTCGTATGACCGGTCCTCTTGCACCGGCCACATGGCGGCATACAAGGTCCGCGATGATGAGAGCGACACTTGTTGCAATAAGGGCTACCTCCATTGTACCCTTTCTTCGCAGTTGGCCCCGCGGTATAAGCCTTAACCGCCTCGGCCCGTTTTGGTTGTTGTTGAACTTGATTTCTCGATGATCCTTCATCCCACTTCCTCTTGTGATCAAATGCTCTTGGAGCAGCAACTTCCTTGGATCCTTGTCTTTTCATTTGATCAGCCAAACTATGTGCCATCTCAACGGCACTCTCGATGTCAGTGGGTTTGGAAGAGGTTACCATTCCTTGGATTTGAGGTGGGAGTCCCCAAATGTACCTCTCAATGAGCTTGAATGCGGGTTCCACCATAGTTGGGCACACTAGGGCCAACTCGTGAAACCGAGTCATGTACGCGGGTACATCAAGGCCCTTAGTAGTCAAGTTCCAAAACGCGGCCTCCAACTTTTGGATCTCATTCCTTGGGCAATACTTTGCTCGCATCCTTTCCTTTAGTGCCTCCCAAGTGAGTGCATAAGCCGCATCAACTCCTACAGAGTGAGCATACAAATTCCACCAAGTCAGGGCTCCACCTTGGAGAGTGCATGTCGCGTACTTCACCCTACACTCTTCCGGACAATTGCTGATGCGGAAAACTGACTCCATCTTTTCACACCATCGAAGTAATCCAATGGTTCCCTCGGTACCCTCAAAGTTCAGTGGTTTGCACAAGGTAAAGTCCCTATAGGTGCAACCCTTTGGGGCATTTGTTGGTTCTCCACCATTGCCACTTCCCTCGGCTTCACCGGTGGTTCGGTTTGCCTCATAAGTAGCGATGGCGGCAGCAACTCGTTGTGCTACGAGCCTCTCAATTTGGGCCGAACTCAAGGTTTGTGATTTAGTTGTTTTCTTTGGCGCCATTTCTTTAAGAAAGGAAACAAAAGTGTAATAAGTTTTTCTTCATTAACTTATGGATAGCTAACAACATTTAACCACGTCATAATGCATATCAATAGATCCTCAATCATGCAAACACATCATCAACATAACACTACCATGCCATAACTATACTAAAATGCCAACATAATCATAAACAAAATTATTGTAACTAAAAGAAACATAAAAATTTGGATAAAGTAATAGATTTCATTGCTTCAAAATAAAGACAACCATGCGAGAAGTAACTTCGCAAAATCCATAGATTCATCATAATTCAAAGTTTCCGGGCACATCCCGCCCTAAATAGGAACAATAAAAATGTAAAGATAACATCTAGCTAGATCCGCTAGGGGTGGCATAGTGATAGCAGCAGCAATGGTCTGAAGTGCCTCCTCGATCCTCTGAATCCTTACCTCCTGCATCGTAAGTCTATCCTCCATGTGCTGAACATGAGTCTCCAAGTCTTCAACCCTTACACGTGTAATAAAGCTCTCGTCTCGTACTCCAATGGTCAGCTCAGCAGTGCCTCTCAATCCCAATCCAAGTCCCACAACATAGTCCTCAATCTCATCCACATGATCATGAGCAAACTCGGTCTGAATAGTGGTCTCGGTAAGCTCCACGTTCATAGTGGAGACTTGGCGGTGAAGATCCGCCACAGAAGCTGGAATAGGGCGAGTGGGTCCCTCAAGTGCCTGAAGGCGAGACTCGGCGCGGAAAATTCGTGCGCCACGAGGGTGGATACGGTGAGGTGGACAGGCTCTCCGGTATATGCAGAGACGATATCCGGCCCGGAGTGAGCATAGACGCGGTCGTTATCACGAAGGCCCTCTAGCTCTCTCCATCGAGCAAGGACACAAGCCACAGAGTGATAG
Organism: Erigeron breviscapus; assembly: GCA_034093135.1. Taxonomy (NCBI): domain Eukaryota; kingdom Viridiplantae; phylum Streptophyta; class Magnoliopsida; order Asterales; family Asteraceae; genus Erigeron; species Erigeron breviscapus. Next base: position 65,057,640 of record CM067169.1, read on the forward strand.
ATCGGCTCGGTGCGGCGGCGTTGAGCCGGTGGCTCAACCATAGAGGGTGGAGGGTGCACCATCTCGGGAACACGAGGCTCAATAGTGAATCTCGGGTCCCGTGACGTGCCCTCGCCGGTACGGAACTGATGATAGTAAGTGGGTGGGGGTAGGTTGAAATGTGGAAGTGGAATATCTGGTGTGGCATAGACGACAGTGGATGTGCCGATCGGGTGAGCTATCGGTCGGGTATAGTGAAAGTAGTGGGCTCGGCCAAAGTGAGAGTGGGCATAATAGTCGGAGGGACTGGTGGATGGGCAAAGGGTGGTGATGTGGGACCAACGAGTGGTGACCTAGGAGTGTCACCAACGGCCTCGGAATCAACAGTAGGCTCAGACTCAATGTGTTGATCGAGTGGGGACAAAGGGGATGGGGCTGGCTAATGAGTGTCAAACTCTTCCTCATGATCGGACGTTAGGTCAATGACGTGTCGAGACATTTTCCCTAATGGAAAAGAAGAAAAGAAAACATAGGCAATATATGTAAGTATTATTCTACTTAACCTTAATATCAGGCTGATAGGGGAGCATTCTTAGGCAAAGGAGCATATATATGTAAGATGAGAAATTTTAAAATTTCTAGATTCTAGCAATGTATATATAAGCATGAAATTTACACATAGTCAAGTAATGCATGTAAAATTTCTAAGGCATGTGTGTGCATAGTATATGTGATTTCTATGGGTAGTTATAGTCTAGGTTCACTAATTGCCACCTAGTTCACTATAACCTTGTCTCTGATACCATTCTGTCACACCCCATAATAATGCGGAAGGGTACGAGGTGCAACATTCATGAAATCACAACACAAGGCATAATGAACGACTAAAAAGGAGTCGTTTTGAAAACATTTCATTTAACATAACTTCATTGTCTTGAAACATTGGAAATACATTAAGGAAAAACATTACAATAATTTAAAGAGAATTTTTAGGAATTCTAAATCCTCGATAGGTGGTGCTATCATTGGTTTCGACAACAATGATAACTTGAACAAAAGTAAAGTCTTTTCCATGATAAAAACGAAACATCAACTCCAAGTGGCGGAATAGCCTTATGTGAATCCTACCGTGCATCTTACGGACCTGAGATACATGCTAAAATGGGTCAACAATAATGTTGGTGAATTCATAGGGGTAAATAAGTAATTTGCATAAACCACAAGATTTAAGTGTGACCATTGCTAACCCGCAATGTCGTGTAGCCATTGTTCAAAAACAATGCTAGGAAAAATATAATGTATATATTGTACTAAGCTCATGAATTGAAACTCGACGGTAGTAAGTAACATTGTGCCTCGGCAAGTATTTGATCCATAATACTTGGGAATCCAAATATGAATGCATTCGTTCGACCATCACCGGTCAAGTTGGTGCGACCAACCCGAATGGGGGTGTCAACCCAAATAGTACTATTCATCATATCTTGTTTAAATCCATAACTAACAATTCATGATGGGAGGACTTTAATGGGGATCAATGCAACTTAGACAATCATCATATACATAGTTTTGGTACTTGTGTTCCACATGTAAAACATAGAGCATGCATCTCACCCAAAATAGTAAGAAAGAATGGGCTATGAACTCACCTTAGTTTCAAAGTAGCAACAATTAGCAAGTAGCGGATTTTCTTGAATGTGTCAACCTATAGATATAAAATATAAACTTGTCTTAACAATTTATGCTATTATGTTCCTAGTGAATTTTCCTTATTCTTCCAAATAATATTGTTATAATGCATTTTCTTAAAAATGTTTTTCTTATGTGATAATCGTTAGGGTTGTCCACGTGCTAGTTGGAGTTGGTCTTTCATGGGTTTATATATATTAATATGATATAATAGTAATAATAATAATAGCGATATTACAACTATTCTCCCACACAACCCATACACGTGAAATGGCAAAGAAGTATGGTTGCGTGTTGAAATAAATCATAACATGGCATTCGCGATCATTCTCCCTCACAACCTATACGAGTGCACCGGTTTCCATAATAGGAGTTGGGCAATTGTCAATTAAGTATGGTTGTGAGTTGGAATAACCACGAATTAAAAGTACAAAAATATAAATATGTCGCCGCACAACTTTGCACCAACATTCTAAATAGAAGATGGGCATGGTGGGTCTATATATAAATATAATATAATCATATAGGTCATGTTTGCACCCGAAGCGTGCTAAGTCACCGCACACTTTGCACCGATGTCCTAAATAGGAGGTGGGCATGGTGGGTCAAGTTATATTAATAGATATATATATATATATATATATACGTATATATATATAACATATATTAATATATATATACATAGTTATTTAGTGGGCATTTAACTAGCACGTTTTCCCAACTTTACCAACATAGATTATCACACTAATGATTATACTCAAAGCATGCTTGCGTATTTCCAAGAAAAGGCTAATCATTATGTATGTTGGGATTATTGTCATAAAGGTATTACTTGGAAGAGGGAATATCCACCTAGGAATTATACCACAATTAAATGCATGAAATCATCACTAACCAAGTTAATTAATTAAATCAAATTAAGTTGATGCTAAATCTGTTGGTTTTCCCCATAAAAACAATTATATTTCCAAGGTAAATATGTGCATGTCGGCTGCACTAGTAGGAATGTAGTGAAGTTCTTAGAAGTTCAAAAGTCACAACTTTTGGTTTTTGGGTTATACTCGGCCGAAATTCCATGGCTAAAAGAAAAATGGTTTTTGATTTCTAGACATCCCAAGGGTCGACATCTCAGACCCAAAAACAGTGACAAAACAGTGGTGACATAAGGTGGTGACAGAAAGTGGCAAAAGGTGGTGGTTTGCGGTGGTTTCGACCCGAAACCGAAACGAAAGACACTAAGACTTTGCATGGCCGTGTATCAACGGCACAAAAGACTTAGGATTAGATAAACAACCTGTTTCGCGAGTGTAACAAATCAGTAACGGTGGCTGGTGGTGGCTGTTCACGGCGGCTCGCGGCTGAGAACAAGAAAAACAAGTGAGAGAACGTTTTTGAGGTTTAAGGCATGATACATGAAGCATGGGTAGCCATGTAACCACCTGTTTTGATGTCTGGATGTTTCTCCTTCCTTCTGGACGTCTCGGGGTGGTGGTGGCGTGGTGGTTGCGTGGCTGCGACGGGAAGAAATAAAAAGAAAAAGAAACCGGTTAGGGTTTTTAGAGAGAAAGAAGAAATGGGTTTATGTTAGGAGGTATTTACTTACGTTCCTCACCTTCCTGGATGTTAATGGAGTTGAATGGTGGTGGCTGGCAGTCGGACGGCAGCAGCAGCGGCGGTGCAGCAGTAGCAGTGGTGGTCTCGCGGTGGTGATGGAGTTTTTTTTGGTGTTTAGGGTTGAAGAAAAAACTACTAGGGTTGATGGGGGTGGCTGCCGGGTTTGTTTTCCGGCGAGATGGGGGTGGCAGGCGGCGGTGGTGAGGCTGGAGGAGGGTGGCCGGCGGTGGGGAGAGGGAGAGGTAGGAGAAGGTGAATAGTTCTTTTGTCTTTTGGTTGTTTTTGTTTGTTGTGAGAGAGAAACTCACGTGGTGTGTTTTGTCAAAAAAAATAGCCAGGAACATTACTAATGTTTTATAGTGCTAGGGAGATGGGCTTAAGTCTTGAGTTGGGGCTTGGGCTCGCCGAAAATGGGACGGGCCAAGAGTATGTGGGCTTATTTTTAGTCTAGCAATTTATTTAGTCCAAGATTTGAACTAGTTAGTTGATCCATGTATTTTTCTAAATAACATATATATTATTTTGTATAAATTTTTAGTTAGGAAACTAAAAATAATATGTCATGTTTTTATAATTCATGTTTTTATAAATTGTGTCAATTATTATTATTGCATAAGAGCGTTCTTTAATTATTTAGTGACTATATAACGACATATATTTCATATGGCACTTTTACTAACGAAAGAGATCATAACTAGATACATATTGCCACATAAAAATCATATATCACAAAAATGCATATTATGGAGGTCCTCCTTGACCGGTTCATCAACCCGATGAATGTGTGTCGGCATCGTTATTTTATAACGACGTTTGATCATGGTTGACACATAAGAATTTAAATATCACATATTTAAATTTAACTTTCTATAAATAGCACATGAATAGTAAACTTTCTAAGTTTAGCTAACCTCAAATTTGGCGGTTGTCACAAATTCCTTGTGATTTATTCTTTTGATGTTAATGGTTTATGTGTTCATTGTTAGTGGTACTAGGTGAATATGTTTATCGTTTCAATTCGATTGTCTATGTTCGGTTGTCACCGGTTCATAGTATGACGGTGAATGTCAAATCTATAATAGGAATTAATCGGTAAACGTGTTTAGAAACGGTTGGTGGTACCACGTTTTCATTCACATAGGCATAATTGGTAATTGGATAATCAAGCAAACTAATTGTTGGGAAGATTTTCTAGGCATTGGTGGTACCGGCTTGGGTAATTAAACTAGCAACTTAGGTGTTTGGGTGATTTGCGAGCGGTTGGTGGTACCACGCAAGCATTTTTATCCTTTCACGATTATCTTGTCAACTCTAAAGAATTTGATCTTTAATGTGTGCAATCATAGTTGAAGTCAAGTGGATTCGAAGTGGATGATCGTTATTTATATTGTCTGAACTTTCTTTACTTTTAATTGTCTTGTCATTTCAATTTCTTTAATTTCAAATTGTCAAAGTTAGGTAGCAATTCGGCTACGGTTCCATCCTTTTTCTAAAAACTACTTTAGCAAACAATTATTTCAAAACCAATCCCTGCGAACGATCTCGGACTTACTACTTACTATACTATATGCGATCAGGTCCACTGCCTGAAAGTGTGTAGTAGTCGGTTTTTGGTCGGTTCTTGTTTATAAATTTACGAACTCGATTTCACACATCAAGTTTTTGGCGCCGCTGCCAGGGATTGTGTGCCGATTTAGTTGTTAATTAGTGGTTTGATCCTTTCTCACGCGTGGGAAAGTTACTTGTTTATTAGTTTAGTTTTCTTTTCTTATCACAGGTGCATTTGACGTGTTTGTGTTAGTTGTGTGTTTGCAGGTTTATTTCTTTAGTTAATGAACTTGCGTTCTTCGGGTCTACCTTTGCATAGTCCATTATCTACTCCAAGAAGACCAAGAGGACGTCGGTTTAACTTCATTGAACCCACAACACCAATACCAACACCATTCTTACCTATAGCTAAACCCACTCCTGATTCAGACGAAGAGGGGTTTTTCTTAGACGAATTCTTCGATCTAGAAGTTAAACAAGAAGAAATGGGTGACGAACAACCAAGGGATCCGAATGACACTCGCTATGGCGAGAGGGTTTGCACTATTCCCACAAGCCGTGGCTCCGCCATTAGACCTCCAACCATTGATCACACCTTCAATCTGAAGGGAAATCATCTCAAAAGCATTGAAGAGCAACAATTTGACGGGAAAAGGAAATGGGATCCTTACCAACACCTGGATAGGTTTGAAAAGTTGGCTCGGCTTTACCAATATGGTCAAAATCAAATGAATGCCGTGAAGCTTGAGACATTTCCTATTTCAATCACCGGAGAAGCACTTGATTGGTTCAATGACCTTTCAGAGAATTCAATCACTACTTGGGCTCAACTTAAGGAGGCTTTCATTGGTGAGTTTTATTCACTCAGAACTCAAAGAAGGTTAGAGAATATGATAAGATCTTTTGAACAAGATGATGAAGAAGATGTTGTGGATGCTTGGGTTCGTTTCAAGGAAATGTTGAGAAATTGTCCAGGCCACAATTTGACTAAGGAGAAATATGTGGAGATCTTCTTTCATGGGTTAGATAGGAAGTCTAAACGAGAGTTGGGATATGCCTTTGGGGGTAGCTTCAATAAAAATACACCCAATGAAGGTTATCAAATCTTGGAAGATATGGCAAAGGATAACTCAACTATGGATGATGACAAGTTTTTGTAGAATGAAAGGAAGATGAAGAAAGGTACAAAAGTAGGGAGAGTTGCAAGGGCTGAAGCTAGCAATGACTCCGGGGTTATTGGAGAGATCTGCGCGCATGGATAAGGGATTCATTGCTCAAGAAAAGAGGTTTGGAGCAGTTGAGAGGGATGTTAATGTCTTAGCCGACGGGTGTGGTCATTGTGGAGATATGCACTATTCTGACGAGTGTCCAAATCGGGCTCCCGAAGATGTGAACTATGTTCAAAATCAACCCCAAGGAAACTTTCAACGCAACACCGGTTACCAAACCCGGGTTTCAGGTAATCCTTCTTTTAATTCTTCTTTTCAGGCTAATGCTCCTCGTTTTTCAGGTAACAGGTGGCAAAGAGATAAATATCAGAATCAGCCACAACAGCAGACTCAGCAAGGCCAAGGATCAGGTTCTTCTTCTTCTAATGTCGATCCCAATGCCGAGTTGAGGGAGATGATGAAGCAGTTGGCTAGTAATCAAGTTGATACAAACACTAGCATTCAAATGATCAGGGATGAGACTAAGGCTTTGAATGAGAGGTTGGATCAGATAAACGGGAAGGTGGAGATCAACATGAAGAATCAGGGTCTAAACTTCAAGGATCTTGAGAGTAGGATGGCAGCTCTTGCTAGACCCACGGGGACTCTTCCTAGCAACACACAGCAGAATCCTAGACCTCAGTTTAATCAGGGACAGAAATACACTCCACCTCCAGTCCGTAATGAGCAAGCCAAAGCCATCACCACTCGCACTGGTAAGTCTTATGACCCACCTCCTATGCCTAATGTTGTTGTCTCAGATGTGCAGGATAAAGGGAGCGATGATGATATTGTTGATGAAGAGATAGAGATGGAGGAATATCCGACCGTGAAGACTCCGGTCACTCCACCAAAACCGGCAGTGGTTCCAGAGGTTAAACCATACAAGCCCAGGATTCCATTTCCTCAGAGATTGGCGAAAGATAAGCTAAAGGAGCAAATGGAGAAATTTGTGAGTCACCTCAGTAAATTGCATATTAATATTCCATTTTTAGATGCAATTGCACAGATACCAGGATACGCAAAGTGCTTGAAGCAAATTCTGCTGAACAAAAAGAATCTGGCGGGAGTGGTGACTACAGTGCTTGAGGATGTTTGCTCAGCGGCTGTGACAGGTAAGTTCCCTGAGAAACGCGGGGACCCAGGTAGTTTTACCATCCCTTGTAAGATTGGTAATTTATCGGTGAAACGAGCTTTAAATGATTCAGGGGCTAATATTAACTTAATGCCTTCGTCTATCTATTCTAAGCTGAAGTTGGGAAAACCAAAACCGATTAATATGAAAATCCATTTGGCCGATAAATCTGAAATTAGACCAATGGGGATTCTAGAAGATGTGTTAGTCAAGGTGGGTGGTTTGGTTTTTCCTGTAGATTTTGTGATTATTGAAGCAGATGAGGCATTAAATGTGCCTCTTATCCTTGGGAGACCATTCCTCGCTACGGCCGATGCTAAACTTGAGGTCGGTCGTGGTAAACTTACTTTGAGAGCAGGAAATGAGTCGGTGACATTTACGAACACCTCTTCTGTTTCTTTACCTGATGCTGCTAACTCTGTTGATACTGCTTGTGTTAGCTCTTTGGATTCGCAGGTTGACGAATGGTTAGATAAGAAGCTTGAGAAAAAGGAGGTTGAGTTAAAGGCAACTGCAGTGCCAGTTTCTAACCCTATGGATGGCCCATGTGCTAAGATCCGTAAACTTTATAGCCGTTTGAAATCTGCTGTCTCTCATGGAAATGTTAAGTTATCTGAAGAATTGTGCTCGAATTTATCAACAAAAGAGAAAGAGGAGCTGATGATGGTTGTTGATACTTCTGGTCGAGCAAATAATTGGATTGTTGAAAAGGTGAAAGGTACATGTTTTTCACCCTTTAAGGGTAGACCGCCTAACACTTTAGGTGTGGGGGCGTCAGAGACCCCACCATGGTAATTCTTTGGGGTAAGAGTCTAGCTAACGACTCGTTAATATATTAAGCGCTTCTCGGGAGGCAACCCGAGTTTATTTTATCGCAGTTTACTTTTCTTTGAATTAGTTAGTTTTAATTTTGTTTTACTTAGTAAGTGCAGGTTTGATCCGATTTGATGGCCATACCTATTGTACAACCCAAGTGTGGGGGGACTCGTTGGATTCTCACTCTCACCTACATTCTGTGGCATCGATTTGTTTGATTGTGCGATCGTGTTAGTAGCTCACTGTGATGTCCTGTGCATATGCTGGCAGTAAGTTCAGCGCAACATTTTTGTTTGACATCTTTACTGACATTGTTTGTCCATAATCCGGTATGTGTTCTCATTCTCTCTATCTATCTTGCTTACCCCTATTTACCTTAGTTTTGACCGATTCTTGGACATTGAGGGCATTGTCCATCTTAAGTGTGGGGGGTGGCAAATAGGTTTAAGCAGCCGGGTATATCTCTTTTGTTGTTTTGCCATTGAGAATTCTACTGGTCTTGTAAATGTGTCCCTCCCGTAGGCTTTTGGATTTTATCCAAGAGTAAGGGTTTCTATTTTTTGAACTCTGAACTATGATGTGCATGTTTGAGATTGGTGATTTCGATTTGGTAGGATGACGGAAGATGATATGATTTGAAACTTTTGTTAAGCTTGTCCTTGTGGTAAATTGCTTTTGTCACTTAATTCATAATAACTTAATGAGCAAGTTTACTACATAATTTTTCCTTGGTACATATTTAATCGGCGAAATGTGTTCTGAACGGTTATTGGGCTAATCCTTTTGAATTGATAACATTACATGCATACTCAAATATCCCTAACACCCAAGTTGTGAGATTCATCATTCATTTATAGTTGTGCTAGGTGTTTACGGTCTTGGTTTGATTGCCTTGTAAATATGTCCCTCTCTTAGGCTCTTGGATTTATTCGGGAGTAAGGGTTTCATTTCGAGCCCTGCACTAAGATGTGCAAGTTTGAGGTTAATCTATTCCATTTCCGGATTTCTTTCTTTGATATGAGTGTGCCGGTGATGTGTTGAGCTAGAACTTGGCCTTGTGATCGTTATGAGACCGCAGTGAGATCACTTTTGTGATATAAGTACATTGGATGACGAATTGGCATACTAGGTTTGACCCATATTTTCTTTCTATTCACCCCTTGCTTATGTATATTTTTACCTTTAGTATACATAATTTTATACATGTACTTACATGTTTTGTGTAGCTGGCTACTCTGGTCAGTGATTTTCCTTTCTTTGTAAACCTTTATTGCACTCATCTTTAGTGCAAGATACACTTAGATACCTTTTGAACTTAGCCTTTTCCTTTGTATAAATCCACTTAAATATGTAAACTTTACCTCGCCTTACCAATAGTCTAATTTTGGGGGGCCATTGATTGTCATTGGTTTGCTTGGACGGTTTGGAAGAGCTTCAGTGGTTGTCAGTTGGAATATTCTTGGTCTATGGGAATACGTCGATTGGTCAAGTTATTGAGGAATGTCTTGGATTGTTCAAAGGAAGTATATTGTTATTGACATTGTTCATCATTGTAAAAGGGTGCCTACTAGTAGAGTAAAAATGGTTCAAAATAAGAAAGAAAAAGTGAAAAACAGAAAAATGAAATAAAAAAAAGAAAAAAGAAAAGAACTTGGGCTACTAGTGGGTACTTCTCATTTTTATATGTCAAAAGAATTGTTGTATCATTTGGCTCGTGAATAGAATGGAAGATTTGGTTGTTCCTAAGTTGTTTGAAGTTGATACACCACAATGGTGTCGGGTTTGGTTCGTTGCTTTTGAGGTGTGTTCGAGGGATAGCATCTTATGGGTTGGTGGCAATCAATGGTATGGGTTTGATTAGACTATTTTGTACATAACTTATACTCTTGTTATTTCCTGTTAACACTAACCTAAATTTCCCAAATTCCATTGTAAATACCCTTAGCCTAACATTGCAACCGATTTATATGCCATATTTTGATGATGTACTTGGTGCTCACGCCATGTCGGTGAAGTTATGATCCTAGTTCAAGCCTATGGTAAGATATGCATCACGACCGAGCAATGAGTGATTATTCATATATATTCAACCCCAATAGTAAGTTCGTTGGAGTAGAATGATTTTGATAGGCTCATTTGTTTCACTTT
>CM067169.1:65072776-65087758 GCA_034093135.1 Erigeron breviscapus
TGGATGATCTTTATTTATATTGTTTGAAATTTCTTTACTTTTAATTGTCTTGTCATTTCAATTTCTTTAATTTCCAAATTGTCAAAATTAGGTAGCAATTCGGCTACGGTTCCACCCTTTCTCTCAAACTACTTTAGCTAACAATTATTTCAAAACCAATCCCTGCGAACGATCTCGGACTTACTACTTGCTATACTATATGCGATCAGGTCCACTGCTTGAAAGTGTGTAGTAGTCGGTTTTTAGTGGGTACTTGTTTATAAATTTTACAAACTCGATTTTGCACATCACCCTTAATCAAGTTTCATCTTGTGACCTGAGTGCCAAAATCTTGGTTGATGAAGGTATGCTTTCACCTCTAGTCAAAGACCTTTTGGCAGGGCAGAACCATCTCCTGATGCGGCTGAAAGAAATCTCAGCCACAATACTGGCGAATATTGTGACCTCTTATTGTCAATTTGACTCGATCCCGGTGGGTCCCAACCACCAGACCCTTGTGTCCGAAGACATAATTCATAATCTACTCCATTTGATCAGCAACACCAGACCTGCAATGAAATGCAAACTTCTACAAGTCCTTGTTGGACTCACAAGCTCACCAGTTACTTTAATTGGTGTCGTTTCTGCTATTAAAAGCTCTGTCTCCATTAACAGTTTGGTTCAGTTTATTGAGGCCCCACAACAAGATCTTCGTTTAGCTTCGATAAAACTTCTACAAAATCTATCATGGGAAACAAGAATGTGTCCTGGGTTGAAATGATTGGAGATTACAAGCTTGATTTTGATTCCGGTTTATGTATTGTTTTAAGAAATGTTTGTTACTATAACAACCGGGAAGATTTTATACTAATAATAACTATTATTATGAGGACATGACATATATGTAACTGTAAATAAATAGTATTTGTAACTAAGTCTAATATAAGATAAATATCAATATGTAGAGATGAAGTTGTTCACGTGATATAAATATTTGAAATAAGTCCTCAAAGATAAACATGATATCAAAATCCCGAGGTATGGGCTAAATCACAGATTTAGTTTATGGATTAAACTAGAAATATAAGATAGAAATTAGAAGAATTCAAAGTCTAAAATTCAAATGTGGTGAACTAATAACTCGGAATACTCGGTTGACTTTAGGATTTATCGGGCCATACTCTAGTCATGTACCACTTGTTTTTCTATATATTCACTCTAATGACACTTTTCTCAACCTCCTGTACGTCTCATTTTCTTCATTTGATCATAATAACATATCAATCTTAATATAACGCATCCGTTGAGAAGTATAATACATACATACCTCGGGAGGAAGAAAGAGTAAGCAGGTGATCGTGGGTATACGAGGATAACAATAGGAGTTATTAATCCGTGCAAGATCATTTGAGTCGTTTCGGGTTTCTTACGGATTTTGTGTCTGTCTTGGAAGGTATATCATGATCAACTCATTTGAATGTTAATCTATATTTTAGTTATGCTAAAAGATTGAGTTCATTATCGTTCGAAAACTTACTGTTAAACTCCCACTCGGGAATGTCAAAACAAAAATTCTTCGAGTCGTAAAATGAATTTTAATAGTGGAGATAGAGTTCATAATCATTAGTAATGTGTTATTTATGTTAGACGTAAACCATTATTTATGTATGTATCCGTAAGCATATGAAGTCGAAATTTCGTAAAACTGCACGTGCATAGGTAAATTGAAAGAAGACGACTGCATGAAAAAGGTTATTGGGTATTGACTTTTGTAAACTGCAGATATAGAACATCTATATATTAATATTGTATATGAGATACAATGATTTTAAAATAATGCATATGTGATATGTGATATGTATATGTGATATGTATATGTATATGTGATATGTGATATGTGATATGTGATATGTGATATGTGATATGTGATATGTGATATGTGATATGTGATATGTGATATGTGATATGTGATATGTGATATGTGATATGTGATATGTGATATGTGATATGTGATATGTGATATGTGATATGTGATATGTGATATGTGATATGTGATATGTGATATGTGATATGTGATATGTGATATGTGATATGTGATATGTGATATGTGATATGTGATATGTGATATGTGATATGTGATATGTGATATGTGATATGTGATATGTGATATGTGATATGTGATATGTGATATGTGATATGTGATATGTGATATGTGATATGTGATATGTGATATGTGATATGTGATATGTGATATGTGATATGTGATATGTGATATGTGATATGTGATATGTGATATGTGATATGTGATATGTGATATGTGATATGTGATATGTGATATGTGATATGTGATATGTGATATGTGATATGTGATATGTGATATGTGATATGTGATATGTGATATGTGATATGTGATATGTGATATGTGATATGTGATATGTGATATGTGATATGTGATATGTGATATGTGATATGTGATATGTGATATGTGATATGTGATATGTGATATGTGATATGTGATATGTGATATGTGATATGTGATATGTGATATGTGATATGTGATATGTGATATGTGATATGTGATATGTGATATGTGATATGTGATATGTGATATGTGATATGTGATATGTGATATGTGATATGTGATATGTGATATGTGATATGTGATATGTGATATGTGATATGTGATATGTGATATGTGATATGTGATATGTGATATGTGATATGTGATATGTGATATGTGATATGTGATATGTGATATGTGATATGTGATATGTGATATGTGATATGTGATATGTGATATGTGATATGTGATATGTGATATGTGATATGTGATATGTGATATGTGATATGTGATATGTGATATGTGATATGTGATATGTGATATGTGATATGTGATATGTGATATGTGATATGTGATATGTGATATGTGATATGTGATATGTGATATGTGATATGTGATATGTGATATGTGATATGTGATATGTGATATGTGATATGTGATATGTGATATGTGATATGTGATATGTGATATGTGATATGTGATATGTGATATGTGATATGTGATATGTGATATGTGATATGTGATATGTGATATGTGATATGTGATATGTGATATGTGATATGTGATATGTGATATGTGATATGTGATATGTGATATGTGATATGTGATATGTGATATGTGATATGTGATATGTGATATGTGATATGTGATATGTGATATGTGATATGTGATATGTGATATGTGATATGTGATATGTGATATGTGATATGTGATATGTGATATGTGATATGTGATATGTGATATGTGATATGTGATATGTGATATGTGATATGTGATATGTGATATGTGATATGTGATATGTGATATGTGATATGTGATATGTGATATGTGATATGTGATATGTGATATGTGATATGTGATATGTGATATGTGATATGTGATATGTGATATGTGATATGTGATATGTGATATGTGATATGTGATATGTGATATGTGATATGTGATATGTGATATGTGATATGTGATATGTGATATGTGATATGTGATATGTGATATGTGATTGTGATATGTGATATGTGTGTGATCAGTCCACGGCGTCTCCACCTTTGATATGTGATATGTGATATGTGATATGTGATTATGCACGTGGGAGAGCCTTTATGATTATTTGTGGAGGCGTATGGATGCATCCTAGGCTATATTGTGATATGATATGATTATTGTACGGATGTGTGATGTAGTGCCATACATACCATCCGGGTTGGATACACACAGAGGTGCACATCTGGTGTATTAACTTTGATTTGTGATATTATTATTGGGCACCGGGAGTGTGCTCTTGGATATTTGATATGTAGGAATACTCGGTATAAAACAACCCAAAACCTTTTCTTTACTCAGCCTTAAAATATTTTTACTCTGGTGTTAAGGGTGGTACTTGGAGGAGACTTTTGAAATTCAAATAATTTGATTTAATCTTCCTTCTTATTTCATTATATCATTATTATTGTTTATTGTATCAACATCCGCGCACTGAGCAATTGGCTCAGCCGCAGTTTTCTTTCCCTGCGGCAGGTTTACTAAGACAAAAAGGATAACAGATTTATAGCTGGTTTTCGCATAACTAAATCTGAAGATAAGGTTTGAGAGATGTCATACATAGAAGATTCGAGAGATCTTGAGGTTGATATCTACATTATCATATGAAATTTTGTAATGATATTTTGAGGATTTGTGTATAGAATGCTCTGTTATAAAAGTTTTAGTATTGATTTAAGTTGCATAGTGATAATCCATCTTTAGTTTAGAAGTGGGGTTGTTACAGTTACAATGCCGATATGGCAAGAAACATTATCTCTTTTGATGCTTTGTTTAATGATGGTTTTGATTTTAAGTTTGATAATGGATCAATTCTCGTTTACAAGGATAATATATTTTATTTTAAAGCTAGTCCTTGTAGAGGGATATTAGAAACCACCGTTAAACTAAATTATAGTTCAATCAATAACATTGGTTCATCCAAAGATGGTTTGGATAAGTCGTATCTATGGCACTGTCGTTTAGGCCACATAAACAAGAAACGAATTGCCAAACTCCAATCTGACGGTAGTTTGGAATCATTTGATGTTGCATCTCATGATGATTGCGAATCTTGTTTGTTGGGCAAAATGACAAAAGCACCTTTCAAAGGAACCTGCGAAAGGGGCAAAGATCTATTGGAGTTGGTACACACTGATGTGTGTGGTCCGTTTAGATCGGCTACTAGACACGGTGAACGATACTTCGTTACATTTACTGATGATCTCAGTCGATATGGTTATGTTTATTTAATTAAACATAAGTCTGAAACTTTTGGAGTGTTCAAGACATACCAAAATGAAGTAGAGAACCAATTGGGCAAGAAGATTAAGATTCTCCGATCTGATAGAGGCGGTGAGTATCTTAATCAAGAGTTTCTCGATCATCTAAGGGGTTGTGGGATTATCTCACAATTAGCTCCTCCAAGGACACCTCAACTTAATGGTGTGTCCGAAAGGAGGAATCGAACATTACTTGATATGGTTCGATCCATGATGAGTCGTGCAACGCTTCCAATCAGTTTCTGGGGTTATGCTTTAGAAACTGCCGCAAGGATCCTTAACCTCCTCCCAACCAAGAAGGTTTCCAAGACACCACATGAAATATGGCATGGCAAGCCTGCTTCGTTGTCATATTTAAGAGTCTGGGGTTGCGAAGCTTATGTTCGTCGTGAGACTCAAGATAAGCTCGAACCTAGATCACAAAAGGTGTTCTTTGTAGGTTACCCAGCTGATTCTTTTGGATATTTGTTTTACAACCCTTCAGAGAACAGAGTCTTTGTGTCTCGAAGAGGAGTGTTCCTTGAAAGGAACATCATGTCCAAAGAAGTTAGTGGGAGCCCTATTGATCTTGAAGAAATTCAAGAACCAATTGACATGGAAACCGATGTTGGCCCTAGTTCTCTTCCAGAGGTCGACGAACCTGTTGTTGAAGAGGAAGCTGACATACAGCCACCACCTGTACGCAGGTCTGATAGAGAGCGACGTGCACCCGAAAGACTTGATTTAAACATATCTATGGGTGACGAAGCGCATATGGATTCTGACGAACCTATCTCTTATCAGGAAGCCATGGCAGGACCTGAGTCTGCTAAATGGCAGGAGGCTATGGACAGCGAGATCCAATCCATGCACGATAACCAAGTCTGGAGCTTGGTTGATCATACACCAGGGATTGAAACCGTTGGGTGTAAGTGGGTCTTCAAGAAGAAGACTGACATGGATGGGAATGTACACACATTCAAAGCCAGACTGGTGGCTAAGGGTTACACGCAACGATATGGTGTAGACTATGATGAAACTTTTTCACCAGTGGCCATGTTGAAATCCATTAGAATACTAATTGCCATAGCTGCGTTTTATGACTATGAGATATGGCAAATGGATGTTAAAACTGCTTTCCTAAATGGTAAGCTAACTAAGGATGTGTTTATGACACAACCTGAGGGTTTTGTACATCCTAAGTATCCTAATAGTGTGTGCAAGCTTCATAAGTCCATTTATGGGCTTAAGCAAGCTTCTCGTAGTTGGAATCTTTGCTTTGATGAGAAAATCAAAGAATTTGGTTTTATCAGAAGCGAAGATGAGCCATGTGTCTATGTCAGGTCGAGTGGGAGCGTTGTAGTCTTCCTAGTCTTGTATGTTGATGACATATTGCTCATGGGAAACGATATCCCGACATTGAAAGATGTCAAAGCTTGGCTAGGGAAATGTTTCTCCATGAAAGACATGGGAGATGCGGCGTATATTTTGGGAATAAAGATCTACCGTGATAGATCTAGGAGACTAATCGGACTAAGCCAAAGTACATACATAGATAAGATACTAAAGAAATTTAGTATGCAAGACTCTAAGAAGGGGTGTGTTCCTATGAACCCTGGCATACCATTGAGCAAGTCTCAATGTCCTACTTCTGATGGAGAATTGGCCAAGATGAGTCGTATCCCATATGCTTCGGCTATAGGATCGATCATGTATGCCATGATATGTACTAGGCCTGACGTGTCGTATGCTTTAAGCATGACTAGTCGTTATCAGGCCAATCCTGGCGAGGCACACTGGATAGCAGTCAAGAACATTCTAAAGTATCTTAGGAGGACTAAAGAGATGTTCTTGGTCTATGGAGGGGAGGACGTGTTGAGTGTCAAAGGATACTCAGACGCTAGCTTCCAATCGGATAGAGATGATTGCTCTTCACAATCTGGGTTTGTGTTCACTCTAAATGGGGGCGCAGTTACTTGGAGAAGCTCCAAGCAAAGCACCATTGCGGATTCGACGACAGAGTCGGAGTATATAGCGGTCTGCGAGGCAGCTAAAGAAGCCATGTGGATTAAGAAATTCATCGGGGATCTAGGTGTAGTTCCTACCATCCTTAATCCCGTTGAGATTTTCTGTGATAATATGAGTGCGGTTGTCTTGGCACAAGAACCGAGGTCTCAAAAGCGCACAAGGCACATACTCCGAAAGTATCACTATGTTCGTCAAGTTGTTGCCGATAAGGACATTGTCATTAGTAGGGTCGACACAAGTGAAAACTTGGCCGATCCATTTACCAAAGCTCTACCTCAAGCCAAACATGAGGCTCATAGTAGATCTATTGGAATTCGTATTGTTGATGATTTAGTTTGATTGTATTAACTATGTTAATTTGACACTTGGAACATTATGTAATAGTTTATTGCAATTGATTTGATGATTTTATATGGAGATTATAAAATACGCATGATGCGATCATTTCATTGCATATTACTATGTTCTATTTTGCATGTTTTAAACTCCATTGAATATTAATTCATAAAATTCCACAGTCGGTCATTCTCTAATGGAGAGAGAATTGAATTAAGGCTGCTATGAAGTGTAGTATATAGATTTATATGACACTACATTCATGAGGAACTTGATAATGGATTCAAGGTTCTGGAGTGACCACACTTAGGAATTACTTCATGGTTTATGTCACAAAGTAATTCTAAGATGGCAACACTTTTATCCTAGAGTGGAGATATGTGAGAATCTTGACACATCTAGTGTCATGCTTTGACCTACATCTAACGCTGTGCGTAAATGCCAGTCATAAGGGTGTGGATTGGGTGTGGCATGAAATGTGGTAGATGTCTACATAGTCGAAGCAATTTGTTCCTTCTTCCTTAAGCAGGTTGAAGCGATATCTCTGGGCCCCTCGTTGATTTGTGCTGATAATAAATGCATGGCCGTGCTAGTACTGAATCGTGATGATTGCAGTCTATTTTGATCACTACAAATCTATATCGAGAAACATAATCTTGAACGGTTGTGATTGACATTAACCATGTCACAAGTTCAATTGGATATCTAGAACAAAGGATAAATGTTGAAAGAAAATTGATAGGAGTATGACAATGATGATGCATTGGTTATACTTGGTATGTCATTATGACACACCAATATTATCATGTCTGTGCAAGTGGGAGTCTGTTGGATATATGCACACGGGTTGGCTAATGGTTTGACCATGGTGCATTATTATTCAAAGATATGCCAATGACATGAATAATATATATAAAGTCCATTATCCTATTCGGTCACACGCAAAGTCCGATCAATAATCGATTAATGTACTTTTGTAGAGAGATTAATTAATTAGACATTTGTTAAATGGTCTAAATAATTATTCATGAGCATGTGTTAGTTTAATTGATTAGTTAAATATTTAACTAGTAATTGATTAAACATATTGTTTATAATTTGTGTAAATAAGTGTATTGATTTATATGTATATAAATATATAGAGATGTGATCAGGCGGATCTTAATATTTTGGTGAAACCCAAGGGCTGCATCTCAGCCCTTGGATCAAGATAGATCAACGGCCAATAATAAAAAAAGAAAAACAACACGGAAGGACACTTTGGTAATTTCACACGTTATAATATATCTTCTCTGCTCCTCCAAACAAATAAAAGTTGATCAAAATCCCTCCAGTCCGAACTCCACGACCAAAATAACCGTCAATCAATCCACAGATTTCAACTATATCTCCGGCGAAATCTCTGGCAACAACAACGGCAACATCATCACCGAATTCAATGGAATCGATCGATCATAATATTGTAACTCGATCTCCGATGAAAGCTTCGTCAACATCATCAGCGAATTCAGTGGATTCAATCAATCCAACTCGATCTCCAGCGAAAGCTCCGGCAACAACAACGACAACATCATCATCCAATTCAGTTGGTGAAGGAGAGATAATTTCGGATGTAGAAAACAATACAGATATTTCAACTTCGTTTTTCAGTAATTTTAATCTATTTTCTTCCTTATTTTTAATTTTATCATATTTTTTTTTTTTTTAGGATTATTTTTTTTTTTTTTTTTTTTTTTTTTTTTTTTTTTTTTTTTTTTTTTTTTTTTTTTTTTTTTTTTTTTTTTTTTTTTTTTTTTTTTTTTTTTTTTTTTTTTTTTTTTTTTTTTTTTTTTTTTTTTTTTTTTTTTTTTTTTTTTTTTTTTTTTTTTTTTTTTTTTTTTTTTTTTTTTTTTTTTTTTTTTTTTTTTTTTTTTTTTTTTTTTTTTTTTTTTTTTTTTTTTTTTTTTTTTTTTTTTTTTTTTTTTTTTTTTTTTTTTTTTTTTTTTTTTTTTTTTTTTTTTTTTTTTTTTTTTTTTTTTTTTTTTTTTTTTTTTTTTTTTTTTTTTTTTTTTTTTTTTTTTTTTTTTTTTTTTTTTTTTTTTTTTTTTTTTTTTTTTTTTTTTTTTTTTTTTTTTTTTTTTTTTTTTTTTTTTTTTTTTTTTTTTTTTTTTTTTTTTTTTTTTTTTTTTTTTTTTTTTTTTTTTTTTTTTTTTTTTTTTTTTTTTTTTTTTTTTTTTTTTTTTTTTTTTTTTTTTTTTTTTTTTTTTTTTTTTTTTTTTTTTTTTTTTTTTTTTTTTTTTTTTTTTTTTTTTTTTTTTTTTTTTTTTTTTTTTTTTTTTTTTTTTTTTTTTTTTTTTTTTTTTTTTTTTTTTTTTTTTTTTTTTTTTTTTTTTTTTTTTTTTTTTTTTTTTTTTTTTTTTTTTTTTTTTTTTTTTTTTTTTTTTTTTTTTTTTTTTTTTTTTTTTTTTTTTTTTTTTTTTTTTTTTTTTTTTTTTTTTTTTTTTTTTTTTTTTTTTTTTTTTTTTTTTTTTTTTTTTTTTTTTTTTTTTTTTTTTTTTTTTTTTTTTTTTTTTTTTTTTTTTTTTTTTTTTTTTTTTTTTTTTTTTTTTTTTTTTTTTTTTTTTTTTTTTTTTTTTTTTTTTTTTTTTTTTTTTTTTTTTTTTTTTTTTTTTTTTTTTTTTTTTTTTTTTTTTTTTTTTTTTTTTTTTTTTTTTTTTTTTTTTTTTTTTTTTTTTTTTTTTTTTTTTTTTTTTTTTTTTTTTTTTTTTTCTCTTTTTTTTTTTTCTTTTTTTTTTTTAATTTTAATCTTTTTTTTCCTTATTTTTAATTTTATATATTTTTTTTTTTTTTAGGATTATTTTTGAAGATTTTAACTACATGTATGTTTAGAATCAAATATGATTATTTACGTTTCAAGGCATATGTGTTTGTGTAGTTTTATGTGTAAAATCATATTTGATTTTGTATATAGATTCTATAGATTTGTGTTTTATAACTTTGTTTCTACAATCAAATTTGATTTTGTATTGAGGTTTTAGTTACCTGTGTTCTTATGCCTAGAATCAAAAATGATTTTACGCATACATTGTGAAAAACATATACAAAATCAACTATTCAAAATCAAAAATGATTTTACGCATACATTGGGAAAAACCTATACAAAATCATATGTGATTTTTTATAGCACATTGAGACAAAACCAAATGAGTTCCACACAAAGAAAACCATTCAAAATCAAAATTGATTTTAAGAATAGAGTGTGAAAAATCTATACAAAATCATATATGATTTTGTTCAGGTTTGTACGTTTTAAGGTATAAGTGTTTTTTTAAGACTATCTGTGTAAAATCAAAATTGATTTCGCATGTATAATGTTAAAAATCATTGCAAAATCATTTTTGATTTTATGCATACATTTTAGAAAAGTTGCATTCTAAAACCCTAAAATCTAAACCCTTGGGGGCTAAAAGCTAATCCGAGGGGGAAGTGTGATTACGGGGGCCTGCGGCCCGCGCTTTAGTTTAGGGTTGAAGTCGTAGGGTTAGCCGCTAACCCTACGACTTCAAACCCTAAACTAAAGCTTAATTGCTAATCAAAATTTATTTCACATGTATAATGTTAAAAATCAATGCAAAATCATTTTTGATTTTATGCATACATTTTAGAAAAGTTGCATTCTAAAACCCTAAAATCTAAACCCTTGGGGGCTAAAAGCTAATCCGAGGGGGAAGTGTGATTACGGGGGCCTGCGGCCCGCGCTTTAGTTTAGGGTTTGAAGTCGTAGGGTTAGCACTAACCCTACGACTTCAAACCCTAAACTAAAGCTTAATTGCTAATCAAAAATTGATTTCACATGTATAATGTTAAAAATCATTGCAAAATCATGTTAAAATCAAAATTGATTTCGCATGTATAATGTTAAAAATCATTGCAAAATCATTTTTGATTTTATGCATACATTTTAGAAAAGTTGCATTCTAAAACCCTAAAATCTAAACCCTTGGGGGCTAAAAGCTAATCCGAGGGGGAAGTGTGATTACGGGGGCCTGCGGCCCGCGCTTTAGTTTAGGGTTTGAAGTCGTAGGGTTAGCCTAACCCTACGACTTCAAACCCTAAACTAAAGCTTTATCACGGGGGCCTTTAGTAATATAAAATCAAATATGATTTTGAATGAGTTTTTCACAATTTACGCGTAAAATCATTTTTGATTTTGAATAGGTTTCTTTGTATGGAACTCATTTTGCTTTGTCTCAATGTGCTATTCAAAATCATTTATGATTTTTAATAGGTTTAATGATACCGAACTCATTTCTTTTGTCTAGATGTATGGGTAAAATCAAATATGATTTCGTATGGGTATTTCACAATGTATGCTTAAAATCATTTTTGATTTTAAATGGGTTTCTTGGTATGTAACTCATTTTGCTTTGTCTCAATGTGATATACAAAATCATATATGATTTTGTATAGCTTTTCCCTAATGTATGCATAAAATCATTTTTGATTTTGAATAGTTGATTTTAAATAGGTTTTCATACTTTATGAGTAAAATCAAAAATGATTTTAAATAAATTTCTTTTTATGGAAGCCATTTGGTTTGAGTCAATGTGCTATACAAAATCATAAATGATTTTGTACATTTTTTTGACAATGTATGCGTAAAATCATATATGATTTTCTGTAAGTTTTTCACACTGTATGCGTAAAATCAAAATTGATTTTAAATAAGTTTATTTGTATAGAACTCATTTGCCTTGTCTCAATTTTATACGTAAAATCATATATGATTTTGAATAAATTTTTCAAAGTGTATTCTTAAAATCATTTTTGATTTTAAATAAGTTTATTTGTATGGAAGCCTATACAAAATCATATATGATTTTGAATGGGTTTAATGATACCGAACTCACTTTTTTTGTCTAGATGTATGAATAAAATCATATATGATTCTGTATAGCTTTTTCACACTATATTTTTAATAACATTTTTTATTTTAAATGATTTTCTTTGTATGGAACTCATTTGGTTTTGTCTCAATGTGCTATAAAAAATCATATATGATTTTGTACAGGTTTTCCCCAATGTATGCGTAAAATCATTTTTGATTTTGAATAGTTGATTTTGAATAGGTTTTCATACTTTATGAGTAAAATAAAAAATGATTTTGAATAAAAATTTTTTATGGAAGCCATTTGGTTTGACTCAATGTGCTACACAAAATCATAAATGATTTTGTACATTTTTTTGACAATGTATGCGTAAAATCATATATGATTTTCTGTAAGTTTTTCACACTGTATGCGTAAAATCAAAATTGATTTTAAATAAGTTTATTTGTATAGAACTCATTTGCCTTGTCTCAATTTTATACGTAAAATCATATATGATTTTGAATAAATTTTTCAAAGTGTATTCTTAAAATCATTTTTGATTTTAAATAAGTTTATTTGTATGGAAGCCTATACAAAATCATATATGATTTTGAATGGGTTTAATGATACCGAACTCACTTTTTTTGTCTAGATGTATGAATAAAATCATATATGATTCTGTATAGCTTTTTCACACTATATTTTTAATAACATTTTTTATTTTAAATGATTTTCTTTGTATGGAACTCATTTGGTTTTGTCTCAATGTGCTATAAAAAATCATATATGATTTTGTACAGGTTTTCCCCAATGTATGCGTAAAATCATTTTTGATTTTGAATAGTTGATTTTGAATAGGTTTTCATACTTTATGAGTAAAATCAAAAATGATTTTGAATAAAATTTCTTTTTATGGAAGCCATTTGGTTTGACTCAATGTGCTACACAAAATCATATATGATTTTCTATAAGTTTTTCACACTGTATGCGTAAAATCAAAATTGATTTTAAATAAGTTTATTTGTATGGAAGCCTATGCAAAATCATATATGATTTTCTATAATTTTTTCACACTGTATGCGTAAAATCAAAATTGATTTTAAATAGGTTTATTTGTATAGAACTCATTTGCCTTGTCTCAATTTTATACGTAAAATCATATATGATTTTGAATAAATTTTTACAGTTGCCGGAATCATCATCAACACTTTTCCGTTTTTTATTTGATGATTTCGACTTATCATCCATTATAAAAAACATAATCGCCGATGGAAATGATAATAAAGTCGGCCGGCGAGAGAAAATCGACGGTTAGAGATAATCGTCGGTAGAGATAATGGCCGGAGAGAAAGAGAGAGGCAGAGTGTGTGTGTTTTAGTGTGTGAATCGGCGGTTTGAGTGTGTGTTTGTGTGTGTTTATGTGTGTGTGTGTGAAAGTGAAAGGTTTTGGGGGGAACGAACTAGAAAATGAAAAATAAAAAAGTACGGCCGGTGAGAGATAATCCACGGTTGGAGATAATCGCCGGTGGAGAAAACCGCCGGAGACAGAGAGAGGCACGGTGTGTGTGTGTGTGTGTGTGTGTGTGTGTGTGTTTTAGTGTGTGAATCGCGAGTGTGTGTGTGTGTGTGTGTTTTGTGTGTGTGTGTGTGTGTGTGTGTGTGTGTGTGTGTGTGTGTGTGTGTGTGTGTGTGTGTGTGTGTGTGTGAAAATGAAAGAATCTGGGGGAAAGAAGAAAGCATAATTATGACTGATAAAATTACGATACTACCCCTCCGTGTTTTAATTTAAATTAAAAGGTAAAATGATCCTAACCATTGATTGGTTTGATCCAAGGGCTAAGATTAAGCCCTTGGGATTCATGGGAAATTAAGGATTCACATGAACAAACCACTAAATATACATATTATTTGAAAGACAAATATATAAATTGTAAAAATAATGTTGGTGATATAATTTTGGTTTGAGAATGAAAAGCAAGACCAAAATCTATGTAATCATGATTTTATTTTGCTTTATCTCTTATCAAGAAAAGCAATGCATGCATTGGCTATTTGATATACACTCCAACACTCAAGCTCATATTATCACTCCCTCTCTCTCTTGCCTCCTGATGAGGTGCTCGAATATATGAGAGCAAAAATTAGACACCAAAAAGTTCTTACACTTAGTCTCTCTCTTGCTTTTCATATCTCTAGTTCAACTTTTCCATAAAAGGTGTTGAACTATTTAAATACACAAGATTTGTGGTGTTTACTTAAGAGAAAAGAGGGCAGATTTTCCAGGTGTTTGGATAGTTTGGTGGGCAGGAGTTTTGACTTGAAGAAGGTATATTGATCGAGGTCGGAACTTTGTGTGTCTCCCCGATAGAGAAGTTCTAACTTGAACTTTTTAATCCATCAACTCTAAGGAAATCTTCAAGGGTATGTTTTCTAATATTCATTCTCTTGATCTTTAGTTTGACGAAATGACCCATGGGTTAGATTTCGGTTAGTAGAAATTTTAATATGCTATTGTTATTGTTATGCATGCTTCCGTTGCGCTAGATAGAACCGAAATCTTTCAGCAGCCCGTGTTGACCGAGATGTGTCGGGTTCACCATGGTGAATGTTCACGTAAAGATACTTTTTGTTTACTAGAAGGGCCAGCGTTAGAGATACTGACCTCTCTGTTGAATCACAATAATGATATGGTAGTGCAAGCATCTTTAACTGCATTGTCGACTATATTAGATGACGGTGTTAATATAGAAGGAGGGGCAGCTGTTTTATGTGAGGTAGAAGGAGTAAAACCAATTCTTGATGCTTTACTCCAGAACCGAACAAAGGATTTAAGGACACAAGCAGTTTGGTTAGTGCAAAGACTTTTGAGAACAGAAGATATAGCTTATGAAGTCGCGGGCGATGCAAACGTTATGACAGCACTTGTGGATGCATTCCAGCATGGTGATTT
>CM067169.1:65088758-65129320 GCA_034093135.1 Erigeron breviscapus
AAAAAAAAAAAAAAAAAAAAAAAAAAAAAAAAAAAAAAAAAAAATAAAATTAAAAAAAAAAAAAAAAAAAAAAAAAAAAAAAAAAAAAAAAAAAAAAAAAAAAAAATAAAAATAAAAAATAAATAAATAAAATAATAATAATATAAATAAAAATAATAAAAAGAAAAAAAAGAAGTGGTTACTTATAATAAAAGAGGTGTGCCAACTGGACCGGCAGCAACAAAACTGTCTACTTTTGAGGGATTGGTGGCAAGGTCTATGGTGAACATAACCTATGATTCTTGGTTGATCGTAGATAAGGAAAAAAAGGAAGCTTGTTGGCAATATGTTAAGGTAAGTATTTTATTATTTTATTCTAACTATGTTTTACTTTTAGTATTTTATTCTAACTATGTTTTGATTCATTTTTTACGTTTCAGACACATTTTAAAGTCACAAAAGCAGTCGGAAGCAAGTTCTCCAATCAATCGGGATAAAGTGGAAAAACTTCAAACATTATCTTTATAAGAAGTACATTAAGCCACTAAAAGATGAGAAGTCTAAGGAGGCCAAGAAGCAATTATATACTCCTCCTGAAAATTATCCGTCCGTGAAAAAAAAAAGACTGGAAAGTTTTCGTATCACAAAAAACTAAGCCTTTGTTCGAGGTATTTGTTTAAGTTTCCAAAAATAGTTATTTATCACAAAAACAGTTACTAACATGTTAATTGTATATACTTATGCAGGAAATAAGTAAGAAGGCTTCAGTTCTTCGTTCACGTAATAAGTACAACCATCGTTTGAGCCGAAAGGGATATGCCAGACTCATTTTTGAGATAGTATGAAATTTATTGCTTATGTTAACTTTTTTATTGCTTATGTTGATGCTTTTTAACTTCTGCTTTGAACTTTTTTAGATGCAAGAAACAGGCAAAGAGGAAGAGGAGATTGATAGGGTAGAATGTTGGAAAAAAGCAAGAGAAAAGAAAAAAGGAGGTTTCGACCCAGCTGTCCAAAAAGTTCTCGATAAAATTGTAAGTATTCATATTTAACAGTTTTATTTTGGTATGTTTTAGTTAGTATTCAGATTTCTCAGTTAGTCAACAAAGTTAGCTGCTTAGTTAGTGTTAGTTAAAGTTTGACTTTTGACCATAAGTCAACAGATGTTAAGTTATTTGATGTTCAGTTAGTTAAAGTTTGACTTTTGACCATAAGTCAACAGATGTTAAGTTATTTGATGTTCAGTTAGTTAAAGTTTGACTTTTGACCATAAGTCAACAGATGTTAAGTTATTTGATGTTTAGTTAGTGATAAGTTTGACTTTTGATCATAAGTCAACAGATGTTAAGTTATATGTTTGTTTAATCAGGAGATGCTAAAGAAGGACAAGGATTATTCAGAGGATCCAATGGGATCGCTAGATGTGCTTACAGAGGCCCTGGGTACTGATGAACAGTGTGGGCGTGTACGTGGGATGGGTCGATATATAACACTACAACATTATTTTTTAATACCCATGAATGTCAAGCAATACCTGCAACAACATGATAAGATAATGCATAAACGGCTAAAAGCTGTTGAAGATGAGTTAGAAAGAAGAAGATGTGCAAGTACCAATGCTTCGGAGGGTGCAAGTAATTGTCAAATGTGTAGCGATGAAGACGAAGAACCAAATGCACCAAGTGAGCCAAATGTAAGTCTTCAAATATTGTCTGTTTTAATAATATTGTGCAATTCTTGTCTGTTTTAATAATATTGTGCACATTTGTAGGATAAATCATGCTTACTTGCGGTCGACGATCCTTCAAATATAGTCGCCAAAGGAACCATAGTGAATCATGTCTCGGGTATTTGAAGTTAAATTACTTATTTAATATTTATATATATTCTTACTTATTTAATATTTATTTGTTCATATATAATATTAGATGGGAACATTGAAGTTACGGTGGACACATCTGTTCAAGCAGAAGCTTTGATACCGAATCCAATTCCCGAGGAGTTCGTTGAGACTGTTAAAGATCCCATTGGGTACTTACTAAGCTGGCCGATTCAGCTAGTCATTCCATGCTCTGGTTTGGTAAGACTTTTTTATAAAACAGTTTAATCATTAGAACAAAATCGTACCTGTATGACTTTTTTATATTTTTGCAGAACAAGATAGTGGCCAAAAAGAAGGAGAAAAAGGCTGCTCATCAAGACAAGGAAAAAAGAAGAAAAGAAGAAAAAGAACAAGAAAAGAAGAAGAAAGAAAAGAAGAAGAAGAAAAAAGAGAGTTGGGCAGTGGGTCGACCCATAAGAAAAAAGAAAAGAAGCGACAAAGAGAATCCGACAACGAAGAAGAAGCGACGATGCAAAAAATAGGTACGATGCCCAAAAACATCATATGTTTACAGTTTTTTTAGTGACCAGAAACTGTTTTTACAGTTGCAGTTGAAAAAGGAAAAAACCTAGAAACTGTCGCCCCCATTGCAAAAGTTACTAAGAAAGGAAATCCGTTGAAAAAATTGATGACGAGAGGTCAGAGGAGAGTAAGAAAAAGAATTAAAGAAAGGATGGGATTGAGAATGACTGCAATGATGGTTGATGTAGAAGCTAGAAAAAATAAAAGGACTAAACTTAACTGGGTTAATTCTAAGGTTAGTTATTTGTTGAATATTATCTTGTGTTGCTGCTGTTTGTTAAGTATGTAGTTAGTTGTATGTTAAGTTAGTTAGTTAGTTACTTAATTAGTTGGTTAGTACACCTGAAACTGGTCGAGATCCAACTAGTTGTATGTTGTTGTATGTTGCTGATTGTTAAACATGGAGGAAGTAGTTGTTGTATGATGCTGAATTTATGTTGCAGAATTTATGCTGCTGATTGGATGTTGTTGTATATTTCTTGTGTAGTGTCCACGTCATCCCGGAAGCACCGAATGTGGGTACTTCATGTTGAAGTTTATGAAGGAAGTAGTTAAACATGGAGTTCGGGTTCTCGAAAATCACAATGTAAGTAGTTAATTAACTGTTTTAAGTAGTTTAAGTAGTAATATCCAGTTTCTAAAATGTTGTTTTATTTTTGACTAGATTGGTGGTGATAGCAATGAGTACATGGATGCGGATTTAGACGATATTCGAGAAGAATGGGCAATTTATGTGTCGAATTTCATTTTTAGGTAGAAAGTATTGTAAACCGCATTTAACTAATTATCGGCATCTATTTGGACATGAATCGTTATGTAATGAATTGGTGACGCATGGTTTTGATATATATGAAATACGTTAATTTTGTACTACTATTAGGTTAATTTATTGCTAGGTTTATTATGTATATAATCAGGTTTTAAAAAACAGAAAAAATAAAAGGACTAAACTTAACTGGGTTAATTCTAAGGTTAGTTATTTGTTGAATATTATCTTGTGTTGCTGCTGTTTGTTAAGTATGTAGTTAGTTGTATGTTAAGTTAGTTAGTTAGTTACTTATGTAGTTAGTTGTATGTTAAGTTAGTTAGTTAGTTACTTAATTAGTTGGTTAGTACACCTGAAACTGGTCGAGATCCAACTAGTTGTATGTTGTTGTATGTTGCTGATTGTTAAACATGGAGTTCGGGTTCTCGAAAATCACAATGTAAGTAGTTAATTAACTGTTTTAAGTAGTTTAAGTAGTAATATCCAGTTTCTAAAATGTTGTTTTATTTTTGACTAGATTGGTGGTGATAGCAATGAGTACATGGATGCGGATTTAGACGATATTCGAGAAGAATGGGCAATTTATGTGTCGAATTTCATTTTTAGGTAGAAAGTATTGTAAACCGCATTTAACTAATTATCGGCATCTATTTGGACATGAATCGTTATGTAATGAATTGGTGACGCATGGTTTTGATATATATGAAATACGTTAATTTTGTACTACTATTAGGTTAATTTATTGCTAGGTTTATTATGTATATAATCAGGTTTTAAAAAACAGAAAAAATAAAAAAAATGATTTTATAGGTTATAACACGCAAAAACATATGTCAAAAAAGTGGGTCATAAAGGTTATGACTCTCTACTACGAAGGTCTAAAAGGAGAGTCATAAATGTGTGTCATACATGCGCGTCATAGACGGATGACGCACAAATGCGGGTCATGAAGCTTTATGACTGGTCCTTCCTTGACGGGCATTTGCGCGTCATCCGATCTCTTCTTGACGTGCATTGCGTGTCAAGGATGGGTCTGTTTGTAGTAGTGAAAAAGTCTGGGTATGACAAGCTGAATGTCGAGACCTAGTCTGAAGTTGCCTCCCTTGTGCTCAACAAGGCGTATAGCTTCTCTCTTTTCTTCTTCAACAAGATTAGAAGTCAAATTGGTGCAGTTGCCCACGACCTGTACTTGATGTATCCTCGATTTGTTATGATGATCATCAAAGCTCTCCTGCCCAATCTACCGCAGGTGGGTCTTGTCGAGCATGTAACTACCATGCCGAATCACATATTTAGCGATAGTTACAAGTATAGAGGTCCACCCCCACCTCCATCTCGACCGACATGCATACATCTTTTTGGTGCAGTAATAAATCCGCAATATGTAGCACCAGACAATGACGGATTTGCACAAATGGGTCTGATGTTGAAGGGGATATTGCTGCAGCTCCACAGCAAGTTCCTCAACCACCACCTGCAGCACACCAAGTACAACAACAACAACAACAACCTCCTGTGCAACAACCGCAAGTACATGCTGAAATTCTTGATGATTTGATCTTCCAAGTAGAACAAGGTCAAGGATATGCTGAAGATGTTGCGGAGGTTGCACAACAAATGTTTGAGCCTGACGATGACATCCACCAGGTTCAACATTTTAACGCTCGTGCTGATCTAAAGGCAGAGATCGACGAGTTGTTTGAGGATCACGAGGCCGATGACGAGGCAAATAGTGATTCTCATGCCACTGCGAGCGATCAAGGGGAGAGCTCCAGTGATGATGATGATGGTCATGAGGACCCTCAGGAGAGAGCACGTAGTCTTCTACAAGCAAAACGTGCTGCTCGATCTGAACGGGAACTGAAGGCTGATGAAGATTTCCAGCCTGAGGAGGAAGAAGAAGATAGTTCGCCTCAACCGCTCAAGAGTAGAAAGAGAGCTGGTGACGGCACATCGGGCACACATGAGTCACCAAGACTTAGTGCAATGATGGGTATGGCAGTTGAAGAGGAACTGGGGAATATGTCTGAGCATGTGCAGAGAGACACTGAGGAAGTATCTGTTAGGCCCAGGGGAACAGGAAAAGGGTTGATGATGAGAGCGCCGGTTGAGCAATCAAGAACAAGAATCAGATTATCGGCAACAGGGTCTGCATTCGTATCTTTTACCAGTGCTGCTACAACATCCAATCCTCAAAGTACAGTTACACTTCCGGATGTTGGAATTTCAACAATCCAACATCCACATGCTACCTCTTTCAGATAGTCAGAGTGAAGACCGACTGCACCACCTACTATCCCTTCTCGACCATCAGTTATTTCTTCCCAACCTAGCAGCTCTAGATCCGACGATGATACTATATCAGGGTTGGAAAGTTAAATGGCTGACTTGAGAGCTCTGGTTTCTGGCTTGACAGAGAATCTGTCTAAGCAGGAGGAATCACATTGTCAGGAGCTTGAAAGCTGAAAGCTAAGAATGCTCAGCTTCAGACAAGGCATGAGGCTCTACAAAAGATCCAATCTGAGACATCTGAGCACCTAAAACAGATTTTCAAAAGATTGGAAAATCATAGTGAAGTGATAAAGAGCCAAACTAAAACACCCTACTTTTTAAAAATGTAGATTTCAAAATTTTTTCAACATAAAACATAAGTTTGTTAAGTAAATTGCGGAAGCGACGTTTAAAAATCCCATTAGATCCATAACGGAATCAATAAAACACATTAAATGTTCCAAAAGGGTGTTACCAACAGTATCATCACAATAATTCTCATGAAATCCACAATCAACATAACAAATGCCAAACGGCTAAATAATGTCTACTTAAATAAATGCAACTATGGGTAACTAAAGCCAACGTCCATAAGCTCCAGTAAAAGCTACCCATCTCACAAGCAAGCTACCAAGCTACTGATCAACGTATAACCTGAGGGCACAACACATTTTCACAAAACAAGTGTCAGCTTTAAAAGCCGAGTAAGATAACATGTTAGTTTATAAAAGATTGCCAGTTAAAACGTTTCATCAAAACATCTCATACATAAATTAAGGCACACAATAATCACACATCAACACTATCATCGTCACAATAATTAACACCTATAAAAGTTCCTAGTAATCCTCAATCAACATTATCATATTAATAATCATCTCACATCGTCATCATCATATCGTTATGCCTAATTAATCAACATAAGGATGGGGTTGTGTGTAGGCGGCCACATGACCTAACAGGGAACCTCACACCCGAATTGATGGGTAGACCTTACGGTGGTCCATCGACGTCGTTAAGGATAGGCATAACCAATCCAGGAGTAACCCGTTTCCGCACATATAGTGGTAATCACTCCACCCGGAATTACTCATCTCACGTGATTTGGGTCAAACAGAGGTATCATGACTACCCCCGAGTGATCGACATGCACAAAAGCACATAGGACAAATGTGGGTTAAGCTTAACACTCTCACATCAATATTATACTCCAGTTTTTGTTCAACATTTAATTATCACATCATCATCATATCTACATTTAAACTTTTCATCATTAGGGCCCTTTACGTGCACTGTGACATGACAACTTAAATAAGTCTAGTGTACTATGTGTACAAGCCATCAACAATAATCATCAATCATACCACGACACACTTATAACATGCTTATCTACAAAATTATGCATAAATAACACACATAAATACTCTCCCTAATATATCACATACCCAACATACGCAACGCATAAGATAATTTATCAACATAAAAGAGATTATATCAAAATCACATTTTGTTGTGTCCCTCAGCGTGACAAAAGTATGTTTTCTTACCTCAAGTAGGATAATAATGCAACTTAACTCGTTACTTCTTCAATATCCGAATACCTAACAATTAAATATACAAAAAGACAATATTATTTAATGTAAATTATCTAACTAGACTAGAAGTGTAACAACCGTCCTAGAAATGTTCTAAATAAATTCTTTAAAAAGTACTTTCGCCACTTGAACGGCTAGGCAGTCCAATTTAAGTAAGTTCTCGACGTGCTTTAGACCTAAATTATGTGCTTATATGAAGGTCAATTTGATCTTAAATCATGATTTATATGACGAATTTATGAATAAGTCAATAAAATACTAAAGTGCAGTACGTAAACGTTCGTGTTCATAAAAGTTCTAGTTCAAAAATGTTCATAAATAGTCCTTGCATTTAGTAAGTCCATTTAATATGGGAAGACTATAAATAGATGAAGTTGAGAGATAGAAAACCCTATTCATCATCTCTTTCATCTTTCGCTTCTCTCACTAAAAACACACTGGCGGCCATAAAACACACACAAATCATCTTTTGATTTTGGATTGTTAAATCAAAATCGTTTGTACTTTTAGCATCCTTGTGATAATCAAAACATATTTCTGGAATCAAATCTCAGGTAACAACAACGAATTATGAGTTTTTGATCAAATTAAAAGTGTACTTTTTCAAGTTTATGTTCTTGATGATTTGGTCCAGTTCTTGAACGAAAACCATGTTCAATGTTAATGGGTTTGTGTCTAAATGTGTTTAACAACATTTGTGTGAACAAATTTGGGTCATAACATGCTTTAATCTACAAAACCCATTTTTGAAAATGAAGGTACAACTTGTTCTTGAAGTTATGACTTGTTTATGTTATGTTTGATCTTGGAAACCAGTAAAAGTGATATAAAATGATGTTATTGTATATATATGTACTAGTGCCATGTTCTAACAAGTCCTGAAATCGATCTAGACCTTTGTATTGTGCTTGTTCTTGTTCAGACCCGTGTGGTACTTGGGACGATCCTGAATGGGACGATCTTGGTCCCAAGATCGTCCTAGGCAGCCCACCTTGGTACCTTGTGCTTGTTCGTTGATCTCGTGTGGGGTTGTGATGTTGTTGGTACGTTTATTGGGTAACTAATCCTTTGAATCGGTTTTGCTCAAACATTCGTTCTTAAACTAGAAACGACCTTGTTTTTATCCTTGGAAATGGGACGATCTCGACCCAGAACGATTCTGACCTAGACGATCTTGACCCAGACGACCTTGGTACCTTGAACCAAATACATGAAACGATCTTGTGCTAATCACCCAGGACGAACTTGTGCTAATCACCTAGGACGATCTTGTACTTGAAACACCTAAGACGATCTTTAGCTAGAAGAAGCAAGAAACGATCTTGGCTTGGCAATTAAGACGATCTTGAACCTGGTCAATTAAGACGATCTTGACCTAATGCACCTAAAACGATCTTGAGCCTTAATACTTGAAACGATCTTGGCTATCCAGTGGGACGATCTTGAAGTTCCAAAACCCTAGACGATCTTGTACTTGAAACACCTAAGACGATCTTTAGCTAGAAGAAGCAAGAAACGATCTTGGCTTGGCAATTAAGACGATCTTGAACCTGGTCAATTAAGACGATCTTGACCTAGACGACCTTGGACCTTGAACCAAATACATGAAACGATCTTGGCTTGGCAATTAAGACGATCTTGAATCTGGTCAATTAAGACGATCTTGACCTAATGCACCTAAGACGATCTTGAACCTTCAATTAAGACGATCTTGACCCAGACGACCTTGGCCTACCTTGAACCAAATACATGAAACGATCTTGGCTTGGCAATTAAGACGATCTTGAATCTGGTCAATAAACGATCTTGAACCTGGAATTAAGACGATCTTGAACCTGGAATAGGACGATCTTGAAGTTCCAAAACCCTAGACGATCTTGTACTCTTTAGAAAACAACCTAAACTTGTTCTATAACATACCACACTTGATCATTAATCACCAAACCAGTTCATAACATTATTATCACATGATCAATCACATTCAAGGCTACTTATTGACAATAAAACTAGTTCATGAACCGATCTAAAACAGCGAACACTGTGCAAACCCTAATTGAGTACCCTAAAGGCATGTTCTATCTTGATTATTAAAGTACAAGTTCAATGAACATCTAAATTGAGTTCTTAAGACTAAAATTCATTATTAAAGACACGTTCAACTCATTAACACGATAAGTACTTATATGTGAGTCCTAAGATGGTCAGTTCGAGTCCAGTTCATGTACTTAAAGTTCATTTAAACTCTTTTGAGTCAAAACGTTCAAAGCTCATCAAGGACCAAATCATCAACTCATCAAGAACATTCCAATGATTAATTAATCATATGAACTAATATGTGTGCGCATTTATGATCAATAACTTGTACTTAGGCTTCCTTCAAGACGTACTTGGAACCTGATAGATATAACTTATCTATCTCTGTGCTTGTTCTCTGTGCTTATATTACTGTGCTCGTACCGGATCACTGTGAGTTCACTATTCCCCCTTTCGTATATTTTGTTCAAGTTCTTTTATCGGGGACTGAAAAGCATGAAAACTACTTTGTACTTGTACATATGTTCTTGAACTACTTTACGTACTATATTATGATCTTGAACTATTTCACGTACTATCTTATGATCTTCCGAGGTACTTATGCTATGATTCCTAACTATTTAAAAAGAGTATTTAAGTCTTGAATGGGCAGGATCTTAAATACCTCTATACTACTGTACTTGATCTTTAATATGTTCTAGTTCGTACCTGTACTTGTTCAGTTCTTGTTCACTGCTATCAATTCATATCCCACAGTTTAGGGATTGAACCGTAGGTAATTATGGACAGCGCTGTTTAGGGGAGGCCCACCCTCATTCTCCGCAGTTCTGGAGGATGCATATTATCTGTTCTTGCTTATTTAGATCTTCTTGAAGTACTTGATTATTATGTGCATACGTTCATTACAGTTCAGTTCTGGCCAATCGGGGTAACAGTGACAATACACTTAAAGTTCATTATATGTTCTCGTACTGTTCTTACTATCACAAAGTACTTTTGTAAACGTACAGATCTTATGACTTGTTCTTACTCTACATATTATTATATGTATACGTACTAGTACTTTATGTGAATCTCACCAACTACTTTTGTAGTTGACCTTTGAACTTACATGCTTTTCAGGCTAGGCTAGTAGATCTCTTAGCATAGGAGTCTTCCTCTTTAACGCTCATCTCTTTTGGCGATTGTTCGTACGTTCAAGACCGAAAGCCGTGAAGATCTCCCTTTGCTTATTCAGTTCAGGCTCCTGTACCTCAAGACAATTGATCTGTCTTTTGATTATTAACTATTCTGGGTATATCCCATGTACTGTAATAACTTTTATATTCTTCTCTCTTATGTTAT
Source organism: Erigeron breviscapus (assembly GCA_034093135.1). Lineage (NCBI taxonomy): Eukaryota > Viridiplantae > Streptophyta > Magnoliopsida > Asterales > Asteraceae > Erigeron > Erigeron breviscapus. The sequence continues at coordinate 65,099,152 of CM067169.1, forward strand.
TGGCTGTGTTGGAACTTAAACTGTGTGCAATTGTGCTTGTCTGTACATCCCGTATATTCCGCTTTAGCGGGGTGTTACAGTTGGTATCAGAGACATGGTTATAGTGAACACCGAGCTTTTCTTAAGGAAAACTCGAGCTATAACTGGAATCCACTCTGAGGTGATCCTTTGTATGACCGGTTTAAGTAATAGGTACTTCTCCCTAATTAGATGTAACCTGATCAACTGCATCTAATTGCGGATATAGTTCCTAGTACTCAAGGTGTGTCATTGAAGGTGTCACCCATTTCTTAGAGCCTTAATAAGAACCTCGTACCATCTCGTTCTTCCATCATATCAGTTCTAGTTCACTCGTTCTCTTAAGACATACGTTCTAGTGCTTCGAGGATAGGCCTTAGAGCTTATACAACTATAGGTCCTTATCGTGCGACCGACGACTGTTCTTGTTCATATATTGTACTAACGACGACCATTTATTAACGTACTACGTACTTGGAACTATATACTTGTGCGAAACGTAATCGAGCTCATATTTCTATCTTATTAGGGGCATAAGGAAGAATGCCGCCTAAACGTGGACGAAAAGCTAAGACTGCACCAGCTGTTGAACCTACTCAACCTGGTATTAATGCGAATGTCAACTTTAACTTGGATGATGTAGCAAACCTCATCACTGACCGCATGAATGCGATGATGCCAAATCTTGCTACCCAAGTTGCTCAGATGCTGGAAATTCCACTAACTGAAGGTACTAGAACTACTAGAGCAACTCAGAATAGGAGGACTCAAGAAGAACCCGAACAGAATCAGGAAGTGAACAGTGATTCGGACGGGGCTAGTCATAACAACACTAGAGCTACTGCTGAAGGCAGAGTCAGCCAAAGCGGAGGGTGTTCATTTAAGACCTTCACTCAGTGCAAACCCCCAGTCTACACAGGGGAGAACGGAGCTGCAGAACTATTGATGTGGTTCGAGAATATGGAAGAGGCCTTGTACCACACTCAAACCTCTGAGGACAAGATGGTGGAGCATGCGACCAGCCAGTTTGATGGTGCTGCTAGGTCTTGGTGGACGGGCATCGTTACCACTATTGGCAGGAAGTCCGCCTATGCTTACACCTGGGAAGCACTTCAGAAAATGATGAGAGCTGAATTCTGCACTAAGGATTCATTGCAAGAATTGGAACAAGAGTTTTGGGATCTGAAGATGGAAGGTTTAGAGATTGAGAAGTACATTTTGAGGTTTAATGAGCTTGCTAGACTTGTGCCGCATTTAGCTTCTACTGAAGAGAAGAAGATTGATCGCTTTATTTGGGGTTTGATTCCTGAGATCCGCCGTGACCTCACCAGTAAAGGCCCCAAGACCATGTCAAGAGCCACTGTATTAGCCAAGACCTTGACCAAAGATGTTATCAGGTCAGGAGGTTTGACTGAGAATGCTGATAAGGGGAAGAGGAAGGCTGAAGAAGTGGTGGAAAGGAAGGTTGAACCCCCAAGCAAGAAGGGGAAGATCTTGAGGAACTATGCGGTGACCGCAGTGCCTGAACCAACAAGATATTCTGGAGCTTATCCAAAGTGTACCCGTTGTAACCTTCATCACACTGGTGCTTGTCCTGTTTGCTATAAGTGCCAAGGAATTGGGCACATGGCAAAGTACTGTAATACTGGCCCAGTGAACTTGATCAGAACCAACCTCCCGCCGGTCAACAGAAATCCACCAATGAGAAATGCCAGACCTCCGCTACCACCTGCCGCACCAGTTCAAAGGAACCAGAACCAGAACGCCCAAGTTCAGCGTGTTGCTTATCCACGCGGGCCAAGGAACCAGAACCAGCAGAACAATCAGCAACAGCAAAACCATCAAGGCCATGCTAAAGCCCGTGTTTTTGCTCTGAACGCTGAGGAAGCTCGTCAGAACCCTCGGGTTGTGACAGGTACTTTTCTCCTGAACGATCATTATGCTTCTGTACTATTTGACTCCGGTGCCGAACGTAGCTTTGTTGCATTAGACTTTAAAGCTAAGACTAACATGATAACTGGCAAACTAAATGACAAATATGTGGTAGAATATGCAAATGGCCAAAGGTACGGTACAAATGAAATTGCTCTAGATTGTCCTTTGACTTTAGTGGACAAGAACTTCACCATTGATCTAATCCCCGTTGAGATTAGTAGCTTTGACGTTATCGTGGGAATGGATTGGCTATCCAAACATCACGCGACTATTTGTTGTCACGAGAAATCAGTTCATATACCACTCCCGAACGGCGAGATCTTGATCGTACAAGGCGATAAGTCCACGAACGAACTTAAAATCGTCTCAGCTATGAAATTCCGTAAGTACTTGGACAAGAAAGATCATCTTGTGTACCTAGCTCACGTCATTGATAAAAGTGCTAAAGAACCAAAAGTTCAAGACATTCCCATTGTTCGGGACTTCCCGGATGTCTTTCCTGACGACTTACCAGGCATTCCACCTGTTAGGCAAGTCGAGTTCAATATTGATCTAGTTCCCGGTGCAGCACCAGTCGCTAAAGCACCGTATCGCTTAGCTCCTCCTGAAATGCAAGAACTGTCCAACCAATTACAGGAACTTTTGAGCAAAGGCTTTATTCGTCCTAGTTCATCCCCTTGGGGAGCACCGATCTTGTTCGTTAAAAAGAAAGATGGCTCCATGAGAATGTGCATAGACTATCGTGAACTGAACAAATTAACCGTTAAGAACCGGTATCCCCTACCTCGCATAGACGATCTGTTTGATCAATTGCAAGGTGCTTCGTACTTCTCTAAGATCGATCTACGTTCAGGTTATCACCAGATCCGTGTTCAGGATGGTGCTGTTCCAAAGAAAGCTTTTCGTACTCGTTATGGCCACTACGAATTTCTCGTTATGCCATTTGGTCTGACTAATGCTCCAGCAATTTTCATGGACTTAATGAACCGTGTCTGTCGTCCGTTCTTAGACAAATTTGTTATTGTGTTCATCGACGACATACTTGTGTACTCTCGGAGCAAAACGGATCATGAACAACATTTACGCTCCATTCTTCAACTTCTTCGAGAAGAAGAGTTGTACGCTAAGTTCTCTAAGTGCGAGTTCTGGCTTCGCCAAGTACAGTTCCTCGGCTACGTCATAAACGAAAAAGGCATTCATGTTGACCCGGCCAAAATTGAAGCCATCAAAGAGTGGGAGGCTCCGAAAGCTCCCACTGAAGTTCGCAGTTTTCTTGGACTAGCTGGCTATTATCGTCGTTTTATTGAAAACTTTTCGAAGATCGCACTACCTTTAACTCAACTGACTCAAAAGACCAAAGACTTTATTTGGGGGGAACAACAAGAACGAGCGTTCCAAACCCTAAAAGACAGACTGTGTGAAGCACCTGTTCTAGCTTTACCAGAAGGCACCGAAGACTTCGTCGTGTACTGTGACGCCTCACATCAAGGACTAGGCTGCGTACTGATGCAAAGAGGCAAAGTGATCGCCTACGCATCCAGACAACTCAAAGTGCACGAGAAGAATTATACCACCCATGATCTAGAACTTGGAGCAGTTGTTTTTGCCCTAAAGATTTGGAGGCACTACTTGTACGGAACTAAATGTACTATCTTCACCGATCATAAGAGCTTACAACACGTGTACAACCAGAAAGAGCTGAACATGAGACAAAGACGTTGGGTGGAGTTACTAAGTGATTACGATTGTGACATCAAGTACCATCCCGGAAAGGCGAATGTAGTAGCTGACGCCCTAAGCAGGAAAGAACGAGTCAAAATCTTGTCTATCAAGGAGGCAGATCGTACAGACTTGAAACAACATGTGATCGCAGGGCAAGAGATCGGATTGGGGTCAAAGGAAAACCTAAAGGCAGAACGGTTAGGCCCAATCGCCCAAGAACTGGAAATTGATGACGAAGGAGTCAGGAAGTTCAACAACCGAGTTTGGATCCCTACAGTCAATGGTGTCAGGGAGATCATCATGCAGGAGGCTCACAGTTCAAGATACTCGATTCATCCGGGCGCAGACAAGATGTACAAGAACTTGAAGCAAGACTACTGGTGGCCTGGGATGAAGAGAGAGATCTTTGAGTACGTCAGTAGATGTCTGACATGTTCCAAAGTTAAGATCGAACATCAGAAACCTTCCGGTTTATTGAAACAATTAGAAATTCCGGTGTGGAAGTGGGAAGATATTACCATGGACTTCATCATGAAACTGCCTCGTACAAAGAACAACCATAACTCTATTTGGGTTATCGTAGACAGACTGACGAAATCAGCCCGTTTTCTTCCAATTCGTGATGACTACTCACCGGAGAGGCTCGCTGAGATCTATATAGACGATATTGTGACCAAGTACGGTGTCCCTTTATCGATAGTGTCCGATCGAGATCCTCGCTTCACATCTGATTTTTGGCAGTCACTTCAAGAAGCGTTAGGTACTAGACTTAACTTGAGCACTGCTTACCACCCTCAGACGGACAGGCAAAGCGAACGTACCATTCAGACCTTGGAGGACATGCTCCGTGCTTGTGCATTAGAGTTCAGAGGAAGTTGGGATAAACATCTTCCGTTGATCGAGTTCTCGTACAATAACAGTTATCACACTAGCATTCAGTGTGCACCGTTCGAAGCCTTATATGGGCGTAAGTGCAGATCACCACTTTGTTGGCTAGACGCCGGCGAAAGAAGTTGGATGAAGCTCCCAGTCGTGTAGTTCACTATTGACAAAATCGCTGTTATCAAAGAAAAGCTTAAAGATGCTCGAGACAGACAAAAGTCCTACGCTGACAAACGCCGTAAACCTTTAGAGTTCCAAGTAGGCGATAAAGTTCTATTAAAAGTTTCCCCATGGAAAGGTACTGCCCGTTTTGGCAAGAAAGGTAAATTGGCGTCTCGGTACATCGGACCTTATAAGATCATTAAACGGATTGGACCAGTTGCGTACAAACCGGAACTACCCCTAGAACTTGGCAATGTTCATGACACATTTCACGTATCCAATTTAAAGAAGTGCTTGGCTGACGACCCGACCGTCATTCCTGTTAAGGATGTTCATATCGATGAAGGGCTTGAGTTCACTGAAGAGCCTATCGAGATCATTGATATAGATGCTAAACAGACTAGACAGAGCAGAGTACCACTGGTTCGTGTACGTTGGAGTGCTAGACATGGATATAATGACACTTGGGAACGCGAGGACTTCATTAAGAAGAAGTACCCTCATCTTTTTGATCGCAAGACTCTTAATTTCGAGGACGAAATCCTCTAAGTAGGGGAGAATGTAACAACCGTCCTAGAAATGTTCTAAATAAATTCTTTAAAAAGTACTTTCGCCACTTGAACGGCTAGGCAGTCCAATTTAAGTAAGTTCTCGATGTGCTTTAGACCTAAATTATGTGCTTATATGAAGGTCAATTTGATCTTAAATCATGATTTATATGACGAATTTATGAATAAGTCAATAAAATACTAAAGTGCAGTACGTAAACGTTCGTGTTCATAAAAGTTCTAGTTCAAAAATGTTCATAAATAGTCCTTGCATTTAGTAAGTCCATTTAATATGGGAAGACTATAAATAGATGAAGTTTAGAGAGAGAAAACCCTATTCATCATCTCTTTCATCTTTCGCTTCTCTCACTAAAAACACACTGGCGGCCATAAAACACACACAAATCATCTTTTCATTTTGGATTGTTAAATCAAAATTGTTTGTACTTTAGCATCCTTGTGATAATCAAAACATATTTCTGGAATCAAATCTCAGGTAACAACAACGAATTATGAGTTTTTGATCAAATTAAAAGTGTACTTTTTCAAGTTTATGTTCTTGATGATTTGGTCCAGTTCTTGAACGAAAAACATGTTCAATGTTAATGGGTTTGTGTCTAAATGTGTTTAACAACATTTGTGTGAACAAATTTGGGTCATAACATGCTTTAATTTACAAAACCCATTTTTGAAAATGAAGGCACAACTTGTTCTTGAAGTTATGACTTGTTTATGTTATGTTTGATCTTGGAAACCAGTAAAAGTGATATAAAATGATGTTATTGTATATATATGTACTAGTGCCATGTTCTAACAAGTCCTGAAATCGATCTAGACCTTTGTATTGTGCTTGTTCTTGTTCAGACCCGTGTGGTACTTGGGACGATCCTGAATGGGACGATCTTGGTCCCAAGATCGTCCTAGGCAGCCCACCTTGGTACCTTGTGCTTGTTCGTCGATCTTGTGTGGTGTTGTGATGTTGTTGGTACGTTTATTGGGTAACTAATCCTTTGAATCGGTTTTGCTCAAACATTCGTTCTTAAACTAGAAACGACCTTGTTTTTATCCTTGGAAATGGGACGATCTCGACCCAGAACGATTCTGACCTAGACGATCTTGACCCAGACGACCTTGGTACCTTGAACCAAATACATGAAACGATCTTGTGCTAATCACCCAGGACGAACTTGTGCTAATCACCTAGGACGATCTTGTACTTGAAACACCTAAGACGATCTTGAACTGGCAATTAAGACGATCTTGAACCTGGTCAATTAAGACGATCTTGACCTAATGCACCTAAACGATCTTGAACCTTAATTAAGACGATCTTGACCCAGACGACCTTGGAAAACCTTGAACCAAATACTTGAAACGATCTTGGCTATCCAGTAGGACGATCTTGAAGTTCCAAAACCCTAGACGATCTTGTACTCTTTAGAAAACAACCTAAACTTGTTCTATAACATACCACACTTGATCATTAATCACCAAACCAGTTCATAACATTATTATCACATGATCAATCACATTCAAGGCTACTTATTGACAATAAAACTAGTTCATGAACCGATCTAAAACAGCGAACACTGTGCAAACCCTAATTGAGTACCCTAAAGGCATGTTCTATCTTGATTATTAAAGTACAAGTTCAATGAACATCTAAATTGAGTTCTTAAGACTAAAATTCATTATTAAAGACACGTTCAGCTCATTAACACGATAAGTACTTATATGTGAGTCCTAAGACGGTCAGTTCGAGTCCAGTTCATGTACTTAAAGTTCATTTAAACTCTTTTGAGTCAAAACGTTCAAAGCTCATCAAGGACCAAATCATCAACTCATCAAGAACATTCCAATGATTAATTAATCATATGAACTAATATGTGTGCGCATTTATGATCAATAACTTGTACTTAGGCTTCCTTCAAGACGTACTTGGAACCTGATAGATATAACTTATCTATCTCTGTGCTTGTTCTCTGTGCTTATATTACTGTGCTCGTACCGGATCACTGTGAGTTCACTATTCCCCCTTTCGTATATTTTGTTCAAGTTCTTTTATCGGGGACTGAAAAGCATGAAAACTACTTTGTACTTGTACATATGTTCTTGAACTACTTTACGTACTATATTATGATCTTGAACTATTTCACGTACTATCTTATGATCTTCCGAGGTACTTATGCTATGATTCCTAACTATTTAAAAAGAGTATTTAAGTCTTGAATGGGCAGGATCTTAAATACCTCTATACTACTGTACTTGATCTTTAATATGTTCTAGTTCGTACCTGTACTTGTTCAGTTCTTGTTCACTGCTATCAATTCATATCCCACAGTTCAGGGATTGAACCGTAGGTAATTATGGACAGCGCTGTTTAGGGGAGGCCCACCCTCATTCTCCGCAGTTCTGGAGGATGCATATTATCTGTTCTTGCTTATTTAGATCTTCTTGAAGTACTTGATTATTATGTGCATACGTTCATTACAGTTCAGTTCTGGCCAATCGGGGTAACAGTGACAATACACTTAAAGTTCATTATATGTTCTCGTACTGTTCTTACTATCACAAAGTACTTTTGTAAACGTACAGATCTTATGACTTGTTCTTACTCTACATATTATTATATGTATACGTACTAGTACTTTATGTGAATCTCACCAACTACTTTTGTAGTTGACCTTTGAACTTACATGCTTTTCAGGCTAGGCTAGTAGATCTCTTAGCATAGGAGTCTTCCTCTTTAAAGCTCATCTCTTTTGGCGATTGTTCATACGTTCAAGACCGGAAGCTGTGAAGATCTCCCTTTGCTTATTCAGTTCAGGCTCCTGTACCTCAAGACAATTGATCTGTCTTTTCATTATTAACTATTCTGGGTATATCCCATGTACTGTAATAACTTTTATATTCTTCTCTCTTATGTTATTGGCTGTGTTGGAACTTATACTGTGTGCAATTGTGCTTGTCTGTACATCCCGTATAGTCCGCTTTAGCGGGGTGTTACAAGAAGTATATGCATGATATAAACTAACTAGTTCATGTATGAGATAATCTGACCATTCTCAAAACCAACGTGTAACTAGAATGGATTTACAATCCATATAATTTAAGATCTTTATTTTTTAAACATGTATGAGATCAAATTAAAAGGCTCCTTATTTAACCGACCCATGATTTACAATATTACTTCCCATCGGTTATTAATTGATAAAGGATCTATATGGATAACTGTACACTTTTAAATCTTACACATCATATAATCATTTGACTCTTCTTATGTATGACTATCATGACTTTAATCCCACCGATCCTTGTTAATCACACTCATCATTGTTTCGCAAAGCATGTGGCTTCTATTTACCAATCACACATTAGTATAATCTACATGCAAGTGAACATTCCTTTACTTACGTTATCTCCTATTTTTCAATAAAGGACATTTAGTCTTTAGCCAATACTCTGAACCATGCATCATCAACTACATAGTAGGCTTACTAGAGCCATCCTTACGGCCCAGAAATCCTTTTTTTGTTCGTGCAGCTAGCAGCCATTAATTAGTAGTTTATTTTCTCTTTTACATCTCTAAGAATATCTATATTTCTAACTCCAAAATTATAATCCGTTATTATCACCGTTTGGGATATATATGTATTTTTTTTCTAGCCTTAAATAAAATACGAGTGATAATCTCAAACGAAACATGTGAATGCATTACGACCTTTAACTAGCACAAAACACCTACTTTTATTGTTATTAAGAAGACAACCCTACAGTATAACTCGTTCACTGATGTGCATCATGAACAGGAAGTGTTAACGACACTAACCAATCAACTACAAAACACATGACTCTAATGAAGTATTTAAAAGTATAGAACCGATTGTTACCTTCAGATCAATCACTGTCGAATTCGAATAGAAACTAATGTTGACAACGATCCCTATATGATCTTAAGACCCACTCTGTCCTGCTATCGCTGCTGGTTCTCCTTAGGGTTTATTTTTTGCTTATTTCATTTAATATATATATATATATATGTGTGTATGTGTGTTTGAATCCCAGCAGCCAAACGAGTGCTAACAAAACGTACCCAATGGTGGTGTTGGAGATGAGCCTAGCCTATTTAGTCATGGGCTATAAAACTTCAGCCCGTTTATAATTATTGTTTCCTACTGGATCGAGCCCTCCACCACAACTATCATACTTACTTACTCACATTTATTTTTTGTTAATCTTTTTCACAATTTAATTTGCATATCATAGTAACTAGCTATGTATCTCCTCTAATATCTATATGACTTAACGCTAGAGTAACCACCACAATTTAAACACGTATAATCACATTTATCATTATTTAAACGGCATTAAATATATAACTAAAAATTAAGCACGTAACGACCTAACATAAAAGCGAACGTTGACTAACCACACAATCAACGGTATGATTAAAAAATTGAGGATGTTACACAAACTGCGGGCATGACAAGCTTCGATGACGACTTTGACCAGCTGAATGAGATTATTGAAAATCTTAAGTCTCAGGGGGAGATACAGCCAACCTGCAAGGATGATGCCCTTAGGAAGGAGAGAAGAGAGGACGAGGGAGATGAAACTAGCAGATAAAGAGAAGAGACTCCAAGACTTTCAATGGGCATAAGGATTGCCACATCTCAGGGGGAGCAAAGGCAGCCTGGGGCTGCTGGTACCTCTCGAGCCCCTACAGCTGAAGACAAAGGAAAAGGGAAAGCTCCTGACGATGCTTGTCCCTCACCAACTGGAGATGTAGGAGTTGGTGTCCAGGAACGACCAACTGGAGGAGAAGTGGTTGTTCATCAGGAGGGATCAGCATCTGATAATGATGCTGATAATCTGCTTTATGGAGATGATATTCTATCATCTGATTCTTCTGACACCCTGATTCTGAAACACAAGATCTTTACAAAGTTCGGACACGATAAAGTGGCATATCAAAATGCAATGTCCGACATGATCAAGCCAAAGGATCGAGGATCTCGGGCTGATCAAAGAGGAGGTCGTTGAAATGCTGCAGGCAGAACAAGGAATCATTGACAGAGTCTAATTCTGATTTTGTTAAGGAGACTCATGTCAAAGGAAGAAGAAGAGCAGAATAAAGTAGATGACTTCTGAAAGTTCCTAAAGAGGGTTTTTAGCCAGCACTTAGGAAGACAAACGAAGACTTGAAGGTCACATCCAGATGCTAATGTCAAGGGGGAGACTGTTGGTGCATGTTTCTCGGTGACAAGAGCATTCTAGATGTGTGATGTATATTTATATATATTCAAGTCTTGTAATTTATCTTGTAATCACCTTTTGTCAATACTATTACATTGGCATATATTGTTGATCATATTGGGATCCTTTTATGTTTATATGTTTGTTTATTATTTATGTTTTGCAGGTACTTGACATGAATGTAGACATTACATGTAATTGTAATTAAGTTAATATTGTTTCTGCGTTTAACAACAATTGAAATATTAACATAATAAACTTCCAAAGGGAAGTTAAGTTAATGTTATTTTTGCGTATTAACAGCAGGAGAAACATTAACTTAATTAATACTTCCAATAGGTAATATAGACAATGTTGTTTATGCGTATTTACAAAAGTAGAAACATTATTGTCTGAGCTAATGTTGTTTCTGCGTATTTACAGCAGTATAAATATTGGCTAAGTTAATGTTGTTTCTGCGTGTTGACAGCAGGAGAAATATTAACTCAAATATTCCTAAGTGTCATTTGAGAGTTCTTGGGAACAAGCAAAGATATAAAAATCGTGGGTTATCTCGAGTAATTCTGCACTTCAACATACCCTTAAGTCAATCTCGGTTCGATTGAAGAATAAGATCCGAGGGACTTACAATTTTATTGTAGAGGATAAGGGGGCTTCAAAAGTTAAGCGTTTGCATGAATAGTTCTTAATTGTTTAACAATATCAATGCAATGAGCCATGTTTCTCGATATTTTCATCATATGCTTACTTTATACTATTGTCAGACCATCATCAAATTAATTTTCAAATTTCATACTTTTTTTTTACTTTCAGATTTATGCTTGAGTAACCCGTCATGGTCATATGGCCTCCTTCAAATATGTAAGTTAAACTCAAATTTTTTTATTTTCCCCCATTTTTTTACATGATGATTCACGGCGCTGATTGTGTGTGCGTGCGTATGTGTTTGATGGGCGTTCATTTTGTGATAATTTCCTCTATCATTAGCCCACATTTTAATGTCTAAATGAGTTAATAATCATGAACTGTTGGTCCATAATGGATTCTGTATAAACGTAGGTTCATGAAAGATGCGTGTTAGGACGAGTTTCACTGATAAAACTGGCCAGTCTCCAGTTGCATTTGGAGACATGAAGATTTGTCAAGAAATATGTGAAGACAAGTGGCCAGTGTACAGTTATGCCACTGGAGCTTCATTCCAGTTGAGATCTGACCAGAATCTGAAGCATTCCAGTTGAAGTCGAAGAAAACAAATGGAAGATAGAGAATGTTCATGGCAGCGAAGCCCAATGACATTCTACCCAGATAGAAACTGGAGAATGTTCAGTTTAAAGCACTTACAAAGCCTTACACTGATTACGAGGAAGACCTTTTTTCTTTATGTACTATTACACGGATAAAACACATTATCCATGTATAAAGTATAAAGTGCAGAAAGCAGGTTGGATAAAGTGACTTTATGCCATACTTTATTAAGCATGTCTAAGCATTTGAATATCAATCCTTAAATGCTCTCAACCTTATTTGTACGGCAAAGTTGACATCCCAATGTCAACCTTTGTCTATAAATAGAGGTCTTTGCACAACACCAAGATTGTCGAACTTTGCATATTATCTCTGCAATATTATTGGTGACTTGTGCAATATTCTCTCAATCGCAAAAAGGAGATTTCACAACTTTAAGTGTCTTCGATTGTTAAGAGAATTTCCAAGTATAGATCAATTGTATTTCATAGGTTGTTAGGATATTTACATCTTTGTATTATCTTGGTTCCGCAACAACCTTGTAATTTATTTAACATTAATAAATAAATTACACATTGAAAATTACATATTGTCTCACAAATTTACTTTACAAGTTATTTGTTTATTGCATTGTACTTTACTTATTCTGTTACCTTATAAGTAATTTGCCAACCTGGTATATATATATATATTGCAACTGGTCATCTCCAGTTCAATATAAATATTGCAAAGTGATCTCACCATTGACATAGAGGTGTCTTCAGTCAGTACCATCTAGTTAGTTGGGACTTACAAGTGGTAGCAGAGCAGTGTTAGATACATTTTTTTATCTAGATCTGCTTAGATGACTACTGCTGAAGGTGAGAATGGTTTTGGTAATGATGAAAATGTTAATAATACAAACCCTAATCAGAATCAAAATGTTAATAAGCCTCCTCCTCCTCCTAGCTCCTTTAACCACCTCCATGTACATTACTCCAACACTCCTGATCCCAAATTCGATGGATGGAAAATGTTTTGCATTTTGGTGGGATAGAGAGGTATATGTTGAAAATCCTCAAGGATGGACCACATATACCCATGTCTCATGGACTTAGTCTTTTTCTTGATCCATCTGGGTCTAGAAGGGGATCTAGAGAAAAGCCGGAAGACCATTGGTCTGATCAGGATCGTAGACTTGTTGACTTGGATACCAAGCTCAAGAACATGATCCTTGCGGCTGTTCTTGAAGACCTTCACCCTACTCTTGTACTGTTCCCAGTGCCAAGGCTATGTGAGATGAGTTGGTCCTTCAGTTTGAAGGAGGTAATGACACCATCGTCACCAGAAAAGTTGCTTTGAACAAGGTGTGTGAGTCCTTCTTTGCTCTACCCAATGAAAGCCTAACTGTTACTTATACCAAATTCACCGGTGTGATTAATCAACTGAGAGGGCTAGGTGTGGAGAAAGACAAGGACATTCTCCTTGAAAAATTTTGTGATATTCTTCCTTCCAAATGGGCACACATGGTTCTTGTCTTGAGACAAGGTAAGACCCTACATAGTCACACCCTTGCATCCCTTTATGGGGCCTTCAGGTTCACTGAAGATAACAATGCACAAAGGCTTGTGGCTGAGCAGGATGCTCTTAACCATGCCCTAGAGTTCCAAGGTTTCTAGCATTACTGAGAAACCTTGTGCTGCTTTAATATCTGCTGAGAATGTCCAGTCACATTCTATGAAGGAGATGTTAAACAGTTTTCTAAACTCCGTCCTGACCACTGAAATCAGTGATGATTGTGAGAAAACTAACAATGATGACCTGGTAGCCATGATTGCTAAAACCTTTAACAGGTTTAGGCATAAATCTAATAGATTTAATGGTTCCAACAATGCTTCCAGCCCCAACTCTCTGGACAAGACCAATCTTACATGCTATAAGTGTGGCAAGAAGGGTCATTTCATGAAGAAATGCAGGTCTAGTCAGTCGAACAATCAAACTGGTCAAACTGTCCCTAATTTCAACCGGCCTGATGACAAATACAAAGATAAGTACCAGAAGCTTATGGCCCAGATTTCACTCTTGTCAGTAGAAAAGGAGAAAGATGAGTACTTGATTGCTAAATCAACAACTGACAAGTGGGAATACTCTGATGACTCATCAGTTGATGATGAAGAGGAAAGGGATATGTGTTTCATGGCCCTGGAAGGTGAACAACAGCATGTTGTGAAGGACGATGTCATCACTAGAAGATGGGTGGACATAATTTGGAAAAAGGTTTGTGCTTATGACCTTGAAATCGATACTGAACTCAAACTGGACCTTGCTGAATCACTTAATAGTGATTTAATCTTTGTGGAAACTGTCAGAACTGACAGTGAGAGATATGTTGAAACTATTTTAAATGAATTAAAAACTTTAAAACCTCAACTTTCTGATTTGCAAAGTGTCCAGTTGGCTCTCAAAGAGTCCGTTTTAAAAATTGAGGCTCTTGAACTGGAAAAGCAAAGCCTCAAACTGGCTGTGGAAAAGGAACAAAATCTGATTAAGTCTTGGATGAAAGCATCTGAGCTAAATTATGATGCAACCACTCGTACACATGCCCAAAAACAAAAGGCATATAATGCTGGTGATGTTGACATGGCAATAGCTCTCCCAGATATCCACAGTCTCCCCCAAAGTTTTAGGCTCGAAACACCATATGATGGGCCTGAGCAATTTAAAACTAAAACTGTTGAGACCACCCCCCTTGAGGTTATATCTGGAGCATAAAAGGCTAAAGCTCCAGTTAAAAAGGTTACCGATGACAAACCTTTACCTCAAAAGACCAAGGAGCCCAAGACCCCTAAGTCTAAAACCCCCACTGAACCCAAGTCCAAGGTTCAGTTGCCTAATGAAAAAGAATTGGTGTTTAAACTGGACAATCAACTCCAACTTTTGTCTAGGCAGGTTCAGAGTTATACTGCCAGAATTAAAAATCTAGAAGGAGCATCTTCTTCTTCTGCTCCAGTTTTAAAACCAAATTCTAAAAACTGCCAAGTTTAAAAACAAAAGGTTCCAACTGGAACCAAAATTGAAAAGAAAAAGTGGAGTAAGTATCAAGTACCAATCGTTTTTGCTCAAGAAACTGGAACTGACAAAAAGGTTCGGGTTTCAGACTCCAGCTCACCACCACAAGAATCAACTAAGACTCTAGAAGGAGAGTCCAGTGAACCCATCAAGAAAAGATGGGTTCACAAAAAGAACTAATCATTTTTGTGGTTGAGCAGGGCGATCGAAAGAAGAACACCTGGTATCTGGACAACGCAGCTGACCGGACTATGACCGGATGTAAGCCCCTGCTGGAAGAGTTCACTGTCCAAAATGGAACGGCAGTGACGTTTGGTAATGATCAGAATGGAAAGACTGAAGGATTTGGTGTAATCAATAATGGAAAAGTCCTATTCACAAGAGTTGCATTTGTTAGTGGTTGAAAATATAACCTTATCAGTGTCAGTCAACTTTGTGATGATGGATATAAGGTATTGTTCGATATTGCTCAAGAAACCATATTTAACAAGGATTGTAAAGTGGTGATGATTGCACCAAGGAAAGGAAATGTGTACATCATGGATATGGAATCTGCTCCAAAAGAGCAATGTTTCTATACCAAGGCTGATGAGGACACCAACTGGCTATGTCATAAAAGATTATCCCATCTTAATTTCAAAAATATTAACAAGTTGTCTCGCAAACAACTGGCAGATGGGATACCACTGATCTCATTCAAGAAAGAGAAGCCATGTCCAGGGTGTGAGATGGGCAAGCATAAAAGGGCCAGTTTTAAGACTAGGCAAAACTTTAGCATCACTGAACCTCTTCACATGCTATATATTGATCTTTTTGGTCCAGTGAATGTTCAAACTAGAGCTGGCAAGAAATACACTCTAGTTGTGGTTGATGAATTCACAAGATACTATTGGGTGGTATTCTCCAGGTCCAAGAGTGATGCACCTCTGAAATCATCTCTCTCATCAGAAGAATTGAGCTCAAGTACACTCGAAAAGTTTGTTAGTTGAGAATTAATAATGGTACAGAGTTTCAAAATAGGAAGACTGCTTATGAAGTACTAAGGAATTGCAAGCCAAATATTGGATATTTCCATGTATTTAGCAGTCCAGTTTATATTCTAAATGATTCCAGTCAGCTTGGCAAGTTCGATGCAAAAGCTGATGAAGGTGTGTTTCTGGGCTATTCAGGTATTCGAAAGGCCTTTAGAGTTTATAATTTTAGACTCCAAAAGGTTCATGAGACAATTCATGTCACATTTGATGAATCCAATGAAGCAATCAATAAGAGACCAAGCCTTGATAATTCTCCAGTCGTTCCAATTAGCTTTGGTGAAAATAACCAAGTTCATCAGTCAGTTGTTGCACCAGTTGATGTTTCCAGTCACACAGACTTGGAAACTATCCAACCAATGAAGACTCCAGGTGACACGGTATTTTATCCCTCCATCAGTTTCAACTTACCACAAAAACTGGTGATTGGATCAGATGTACGTGCCACACCCATATCAGCACCAGTTCAAACTCCTCCAGTTCTTCAAGAAATGCCTTTGACTGAAGAATTTCATGATGCAAATTGTGATCGCATTGATTCTGATGATGATGTGGAGACAGTTTGGTCTGATCCTCCTCTAGTTACACCTGAAGAGGATCCCCAGGTGACTTGCACTGATATGGTGTTACACAACCCTAGTCAATACACTAAATGGATGAAAGCACATCCAATTGAACAGATTGTTGGAAATCCATCTAGTGGGGTTCAGACTAGAAGAGCCACAAGTGAACAATGCTTGAATGTCACCTTCTTATCACTGATTGAACCGAAGAAGATTAACGAGGCTATGGCAGACCCAAGATGGGTAAAAGCTATGCAAGAAGAGCTTATCCAGTTTGAAAGGAACAATGTTTGGGAACTTGTTTATTGTCCACTAGGTTTGAAGAAAGAACCTATTGGAACAAGATGGGTCTATCGAAACAAGATGGATGAAGATGGCAATGTTGTTAGGAACAAAGCCAGATTGGTTGCCAAGGGTTATTGTCAAGCAGAGGGCGTTGACTTTGATGAGACTTTTGCTCCAGTTGCTATACTTGAAGCCATAAGAATTTTCTTGGCTTATTCTGCTCATCTGCAGTTCAAGATCTACCAGATAGATGTCAACAGTGCGTTCCTTAATGGAACATTGGAAGAAAAAGTGTATGTTAAGCAGACTCCAGGTTTCATCAATGAGAAGCATCCTCATTGGGTTTATAGACTGAACAAAGCTTTGTATGGTCTAAGACAAGCCCCAAGAGCCTGGTATGATACTTTAACTAAACATCTTCTCAAAAATGGTTTTGTAAGAGGTGCAATAGATAATACCTTGTTTATCTTAAGAGAGAAAGCTAGTATCTTATTGGTACAAATTTATGTTGATGAAATTATATTTGGGTTAACTGATGATGCAATGTGTAAAAGGTTTTCAAAAATCATGTCATCTGAGTATGAAATGAGTTTAATGGGTGAATTAACATTTTTTTTGGGTTTTCAAAAATCATGCTAGGTTGAAATGCATTAAAATGGCCTAAATATGAAGGATTTTGAAGTGTTAAATCTGTTTTTTTGACCTGGAGTCATTTGGGGGTGAAAACGATTTTTACAAAGTGCAGGGTCGGGAAGCATTGCGACACAACTCCCTGTTGTGGCGCAATTAAATTACACTAGCGATAAGTTGCGACGCAACGATCTTGGTTGCGGCGCAACAAAAGGCTTGAGTTGCGGCGCAACACTGTGTTGCGGCACAACCGAATTACAGTGGTGATAGGTTGCGGCGCAATGAGGGGCATTGCGGCGCAACTCAGTCAGTTTTCGAAATGTTTATACTTTTGAATCGTAACTTCGTTTTGACACGTAGACTATCCCTGAATCGTGAGTGAGTCTTAAAAGTGTGTAGGTCTAGCATATGACCTTAATGACATGAGTAATTAGCTTGTCTAATGGTCGTTTACTAATTATAGGTAGACGAGAATAGTTGCTTTGCACGGTAACTAGTTATCTATTGTGGTGGACTACTCGGAGGTAAGATACACTACTTTGACACGCTGAGGGTTCAACAAAAAGATGATTTCAAATAATAACTTCCCAATTGGTACCTTAATTTGCATGTGGGTATACGGGTTATACGAGAGGTATTGTGGGTTATGTAGTTGACCATTGAGACCTGAAATGCAGTCCCAAATGAAATGAAATGTAATGCATGATATGAAATGAAGTATAATGTAGTGATTTGTTTTGAAATGATATGAGGTATCTTGTAGTGCTTTTAAATGTAGAAATGTTGTTGATTCTTGATTTGTGCATGTTTATGTAGCTTGTTCACCTAGCTCACTAGACTTACTAGGTTGCCATGTCACGTGCATGTTTAAGGGCCCAGACGTAATGAGGTATGTGTGTTAAGTGTTTAGGTAGTGTGAACACCTAAACTAAATAATGTGTGAACCCGAGCTCGTAATTGATATGCAGGAAGTGTTAAGCTTAACCCGTACTTGTCTTAGTCGGGCGGGTGTGTGAATGTGTGGTTGCTTGGGTGGCTCCTTGCAAGATGGTTATTGAAATGCAGTTGAGTTATACGAGGGGTCTGACCCGCCTCCATTTGTCTTGTACATACGGATTACTCTGGGATTGGCTTGCCATTCCTTAACGACACTTGATGAGTAGCCTTATGGTTATTCAACTAGTCGGGTGTGACTTATATTATACTTATATGCAGTAATGAAGATATGTGTGTATACATGTGAAATAAAAGAAGAATAGGCACGTTTAGGGTGGTTCATCCTAAATTGATATGTAGATTATATGTGTGTGTGCAATGTGAGTTGTGCCTTAATGATTTGTCAATAAAGTTGAAATGTTTCAATTGGACAAAGCTTTCTAAATATAGTGTTATCTTACTTAGCTAATTCGTTAGCTAACACTTGTTTCTTGAAATGTGTTGCTCCCTCAGGTTTAGCATAATCAAGGAAGATGAGGAATGGAGAGCGAGGAGTGGGTATATAGCTTGCTTATGACTTTAGCTACCCATAGATGCTACACCTCATTAGACTTGTTTACATTTTATTATTTGCTGAATTTATGAAGTACTTTGTACACGGTTGTTTTGTATTGGGCAACCGTTGGGTTTTCATTTAGACATTTTAATGATATTGCATGTAACACCAATAAATGCAGAAACCGAAATGTTTTGTCGGTTTTGAACTTTTAAAGTTTTCTTCCTCATCTTTTAACGCCGTTAGGCAAAAATTTTTGAAAACCCATATTTTTAAATGTCGGGTGTTACAAGTTGGTATCAGAGAAATTGTTTAAGTGAACCAAAATTCGACCTTAACCGTAGGATTTTGGACTTAGACCGATGAGGAATATGATAGGCTTAAGTAGGATGCCTAGCCGTTGAGATAAAATGCTTTAGGACGGGTTGAGGTGAGTGAGAGTGTAAGTTAAGGTTTGGATATTATTGTGTGATGTTAAAACTAGTTGAAGTATGGCCTTAATGTTTGTAATCTCACTTTAACTCTTGCTAACCATCGCCATTGCCTTGTAGAAAGATGGCAAATAATCGTGCTAACAGTCAAAAGGAAGGAGCAAATGCTAGTGGTGCTCCACCCAATGGGAACGGAGCTGGAAATGGAGTTGAACAAAGGCCACCCCGTAGGCCGAATTGAGAGTTCCGTGTTGGTGATCCACCAACCATGTCCAAAATATATAGGGCAAATCCGTTGCTTGAGCAAATTCCTACACAAGCTCAAATGTTCGAGGAATTGGTAGAAAGGATGTACTTCCTCCAGTGGCTGAAAGTGACTCCAAGAGGTTAGATGCAATTGGTCGAGCAATTAGAGAAAGAAAAAGAAAAAGAGTTGCAGATAAACAGTTTGAAAGAGAACAAATCAAAGACCTTGGTGCACTAGATGCCAAATATGACAGTATGTTGGGCATCACACTAGAGTAGTATGCCAAAGTTAAGCATGATCGACGGATTGTTCTAGCTATCATGGAACTCTTGGCACTGGAACTGGAGAAAGATTCTCCAGATGATGAAGTGGCATTTGACTGCCAAACTATTAATGTTTCAGCTGAGAAGGCTAGAGAGATGAGGGCTGCTGGTATAAAAAGGAGAACTGAACACATCATGAAAACAATCAAGAAGGTTCTCAATCCACCAAAGACCAGAATTTAGAAACCTAAACCATTGCCCAGGGATGTAAACCTGAGAACTTTTGTGGAACCAACTGGTGAAGTGTCTAATGATGATATAAGGGAAGCAGTTCAATCTGCACTTGCTGGTTCAGTGAGAATATCAAATGAATCTGATGCAAGAGGTTATCTTTCATCAGTTATGGCAACAAGGAAACATGCCAGTCCCATTACTGGTGTGAATGTCATTGTTAGGCCAGGTATTAAAGTCTTTCGTATCCAGGTCAATTATCAACAAGGACTGCTGGAGACGACTGACAACCCACTGGTGACACAATTTGGGTTCTCTGAATGGGTTGAGATGGTCACTGTACTTGAAGCAAAAGATGTGAAGAATAGGTTCGAGAAGGCTTGGATAAAACTCTGAAAGGGAAGATACAACACAAGGAAAACCTTAAAAACAAGTTGAATATTGACCCTGAAGACTCTCGACCTATTGGTTCAATGACCAAGAGAAAAAGAACTGGTGAAGGGCCATCTGATTAGTTTCTTTTTCTTTACTCTGTGCTTGTATTTTACATATACATTCTTGTAACTTATGTAATTATTCATTTTCATGTATAAACAAGTTGCCAGTTTGTATCTCACAAGATAGATAGTAGATTAAATCTTATGAACTTAAAAGAAAAATACCTAAGGCATTTAATGATCTATAAAAATGCCTTAGAAAATTAGATAGATTTAGTCAAACAAGTCTTTCAAGTTTGTACATTGTATAGATATAAAACTTAAGAAGATTTGCACTATTTCTAGACAAATAGGGGGAATTTGTTAGGTCCAGTTTCACTGATGAAACAAGCCAGTCTCCAGTTGAATCTGGAGACATAAAGAGTTGTCCAGAAATATGTGAAGACCAGTGGCCAGTGTACAGTTATGCCACTGGAGCTTCCCTCCAGTTGAGATCTGAAGCATTCCAGTTGAAGTCGAAGACAACAAGTGGAAAATAGAGAATATTGGTAGCGAAGCCCAATGACATTCTACCTAGATCGAAACTGGAGAATCTTCAGTTTAAAGCCTTACAAGCTTTACACTGATTACGAGAAAGACCTTTTTGCTTTTTGTACTATTACACAGATAATACATATTATCCATGTATAAAGTACAATATGCAGAAAGCAGGTTGGATAAAGTGGCTTTATGCCTTACTTTATCAAGCATGTCTAAAGATTTGAATATTAATCCTTAAATGCTCTCAACCATATTTGTATGGAAAAGTTGACATCCCAATGTCAACCTTTGCATATAAATAGAGGTCTTTGCACAACACCAATTTTACCAAACTTTGCATATTCATACTCTGCAATATTCTTAGTGAACTTGTGCAATATTCTCTCAATCGCAAAAAGTAACATTTCACAACTTTAAGTGTTTTGATTGTTTACAAGATTTCCAAGTATATATCAATTGTATTTCATAGGTTGTTAAGATATTTACATATTTGTATTATCTTGGTTCCGCAACAACCTTGTAATTTATTTAACATTAATAAATAAATTACACTTGAAAATTACATATTTACTTATTGCATTGTACTTTACTTATATTTGTCACCTTATATGTAATCTAACCTAACCTGGTATATTCATATAGCAACTGGTCGTCTCCACTTCTATATTGATATTGCAAAGTCAACTCACCATCGACATAGAGGTGTCTTCAGTTAGTACCATCTAGTTAGTTGGGACTTAAACTTGGTTCAGGGCAGTGGTGCCTAACTTGTTTTGTCCCTGGCCCTGACCTTTGAGTGGTGTGAGTACGAAGTTGCTCCGGCCATGGGATGGCGTGAGTACGGGTCTGTCTACAATCTGACTCTGCGGGGTCGTCGTGGATCTGTCTAGACCTTGACCTTGGGAAGTCACTGTGGATCTTTCTTGACTTTATGTGAGTCCCAAATATAGATGATAAACCCGACTAGCAAGCAATTCTGATCTAGAACAAGATTAGTTCAGAATGCGATCCAGATATGGATGAACAATAAAGAATGCAATAAGTAAATGACAAGAAACAAAAGTGCTGAAACTATATAAGTAATATATATAATCAAGTATGTAACATTGAGACACTAAGTACTTTTCAAATGTAATTTATTAATTATGTTAAATAAATTACAAAGGTTGTTGCGGAACAAAGATAAACATGAATGTAAATATCTAAACAACCTTAAAGTACTAGTGATCTAATAACTTGGAAATACTCGTAAGGATTACTTAGAGTATACCTCACAAGTTGCAATGCTAAAGTTTCGAGCACTTTGCAATATGTGAGAAGTCTTATATTTATAGGCAAAGTCCAAATGACGTGGACTGAAGCCGTACAAATATGGTTGGAAGCATTTAAGGATTTGTAAGTCAAATCCTTAACATGCTTGTTATAATGTTTTGTGTGAAAGTCACTTTGATGTGACTTTACAACCTTTATGCCTAACCTTTTACTCCATCCTTTACTTTACCAAGTATAATGTTATTAACCGGATAAAGGAAGGATAAAGTCAAAAAGACTTCCTCGTAATCAATGTAAAGTGTAGTAAGTACTTTACACTGTGATGCTTCAGTCTTCGATCAGGTGGAATCACTCTTTGCTCTACTTCTGAGATGATTCCCTTCTTCAGTCTTCAGTCTTCGACTTCAGAGTGAATGCTTTCAGTTTATCTTGATCTGAACTGAAGTGAAGCTTCAGTTAAGTAATTATGAGACGGCTCAGAATTCTGTACAAATGTCTTCACTGATCTTCAAGCTATTTCTGGACAAATTTTACTTGGTCGATTCTCGACCTAAAAAATTCCCTTTATTTGTTCTGAAATAGCGCATGCATCTCAGAATTGTATCTATACAAGTTTGTGAGTCTGAAATGCAAGTTTTTGTTTAAGTAGAAAATATATTATGAGGTCATCTTATAGATCATTGATGCCTTAGAAAAATTTCGTTGTGTTTTTCTAACTTAAACTTATCATCTACTTATATGCGTACAACTTGTAACATATATATATAGAAATAAGTGTTACAATTTTCAAAATGAAAAATAATTACAAGTACATGATAAATATGAAATAGAAATCACTTCTTCAGAGGCCTTGAGCCAGAAGGTCCTTCAGACGCTTTTCTCTTCAGAGTTGTAGAAGCCTTCCCAAACAATCTTCCTTCCATTTCTACCTTTGCCACCATCTTTTGTTGTATTCTCTGCATGAAACCTCCAATCTGATGTGACTTAGGTTTTGACTTCTGGATGGGAACTATCTCCTTATGCTCAGTCCACCCAAATTCATGAACTGACACCTGCTTGTACTCTTCAGCAGCTCTACCTTCCCTTTTGATGACCAGATCAAAAAGTTTCAAACCATCCTCCTTTGTAACTTCAACATCAACTATCTTGGATGGATGAGACCTATGCTGCAGATAATGATCATACTGATCCTTCTCATGCTTGTTTTGAAGTCTGACAACATCTTCTGAAATGGGCTTAAAGGTGGATAAATCTGCATCACGAGTGTTTCTCTTTACTAAGCGAGGTGCAGTCACTCTTGACTTTTGGGGTGGTTTATTCATTTCTCTTTCAACCTTAGCAACTTCAGCCATAATGGTTTTTCTTTTATACTCCATCTCACTTAGTCTAATCTTTACAAAGTCTTCAATAGACATTCTGAAGGTGAGACTTTTCAGCTTCTGCTCCAAGGGTGAATATGCCTTTCCATACTCATAATCCGCCATGTCAGTTATGGTTTTCTGCACTCTTTGATCTTCTTTGATCTTTTGATATCTTTCCAGTGAAAGACCAAGAGCTGCAGCATCAATGTGATCAAGGGTTCCCATCGAATGATGTTGTGCCCTTTCTCTTTGCTTGTTTTCTCTCCAAGCTATAAACTGATTAGAATCCGTCTTCTGAAGTTCGAGCAATTTCTTCTCATCTACAGACTGATTCTGAAGTGGATAACCATCTTCATCAACTGTTTCACCAACAACCAAACCAGAACCCTTAGACCCTTTAGTCTTAGGTTCTTCCGCCACTGAGGCCTTGCCCTTATCTTTCCTTGTAGGCTTAGAAGCAGTTGCTTCAGAAGCTGTTTGTTCCTCCTGAACTGAATCACTAGCTTGTACTCCAGCTTCAGATTGCTTCTTGGTTGCTTCAATCAACTCTTGAGTACTTGAAAGCAAACCAATAGGCACATTTTTTCCCCTTTGGAAACCTCAAAAGGCATTGTTGCAAATAAACCAATGGCTTTCTTTATTGACTTCAGAGGTTCCCAACTCTGCTGCACTAGGCAATCTGAAATGCCTTGTGCCATAGATGAAAACTGAGCCCTTAGTCTAAACGAAGAGTTCAGATTAGAACTTTCAGTCTCTAATATTCTGTTCAGCAGCTTCCTATCTTCATCAGAAATCGAAGAAGGAGGAGGAGTAGGAGCAACACTTGGCTTCTTAAGCAAGTTCAAAATTTCTTCTAACTGCTTAGACTGGTTTCTGACAATCTCATCCAGAGAAGTGATGGACTTTTGGACTTCATCAATTGCCTTGTCCACTTTCTGAGATGTAGTCCTGGTGAGTTCAGAAACCAATACTCTGACTTCCGCATTTACTTTCTAAGAAACTGAAGTCGATATCTGAGTAACCATTTCCTGAGCGACCTCAGACTTCAGATTCTCAACCAAATTTTCACCAAGAGAAGAACCAAGGCTTGTACCATCAAAGCTTGGCTTCTTCACCAAATTATTCACTTCCTGCCCGACTGCCAAGAGTTCTTGTCTGATCAATTCAACTGAGGATGTCAGATTTGTAGCTACTGAACTCTGAACATCCCTCTTGGTCATTCTGAAGGCTTCCCTGATTGCAGAACTAACCTTTGCAAGCCTGGACTAGTTCATTCAGCTTCCCAACTACAAGTCCCTCATTTCCAGCTATTTTGGTCAACTCAGTTCCAAGAAACATCTGAGCACCCTTCATTTCAGCAATGGAACTTATGTTGGAGGTAGAGATCTGGTTATGTCCTCTACCTTCAAAAGTAGGCTTTGGACTTCGGTATTGGATTTTTCTAACTGTACTTCCACACTCAAAGGAGGTGGAGGTTGTGCAGAAGCAGGAGCAACAAATGGAATTCCACCAAGTCCACCCAATACATGTTCTTACTGAACATCAGTTGGAACATCTGACTGAGTGTCAGAGTCCAGTTCAGTTTCTACTGGGTCATCATAGTTGATGGACTTAGGGATTTTGTGAATTTGGGGGTGAAGGTGTTGTAATGTTGGTTGGAAAGTACCAGCAGTGACATATTCGGGGTAAGTACCTTGTGGAAAATATGGGTGTTGGTGAGATGTTAGTGGTCGTTGATATGGTGCTTCGGCATTTTGGATTTCTTGGGAGGTTGGGCGTTGATGATGTTGAGTGGTGGCTCAGAATCTGAAGAATGATTCTCCCCCAATAAGTCATCATCGAACTCAAAGTCAACAAGAGAATCGAGATTCTCCTGAGGTGGCTCATCTTCATCCCATAAAGCAGTCAAGACTGTAGTCTGATCAGACATGCTCTGGTTCAGATCCAAAGATACTGAACCAGATTCTGGTTCAACCACTGCAGCTGTAGATGCATCATTACCAGAAGCAAAAGTTGGTTCAACCAAAGTATCATCGCCAATAACAGTGGACACTGGGGTTGCCTTAATAATTCTTGCACCATCATCAAAAACCACATCATTGGTCGTAGAGTTTGGAACCTCAATTTCCAAGAGTGTCATCTCAGAAACATCATCAGTTCATGCATCAGAAGTGTGTAAGATTTGTGGACTTCTATGTGGTGCACGTGCAGACTCTAACTCTATTATGTGTTGGGCGGACACACCAATATCTTCACCATCTCCTCCTAAAGAAGTTTTGGAGATGGCTGCTTGCAGGTTTTCCCTTTGACTCGATTCTTCTAGTTCTTGTTGGGAAGAACCAGAAGGGTTGGCTTCGGTACTATAGTCCTTAGGCAAGGAGGACATTTTCTTAATTTTACGAGTTTTTATTAAAACGCCCTTTGGAGATCCTGAAGAACTTGTGAGTCCCTCAGGTTGGTCATTGGAAGTGGAGGAAGGTGGTGGTTGGGTATGTGATGTTGTTGGGGTTTTAAACAACTTAATCACTTTACCAACAGGCGCACCAATGGGTCCAACATTCTTTTGTTGCCCGCCTAGTGGCTTTTCTGAAACAGCCGGTCATGTTGAGACAGTTTTAGTAAATACCTGAATCATTTGTGCAGAGAGTTCAGGTTCAGTTTCAGATGTAGATACTTTGGAGAAGTCTCTACTATACTCTGGTGCAGAAGATTCAGGCCCTACATTGTGATAAGCATCTCCAAGCATATTCTGGAAGCATATTCTTAGAAACTTTGGGAATGCAATGTGTAGACTTCTCTTTCCCTTTAACTTTGTAATCAACTGAGAGAAGATTATCTCAGCGAAGTCTACCTGCATCCCATTCCAAATATAATGTGGTACCTTAGTCAGCTCTGCAGTCCTTTGAAACACCAACTGGCGTCTTGCATTTACGAAATACATACCATGTTCTGGTTCAGTGATGAACAATCCAACCTTTGTATTTTGTACACCGGCAGGCAAAGTCAGATTCAGATGATTCAGCATCTTATCAAGTGCATCTGGAGAAAGTAATCCAAGGAACCTGAGGGTCAAATTCTTGATGAACATTGCATGATCACCTTCAGGACCATCAATCTTAGTGTCTTTATCCTTTTCTTCTTTAATGGTTCAGCAGAATCATCTTTATCTTCCATATCATAAGTCTTAGGTCTTGGAAGGCCAACAATGTCAATCTTGTGCTTTACAACCACAGCCAGCTTCTTTTCAACCGCATCCAGGACTGTATCTTCGTGAACACTTGTTAGTCCAGTTATGATATCATGTAATTCGACCCACTCAGTGTAGCCTAACTCGAACAGTTTGTCAAGATCACAAGTTTCAATACCTGTTTCATAACCTTCCCTTGTGATCCTGATGCATGGTACAATTTCCCTCTTCTTCTTTTCAATTGAACTTGAGTGATTGGCTCTGGATGTCTTCTAAATTGTAATGTTTTGATCACCTTTCTTTTCTCCACAGCCTCCCACTGATCATGAACACTGGTACTTGTAACTATCTCTTCTTTCCTTTTCCCTTCTCAACAACTTTCTTGGATCCCTTGATTGCAAGAACCTCTTCAGCTTCTCTGTTTAATGTTTCTTGGAGTGTCTTGGCAATCTCAGGATCAGATTGGGTTTTCTTTTCATTCTCTCTTCTCCTATCCTCTACTATCATATTGTATACCACCTCAACTGGTACTTCCAACTAACCAGCTTGCAACCTAGCTTCTTCGCAATCTTTTTCTTCATCAGTAAATGGCTTGACTTGACTTAGACCAGCTTCTTCCTTTTTCCTTTTCAAATCTGACTGGTTCAAAGAAGTTTCACCACTTGAAGAAATTTCAGTCTATTTTCTTTTGAGAGTTGGGTCAGCTTGAGATGACACAGCTTGTACATGGTCAGCTTGAGTAGGAATTTCAGCATTATCAACACTTTCAACTTCAAATTCCTTCCTTATCTCTCCAACTACATTCATAATACCTTCAGTGATCTCCCCCTAACTTCTATCACTCTTCTCCATCACAACTTCATTCAAACTTTCAACAAATCCTTCACCACCAGACTCAGATTCTGGCTTTTTATCTTTGTTCTCTTCATCCTTCTCACTCTCCACACCATAACCAAATAACACCATTCTTCGATCACTTGCCTCCCCCTCAGCTCTAGCCTTCTTTTGTCTGTCACTCAACTTCTTTAAATACTTTTCAATATCTTTCTCAACTTAAACTCTTTCTTTTTCCATATCAGCTATTTCTTGCTCAGCTTCAGCAGCACTCTTCTCCCCCTTTTTGTCATCATCACTAGGGAAAGAGTTAACTGGAGTGGCGAAGATACCTCTCAGCTTGTGATTAATGAGTTCAACTCTGAAGTTGTTGACACAGCAGGCTCTGTAGAGATCAACATTGTCATCATCAAGGGTAGTAATCTTAGATTTGACACTCTTAGAGACTTCGATCAAGTCACCTTTGAACTCATCTTGCGACTTGTTAGCAGCTCGAAGCTCTGAAGTGACATCTCTGGTGAACTTGGTTGCACTTTTCTCAATCTGACCCAGAGTGCTCTTGTTTACTTGTCTTTCTTCTTCAATGGCTTTAGTGAGGCCATCTAGAGACTCTGTCAGCTTGAGTTGGTTCTTCTGCATTTGATCCATTGTTTCAAATACCTTCTTTTCAAGTGCAATATGATCAGAACACAGATTCTCATACTTTGAGACCATCAATTCTTGATCCTTTTGGATCTTATCCAAGCATTCGATCATCTTTGAGCTCTCAACCTTATAGGTTGAAGTGAACTCAGTGAGTTGACCCACCACATCTGAAAATGAGATAGTGGCAGCTTGGGAAGGAGTTGCAGTTGGCTTAAAAGCCACTGACTCTAGAAAGAGCAGCCTGCAATCCTTATAATCAGGGTCATTGGGAGTATATAGAAGGGGGTGGAGTGTAAGGGAGTTTTTGTGAATTTTCTCATGAGAGTGAGTCTCATGAGCAGATTTGTCAGAAATGACAATGTGCTGAATAGTCTGAAGAGAAATAACTTGTAATTCAGACTGTTGCTCAGTGGGAATATGGTGATCTTGATGTTGATCAACCCCTCCACTGGCATCATCCATCAGAACATCCCTTGAGGATGGATGGGCAAGCACATCATCGAATGAAGAATCACTTCCGGAGATAGTGATCATATTCTCATTGGCATCGAGAGGACCACCAATGGTTCCCATTGTTGCACACGGGGTTTGCATGACTTATCGAAAGAAGGTCATGTAACCTACAGAATCCCTCTGTCCAAGGACAGATGCAGACACAGACTCTGCAGGTGTAATGTCAATGGTAGAAGTTGTTTGCCCTTCCACAATGGTGTGTTGTTGCACCAAGGCTTCCTTAGGGAGAGTTTTTGAGGCCTGTACTCTTTCTTGTGAGATAGAATGAGCGTTGGTAGCCTGTGCAGACTCAGAGTGTAAGAATTGAAGAGGCTGATCAGCTTGGGGAGGAGAAGCAGTGTCATAAGTGCGTTCAATACTTCTCTCCTTCTACAAATCATCCTCAGAAATGAAGTGCATAGACTCTGACTCATTTTGGATCTTGGTTGGATCCATTGTTGTCCCTTTTATGATATCTTCACTCTGTTTAGAGAGTGAAGATGGTGATTTTGGTGGCGACATATTCTGACCTTGGGAGGAGGTCTTTGTTTCAATACCTTCACCCTGTTTGGAGGGTTGGGTAGCAATGTTTGTTCCCTTTAACTCATCTACACTCTTTTGGGAGAGAGTAGATGGGCGATGTGATTTGGGCTTATCAGCTTGGGTGGCAGAGTCAGCTACGGAACGTTCCACAGCGTTCAATGCACCAAGGGGGACTTTCAATCTTATAGTTGTTGCTTTGTCAACCCCAAAAGCTGATAGATTTCTCTTTATTGATCTTTCTTTTTAATTACATTGAGATGCTCTAAGTCCTCAACAATGGGTCCTTGAGAGTGTGATTTGGAAGGAGTGGATGAGGGTGTGGCTAGGGTGGTTGATGATGTGGCCAACCCTTCACCCTCTTTAGAAGGAGATGAAGATGAAATAGATTTGGAAGGAGTTGAGGGATTAGAAGCATGTGTACCTTAGTCCCCCTGATTAGCAGACTGAGTGTCAGACTCAGAGTGCGTCGAAGAAGGGACAGCTTCCTCACCAACATTTTCTCTTTCCTTTGCCCTGCAAAAATCAAGGTAAACCTGCATTGCTGGGGTCAGACCCTGCGAGGTTACCTTGGGACTTGTAAAGATGTTATTATTTATAGCCTTACATTCTACAGTCTGACCAGTTACCAGACTGAAGTCATCATCCGCGATAGTTTCGATAATGAGACCAAGAATCCTTCCATAAGGTATGGTTGGATTCTTATTGATGACTCGGCTAACTAAGTCCCGATAAATTATAGCAGCAAAATCTATTCTGGTCATAGTGACCATTGCATGAAAAATTTGCAATTCTAAGGCATTAGGTTGGTCAAAGTTGCCTGCCTTTACTTGTAGTGATTTTGAAAGAGTGCTTAGAAGGTAGTTCCAAAT